>OY725326.1:17246621-18496621 GCA_963242795.1 Inga leiocalycina | reverse complement strand
TGATATATTCTCTGTTATTTATATTTGTTTGATAAACAAATGGTAGTAAATATAGGTTACTCCTAGACCAAGAGCACTGGTAAGGGTGCTGATGGAATGATTAGGATCCCAAAGGGGAGGTGATTTGACCATATCTTTCTTTGCGTCTTGATGTCAAATACAAAATTTTAAATTCAAGAATTACAGTATAATGTAATACTCGGGTCGTTCTCTCTTTCCTCGACGAGCCTTTTATTAAATTCTAGGTAATACTAAATGTCATGCAAAAGCAAATTCAATAAAACAAGAGAAAATTTATTTTTGGGTTTTTTTCTTGTTTTTTTTTAAAATAAAAGAAAATGTAATTTAATTAAATATATAAACAAACATGCCACTCAAATTAATTTAAATCATAGGTAAAGTATATATATATATAAATCCCACAAACACAAATTTAATTACACATTGTTCAAACAATAATCAAACAAAATATTTGAATAAGAAAAATAAAAAAACAATGACTCCCCTTATTAAGCTTCCACGTGCATGCATGAATTCAAAGAGATGCCATTGTTGATGTCAGCATACGGGGATGATGATGTCAGCATGCATGAGAATATATGAAGCACACAGTTCCGCGTTTCTTCTTGCGCTCTCAGTTCTCTCTCCCTCTGCTGCAACTGAGTTGATGATGCTTGACAAGATAGAATAATGGCAGTAATGAGAAACAAGGGGTACAGACTGTCGGAAGTGGGTGCCGGAAAAATCAAGAAACCCGACTGAAAGTGCACAACTCCACCGAAGAATTGCAAACACAGTTGGAACTCACAAAATACCTGCTAAAAATCACAGAGAATTTGACGGTGTGACAATGAGGGATGGAGGAGCAATAATGGTGGAATGAAAATAAAGAAAGAGGTCGCCGGAAATTTTAGAGCTTTGCTGGAATGGGGGCCGGAAGTTGCAGAAACACACTGGCTGTTCTGAGCTTGGTGTCTGATGTTGATAAGGGTGATGGTGTCGGAGATGAAGGTTGGTGTCAGCTGTGACAGTGAAGATGACGATGATATTATGAACAGAGGAAGAAGTGTGACGATGCAATGAAGGTGGAAGAGATAGAGAGGAGTCGGTGGTTTGGAGGTGATGGTGATGATGAAAGTGATGAAGATGAAGAACGTGGAGGTGTTATGAGGATGAAGACACTGATTGTGATGACAGTAAAATAATGAAGAAAAGAAGATGATAAAGGTGGTGAAATGAAGAAAAGGAAAATGCCGAGGTCGGTAAAAGTGGATGGTGGTGATAGAGGGAAGAGGTAGGTAGTAATAGTGGTGACCTCGTTCTTACTTTAACTCCCCATTCTGTAGTACCTCGGCAAAAGAAAATGGAAGAGGAAAACTGAAGAAGGAAGAGCTGCAGGTTTTTTTTGATGCTCTGATGGTGGTGAAGATGGGGATATATATAGTGAAGTTACCTACGTCCATTTTCCTTCACTAACAATAACCACTCTGATTGTTGTGTTAGGTGCAACCGTCATTGTTGATTACAAGCCGAAAGCAAGATGCCATTATTCGCCAGAAAGAAAGAAAATGTGTTCACTGTGTTTAACACAAATCTTTCCGTGATGTACGCGCATGTGGTTTTCTACATATTCCAGAGCCTCACATGACAAAACCCCCCAAATTTTGTTTTTCTATCGTTTAAAGGTTTGAATGTTGAATTTGAGTCTTGGGTCTTTTCTGTCATTTTCCCCAGTAAATTTTCTACTTGAAAAAGCTGATAGGTACTTTTCTGTAAATTTCTCTAGCCCTTTTTTACAATTTCCCTTGTCTTCAAAATATTAATTCGGCCTCCAAAAATTACCAATTGTGTCCCGAAGCACCTGTAATGCAAGATTAAGCGCAAGGTAGTATTAAAAATTCAAGAGATCATATGTATAAATATTTAATTATTATGACCATTTTACCCTTTAATTATAATTAATCCAATAAAATGTCTCTAATTAAAATAAGTGCTTAATCATATGATAGTATCTTGAAAAATACATTAAGAATCCCTATTTAATTAAGAAAAAATATATAAAATTATAATTAAATCAGAAGGGCAAGGGGTCAAACCTAGAAAGATCCTTACAGAGGACAGCTAGGTACCAGGGATCTCCTTGGGAGGGTTGACCACTAAACAGGACTGCTGGCGTATGTCATTTTATTTTTAATGCATTGTCCTGTATGATCTTTCACTTATTTTATAATCCTTGCAAATTATTTGCAGAGGAGGAGTTTTTCAAAAGGAAGATTAACTATGGTTCAGAGGAAACTGACTTATCATCATATTCAAGAGTTATTCATGGAGCTCCTCTTGAAAGCCTTGTTGTCAAGCTTGCTGAAGTCATCGGAAACTTCAAGAACCTTCGAGAAATGGCTCTGTTTTGGTGTAGATTTGTTGTTGAAGTATGTATAACTAAAAAAGAATTTTTATTCCTATATTTGATGAAAAATTGCTATCAATCTAAAATTGTTATCAAGCTGTTGGATTCTGCCTTATTTTTTGATGTGCGTGCGTATTCATATTTGTTTTATAACAATATATATTCTTATGTTTAATTTATGCAGCTAAGGAAACTTTGGTCTGAGGAGCAATATTTACCCAGAATTCCCTTGGACGAGATTCCAGATTTGAAATCATGCCTCCTATATCAACAACTACAAGTAATAAATTGTTGTATCTCCCGGAAAAGGCACCGTGTTGTTGCTACTGAATCTATGGACTCTATGTTGCTAAAAGCCAGTTCTAATATTGATGAGTTAGCTGATTATAGTGACAGCATTACTTCAAGCCCAGTCCAGTATGCTAGATTAAGTACCGGAGAGTTTGCTGTTCGACTTGGTGCTGATTGTCCTGCTGGAGATCTGATGTTGTTGGAAACTGGCGAGCCTGTTTATTCTCCTGTTACCCAGGTTTGATCAGTACATGTGCTGAACTGTACTACTTAAACTTGCTATTAGTACTGAGGTTCCTGAGACTTTTAAATGTAGGGAGGACCCCTGCTTACCAAAGACCTGATTGACGAAACAGAGGAGTTAGTGCTGCAGACAAGAAGGTCTGTCCTCTTTTTGAGATGCATTTGATAAGTGAACTTGGGATCTACGGATCATATTGATAAATTTCTGGCATAAGAATGTTATTTTATAGTTTATCAATGATCATGTGCTGTTTCTCAAAAAATGGACAGGACTTGTTTTGAGCTCATTTAATTAGTCAATAAATGCTAGCTTAGGCCTCATTGCAGTTATTATGCATTAAATTTTCTCCTCGCAGTTGGAATCAATTTGGCATTGCTTGATAATTTTTCCAATTTTGTGTGATCAGTTTTGGTGCTGCATGCTCTCAACTCCTCTCTGATATGCAGGCTTTCAAGGTCAAGCTCTCCCTTGAGGAGAACTTTTTCTTACCATATTCTGAATTCTCATTATTTTGAATGTTTTGAACATTCTATCTGAGTAAGTTCTGTTCAATATCATTTTTAGGCTGCAAATCCAGGCTGTATTATGGAAGACTTTGTGAGATGGTATTCTCCTCCTGATTGGAATTAAAGCGAGCCAAGTACAGAGGCCCAAGAATCTTTAGATGGCAGTGATTCATTGTCTAACAGAGGTTCTCTAAGTCTGCGGATGCAAAAAGAAGGTGCGGTGTAAGTGAAACAGAACAATGATAATGAAACAGAGCAGCCAACGTTGACATGAAAATAATGCATAGGACGTATGCAATGACGTTGTGAACAGGGAACGACGACAGAGGGGTTGATGTGTGGCTGCCGGTTTTGACTTTTGCATTATTTTAAAGAATTTATAAGGTTGTGGTTTTAGTATAAATAGGTGTGTGTTTTTCATTGTAATGCATCTGAGTTTTGAATAAACACATTTGAGTTTGGTTTCTATTCCATTTTGGCATCAGAGCCTTATTCCAGAGGGAGAGAAAACGAGAGAGTGCGGAATAGGATTGAGAGGAAAAACCGTTGGGAAAACAGGGTATGCGAATTCCATCCTGCCGATCTTTTCTAAAAAATCTGACCACACCATCGTGTTCAGAAGGTCCTAAAACCCATGACAGGAGTTGGCCACCACCGAGAAATGCTGCCATGCGCCACCGCCTGAGAGCCACGACGACCCAGTCAGCTGCCACACCATCGCTGTCTGACCAGTTAGCGCCATGTTGTCCAATCACCGTCTGCCACGTGTCAATATAGCCACGTCAGCATAACGGTCAGCCAGAATTTTGTTAAAATTACATTTTGGGCCCTAAATTCTGCCAAAATTATATTTTGACCCCGATATTGTGGAAAATTACATTGATACCCCTGAACTTTCTGAAATTACATTTTGACCCCCAGATTCTGCCAAAATTACATTTCAACCCCTGAACTCTCTGAAATTGCATTTTGACCCCCCAGATTTTGCCCAAAATTACATTGTTTCCCCTAATTACCCAAATTTCCTATTTTACCCCTGACTTTTCCATAGACACAAATCCTTCCCCTACCCTTCTACCTTGTACCTAATAACTGCGTACTTAAAGTCATAACCTGTCAGACAAACTGCAAAATGCCTCCAAGACGCAGAAATAGACATGAGATTGAGATGGAGGAGATGAGACACCGGATTCAAGAACTAGAGGCCACTATAACAGAACAGCAAGCCTTGCTCGAAACTCGTAGAGACTACTCAGAAGATGATTTGAATAGCCACAGTTCATCATCCCCTGACTACCGTCAGCGTCCTCGACAACAACCATTCCGCCTTAATGACATTAAGGTAGACATTCCTGAATTTGAGGGAAGACTCTAACCGGACGAATTCATTGACTAGCTACAAACTGTTGAACGAGTCTTTGAGTATAAAGAGATTCCAGATGAGCAGAAAGTTAAAATTGTCGCTATCAAACTAAAGAAACATGCCTCCATATGGTGGGAGAATCTCAAAAGAAGGCGTGAAAGAGAAGGAAAGAGCAAGATAAGAATGTGGGACAAGATGCGACGCGAGCTCTCACGTAAGTTTCTTCCCGACAATTATTATCAAGATAACTTCCTTCAATTACATAATCTCCGCCAAAAGGTTATGTCTGTAGAGGAATATACCAGGGAATTTGAGAAACTTATGATGAAATGTGATATACAAGAAAAGGAGGAGCAAACAATAGCTCATTATCTCGAAGGGTTAAATACGAACATCGCTCATCCAGTACAACTCCAGCAACACTGGACTCTGGACGACGTCATACGTTTAGCCATCCGTATCGAGAAGCAGCAGCCTAGAAGGCCTCCGTACCAACCGTCCTCCTTAACCAGAATTCCTTTTGATGGGCGTAAGCCACAAATGCATCAACCAAGCTCTTCAAGCACGCCTCCACCCAAGGCTAATAAGGAATTTAGCTCCAAAGCACCTAAATGTTTCAAATGTCAAGAGTTCGGTCATATCGCTTCTAACTGCCCTAACCGCAGAGTTGTCACCATTATTGAAGGAGAAGATTCTACAGTATTTGAAGAAGAAAGGGAGCCTATGCTTGAAACAGAACCAATATTTGATGAGGAGCCAGTATTTGATGAGGAAGTTACTCCTGCTGATCACGGTGAATCACTTATGATTAGGAGAAGTCTGCATACAACAACTGTGAAAGAAGAGCCTTGGCTACGTCACAACATTTTTCATACTCGTTGCACTACACAAGGTAAAGTCTGTGACGTCATCATTGATAATGGAAGCTGTGAAAATGTAGTTTCCAACTATATGGTAGAAAAGTTGCATCTACAGACTCACAACTATCCGTGCCCTTACAAGCTCCAATGGCTTAATCAAGATAGCAAGGTAAGAGTTTCAAAACGATGCCTTATTACTTTTTCTATCAGTAAAAGGTATCATGATGAAGTTTAGTGTGATGTTGTTCCCATGGATGCCTGTCATCTTCTTCTGGGGAGACCTTGGCAATATGATCGACATGTTCTATATGACGGTCACGCAAACACATATTCCTTCCAGAAGGATGGTGTGAAGATCCAGCTCGCTCCTTTGCCACCTGATAAACACAATAAAGGCAAAAATGAATCCAAACCATTGGTGTCTTTAGTCGAGAAGGTGTCCAAAACAGAAAGCCAAGTATGGGTTTTCTTCTATTGCTCGAGACAAATAACGGAACTGTCATTCCACCTGAAGTGCAGCCATTGTTAGAAGAGTTTCCTGATGTGATTCCAGATGAAATTCCGTCGGGATTACCACCCATGCGAGACATTCAACATGCTATGGATTTTATTCCAGGAGCAGTAATTCCTAACAGGCCAGCTTACAGAATGAGTCCTCAAGAACATGCTGAAGTTCAAGGCCAAATTGAAGAATTGCTTAAAAAAGGATTGATCCGTGAAAGTGTCAGCCCTTGTGCCGTACCTGTACTCCTAGTTCCCAAGAAAGATGGAAACTGGAGAATGTGCATAGATTTTCGTGCAGTCAACAAGATCACAATTAAGTATCGGTTTTCGATACCCAGGCTTGATGACATGCTCGACCAGTTATATGGCTCTACTGTCTTCTCTAAGATTGACCTTCGTAGTGGATATCATCAAATCCGAATTCGTCCCGGAGATGAATGGAAGACCGCTTTCAAAACCAAAGATGGGTTATACGAATGGAATGTGATGCCATTTGGGTTGACAAATGCTCCTAGCACGTTTATGCGCCTGATGAACCAGGTCCTTCGTCCTTTCATTAGCAAGTTTGTTGTTGTCTATTTTGACGACATTCTTATCTACAGTAAGAGTATAGCAGATCACTTAGAGCACTTACGTCAAGTATTGCAAGCTCTTCGTGAACAGAAACTTTATACCAATTTGAAGAAATGCACTTTCTTGACAAATGAAGTCATTTTTCTGGGTTACATTATCACTGCAGAAGGTGTACGAGTTGACCCAAGCAAAATTGAAGCCATTAACAGTTGGCCAACTCCGCAATCTATCCAAGAAGTTTGGAGCTTCCACGGATTAGCTTCCTTCTATAGGAGGTTCATTCGAAATTTTAGTTCCGTTGCTACACCCCTCACGGATTGCATCAAGGGAGACAAGTTCCAATGGACAGAAAAGGCTCAAATAAGTTTTGAAGAACTGAAGAAACGCTTGACAAAAACTCCTGTGCTAGCTCTTCCTAATTTTGACCAAGTGTTTGAGGTCAGTTGTGATGCCTCTAACACTGGGATTGGTGCTGTTCTGAGTCAATAAGGCCACCCAATTGCTTTCTTCAGCGAGAAACTTAATGATGCTAAGCTCAAATATTCTACCTATGATAAATAATTTTATGCTGTTGTTCGAGCTTTGCAACATTGGAACCACTACCTGTTGCATAAAGAGTTTATTCTCTATTCTGACCACGAATCACTCAAGCATTTGAATTCTCAACAGAAGATCAATCGAAGGCATGCCGCTTGGAGTGAAATGTTGCAGACCTATCCATTTTTACTCAAACATAAGGCTGGAATCCTAAATTCAGTAGCTGATGCGCTTAGTCGTCGCTATGCTTTGTTAACAACTATGCAAACCAAAGTAGTGGGCTTTGAAACTATAAAAGAGTTGTATCAAGATGATCCTGATTTCCAGGGTGCCTGGAGTGCCGCTGAATCTCAACCATTTCAGTAGTATTACAGGGAAGAAGGATTTTTATTCAAAGGAAAAACTCTTTGCATTCCTCATTGCTCACTACGAGAAGCTATAATTTGGGAAGCACATAATGGAGGATTAGCTGGTCATTTTGGTAGAGATAAAACTGTAGCCTTAGTCAAGGAGAACTTTTATTGGCCAAGACTTGAACGGGATATCAACAAGCATATCCAAAGGTGCAGAACATGCCACCTGGCTAAATCCAAAAGCCAAAATACTGAGTTATACATGCCATTGCCAGTACCCAAAGCACCTTGGGAGGATGTGAGTATGGATTTTGTCCTCGGGTTACCTTGGACCCAGAGACAAAAGGATTCTATAATGGTGGTTGTTGACCGTTTTTCAAAAATGGCTCACTTCACTCCTTGCCAGAAGACTAATGATACGGTTCAAGTTGCAGATTTGTACTTCAAGGAGATTGTTCGTCTCCATGGAATTCCAAAAACCGTCACCTCTGATAGAGACATCAAGTTTGTAAGCCATTTCTGGAGGACTTTATGGAAAAAGATGGGAACAAAACTTCAGTTTAGCAGTGCTAGTCATCCACAAACTGATGGACAAACAGAAGCTGTTAACAGAATTCTTGGAAATCTTTTACAAAGCTTTGTTGGAAAGAACTTGAAGCAGTGGGATCTTATTCTTGCTCAAGTTGAATTTGCTTACAACAACTCAGTCAATCAAGCAACTGGAAAGTGTCCATTTGAAGTTGTTTATGGCACCCGTCCTCTCAGCCCACTTGATTTGACACCATCTTCTGATAAGCAACAATATAGTGTCAATGCGGACCAGCGGGCCAAGGAAATTAAGAAATTACATGAGCAGGTCTGTAATAGGATTCAGAAGCAGAGTCTGAAACTCAAGGCACAACGAGACAAGCATCGAAAACATCAAGTCTTTAATGTGGGGGATTTGGTCTGGATACATTTGAGGAAGGAACGTTTTCCTAAACAACCAAACACCAAGTTATCTTCGCGAGTTGATGAACCATTCAAGATCGTACAGAAAATTAATAATAATGCTTACAAAGTGGAATTGCCTGGTGCCTACGGTGTTTCCGCCACTTTCAATGTTGCGGATCTATCTCCGTATATTGATGATGTTGATTCTGACTTGAAGACGAGTCCTGTCCAACCCGGGAGAATGAAACAGAACAATGAGAATGAAACAGAGCAGCCAACGTTGACATGAAAATAATGCATATGACGTATGCAATGACGTTGTGAACAGGGAACGACGACAGAGGGGTTGGTGTGTGGCTGCCGGTTCTGACTTTTGCATTATTTTAAAGAATTTATAAGGTTGTGGTTTTAATATAAATAGGTGTGTGTTTTTCATTGTAATGCATCTAAGTTTTGAATAAACACATTTGAGTTTGGTTTCTATACCAGTAAGTTTGTCCCATTATTTATTATTACTTAAATTTTGCTGCAACACAATTTTTGTGGTCAATGTTTATTTCAATGGACCTTTAGCATCAGATAGGATAATGTGGTATCTTGGCATTATATGAAAATGTTTATTTACTATATATTGTCACTAGTACCAAGAAACTTTTGACTGACATGTAGCATCTTTGCTTCATACAAAGCGTTTTTGCTTTTACTGCCAAAGAGGTTTTAGCTTTCTTATCTGTGAAGAACAGTATGCTTCGATTCCTTGGGGGTTTGTATGCCTGAAATTGCCTAGTGTCATGCTTTGTTTCATTATTATATAAAATCTACATGGATTTTGTCAAAAGTATCTGTACTTTGAAATAATTTTTTTATCTCTTGTACTACTACTTGAAGCCTGCGTTAGTGCATTCCTGATCCTTGATCATTTAAAATGATTTCCCAAAGCTTAAATTCTCTGTTTGGTCAATGATATAATACAGAAGGCTGTAAACAAGATGTGTGAAGTTGAATACTATCTAGCTTGGGCTTCACTCATTTGATTAACAAATTTCACAAGCTGGCTGAACTCATCATCAACGAGTAGTTTGGCTCAGCTGATTAATTGAGTTTCATTCTCATCAATTAGATGACTTTGGCATAGGCCTAGGTTTTGCATGCCTATTTGCTATGGACTAGCCATTGAATTGAAAATGTTGGCATTATATGTTGTAAAAAGCATGGTTTGCAAACCCGGACCGGAAACCTTCGAACCGGCCGGAAAACCGGTCCGGTTTGCCACTGAACCGGTCAGACCGGGTCAACCCGGTGTGACCCGGCTAACCCGGCCGGGTTAGAGAGTCAACCCGGGTCACTTTTTTTTTTTTTTTTTTTCTGAATTCTGAACCAATCGACTTTTATTTTTTTAAAAAAAAAACCTAAATGGCTAAACTGAGGTCTTCGCTTTCTCAATTCAATTCTCAATTTCTCACTTCTCACTCTAAGAATTGAAAATAGGTTGTTGCTTTCTTTCATAGTTTCCAGATATTCGGAATTTAAAATCTGTGTCTTGGTTTTTTATTGACAAATCTGGCAAATTTTAGTTGTTTCTCTTACCATAATATAGTAGTTGATTAATAGATATCCTTAGTTTTACTTTCTGTCATTGTCATTTGGTCGGGATTCTTACTGCAAGTATTGCTCTATTGGTTGAAATTATTTTTTAATTTTTTATACCTCACCGATCTAAGCCCGGTTTGACTCCGATCTGACCCACTGACCCTTGACCCAATACCTTGACCGGTTCAGTGACCGGTCCAAGTTTCAGAACCTTGGTAAAAAGCACTAGCAGTTACGGTTACTCCATAGTCTCCATTTCAGAAATCTTTTCTGATTTTTTAATAAAAACTGAAATCTATCATTCACATGGAAAGATAATATAATTACGATCGGGACTGAGATTCATTAGATGTTTATGGCAGGTAATTTATGGCGTGAATTTTGGGAAGCAGCTAAACCAGTGCCAGCTGTTAAACAGGAACCTCTATTTGATGAGGATTTGGCAGTATAAGTCTAAATAATAAGTAACCAAATCTGGTATTACTAACAATTTTATTCTCCAACTCATCTGACTTTAATGGCCTTTGACATTCATTTGCAGGGAGGGCATCGTGAATGCTCTTGAAGACATCTAGCCTTCTGAGCTTTTTGAACAGCTGTTTATTTCTTTGGTAAGTAATTTGTTTTTGTTTTTCTCCCAGACCTAATGCCAGATTGTACATCTGTGAGCATACCATGCTCTGATGAGGATACTGATTAAGAGTTAAATACTTTTACCCTACCGTTGGGTTGTAGCCATGTAGGAGAGAATATATGGTTATTTTTGGCATGCATGATAGCCCACAAGAAACAGCAAGACTGGCATATGTGATCCTGGTTAACAAAATCCTTTCCTACATATATGATCCTGGAATCAGATACATCATCTGGGTTAAAGTTGTCCCAAATATTTTCCTTTGAAAAAGTGGACTGGATTTCAGTGAAGGGCTATAACAAAAACTCCTATTGATATACAGTTTACACCGTTGTATCTTTTATGGGTCTGACTAATTCTAATATTTTGTCTTAATTCTACAGTTTGGTTTAGGATTTGGCAACACTGAACCTTTGCTATCTGAAAACAGTGACTTCTCAAAAGTGTTCTCTGACTGCAAGGAGTACATTGTAATCACCTGCCAAGGCAACAATTGGAGTGAGAAAATTGATGACCTTTTCCAGGTTTGCGCTAGCAGACTAAGTTTCTAATCTATGGAGTTTTAGTAGTTTCTTCCTTGATCGTTTTGTGCTGTTATTAAAATTTATTTGCTCCTACGTGAAGTAAAATTTTAATTTTTCATTAAATTTAAAGTCAATATTATATGTAGGGTAGTCTGGGAAAATAGGAACTCTGTTGGATCAATCAAAAGTATTTTAGGGCTTTTACAGTTTAGTCTAATCAACTCTACTTTCCAGTACTGTTTGATTAACTTAGCCTGAGATTCATTCTGATGAAGATATCTTCACCTGTAAGCACATGGGGATGGAAAAATAATTGACAAAACTAAGCCGTGGTTTTAAATTTTTTGCTATATATGAGTTTACCAACAAATACACATGGAAAGTTTTTACAAATTAGCATTGGAATATTGATTGATTCTTCTGAAAAACTTCTCTAGATGTCATGTTTTTATTAGATAACTTCATAACAAACATCTACATGTGGATGTAAAATGATTAGGCTGATATATGAACTGAGAAAGATACTGATCATATGAACATTTTCTTTTGGCCAAAGGATATCTGAGGAACTATTTAATATTAATTCCTGTGGTTTTATCAGAAGAATATTTAATGATCCCTTGTACAGGTATATGAATCCGTGGAGGCAATGTTACTGAATCCTGAGGAAGCACTGAGGATGATGAAGCAGACCAAAGAACCAACCATCATAACTGGTGAACTCAAGGATCGGTTTAAGAGGCTTAACCTTAAGTTTGGTGGAAAAGATAGATTCTTAAGAAGGGCCATCCGCAAAGACAAGATAAACAATGAAGAGAACACAATCCGACAATCATTTTCAAATTTCTTTGACAGCAAAACATCTTTATTTTCAAAGAAGCCCAAGCCTGTATTAACATGCGCTGCTGAGAACCCTCCCTGTCTTGAAAGTGATTGGACGGTTCTCTAGACCAAGTTCCTCAATCCTTAAACATTCGTCCTTTAACCAACAAATTGTTGGTTAAGGTGGTAAACAGCTCCATCCCGTAAAGCGAAGGATACAAATTAGAATCCTAAAGCGTGCATTTATTGGGAGCTGGGGATTCCCTTCTGTGTTCTAAGTTTTCTCAAGTCCAAAGGGACTTGGGGATGTTCAGATAAAAAAAAAGATTTTTTTTTTGTTTCTTTTCGTAAGATAATTGTAGATATAGTTTTCTTTTTTAAAGAAAGAAATAGGTTAAAAAAGTTAGTGAACTTTGTAGCAAACTCCAAGGAATTCTTGTTTTATCACAAGAAGTTGAACATTTAATATCTTTTCTGGGATTGTAATGGATGCTCATGAGCTGAACTAACTATTTGGTGTTGTTAGGCAACTATCAACCCAAGTGCTTGTTAGTTGTCTTGTCAGCAAATTCGGGTAAATTATTTTGTAATGTGTAAGAATTAATTGTGTTGAAGGTGGTTTCAACATAAGAGTTAACTTATGTTGAAGTTACTGCAATCGAATGGAAGAGGGATGAAATTTCATGATACAAAATTGTTTGGTTGGAAAATTTCGGTTTCTCTTTCCATTATCTTAGATTTCATCCCAAATTTAGTCATTATTTAAAATTTTCTACTATCTTTAATGCTAGTACTACTTTGTTAGCAAGCTTGAAAACATATGTACGAAGGGAAAAAGAGAATCATCTGGTGAACCTTTAATTTATTATTACTTTCTTTCGGCTTAATTTTGTTTCCTTAACAATGTATTTTCTATTACCAATCCATTCTATAACTCTTATCAACAAATGAAGTTAGAAGCAAAGTGTGGTTGTTAAAATTGGTGTTTTCTGCACATATAAGGAAGTTAGTATGGCAGGACAGTATTGAACTCATTCAGGCAAAATCCATGAACTTTAAGAATTAGGTGCATAAATTTCAAAGGTGTACTGAGCTTTTAGTTTCATGAAATAATTAGGGTTTCCAATATGACAAAAGAGGATGAGAAAGTAATCTTGAATAACAATGGAAGAATTAAAGTAACAAATTCAAAGTGCACCTATATGGTACAGATGGAAACATAATTGATGTAATAATTATAAGACTAATTATGGATAGATCTAACGTTCTTGAGTCTTGACTTTCAAAAATATCACGTTAACCTAGTACATGTTATGACACTACTCCTATTTACATTTGAATTAAATTTTATAGGAATTTAAATGTTAAATTCTTCTTAAAATAATTTTAGTTAAAAAGGAAAAGAAAATCTTTAGTTTTCATGTCACTAAATAGTTTATATAGCTTAATAAACATATTTTGGTTGTAATGAAAGGGATTAAGGCTGCTTAAATAACAAATTTTGAACTCAAGAATATTCATATCTAACTAATCTAACTCATTGGTAGAGTATATATTACAAGTCACTTATTGATATATTAGTTAAGTTGAATATCACTCTTATTTAAAATTATTAATTATGAGATAGAATGTAATATAAATATAAAGTTTTTTTATTCAAACAAGGATAAAATTACAAATTTATTTTATTTTCAGTAAAATAAATTAGGAGTGACTACCAACATGTGTTGGCCCTAATGAAGGAGGTTTTAGCAATTGAGGCCGGAATTTTTGAGTTTGAACTTGTGTAAATGTAAAGAACGAAAAAAAATATTTTTTTTTTTTGGAAGAGTCGCCTAGTTGAACTGACAATAAATTATCTATATAAAAAAAATGGTTGGAGAACTTGGAGTCCATAAAAGGAACTCAAGGAAGTAGTGAAGTCTACTGAAGAGGTTCTTACGTTACAATCTTTGGCCCCAATAACTGGACTGTACGAAACCTACACCTATTTTTCCCCACATTTTGTTGAATTGAATATATGAAAAGAAGGCTATTAAACGGTGAGATTAATGAAGTGGGACCATAAAAGTAGTACATGCATGTTCAGACCCACCTGTCACCTATACTTTTCTTCCACACCAAACATTTAACCACCCTATTCCAACACACATTATGGTCAAACTGCAATGTAGGCCAATTAATTCCTCCCTTGTTATAAGGTATGTCTAGGGTCCTTTTTATATATATAAATCAGGTATTATTATATTTTTTAAAAAAATATTAAAAATACAAAAAATCTACTTATCAGGTGAGGTAAAACTCTTTTACACTCTAAATCTCAAAAAAAAAAAAACAGTGAGTTAAATAAAAAGAATGTGTTGGAAAATACTAGAATGTTATACTCCCTCATATTCTAAATGTAGGAACTAGTGACAACCAATCAGCAGCCTTGTTCAACTGACATGAAAAATGAAACCCAATTAATGTTGAAGGTGAAAAACGTCTGACAAAGCTCAATGTAATAACCCCCTACCTCCCCCTGTTCCTTTTACAGGGAGCACTACACTTAACCGAATTTCAAGATTCAAAATATTGATTAAGAATAATATATATGTTAGAATTGTGATCCTTTTTTTTTACTATAATACCCTTATTTATGAGGAGATAGGGAATAAGAGAGAGAATAAGGAAATTATTGAAATAAAGAGGGTTGTAGAAGAGAGAGAATGAGAAAATACTCCCCCAGTCCACAATATATGATGACACTTTAACTATATCATAAAATATAAGAAATAATAGTTAAGTCATTTAATATGTCTCAAATTGTAACTTTTTTTCACTTGTATCCTTCTTGAGAAATGTGTTTAATTGCATTGATAGTGTTATTTTAAAGAGAGAAGAAGGGGATATAATGAGTGGGGCAAAGTTGGAAAGTAGGTATTAATTATAGGGGCAAAACAAGAAAAAAAGCATTAATTAAACAAGAAGTGACTTATATTCTGGACCATGTCTTTCTTATAAAAGTGTCCTATATTGTGGACCGGATGAAGTAAATATAGTAGAGGTAATAGGCCTTTGGGGCAATGAAAAATTATTATATTCACATTAAATAGGGTAATTAAATAAGGCCAAAATAAGAAAATAACAAGTAAAAATAAGATATTCTGTAAATATTTCTTATAAAAAAAGGGGTATGTATGGTGGTTGTTTCTTATAAAATAGAATAGAGGGAGTAGTGTCCTATATATGCAACAATAACTCAACATCGCCATTAATAATCAAGACCAAAGGAAGACAATCTAATTCCATGATAACTTAAGGAAGATTGTATATACTACTTATATGCTACATAATCTAAGTCACTTTAACTAATTTATTAGAACTAAGAAATAATACTCCTCTAGCCTTATTTATAGGGCAGAAGGAGAATAAATTTTTTTGTTCTATTTATAAGGCACCTTATTAAATTTTTTATATAAATGTACGTTTTTCCCTTTATTTATTATTATGTTGACTTATTTTCATGCGGTATAATGCATATTAGATAGGAATAAAGTTAAAAAATTGTTGAATTTCATGGCAAAGTATATGAAGTTTAAGGTTCTTCTTACTTCTTAATTTGTATGAAACATGTTGGAAATGCCTTATAAATAAGACGAGGGGGTCAGGGGGGTTAGTAATTAATTCATTAAATATGTCTTAAATTAAAAAAAATTTCTAACTTTTATCCATATTGAATAAGGCTTTGAAGGAGAAAGAAAAATACAAAAATCCATATTTAAGCATTATTTAATTATAAGGGTAAAGTTAACAAATAAGCATGAATTATTCTCTAAATGACTTATATTATTGTGTATAAGGATGAATTCTTCTAAAAGTAATATATATATATATATATATATATATAGAGACACGTATATAGTGGACTTGAGGGAGTATGTTTTAAACTTTTAGCCATATATGTAGTCCATGTTTCATAGTTAAGGCGTTCAACCATATAATTTACTGAAATACTATCAAATTTTACTATAATCTGGGTTATAATTTAATGATATTTTTAGTCTATATAAAAAACCCAAAACAACCCTTTTTACGAATCCAAAGGATTATGCTTATGTGTCTAATGAATTTGTAGGACATGGATCAATCTCATGAGAAATGGGATCATGTTTGTGTGCGTAAATGTTTCTTTGGTTTAGCTTTGAAAAAAAAAAAACACTTGTACGCTTTGTGAAACAAAACTGTTTTCATCACATATTTATCTCCCACAACCTAAAATTATTTAAAAGAAGTTGATTTTCAAACAAACAGAGATCTGTTGCAATAAAATATCCACTTGATTGACTTGATGTCTTGACGAACGGCTATAGGGATTAGGGATATGTAGAGATAATATAATAATTCCTAGGATTATTAATTGTATAAAATGTAAAGGGTTGCATGCATGCATGAAAAATTATGTGATGCTTGATTTTAATTTATTTGTAAATAATTTTGTATCCTTATCATACCACATAGTCATCAATTAAGAAAAACCTCTCGTATAATTAAAAGAAATTATCAATCATGAACCGAAAAGGTTTCTTTTTTATTAACATATAATAGATTTGGATATATATATGATGCTGTTAATTAAAGATGGATAATACTAATTGCTAGCTGGTTCATATTTATATGAGAATCAAATCGAGGACCACCCAGTATTAATTGTAGGTTACATTATACTATATTATTAATAAACATTCATTTTACTTTGTGTCAATACCCGTTTTCATTTCGATATTCGAAGAGTAATAAAGACGGAATTCTATGGGTATACATAAAAGTACAATTATATTGATAAAAATATTTTTTTACAATCCCAACGTCGTTCGTCAACGAAAAACAGAAAATACAGCGAAAACTTAATATTTACAGAATTCTCCAAAATATCTAAGCATAATCGAATTATAATCAAGATCTTGTCCTTGCCTCAAGACACGTGCCAATTATTTTCCGGCGTCTACGCCCTTGCCTTTCGATCCACTGGCACCTGCTGGGATGTTTATTTAAAAATAAGGTGAGATTCCGAAGAATCCTAGTAGAAACATGCTATCGTTCATAGAAAATGCGATAACTAAATATGCCAAATACCAGTTAATGCAATATCATACTAACACATAACTCAGTTCAGTCGGAAATGTGTTCAAAGCCAACCACAGTTGCAACCCTTACAGATCTCGTACCTCAGTCCATGACTGGGTAAATCAGTGTACCCGTAGGCACTGCCCGTAGGCACTATTCATCAGTGTGCACTGTGTATTATACATACTACAGAAGATGACATATATGAAGTATATAAACATCCACATAGTGTATGAAGGAAAATGTCCCTACTTCAAAGCTTTATAGATCCCTTTTTAGATGTGTCTCATAAAATGTGTTGTTCCGGCTTTCGACTCGATCATAAAATATTAAATATACAAGAAATAGGTCATAACCTATCCATGTATCATTTTAGACTCTTCCATAGTGTTTCATCATCTGCCGCTTAAGCTTCCAATAACCACCATGAAACATGTAATGCTGATAGTTATTTTCTTCTTGCCTCTGTGCATTTGCTACACTTGCTTCATATGAATGAAAAACAACAAAAATCAAATCAATAAAATCAAGTATATTAAAATCAAAAGCTCTATATTATGATGACAGAAATCTTACCAAAAATTGAGGATCTTCTCGTTATGCTACAAACAACCTTCAGTTCTCTGGAGACAAATATGAATACTATTTACATGGATCCTAACCCCTCAGTTCCCCTCAAATGTACCTTGATGTAAACTTGTTCTTTGAAACCTTTCCATCATAGATGAACTTCCCCTATCCAGTGCTTGTACATCTCCTTGGTGTCTGGGACATCATATGTTTGCTGTAAGGTAAAACATAAGATAATTATATTTGAAGCAATAGGAATAAAGCTACAATTATTATAGATGTATCAAAACTTATATACCAAAAGTTGTTATTAAATCATGTCTTTCATTTTTGGGGGAACCAATCTCCAATTATCATAAATAATGCACATTTTGCTTCGACCCAAATATCCTAAGTAACAATGAAATGGTCTTCCCGATGACCAACTAGATTTATATTGGCATCGAAGTCCACATGCAGCCTCTCTTATTGATGTTTATGACATGCAACCAATACTCCAATCTTTATGCAGCCTCTAATCCTTCTTGCAACGGGTTCATATCTAGGCTTTTCATCATCCCCAGCACTTTGTGATGAGTCATTAGAGTTGTCCACATTCCATTTAACACAAAAAGCATTGTCAGATAGGTAAATAAATTACAATAAAAATAAATAAACTAAGCAGGAGTAAAACAAATTAAAGCGCACACAGTTCTACTTTTATTGATATAATTAATTCTCATTAATTTAAATCAAATTGAGCTCCACGCACAGAAGAAAAAAAATTACTTTGTTTAATTGTTGTTCATTTCATCAAAATCAATAAAAAATATACATATATATTTCCCTCGATTTCCAAGCTCCAAACATATAAAACAAAAACATTAGTATTGCATAACTATTAACAACGAGTTTATGATTTTGGCCAAAAGAAAAAAGAAAAACCAATTAAAAGGAAAAATCACTCCAGTAACTAGAATCATATAAAATAAATTAAAAAAGCATTATAATAATTTCACATTGCAAGTTTAAATTAATTTTCTTCATGTAAATTTATATATTTATATTTTTTTAAAAAAACAAACTTGATGAAAGGAGGGAGAGGGCTAGCCGACAGTGTCTATGTGCCCAACCAAGTGGAGAAAAGACATTAGAGAGGTGTATGCACGGTGGAGGAGGTACGCACGGGGGGTGGAGGAAATTAAGCAAGAAGACGGTGTGAAGGGGGTGTGTGCATCGACAATGGAAGAAGGTGGAGGAAAAAGGAAGACAATGTGGAGGAGGGAGTGTGTGCCAACTACAATAGAAGGAGGAGGAAGAGTAAAGTGGGAAATGGGAATAATGAAGAGAGAAGAAGACAAAGTAATGAAGTGACTAGAGTTGTTGGTAGAAAAGAGTGAAGAATAAGGGGGGCGGAGAACGCATGTCAGACAAGTGGAAGGAGGGGGGAGAGGACATGTCTGACAGCGGGGACTCCTAAAGGTTGAGTTTAGGTGTCCTAAAATTCATTTGGGACGCTTAAATCCAACTTTAGGCTTCCCAAAACCATTTGGGACGCCTAAATTTAGTCAAATTTTTTTAATTTTTAATTTTTGGCGTCAAGGGAAATCTTTAGACGTTCCAATTGAAATTTTTGACATCTAAACTCTACTTTAGGCGTTCAAATTTAAATTTGGGACACATAATGTTTCAATTTCATTGCTTTATTTACAAAAATGCCACCGCTTTTATGTTTTACTTCCCTTTTTGAACATGAGACGTTTATATGGATAGTAATATCTTCAACCTATAATAGTGTATATTCAATTAAGCTTAATATATATATATATATATATATGTAAAAAGTACTCTAAGTACTCTTTAATTTAGTCATTAATATAAGATATATTTATCTAATTTAATTAGATTAAGAAAAATATTTAATTTAATTAATATAACATATATTTTTTAAAACACTCTAATCTAATTATTTAATTCCCTTATTCCCTTATCTCCCGTTATTAAAAATACCAAGTTTTCAAAGGTAGAGTACAAAATCCATAATTTTCAAAGGTAGAGTACAAAATGGGTCCAGAGACAGTATAGCAGGTTGGGAAGTCTCAATCGATTTTTCAAAAGAGACAGTTGGAGGCATTTAATTGAACAACGTGTTGCATAGTTAAGAAGATGAATCCATTTATACCTTTCATCAACCCTACTTGTCTTCTTCTTCTTCCCCACTTCTGTATAAATACCTTCCCACTTTCTCACCATCTTCATCATCACATGCTACTCATCTCTTTCTTCTCAGAGTTTTCTTACATCAACATGGCTTCTAATAGGCTTTGTCTTCTTCTTCTGGTTCTTCTTGGTGCTCTCGTTTCCTCCAATGGCGCCAGGAACCTTGTTGGGACTAATGACAAGGGCTCCTTTGAGGATCAGAAGAACTTTCACCATGGTGGTGGTGGTCTAGGTGGCGGAGGTGGTGGTGGTGTTGGTGGCGGCGGAGTTGGTGGTGGTGCAGGAGCTGGATTTGGGGGAGGTGCTGGTGTAGGTGGGGGAGCTGGTGGTGGAGGTGGTGGTGGTTTTGGTGGCGGTGGCGGTGGCGGTGTCGGAGGTGGGGCCGGGTTTGGAGGTGGAGCCGGGTTCGGGGGTGGCCTTGGTGGGGGAGCTGGAGGAGGTGGCGGCGGCGGATTTGGAGGTGGAGGTGGCGGTGGACTTGGAGGTGGATTCGGAGCAGGAGCCGGAGGAGGATTTGGTGGAGAAGCCGGAGGAGGAGCCGGTGGTGGATTGCCTTGAAAACAAAACTAGAAGAATAACATGAGAATCGATCGATATAAAGCTCCATTTATCTCCATTTATAATGATTTACGTTTGTGTGCGTGTAATGTAATGTGCCCATGCATGTTTAATTTGTAAGCTTTTTCAAGGATTCTAATCCTAAATTTAGTGTGTCCAGAATAATAAATATCATCAAAACGAAGATATACTTCTTTCAGGGCAAAAAACGATTGTGTTTTTTGTTTTTGTTGTTCTTTGACTTCTTTCAGCATATTTAAAATATGATCTTAATTATTCTGTTATAAAAAAAAAGATCTTAATTATTCTTGTTTATTTAATTTACTTAACTTGTAATGATTAGGGAAAATCCTTTTAAAAGCCATATGGAACACTCAAATTCTAATTTAAGTCAGTAAAATTAAGAAAGCATTAATCAGGTCATATAGAATACAATAGCATTTAGAAATCGGATCAAATTACCTGCCTATCCCTAGATTATATTAAAAGCGCAAAATACAGTTCTTCACTATCACTAGAACCAATTTAGCCCAACCAAACAGATATTAGATCCATCTTCTTTCTTTTTAAGAAATGAAAGCAAAAATAAATTGAAGACGTAGAATCAATTCTTTTTTCTCTTTCACCTGGAATATACTGCAGAATAGCCTGCTGCAAAGCGGCCGTTGAATGTTGGAGCCATAGCTTAAACTACAAGCTTTTTTCATTTTCAAGAAACTGGATAGTGGATACTGTGGAATCTTAACCACACATAATGGTGGTGGAGTTTCAAACTTTCAAAATTTCCTGAAGCGGACGATGATAAGCGGCAAAAGAAAGATAGAAGGAAAGTCAGAGGGGAGGTGGAAGGGAGAGAATAGGGAATATATGTAAAATCATTTAATTATGAAATCCTGAATTGGACTGTTTGGTTTGAGTTAGAATTTGTTAAATTTAAAGGCTTTATTCAGAATTAGAGCATTTTAAAATGCTTTTAACAGAATTTTCTCTAGTGATTAATGTTTACTGTTTTAAGTTGTAGAGAATCACTGCTTCCTCTTATCCTAAATAATTAATTTCTTCTTAATTTGGTTCTGAACTGCACATATATAATTGAATAATTAAATTAAATATCAAATTATTTACTGCACATTTTGAACAAAATTAAATAATCTACTTCATTTCTTAAATTTAATTAGCTGAAGGATAGGAGGCGGAAAAACGATAATTGAATGACGATTATTTAATGTAAAAATGTATTTTATATATTAAGTAAAAACAAGGCCAAAAAAGCTCAAAGTTGAGAAAAACTTATATATAACAGATATAATTAAAATTAATTGCTGGAATTTCTTCCATTATTTCAAAATATGACGTGTTATTAGGATATTAAATAGTTTTGTTAAAAACTTTAAATAGGATATTAAACTAGGCGTGATAGAAAATCCCATATGAAATTATACATGCATAGAATTAGGAATGTATAAAAGTAAAAGCACGTGCGCCAATAAACTCTCCTGATTCTGTATAATGTATCTCCAAATAAACATTATTATCATATTAAGGTCATAACGTGAGACTCATAAATGAAGGGATCATTGAAACTTAAAGAAATTATTATGATGAGAATGTGACATTCATAAAAAAAAGGGTATAATCAGTAACTAAAAAAGAATGAGCACAGGCTGTGTTCATGCCACCAATTATATAGAATTCCTACCACATAAATATATATCCTGTATGTGCTGTGACCCTAAGGCTAATAACCTTTAGAGCCTTGTGCTTCCCGTCATCAATTCTTTTGTCACTGTCACTGCAAACACCGTCTGCATCAATCACAATTCCCCTTTCATCACAATTAACACCTCACAGATTCAAATTAATCAAGACTAGGCACAATCAGAATGGTTGTATTTGTCACTAAAACTTGAAATTCTTTACGTTTTCTATGAATTAAACCTGTTTTTTCCCTTTTTAATAGATTTGATGGGGGGTCCTACTTGTTCCTCTTTATCTGTTTACCTTATAATGAGCCCCGTGGCAACATCAGAGAACTAAGGAGTGACTGAGTGAGTGGCCGACGGAGTAAGTGTGAGACAGAGAAAGGAGAAGGGCGAGATGATGAAAGAGAGATGACGTGGGTAAGAGGGAGAAAATGTTTTCTGTCTCTGTGGGCCCCACAAATATGTAAAGTAACGGAAGTTTTACATAAATTACCGGTGTTGTTATTTTTAATCGGTTTAAAAACTTTATGTTTATTTTGCACCTGTAAAATTTATTTGTGTTGAGTGCTCTCAAGAAAAAAATTTATTGGTAAAATTATACTTTAACCTTTTTTTTTTATAAGTTGGAGTTTTTTTTTTATAATAGCAAAAAAGAAGTTGGGAAAATTGTTCATAAATATCCTATTAGAAACTTATTTATCAAATGAGACTTTCAGGTGTAAACAATTTTCTCCGTGTACAAAAGATCTTCTCTTGTGTTCAATATATCTTTTTTATGTGACATTCACTTGTGTTCGAACAATCTTCCCTTGTATGCAAAAGATCTTCCCTTAAATGCTTTCAGGTCTCATTTGACAAATAAATTTTTAATAAGATATTTATGGACAATTTTCCTAAAAAAGCTTTTGAAGCCATCTCTCCCATGCAACGCACAGGGAGTACCAACTCGTTTGAGGGGAAAAAGGTGTAAGAAATTTGTTGAAGGCTTTAGATTATAATATTGGTGCTTTCATTGAACCTTCTATGAACTCAAAGCTGTAATCAATTTGGATTCTTATACTGTTGGAATATACCTAATCTACTATTGGTGGATTAGGGTCCACACTCAATGCAAGTGAGACTATTATGTAAATATACAAAGGCGTGTCTAAATGAGGAGTTTTTATCTTTATGATTTAAATTTTAAATCATAGTAACCCATATATAAAACATGAGATTATATGGGTTTGTGGGGATCAGTTTTAGAGTAACTGATATATAACTCAGTAAAACTTCTCTTTCATGTTCTCTTCCCCTTCCGATGGTGTCGGATGGTGAGTGTGACATGATCGGAATCTGAATCGATGCTTCAAAGCCATTCATGGTTACTTTTGTGACTTTATTACTTTTAGCAAGCATTAATTTCTTTTGCAAGGTTCTTTCTTCACACCACTTTGGGTTGGCTTTCATGTGACCCACCATATAATTTTCCCCCCCTCATTCAAGATAACTTGGGACAACGTTTGCATGAGAAGATAGAAAATTCCACCAACCTTCAATTCGAATTCGTTACTTTATGCCTATAAAAACATATGGATTATCTACTTATAAAATGCCACTACTTTATTATTTGATGTAGTCAACTTCCCAAACGGCTACTTCATTAACTTATTTTACAATGAAGTCCATTTTATAATTGGGCAAAGTTTTGTTTGCTTATATCCTTCTCAATTCACTTTTTATAGGCTTAGCACACTTTGGTCTATTGGAATGGTCCCTCCTCTCCATATATATGCAGTAGTCTTGTTGGTTGCATTTCATGCTAATTTTCCCAAACTTGGACCTTGAGGACAAGGTCCATTTTAATGAGGGTAGAATTTATTGTATTAATATTGGATATGCTTAATTTTTTTTTTTTTGGTTCGAAGAATGGGCTTAATTAGTATTAATGGTCAAGCTATTATATATGAAATCGCCCAAGAAAAAGTAGAGTGGGTTAAGGAAGGTATGAGGATGAATTAAGATGAAACATGATTTTGGAATCACCATTAAGAGAAGTATTCACATTTAATACCTCACAGTGTTTGAACGGGTTTCTTTCAATGTGTGTGAAGAAATTTGTTGAAGTCTCGTTCTCTCGGGTGATTCTCTTCTCTTTCTGGCCATGGTCTTGATGATCATGGAGCTTCACTTCTGTTCTGATGTATTACTATAAAACTTCATTATTATTTTTTTTGGGAGTTGCTTAAGTGCTATAACAGAACTTCCTTAATTATTACTTGATGATATCATATAATCACATTTCTATTATATATTTCTCACCACTTGGTTTGTTAATTTTTGGTACGTCTAAATAATTGTGAAGGGATTTTACTGTGTACAAGTCTTCAAGTTTAGATGTTTTATTTATTACAGTGAGATTAATAAATTAAGCAAGCCATTATGATTAATGTAATATTCACGGTAAATATATTGAAAATATGTGATTAAAAACAGGTTACTCCTTTGCTCCTATTTATAAGACACTTAAGGTATATTTCATAGTTAATAAAAAATGGTATGAAAATATTTCACCATAGTTTTAAATAGGTTTGATAGATTTTCTTAAGCTACAATTTTTTTATCGTTAATAAATATTGAATTTAATTTGGTTTCCTAGTATATAAAAAGGAAAACTTTCACTGTTGTGTGTGTTTGGGAATCCCTTTTAAGCCCAATTGAAGACCATAACCTCAATTGTCAATTGAGAACTCAAATTTGAGTGTTTGGAAAGGCCAATTGACAATTGAGCTTTTACCAAAACCCAATTGGTGAAAGCTCAATTGGGAGAAGTTAGAAAATGGAGCTTTTGTTAAAAGCTAATGACATTTTATGCTAGATTGGGTTGTCTTGAAATTAGTTACTCCCTCCGGTCCTAATTATAAGATAAAGTTGACTTTTTTGGAGAAATTAAGGAAGCCAATTAAATCACTTTAGAGTATTTATATTTTTAGTATCTTTGGATTATATATTAGTTTATTAATCAAATTACTTAGTTTGAAGAAAAAAATATAAATATAAATATTCTAAAGTGATTTAATTGGCTTCCTTAATTTCTCCAAAAAAGTCAACTTTGTCTTATAATTAGGACCGGAGGGAGTATATGATATTGACTTTTCCTATAAAATATTTTTTAAATAGTATGTAGTATCAAAAAATATTTTTTTGAGTGTTTTTAACTCCTTAAAATATTTTTCTAGTTATACCCATTACCTAGTGTGCTATCAGACTAATTGCAATTTTACCCACTTTCTAGTTGTACCCACTAAAAAAAATTTTTTTTGAATGTTTTTAACCCCTTAAAATATTTTTTTGGTGTTTTTAATCTCTTAAAATATTTTTTCAGCTGTACCCAGTGTATTATCAGACTGATTTCAATTTTACCTTTAATGTACTTTTTCAGCTCCAAAAATTACTTTAAAATATTTTTTTGGTGTTTTAAACCCTTAAAATATTTTTCAAGTTGTACCTAATGTGTTATCATATTTATTATAATTTTACCTTTAATGTACTTTTTCAGCTTCAAAAATTACTTTAAAATATTTTTTTGTGCTTTTAACTTTTTAAAATATTTTTTCAGTTGTACCCAGTCTTAGGAGACTGACTACAATTTTACCTTTAATGTATTTTTTTAGTAGTAAAGAGCACCCAAAACTTAAAATATTGATTTATTGATTTCCACCCACTCAAAAATATTTTTCCAGTAGCACATAATATTTTAAAGTAATTTTTAAATATTTACTTGATTTTTTAAATATTTTTTCACCTACTCTCTCTTACCATTATCATAAAAGCCCTTTCGATTAATCCAATCCAAACAAGTTTTATTTTTGCAAAAGCTCAATCGTCAATCACCAATCCAAACATAAATTACATTACATAATTTGGCTTTTACCAAAAATAATATCACAACAAGCCCAATTGAAACAAACCCAATTATCAATCGCTGTTCCAAACACACTCGTTATTTTTTGCTTCTGAACCTTGTAATCTAAACTTTTTCTCTTCGGAAGAGGGTTATATTTCAGAGGTACTCATTCTTGTCTCTAACTATAAAGCACTTCCTTAAAATATTCTTGATCATAAGAAATTTGACAGTTTAAAGAATATTAAATATTATTTTTTTATATATGTCTATATTTAATTAGGGTAGTGCGGAGGAGAATAAAAATTAATATAATGTTAGAGTTTAGTGTAATTAATAAGGGTAATATTAAAAATCATTTAAAATTTATGACAAATGTTATAATTTTAATTATTTTTATATATTTACATGTGTGAATTAGTTGAAAATGACTTATATTTTGAATTGAAGTGGTATGAAAGTTTATTTCCCCGGGCAAATTAGACGATTTATGATATTTAATATTTATGCATAGATAATTTGAGTCACTATTTCCAATCCTTTTTTTATACACTAGAAAATTAAGACTAAAAATAAAAACAACAAAATTAGGGGTACTAGCATAAGTTAAGAGCTCGCTCAACGAGTTTAAGTTAATGATTTGAAGATTCGTGGCTTTTTTAACCTCTTAAAAAAAAACTGGTTTTTATATTAAAAACTGGAGTATGACTCACGAGTATTATACAAATAAAAATAGTTGAATAAAAATAAAAAATTATTAAATAAACAAGTAGGGTTTGGCTTGTTAATTAGCCTGCTCAATCTCTAATAGGTTAGGCTTAATAAGAGCCATAGCTCTTTAATAAGAACACCGTAAGAGGAAAAGCTACATATGCGACAGTAATGAGGGTTTAGCATAAGCTAATTAATAGTCTTCTGTCTATTATAGACTTTAATATGGGGTTTAGCAAAAGCTACATATACTACTTTTTTTTTTTTTAAATTTACTTTCCGTTGTAATGTATTTAATGTTAATCTAATTACGCCTCCAACAGTTAACGATATTCTCCATAGTGTAGTGTGTGCTGGTTTAATGCATTTATGTTATGCGTCATGTATATATGTGTGTTTATATTTTATACAGGCAAAGGTATAACTTTGGTTTTATAACTTACTTTACATGCGGTTTCACTTTGGTCCTTTAATTTATATGCATTCTCAATTCTTTGATCCTATGATATATTTACATTTTTTTTATATTCATACTTTCTTTTCTCTTATTAGCTATGTTCTTTATATAAGACTTAGTTGATGACTAATTTAAAAAAATTAAAGAAACGAAATAAATTACTTTAAAATATTTATATTTATCAATTTTCTCCAAATTAATTTCCGTGACTTATAAGCTTATATATAATGTAATGATGTACATAAATATTTCAAAGATCATGTAAGATATGTTATAATTAAGTAATTTATTTAGCTTCCTTAGTTTCCTCAAATTAATCAACTAGTTCTTATACTAGAGGTAGCATTTTTGCAAAATAAATCAATACATCTTATCCATTTACCGTCTGAACCATGCAAAAATGCCAAATTGTTGGGCTCTTCATGTGTCTGTTGATTAAACACTGACATATTCTTCAGCAACTGAATAATCACTCACACATTCCATATATGTGAGCTCTTCTTACAATAACTAAAAGAATACAATAAAATATGCATGTCTCTTCAATTAAACAATATATATGTGTGTGTGTGTGTGTGTGTGTGTGTGTGTGTGTGTGTGTGTGTGTGTGTGTGTGTGTGTGTATAACAGCATATGCATGATTTCAAAGGTAGATGGGTCCAGAGACTGTATTTGCAGGTTGGCATGCCTAGCCCGATCGCTTTTACAAAAGAGACATAAATTTGGAAGCATTTAATTATAAACCCTAATTGACTTCTTTTTCTTTGCCATTGTTGTATATAAATAGCTTCCACTTTTTCACCATCTTCATCTTCATCATCATCATCATAATACACTCTTCTTTCTCAAAAGTTTTCGTTCACTGAGATGGGTTCTAGGCTTCTTCTGTTTCTTCTTGGTGCTCTTGTTGCCTCCAATGGTGCCAAGAAGCTCAATCCGACCAATGACAAGGGCTCGTTCGAGGATCAGAAGAACTCGTACCCCCTTGGTAATGGTTTATCTGTTCATGCAGTGCCTGTCGGTACCGGTGCTAGTGATTCCAAAGCCAGATTGGAATCGGGATTCAGATCCAATGAAGCAAGCTTTAGTGGTATAGTATCGGAATTGGTAATGGTGGCGGCAAAGGCGGCAGCCACGGAGGTAAATTCTGATTTGGATTCGGAGCCGGAGTTGATGGAGGATTGCCTTGTTGAAAACCAAGCTACATACAATAAGAACAAGACAATCGATGTAAAGCTCCATCTATCTTCATGTGTTACCCTACCTAGCTAATTAATAATGGACACCAAAAGCTATATAAAATGTTATTGTGCTTTACTATAACTATTAACGTTTGTGTGCGTGTAATGTATGTTATGTACTATGTGCCCATGTTTGTAAACTTCAAGGATTCCATAATCCTCCGAAATAAATGAAGATTATACTTCTTTCAAAGCAAAACAGGATCATTAGTATTATGTTGTTGTTCTTTGGGCATTCAAATATGTTCTTCTTTTGTTTACTTAATTTCTAATCATTAGTAATGTTTACGGTTTTAAGTTGTAACTGCTTCCTCTTATTCCAAGTAATTAACTTGGTCCTGTACTATGCACACATATGCTTGACAAAATCTCAAATTAATTATTGGACATTTTGGGCAAAATAATCGACTTCATTTCTTAAATATAGCCTAAGGATGTACGGGAGTTAAAAAAATAAAGATATTTGATTGACGTACGATTGTTTATTATAAAAATGTACGTAGTATACTTTAAAAAAGTCAAAATAGAAGTTGGCCAAAAAAGTCAAAGTTTAGAGAGAGAGAGAGAGAGAGAGAGCTAAAAATTAATTGCACAAATTGCATCCATTCAAAATAGTCTTCTGGCTTGATCACCCTCGGTACTTCATGTTCGACGCTACTTCAAGTGTAAATTAAAGGCTGCCTTTATAAATTAAAAAAAAAAAAAAAACCTAGAGCCTGCCTATGGGAAACATTTAATATAATAAATGTACAATACGTTATGTGATACATGTACATATACAGTGAATTATTTGTTAAATATAGAGTAAGAAAATAGAAAGAGAAAAAAATGGGAGATCAATATAGAGTCAATCTAATGATGTAAGGTCCCACTAAATCTCTTTGGCCCTGTTTGGTACATAGCTCTAAATTTTGATGGATTGGGATTAGAAGTAATAATGGGAGTAGGATTGGGATTGTGGTTTTAAAATTATGTTTGGTAGGAAGTAATATTTGAAGGAAATCATTATATTAATTTTACTATACAATCATATATAAATTGTGAAAAAACCACAATATTCTTTAATTTTTTTTTAAAAAAAAAGTGAAAGCCCCCTTCTTCCTCATCAAACATTATCCCTCCCCTTTGAGTAGATTTGACCATCACCCTCAACCTTCTCCGATTTGCCCTCTACCGTGCAACCAGCACCCTCTCCCCTTTCTCCATCCCAAATTTGACGGCAACAACCACCTTTATCATCTCCATTTATGTTTGGATTATCCTTGAATTCTTCCTCTAATATTCATCACCATTTTTGTTCACCAACACTTCACCATCTTCAGCTTCACCTTTCTCATTTGAAATTTTCTCTTGCTAAATCTTTGGTGCCATCTCCCTACTTTGGAAATGACGCAGTTGAAGGCAGCGTAGTCGGTCTGTAAACCGCTGAGATTACATCTTCTAAAAACTCACTACGTTGGCCATATTGTAGACGACATCCTTTGAACATATCTCGTTGGACATCTCGACCGATAGGATGGAAGAACGACCAGTGGGTCTGGTGAGTGATTTTGATTATCGACCTTGTGATTCTTGATTTTGGAAGAGGTGGTGCTGCAGATGAGTATGCATTTGGGATCTAGGTTGTTGTTCTTCCATTGTTCATGGATTTTCGCTTTGGTTTCAAATTGTGATTCATTGGTCTTTGAACTAAGATTTTAGGTGGTGAAGGACAACAATAGAGACGGTCGATGATGGAGGAGAAGGGGGAGACAGCGATGGAAGTTGGAGAGAAACAAGAGATAGTTTAATCGCTATGACAAAAATTCAGAGGGTGCTTTTGGCCATAAATTATTATAAATAGGGATAGTTTTGTCTAAAAATTTTGCAATCCTAGGATAGCTTTTTCAATACCAGGGGATAGGTCGGTTTCGAGCAATCTTATTTTTACGGTACTCTCAATCCTTGGTCATTCCTAATCCCTCATACCAAATGTGACAAAATGGGTAATACCAGTGCCAAGCTCAATACCAACCCCTCCAATATATACCACGTACCAAACAGGGCCTTTGGTCTCGAATTCGAATCTTAGAAGAAATACTTGTGTTGGGAAGGGTAATCACACAAACTCCAAAACAGATACCAAATGATAATATAAAAAAAAAACAAGATAAAAAATGAGAGAATAAATTGACACACATTATACTATGAGTAAAGCTTTTAAATAGGCAAATTGAATCATAATAGAGAAAATTTCACTGCATCCCACTGTAAACATTTAATATCAAACAACCCCTAAAACTTTCTGAAACTTCACTGCACACCCCCTAAGACTAAACTGAAATTAAGTTTTTTGGCTGGAAAGACATTTATGCCCTTGTCTTGTACTTAGTTGAAATGATCTTGTAAATTTCCACATGTGTTGTGTAAATGGGCATATTTGCCTTGTAAATAGTATGCGTTCTGGTGATTATGCCCTTTGTCTCATATATGGTTGAGATGGTCTTGTAATTTCACTTATTGATCTTGATGTAAAATAAGCATATTTAACTTGTAAATTCCCACATGTATTTTGTAAATAGCATATGTTCTTGTGAATGCCTCTTGTTTTGTACATGGCCAATATGGTTTTATAAATTCTTACATGTGTCTTGTAAACACGCATATTTGACTTATAAATTCTTACGTGTCTTGTAAAATGGCACGTGTTCTTGTGAATATACTCTTTGTTTTGTACATGGTCGAAATTGTATTGTAATTTCACTTATTTGTTATGTAAATAAGCATATTTAACTTATAGATTCCCACATGTGTTACTGTGAATATACCCCTTGTCTTGTACATAGCCGAGATAGTCCTATAAATTCCCACATATGTCTTGTAAATTGACATAATTGACTTGTAAACACTGTTTATTCTTTCTTGAGTTATTTGGTCCTTACAGTTTACTCTAATTTTGGTTTTAGTCTTTATTAGTCCCTAAAATTTCAAAGAGTGGGTTTTGCTCCTTTAAGCTTGGTCCATTTGTAACATTAGTCTTTATAGTTTGAAAATGACTTGAAGATGGTGTTAACGGTGTTAAATCTGCATGTGTCACTAACACCGTTAAAATTGTTGTCATGGGCTGATGAGTTAACAAGATGACTGGGTAAGCTCTGTTGAAATGAACAAGTTAAAAAAGAAAAGAAAAGAAAAACTCAAACACTATGCACCTTCTGCCTCCCCAGATCCAGTGTTCACCCCTTTCCTCTCCATTCAGCTCACAGCATCTCCTCTGGTTCATCGTTGAAGGTCTGAGAGAAAGTATTGAAGACTGTGACCATTACAGAGCCTCACATGTTTCACCCTGCATATGGTGTTTTTATCCTTCCAAGCTATATTTGATCATTAAAAAGTACCAATTAATGTAAACCCATAACCCTTTTGTCCTATTGTCTTCATAAATACATCCTACAATATCTGGTTCAACTTTTTCCTTCAGGAAAAAACAAGGCATATAGCTTACAGGGAAAAAAATCAAGTAGATAGAAGAACCATGTGGATATTTGAAGGCCATGTTGCACAGGGTTAGCAGACAATAATCTCCTGTAATTTGATTTGTTTATGAAATTCTCTCGTTGCAAATAATAATCTCAAGTAAATAATTCTCAAATCAAAGCTTCAGATCTGAGCTCAAAGCTATCAAATATATAATGTTTTTAATGTACAATTCTTGATATGAGCTAATCTCTCAGATTGGAGAAGCTTGTCTCTCAAATCTTTAAGCGTGAACTAGAGGAGATGCGAGCTGAATGGAGTGGGAAAGGGTGAACCCATGTTCTAGGAAGGTGAATAGTGTCTGAGCTTGTCTCTCATATCTTTTGTTTTTTTTTTAATTTGTCCATTTCAGCAAAGCTTACCTAGTCACCATGCCAACTCATCAGCCCATGTCAGCAATTTTAATGATGTTATTGATGCATATGCAGATTTAACACCATTAATTCCATCTCCAAGTCATTTTCAAATTATAAGGACTAATATTACAAACGGACCAAACTTAAAAGACCAAACCCCATGCTTTGAAACTTCATGGACCAAAACCAAAATTAGAATAAATTGTAAGGACCAAAAATTATATTATCCATTTTTTCTTTCTTCTTTCTTTTAGTGGGGTTGTTTTGTCTATTCCCTCCACAAATTAATTTCATTTCCCTCCCAAAAGTGTGAAGTGATGTTTTATATTTTTATGGGGGCAATTGGGAATTATTTTACTACAGTGGGGGACTATATGAAATTTTCCCATAATAAAATACTACTAAGATGATCGTGCAGTATGGATAGGATTTGATTCCTCTCTTCTACTATTTTTACCTACCTTTTCTTTAATGCTCATATTGATTGTTAGATTGAAATCTGAACAGTTCAGATTTTATGTTTTATGAAATTAATTTTTTAAATATTTTTATTAGACTTTTAAACTATTATAACTAAAGTTTAGTTATTTGAATTTATTTATTTTTAAAAATAATTTGACATTTTATTAGTAGTTTTACAAACTATTAGATCTAAATCATTCAACTTTTAATCTAATGGTCAATGTGAATAATAGAGAGGCAGTTGATGGAAATACAGAGGAGAGAAGCTAAATCCATAAGATTGCAATGAAAATCATTCAAAATTGAAAGTGTGATGATAAAATCTATCTAAGGTCTTACTATACAAGAGCAGAGGTACGAGCAGTTCTCCTTGTGACACGTAAGCACTTCCACTCGTCAGAGGTTATTGGTAACTTCCTATCAAACTTCAAGCCCTTATCTTCACCATATAGGCATGTTTGTTTGGACGTTACGATTGCTTATAAGTTACTTTTTACGTAAATTGAGACACAACTCCTCTCACACACTTACTTCATATACCGTAAATCACTATTGAAAAAGCTACTTATAAGCAATCGAATCGCTAAAACAAACATGCCCTATAATAGATGCACTTTTACTCTTCAACTGACATTTTAATTTATTTAGTTTATATATTTTTTATGTGTTAACTTCCCAGCGTTAATACTTGTACTACTACAAAAAACGTGATATATGACAGTTATTAACTATCATACATAGCAGTTCTGAACCTCCATATATACGGGCGTTATAAAAGCTCTGCCCATATACATTGCGGTTCCGAACCGTTATTTATTTTGGATGTATTATAATAGTTATATTATAACACTTGTTATATATTGAGGTTCGATGATGCCATGATATGCTCATTACTGAGATAATAATTAACAATCACACATAAAAAACCATCATAATGTATGGTAATTCTTGCATAATACATAACGGTTCTAATTTAACAACTGTTATATATCTACTAACATGTATAACAATTCTTTCTGAAGAACTGTTATATATAATTGACATAAATAACGGTTGTTAGTTAGTAACTGTGATTTATAAAAACTAATTTTTTTTTTAAAACGGGAGTTTTGCTTTCAAGATCCCCCTTGGATATATATTTATAGAATGAGTCACAATATATATTTACATTTTCATTTATATACAAAACAATACAACAAATCAGAACATATTTACTGTCATTCATGTACATGTATACACCATTAAAACCAAAAAATTAAAACAAATTAAACAAATCATCAGTATCTATGAATTTACAATCATACTATGTATTATTTACACTCCAACTAACATTGCACAGATGCCGCCAACTCTTCATCAACTTCTTCCATTTGTGAGTTAGCACATAATATACCTTATTTGTATCAATATTTTCAGAACCCTGCATGATTAAGTCCTTCATGGATTGCATCACGCAATACCTACAATCACTGCTAATGTCCGGTTGCTTTAGTCATTATAAAGAAATGAAAAGAAAAATTTGTCACTCAGTCAAATATATAAACTATATGTGTGCTTCAATATAATATTATAGTTATTGGTGAATAATATATAAACCGCCAAACATTACCATTAGAAGGTGTATCTGAAATGGCCATCAGTGAAGTTGCAATTGTTGCAACTGAGACCATTCTCCATGTGGTACTTGTATACTGCTCTGAAAAGATACAATAAAAATTATATACATAAAAACATGAAAGCTGAACTGAATTATAAAAGGTGATGAATAGATAACTTATTAGTTGAATGTCTCCTACATGTATGGTTTCCTATCTGGATCCCCACCCATAGAGTTATAAACCAAATCTTTTTGCAAATTGGACTTACCATTATGAGCATTCAGTGCTCCATAAGTATAATAATAAGTCACTCCATTAGTATAATTATAAAATAAATAAAAATTAATTTAAGTCGAGTTAATGATATTCCCACCCTTAAATATAAGCCGCAGAGAAGGAAGTAATTGATTTTCTAAACTTCATGTTAGAATGACGTTGTGCTTGATCCGTGCAGCTAATGTCTACCTAATAGGATAAAGTTTTTTTTTTTCCGGGTGAAAATGGTGATCGATAATTTTATCCGTGCAGCTAATAGCTACCGTACAGAAAATCTTCTAGTATCTACCTAATAGAATATTAAATTAGAAATATCCTCCCCTACTAACACTGATTGATAATTTTTTATTAATAAATCCCCTCCCCCCCTAACCAGGCCTATGGGACGCGGTTTCAACTTTCAACTAATAGTACATGTATAGTAATCACATAATTATAAGAGGAGGAATTATCACATAATTAGCTCATTGCACATAAAAAGTAGAAATAATTATACTTTTTTTTTTGCCAATGAAATAATTATATTTATACTTAGAACGTGAAGTTCTTTGAATTAATTGTATATAATTATATTAAATCAGTAACCTGAGTTACCTATTTTTAGACCATATATTTAATGATAAGGTTGACGAGTGTATATATTTGTTTTTGAGGATAATTAATTGTACTTGAATTTTTTACCATATTCAAATCTCTTTCTGAAAATTAATACTGTTGAATTCACCGATTGATTTTTGGTCCAGATAAAATAGATTCCTGTGAGAGTCAATTAATGATGTAAAAATTAAAAAAAAGCATGTCTTTTATTCATTAATTTTGAAAAATAAAATCAAATAAAGCTAAAAATAAAGAGATATGCAATATAGAAAATATAAAACAACTAAAAAAATCTATGAAAATATAAAATTTTTTGAATAAATAAGATTGATAAAATGAAACAAATAACAAGAAAAAATTATATTTGACAATGTTTTTCCCTTACAGTAAATCTATGTGTCAAGTATAAATCATAAAAAATTTTTGTCTCTTTCAATAAATGGGCTACCTGAAATTTAAAGTTATATATTTCTTTTTACATGATAAGGCCACTTATCATCTCCATCACTTATATGAGTCAGATTTTTTAGTTTTCCCTGCGCATCTCAAGCGTAGGAAAATGGTGGAGCTCTCCTTTGTCTCTAAAGCGAAGTCAGCTTTCTATTCAGCGGCTGCGAAAGCCGAGCGGGTTCTTGTGGACTTGAAATCGGAGCGAGGTTCTTACTGCAACAGACTCTTCTATTTCCACTATTTCTCTTGTTTTGTTCATGGGTTTCTTGTTTTATCGCTTTAATTTAGATCATGTTTTATTTTATTTTATTTTGTTTGGCGTGTACATGTGTAATGTTTTTGTTCTAATTGGAATTTGAATTTTTTATTGGAATGTGCGTTAAGCATTAACGCAATTGTTCATTGCTGAAGGTCCTGACAAAGAATCGCCCGATAGATTGACTGGAAATCCAGAAGATGAGGCTCATCAGAAAAAGGGTGATTCAAAGGTAATGGCAATCGGAATGATTCTGGTTCTTACTACAACACAGACTCTTCTATTTCCACTATTTCTCTTGTTTTGTTCATGTGTTTCATGTTTTATCGCTTTAATTTAGATCATGTTTTATTCTATTTTATTTTGTTTGGCGTGTACATACGTAATGTTTTTGTTTTTGTTCTAATTGGAATTTGAATTTTTTATTGGAATGTGCGTTAAGTATTAACGCAATTGTTCATTGCTGAAGGTCCTGACAAAGAATCGCCCGATAGATTGATTGGAAATCCAGAAGATGAGGCTCATCAGAAAAAGGGTGATTCAAGGTAATGGCAATCGGAATGATTCTGGTTCTTCTGGTGTCAACTTGTTCACTTCTGATAACTCTGTTCAGATTACCAGCTAGAAGTATAATTCTGTTATGTTTTTGAAAGTTTTGTTAGGCATTACGGAAGAAAAACTATAAGGAAATCGAAAACTAGACCGGCTCATTGTGCTTCAGGTGGCACAGTCCAATTTGAGAATATAATTACCTGTGCTTTATTTTACCCCTTCAATCACTGTCTTCTACTGTGGTTGCCCTCTAAAAATTAACTCGGTATCCGCACAAAGCATGAATAAAAATTCTTGATTTTGTTTGTAATTATTTGCGATATTTATATAATTAAAATTTAAAATCTTTCCGTTTACTGTGTCTTTTAACTTTACAAGAGAAGAAAAGTATAGTCTGAACTCTGAAATGCCTCTTGTCTTCTAGATAATGATTACAAGTTTATTTGTTTATGTATTTTTTTTGTTATCATTATGTATCCAAATTAGGCAGTACAAATCCAAAAATGGAAGCTCATTACTTTCTAAATTTTTGTAATCGGATGCTGCAGCTTTACAGTGCATTGAGGCATATGAAGTGGAGGCCTGCATATAGAGGAATAAAGCAGGATTGGCAAGATAGGATTACGAACATTCGAATGAGGAGAAAAGAAGTTGAAGGGATGGATGAACTCAGGGTCAGGGATATAACCATGGATGTTCCATTTTATGAAGAAAATTTGTACGACAGTAAAAAATATGATCTTAAGACCAAGGTAAGAAGATTTGAAACATTGTAGTTCGAGTTTTTTAATCTTCCTACTGTGTGTATAAGATATATTAGGAGTATCTTATTAGATACACTGATTATGTACATCATGTATTCAACATGGTGTCTGAGATTATGCACTCAACTCTGACTAATAAAACCATAAGATAAAACTGCTGATTAATGCATGCTGATTTTTAGTAAACTAATTATTAACCTCTTGGTTAAATGCTTGAGAAGTCTTCCAGCAGAATGATTGATAAGTTATTGAAATTTCTTCATTCATTATTATACAAATGTATTTCTTTACTGATTTATGAGAAAACAATTACTCAAGGTTTCAGAAGCAGTTCCGACGGTTGAAATCTTAACTGCTGCAACTATAGATCCCGTTTGTCCATCATCTGTAATTAAAGATTCCATTCCCCCATCATCTGTACTGAAGCAATTGGCTCTGGCTGTTGAGTAAGTTACTTATACTTGTTTGCAATTGTTTTGCCTACCTTTCCTCATTTTTCTGCTACTTTCTCCACTAACCATTGGAAGTTTCTTTATTATTAAGTTCTATATCCAAGTGGGAGGACGATTTTGTTGGAACTTTTTTTATTCGACTGAATGGTCTTTGTGTTTGGCATTTTCAATAGCTGGGTGCATCTTTTTGGTATCCTGCAATAAATTGTATTCAATTGTTATTTATCATGTCATAAATGCTAAGCCAATTGTAGCATAAATTTCTAGGAGGTTTGTTTTAGTCATTCATGAGTGTTTTGAGATTATGATTAAACTGACTTATCCCCTTAAATATTTGGATCTTTTGTCCAGGGCTGGAAGGAAGACAAAGTCAATGGAAGATTTTATAGCTTCAACAGGAGGTTCTTCACCTGTTCATGATAGGGCAGGCTTTAGGCTCTCTGCAGTGAAGGCATTAGTTTTGCGTGAAAAGGAGGACGAGCTTAATCTCAGTGATGATGAGGAAGTTTTCTATTTGATCAATTCTCTGTTTGATCCAGGCATGTGAATTTTATGGTTCCTTGCTTGGGAAAAAATTACACCAGTGATGATATATTCTCTGTTATTTATATTTGTTTGATAAACAAATGTTAGTAAATATAGGTTACTCCTAGACTAAGACTCTAAGAGCACTGGTAAGGGTGCTGATGGAATGATTAGGATCCCAAAGGGAAGGTGATTTGACCATATCTTTGTGTCTTGAGGTTAAATACAAAATTTTAAATATAAGAATTACAGTATAATGCAATACTCGGGTCGTTCTCTCTTTCCTCGACGAGCCTTTTATTGAATCTTAGGTAATACTAAATGTCATGCAAAAGCAAATTCAATAAAACGAGGGAAAATTGATTTTTGGGTTTTTTTCTTGTTTTTTAAAAAAAATTAAAAGAAAATGCAATTTAATTAAATATATAAACAAACACGTCACTCAAATTAATTCAAATCATAGGCAAAGTATATATATAAATTCCACAAACACAAATTTAATCACACATTGTTTAAACAATAATCAAACAAAATATTTGAATAAGAAAAATAAAAAAATAATGACTCCCCTTATTAAGCTCCCACATGCATGCATGAATTCAGAGAGATGCCATGGTTGATGTCAGCATACGGGGATGATGATGTCAGCATGTATGAGAATATATGAAGCACACAGTTTCACGTTTCTTCTTGCGCTCTCAGTTCTCTCTCTCTCGGCTGCAACTGAGTTGATGATGCTTGACAAGATAGAATAATGGCAGCAATGAGAAACAAGGGGTACAGACTGCCGGAAGTGGGTGTCGGAAAAATCAAGAAACTCGCCTAAAAATGTACAACTCCACCGGAGAATTGCAAACACAGCTGGAACTCACAAAATACCTGCTAAAAATCACAGAGAATCTGACGGTGTGACAATGAGGGATGGAGGAGCAATAATGGTGGAATGAAAATAAAGAAAGAGGTCGCTGGAAATTTCAGAGCTTTGCCGAAATGGGGGCTGGAAGTTGCAAAAACACACTGGCTGTTCTGAGCTTGGTGTCTATAAGGGTGATGGTGTCGGAGATGAAGGTTGGTGTCATCTGTGACAGTGAAGATGACGGTGATATTATGAACAGAGGAAGAAGAAGTGTGACGATGCAATGAAGGTGGAAGAGATAGAGAGGAGTCGGTGGTTTGGAGGTGATGGTGATGATGAAAGTGATGAAGATGAAGAACGTGGAGGTGTTATGAGGATGAAGACACTGATTGTGATGACAGTAAAATAATGAAGAAAAGAAGATGATAAAGGTGGTGAAATGAAGAAAAGGAAAATGCCGAGGCTGGTAAAGGTGAATGGTGGTGATAGAGGGAAGAGGTCGGTGGTGATAGTGGTGACCTCGTTCTTACTTCAACTCCCCATTCTTAAGTACCTCGGCAAAAGAAAATGGAAGAGGAAAACTAAAGAAGGAAGAGCTGCAGGTTTTTTTGATGCTCTGATGGTGGTGAAGATGGGGATATATATAGTGAGGTTACCTACGCCCATTTTCCTTCACTAACAAGAGCCATTGTGATTGTTGTGTTAGGTGCAACCGTCATCGTTGATTACAAGCCGAAAGCAAGATGCCAATTGTTTGCCAGAAAGAAAGAAATGTGTTCACTGTGTTTAACACAAATCTTTCCGTGATGTACGCGCATGTAGTTTTCTACATATTCCAGAACCTCACATGACAAAACCCCCCTAAATTTTGTTTTTCTGTCGTTCAAAGGTTTGAATGTTGAATTTGAGTCTTGCGTCTTTTCTATGATTTTCCCCAGTAAATTTTCTACGTGTACTTTTCTGTAAATTTCTCTGGCCCTTTTTTACAATTTCCCTTGTCTTCAAAATATTAATTCGGCCTCCAAAAATTACCAATTGCGCCCCGAAGCACCTGTAATGCAAGATTAAGCGCAAAGTAGTATTAAAAGTTCAAGAGATCATATAAATAAATATTTAATAATTATGGCCATTTTACCTTTTAATTATAATTAATCCAATACAAATGTCTCTAATTAAAATAAGTGCTTAATCATATGATAGTATCCTGAAAAATACATTAAGAATTCCTATTTAATTAAGAAAAAAAAATATAAAATTATAATTAAATCAGAAGGACAAGGGGTCTAACCTAGAAAGATCCTTACAGAGGACAGCTAGGTACCAGGGATCTGCTTGGGAGGGTTGACCACTAAACATGACTGCTGGCATATGTCATATTTTATTTTTAATGCATTGTCCTGTATGATCTTTCACATATTTTATAATCCTTGCAAATTATTTGCAGAGGAGGAGTTTTTCAAAAGGAAGATTAACTATGGTTCAGAGGAAACTGACTTATCATCATTTTCAAGAGATATTCATGGAGCTCCTCTTGAAAGCCTTGTTGTCAAGCTTGCTGAAGTCATCGGAAACTTCAAGAACCTTCGAGAAATGGCTCTTTTTTGGTGTAGATTTGTTGTTGAAGTATGTATAACTAAAAAAGAATTTTTATTCCTATATTTGATGAAAAATTGCTATCAATCTAAAATTGTTATCAAGCTGTTGGATTCTGCCTTATTTTTTGATGTGCGTGTGTATTCATATTTGTTTTATAACAATATATATTCATATGTTTAATTTATGCAGCTAAGGAAACTTTGGTCTGAGGAGCAATATTTACCCAGAATTCCCTTGGATGAGATTCCAGATTTGAAATCATGCCTCCTATATCAACAACTACAAGTAATAAATTGTTGTATCTCCCGGAAAAGGCACCGTGTTGTTGCTACTGAATCTATGGACTCTATGTTGCTAAAAGCCAGTTCTAATATTGATGAGTTAGCTGATTATAGTGACAGCATTACTTCAAGCCCAGTCCAGTATGCAAGATTAAGTACCGGAGAGTTTGCTGTTCGACTTGGTGCTGATTGTCCTGCTGGAGATCTGATGTTGTTGGAAACTGGCGGGCCTGTTTATTCTCCTGTTACCCAGGTTTGATCAGTACATGTGCTGAACTGTACTACTTAAACTTGCTATTAGTACTGAGGTTCCTGAGACTTTTAAATGTAGGGGGGACCCCTGCTTACCAAAGACCTGATTGACGAAACAGAGGAGTTAGTGCTGCAGACAAGAAGGTCTTTCCTCTTTTTGAGATGCATTTGATAAGTGAACTTGGGATCTACGGATCATATTGATAAATTTCTGGCATAAGAATGTTATTTTATAGTTTATCAATGATCATGTGCTGTTTCTCAAAAAATGGACAGGACTTGTTTTGAGCTCATTTAATTAGTAAATAAATGCTAGCTTAGGCCTCATTGCAGTTATTATGCATTAAATTTTCTCCTTGCAATTGGAATCAATTTGGCATTGCTTGATAATTTTTCCAATTTTTTGTGATCAGTTTTGGTGCTGCATGCTCTCAACTCCTCTCTGATATGCAGGCTTTCAAGGTCAAGCTCTCCCTTGAGGAGAACTTTTTCTTACCATATTCTGAATTCTCATTATGTTGAATGTTTTGAACATTCTATCTGAGTAAGTTCTGTTCAATATCATTTTTAGGCTGCAAATCCAGGCTGTATTATGGAAGACTTTGTGAGATGGTATTCTCCTCCTGATTGGAATGAAAGCGAGCCAATTACAGAGGCCCAAGAATCTTTAGATGGCAGTGTTTCATTGTGTAACAGAGGTTCTCTAAGTCTGCGGATGCAAAAAGAAGGTGCAGTGTAAGTTTGTCCCATCATTTATTATTACTTAAATTTTGCTGCAACACAATTTTTGTGGTCAATGTTTATTTCAATGGACCTTTAGCATCAGATAGGATAATGTGGTATCTTGGCTTTATATGAAAATGTTTATTTACTATATATTGTCACCAGTACCAAGAAACTTTTGACTGACATGTAGCATCTTTGCTTCATACAAAGCGTTTTTGCTTTTACTGCCAAAGAGGTTTTAGCTTTCTTATCTGTGAAGAACAGTATGCTTCGATTCCTTGGGGGTTTGTATGCCTGAAATTGCGTAGTGTCATGCTTTATTTCATTATTATATAAAATCTACATGGATTTTGTCAAAAGTAGCTGTACTCTGAAATAATTTTTTTATCTCTTGTACTACTACTTTAAAATGATTTCCCAAAGCTTAAATTCTCTGTTTGGTCAATGATATAATACAGAAGGCCGTAAACAAGATGTGTGAAGCCGAATACTATCTAGCTTGGGCTTCACTCATTTGATTAACAAATTTCACAAGCTGGCTGAACTCATCATCAACGAGTAGTTTGGCTCAGCTGATTAATTGAGTTTCATTCTCATCAATTAGTTGACTTTGGCACAGGCCTGAGTTTTGTATGCCTATTTGCTATGGACTAGCCATTGAATTGAAAATGTTGGCATTATATGTTGCAAAAAGCACTAGCAGTTACGGTTACTCCATAGTCTCCATTTCAGAAATCTTTTCTGATTTTTTAATAAAAACTGAAATCTATCATTCACATGGAAAAATAATGTAGAATCCCAAAGCTTAAGGAGAAAAGTCAGAGAAAGAGGGAGCGATTTTCAGATCCGATATTACAGGCGGTGATTAGAACAATTAGGCTTAATTTTTCCTTTAATTGTACAGTAAATTCTGTATAAATATGTAATTGGCATATGAGTATGAGTATGAATTCAGTCTTCAAATTCTCTTCATGGTATCAGAGCTCTATGAGAGAATAAATTCATAACTGTCTTCTTCAAGCGCTCTCTGAGTTCTCCACTGTCAGAACCAGTAATCAGCGCTCGTTAAGCTGTCGTCCAGCACCCTCTGTGTTCTCCATCACTGTCAGAACCAGAAACGGTTGCTTCCCTCAATCCACACCTTCTACAGCATATTCTGAGGCAACAGCCCCATTGACAACTGCTGCCAATCCCTCTCACCATCAACTCCGGCAAGAACGCCATTGACGGCAGAAACGATCGGGTCTTGAGCTTCTTCCAACTATCCTACTCCGGCACCGGCATTAGCATCGAAGGCCAAGCCTCCTGCACCAGCTGTTGCTTCACCATCATCCACCGTGCGTGAAGCTACTCTCTCGAGCCGGCAGACCTGAATTCACGTCATTTAGTAACTCACGTCGTCTTTCCACGCCGTCGACACTTGCAGATTGTCGACTTTCTCACTCCACGTTGGTGGATCTTTCTCACAATCCTGCTCTCAGCGATCCAAGAATTTCCTTGCCATGACTCTCTCATCGCTCCTCTCTCTCTCGCACACTAAGCCTGATTTGGCTCTCTCTGTGTGTGGTTGAGGAAAAGAGAGTGAGAAGCTTTACTGAGAGGAAAAAGAAAAATAAAATTGGTGCAGAAGTATTTCACCCTCGCTCTCTCGTCATAGCTCCATTCAAGCAAGAACGAGACCATTCTCCAGAGACGTGTCGGAGCACTCAGACTCAATTATTTAATAAATCAGGTGGATCAAACTGTCATTTGGAAAATTCGGAGGACTGAACTGTCATTTTTCAATTTTGGAGGATCAATCTATCATTTGAAATTTTGGAGGACCAATCTGTCATTTAACAATTTCGGAGTACCACACTGGTATTTCTGAAATTTGAAAAATCATTTCGTCATTTTTTCCCTAGTCATTATGTCTACAATTTCAGATGCATCTTCCTTTGTGTCCCGATCTGGTTCCAATGATATCTCTATTATTCGATCCACGGAATCATCCAAAAATGACCAACTGCACAATATCATGGAAATGATAGCCACACTGCAGACTACGACAAAGCCTCCTGCCACAGTAGTCAATAGAGGTAATTTCTTTCAAGTGTTGGCTATGATAAAAGAAATATGTGCAGGGAATTGTTGGATTGTTGACTCAGGTGCCTCGGATCATATGACTGACAATAAGGCTCTCTTCTCATCCTATACTCCTATCACCAAAGGAGTGACCGTACGAATTGCTGATGATTCTGAGTCTGTTGTAACTGGAATAGGTTCCATCAAAATATCAGCTACACTTACTATTCACTCTGTATTACATGTTCCAAAGTTGAAGTGTAATTTACTATCTGTGAGCAAATTAGCTAATGATAAACGTTGTCAAGTTAACTTCTTTGCTACTCACTGTAATTTTCAAGATCTGCTAACAGGGACGACGATTGGGAGTGCAAAAGAGCTTAATGGTCTCTATTATCTTGATGAAAGTGATAGTCATCGGATTAAATCTTGCAATAAAGTGTCTCTTCCTAGTACTGGTGACTTAGAGTTATGGCACAAACGTTTAGGTCATCCAAATTTAAATTACATGTCTCAAATGTTCCCATCCCTAGTTCCTCATAAAATCACCTCTGATTTTCATTGTGATTCATGTGAAAAGGCTAAGCATCATCGTACTTCATTTCCAAAAATCTCATACCAAGCATCAAAACCTTTTTCCATAATTTATAGTGACTTATGGGGACCATCCCGTACACCAAACCGATCAAAAACTAAATGGTTCATCACCTTCATCGATGACCATACACGTGTCAGTTGGGTCTACTTGTTGAAAGATAAAACAGAGGTATATCAAACATTCCTTAACTTCCACAATATGATCCAAACCCAATTCCAAACCCAAATCCAGATCCTGCACACTGATAACGGGACGGAATATTTCAATCAAGTCTTGTCTACCTTCTTGACCGAAAGTGGCATTGTTCACGAAAGTACTTGTCCCAATACACTTCAACAGAATGGTATTGTTGAACGAAAGAATCGTCATATTCTTGAGACTGCTAGAGCCATTATGTTTAGCAGTAATGTTCGTAAATATCATTGGAATGATGCTGTCCTTATTGCCACATTTCTAATTAACTAAATGCCAAGCCGACTACTATCTTTCAAAACGCCACTTCAACTCCTCCATAAATATTATACCCTCCCATACCTTGAAAACACTCTACCACTCTGGGTGTTTGGCTGTACATCATACGTTCACCTCCATCACACTAACAAACTTGACCCTAAAGCCCTGAGGTGTATCTTCCTTGGTTACTCTCATTCCCAAAAAGGATATAAGTGTTATGATACGGTCTCCAAACGTTTATTTGTCACCTGTGATGTCACCTTTCTTGAAAATACACCCTATTATGCCTTGTCTGCAATTCAGGGGGAGAGAGATGGTGAATTTCAGACAAAAGAAACACTAAAGGATGACCAAACAATCACAATTTATATACCTACCCACACAGAACCTACTCCTGATACCTCTGATACTCCTGAACATACTCCTGATATCAACCTTGATATCCCTGATAATTCTAATAACCTTGATACTTCTGATAATGTGCCAAATCCAGGGGGAGACACAAATATGTGGGGTATTACCTACATACGACAACACAAAAGAGGTAATGAATCACATGCTATTAGCACTCACCAGGAATTGGTTCCAGAGGCAGGTCCAGGAGAAAAAGAAGGTTTTGATCTTAATCTTCCCATTGATGTGCGAAAACAACCTAGACAACCTAGATCAAGCACTAGATATCCCATGGAGATATTTGTCTCTTATAAGGCTCTTTCATCCAAGTACAATGCATTTGTCTCTCATCTTGATAGAATCAGGATACCAGACACGATTGATGAGGCTATGGCTATACCTGAGTGGAGACAAGTTGTCTTAGAAGAGATGGAGGCTCTCAAGCAAAATAAGACATGGGATGTAGTAAATCCACCTCAAAGAAAAAAGGCAGTTGGATGCAAATGGGTATTCACTCCTAAGTATAGAGTAGATGGAACACTCAAGAAATACAAAGCTAGACTGGTTGCACAAGGTTTCACACAAAAATATGGGGAAGATTACACAGAAACATTTACTCCAGTAGCCAAGTTAAATACCATCAGAATTCTATTATCCATTGCAGTGATTTTAGATTGGAATTTGCACCAACTCGATGTAAAAAATGCATTCCTCAACGGAGAACTCAGAGAAGAGGTGTATATGAAGTTACCTCCAGGGTTCCCAGGAAAAAAGGCTGACCAAGTCTGCAAGTTAAAGAGGTCGTTATATGGGTTAAAGAAATCTCCGCGTGCTTGGTTTGACAGATTCACCCGAGTTCTGAAGAGACATGTGTATACTTAAGGGCAGAGCAACCATACTTTGTTTGTTAAACATCATAAGGGTAAGATGGTTGTTCTAGCTGTATATGTTGATGCTATAATCCTTACAGGAGATGATGAGGTGGAAATCAATCAAATCAAGACAACCCTGGCACAAGAATTCCAACTCAAAGATCTTGGAGAAATGAAGTACTTTCTTGGGATGGAAGTTGCCCGATCCAAAAATGGAATTTATATCTCCCAAAGGAAGTATGTACTCGACCTTCTAAAGGAAACAGGGATGACAGGTTGCAGACCCAGTGACACACCTATACGAATTGATAAAATAGATGAAGATGCAGATCTCGGTAAGGCAGTGGACTTAGGGAACTATCAACGAATGGTAGGCAAACTAATATATTTGTCTCATACCAGACCAGATATTGCCTTTGCAATAAGCTTGGTCAGCTAGCATTCTCATGATCCTAAACAGAAACATTTGAATGAAGTTTACAGGATCCTTCATTACTTGAAGGGATCTCCAGGACATGGCTTACTGTTTAAGAAAACTGACAAACGGATTGTTCAGTTATATACAGATGCTGATTGGGCAGGTGATAGAGATGACAAGAAATCGACATCTGGATATTGTACATATGTGTGGGGTAATTTGGTCACATGGAGAAGTAAAAAGCAAAGTGTAGTTGCGAGAAGCAGTGCTGAAGCTGAATACAGGGCTGTAGCACTTGGAATCTGTGAAGGCATATGGATAAAACATGTTCTTGAAGAATTAAGGAAGTCCATAAATTAACCAATCAAGGTCTATTGTGATAACATAGCTGCAATTAACATTGCTCATAATCCAGTTCAACATGATAGAACTAAACATGTCGAGATAGACAGACATTTTATAAGGGAAAAAGTTGATGAGGATATTGTTGATCTAAGGTACATACCCTCTAAAGAACAGACTGCAGACATCCTCACTAAAGGATTACCCAAGGACAGGTTTGAGTATCTGATTGGCAAGTTGAACTTGACTGATATCTACAGTCCAACTTGAGGGGGAGTGTAGAATCCCAAAGCTTAAGGAGAAAAGTCAGAGAAAGAGGGAGCGATTTTCAGATCCGATATTACAGGCGGTGATTAGAACAATTAGGCTTAATTTTTCCTTTAATTGTACAGTAACTTGTCGGAACCTAATTCATACCCGATTCTGTATAAATATGTAATTGGCATATGAGTATGAGTATGAATTCAGTCTTCAAATTCTCTTCAAATAATATAATTATGATCGGGACTGAGATTCATTAGATGTTTATGACAGGTAATTTATGACGTGAATTTTGGGAAGCAGCTAAACCAGTGCCAGCTGTTAAACAGGCACCTCTATTTGATGAGGATTTGGCAGTGTAAGTCTAAATAATAAATAACCAAATATGGTATTACTAACAATTTTATTCTCCAACTCATCTGACTTTAATGGCCTTTGACATTCATTTGCAGGGAGGGCATCCTGAATGCTCTTGAAGACATCCAGCCTTCTGAGCTTTTTGAACAGCTGTTTATTTCTTTGGTAAGTAATTTGTTTTTTTTTTCTCACAGACCTAATGCCAGATACATCTGTGAGCATACCATGCTCTGATGAGGATACTGATTAAGAGTTAAATACTTTTACCCTACCGTTGGGTTGTAGCCATGTAGGAGAGAATATATGGTTATTTTTGGCATGCATGATAGCCCACAAGAAACAGCAAGACTGGCATATGTGATCCTGGTTAACAAAATCCTTTCCTACATATGTGATCCTGCAATCAGATACATCATCTGGGTTAAAGTTGTCCCAAATATTTTCCTTTGAAAAAGTGGACTGGATTTCAGTGAAGGGCTATAACAAAAACTCCTATTGATATACAGTTTACACCGTTGTATCTTTTATGGGTCTGACTAATTCTAATATTTTGTCTTAATTCTACAGTTTGGTTTAGGATTTGGCAACGCTGAACCTGTGCTATCTGGAAATAGGGGACTTCTCAAAAGTGTTCTCTGACTGCAAGGAGTACATTGTAATCACCTGCCAAGGCAACAATTGGAGTGAGAAAATTGATGACCTTTTCCAGGTTTGCGCTAGCAGACTAAGTTTCTAATCTATGGAGTTTTAGTAGTTTCTTCCTTGATCGTTTTGTGCTGTTATTAAAATTTATTTGCTCCTACGTGAAGTAAAATTTTAATTTTTCATTAAATTTAAAGTCAATATTATATGTAGGGTAGTCTGGGAAAATAGGAACTCTGTTGGATCAATCAAAATTATTTTAGGGCTTTTACAGTTTACTCTAATCAACTCTACTTTCCAGTACTGTTTGATTAACTTAGCCTGAGATTCATTCTGATGAAGATATCTTCACCTGTAAGCACATGGGGATGGAAAAATAATTGACAAAACTAAGCCGTGGTTTTAAATTTTTTGCTATATATGAGTTTACCAACAAATACACATGGAAAGTTTTTACAAATCAGCATTGGAATATTGATTGATTCTTCTGAAAAACTTCTCTAGATGTCATGTTTTTATTAGATAACTTCATAACAAACATCTACATGTGGATGTAAAATGATTAGGCTGATATATGAACTGAGAAAGATACTGATCATATGAACATTTTCTCTTGGCCAAAGGATATCTGAGGAACTATTTAATATTAATTCCTGTGGTTTTATCAGAAGAATATTTAAGGATCCCTTGTACAGGTATATGAATCCGTGGAGGCAATGTTACTGAATCCTGAGGAAGCACTGAGGATGATGAAGAAGACCAAAGAACCAACCATCATAACTGGTGAACTCAAGGATCGGTTTAAGAGGCTTAGCCTTAAGTTTGATGGAAAAGATAGATTCTTAAGAAGGGCCATCCCCAAAGACAAGATAAACAATGAAGAGAACACAATCCGACAATCATTTTCAAATTTCTTTGACAGCAAAACATCTTTATTTTCAAAGAAGCCCAAGCCTGTATTAACATGCGCTGCTGAGAACCCTCCTTGTCTTGAAAGTGATTGGACGGTTCTCTAGACCAAGTTCCTCAATCCTCAAACATTCGTCCTTCAACCAATAAATTGTTGGTTGAGGTGGTAAACAGCTTCATCCCGTAAAGCGAAGAACACAAATTAGAATCCTAAAACGTGCATTTATTGGGAGCTGGGGATTCCCTTTTGTGTTCTAAGTTTTCTCAAGTCCAAAGGGACTTGGGGATGTTCAGATAAAAAAAAAGATTTTTTTTGTTTCTTTTTGTAAGATAATTGTAGATATAGTTTTCTTTTTTAAAGAAAGAAATAGGTTAAAAAAGTTAGTGAACTTTGTAGCAAACTCCAAGGAATTCTTGTTTTATCACAAGAAGTTGAACATTTAATATCTTTTTTGGGATTGTAATGGATGCTCGTGAGCTGAACTAACTATTTGGTGTTGTTAGGCAACTATCAACTCAAGTGCTTGTTAGTTGTCTTGTCAGCAAATACGGGTAAATTCTTTTGTAATGTGTAAGAATTAATTGTGTTGAAGGTGGTTTCAACATAAGAGTTAACTTATGTTGAAGTTACTGCAATCGAATGGAAGAGGGATGAAATTTCATGATACGAAATTGTTTGGTTGGAAAATTTCGGTTTCTCTTTCCATTATCTTAGATTTCATCCCAAATTTAGTCATTATTTAAAATTTTCTACTATCTTTAATGCTAGTACTACTTTGTTAGCAAGCTTGAAAACATATGTATGAAGGGAAAAAGAGAATCATCTGGTGAACCTTTAATTTATTATTACTTTCTTTCGGCTTAATTTTGTTTCCTTAACAATGTATTTTGTATTACCAATCCATTCTATAACTCTTATCTACAAATTAAGTTAGAAGCAAAGTGTGATTGTTAAAATTGGTGTTTTCTGCGCATATAATGAAGTTATTATGGCAGGACAGTATTGAACTCATATTCAGGCAAAATCCATGAACTTTAAGAATTAGGTGCATAAATTTCAAAGGTGTACGGAGCTTTTAGTTTCATGAAATAATTAGGGTTTCCAATATGATAAAAGAGGATGAGAAAGTAATCTTAAATAACAATGGAAGAATTAAAGTAACAAATTCAAAGGGCAGCTATATGGTACAGATGGAAACATAATTGATGTAATAATTATAAGACTAATTATGGATAGATATAACGTTCTTGAGCCTTGACTTTCAAAAATATCACGTTAACCTAGTACATGTTATGACGCTACTCCTATTTACATTTGAATTAAATTTTATAGGAATTTAAATATTAAATTCTTCTTAAAATAATTTTAGTTAAAAAGGAAAAGAAAATTTTTATTTTTCATGTCACTAAATAGTTTATATAGCTTAATAAACATATTTTGGTTGTAATGAAAAGGATTAAGGCTGCTTAAATAACAAATTTTGAACTCAAGAATATTCATATCTAACTAATCGAACTCATTGGTAGAGTATATATTACAAGTCACTTATTGAGATATTAGTTAAGTTGAATATCACTCTTATTTAAAATTATTAATTATGAGATAGAATGTAATATAAATATAATTTTTTTGCATTCAAACACGAATAAAATTACAATTTTATTTTATTTTCAGTAAAATAAATTAGGAGTGACTACCAACATGTGTTGGCCCTAATGAAGGAGGTTTTAGCAATTGAGGTAGGAATTTTTGAGTTTGAACTCGTATAAATGTAAAGAACGAAAAAAAAGTCTTTTTTTTGGAAGAGTCGCCTAGTTGAACTGACAATAGATTATTTATATTAAAAAATGGTGGGAGTCCATAGAAGGAAGTAGTGAAGTCTACTGAAGAGGTTCTTACGTTACAATCTTTGGCCCCAATAACTGGACTGTACGAAACCTACACCTATTTTTCCCCACATTTTGTTGAATTGAATATATGAAAAGAAGGCACTTAAACGGTGAGATTAATGAAGTTGGACCATAAAAGTAGTACATGCATGTTCAGACCCACCAGTCACCTATACTTTTCTTCCACACCAAACATTTAACCACCCTATTCCAACACACATTATGGTCAAACTGCAATGTAGGCCAATTAATTCCCCCTCACCCCTCCCTTTTGTTATAAGAAAATAACAAGTAAAAATAAGATATTCTGTAAATATTTCTTATAAAAAAAGGGGTATGTATGGTGGTTGTTTCTTATAAAATAGAATAGAGGGAGTAGTGTCCTATATATGCAACAATAACTCAACATCGCCATTAATAATCAAGACCAAAGGAAGACAATCTAATTCCATGATAACTTAAGGAAGATTGTATATACTACTTATATGCTACATAATCTAAGTCACTTTAACTAATTTATTAGAACTAAGAAATAATACTCCTCTAGCCTTATTTATAGGGCAGAAGGAGAATAAATTTTTTTGTTCTATTTATAAGGCACCTTATTAAATTTTTTATATAAATGTACGTTTTTCCCTTTATTTATTATTATGTTGACTTATTTTCATGCGGTATAATGCATATTAGATAGGAATAAAGTTGAAAAATTATTGAATTTTATGGCAAAGTATATGAAGTTTAAGGTTCTTCTTACTTCTTAATTTGTATGAAAATGTTGGAAATGCCTTATAAATAAGATGAGGGGGTAGTAATTAATTCATTAAATATGTCTTAAATTAAAATTTTTTTCTAACTTTTATCCATATTGAATAAGGCTTTGAAGGAGAAAGAAAAATACAAAAAACCATATTTAAGCACTATTTAATTATAAGGGTAAAGTTAACAAATAAGCATGAATTATTCTCTAAATGACTTGTATTATTTTGTATAAGGATGAATTCTTCTAAAAGTAATATATATATATAGATATAGAGAGAGAGAGAGACACGTATATAGTGGACTTGAGGGAGTATGTTTTAAACTTTTAGCCATATATGTAGTCCATGTTTCGTAGTTAAGGCGTTCAACCATATAATTTACTGAAATACTATCAAATTTTACTATAATCTGGGTTATAATTTAATGATATTTTTAGTCTATATAAAAAAACCCAAAACAACCCTTTTTACAAATCCAAAGGATTATGCTTATGTGTCTAATGAATTTGTAGGACATGGATCAATCTCATGAGAAATGGGATCATGTTTGTGTGCGTAAATGTTTCTTTGGTTTAGCTTTGAAAAAAAAAAACACTTGTACGCTTTGTGAAACAAAACTGTTTTCATCACATATTTATCTCCCACAACCTAAAATTATTTAAAAGAAGTTGATTTTCAAACAAACAGAGATCTGTTGCAATAAAATATCCACTTGATTGACTTGATGTCTTGACCAACGGCTATAGGGATTAGGGATATGTAGAGATAATATAATAATTCCTAGGATTATTGTATAAAATGTAAAGGGTTGCATGCATGCATGAAAAATTATATGATGCTTGATTTTAATTTATTTGTAAATAATTTTGTATCCTTATCATACCACATAGTCATCAATTAAGAAAAACCTCTCGTATAATTAAAAGAAACTCTCAATCATGAACAGAAAAGGTTTCTTTTTTATTAACATATAATAGATTTGGATATATATATATATATATATATATGATGCTGTTAATTAAAGATGGATAATACTAATTGCTAGCTGGTTCATATTTATATGAGAATCAAATCGAGGACCACCCAGTATTAATTGTAGGTTACATTATTATACTATATTATTAATAAACATTCATTTTACTTTGTGTCAATACCTATTTCCATTTCGATATTCGAAGAGTAATAAAGACGGAATTTCATGGGAATACAGAAAAGTACAATTATACTGATAAAAATATTTGTTTACAATCCCAACGTCGTTCGTCAACGAAAAACAGAAAATACAGCGAAAACTTAATATTTACAGAATTCTCCAAAATATCTAAGCATAATCGAATTATAATCACGATATTGTCCTTGCCTCAAGACACGTGCCAATTATTTTCCGGCGTCTACGCCCTTGCCTTTCGATCCACTGGCACCCGCTGAGATGTTTAATTAAAAATAGGGTGAAATTTCGAAGAATCCCAGTAGAAACATGCTATCGTTCATAGAAAATGCGATAACTAAATATGCCAAATACCAGTTAATGCAATATCATACTAACATATAACTTAGTTCAGTCAGAAATGTGTTCAAAGCCAACCATAGTTGCAACCCTTACAGATCCCGTTCCTCAGTCCATGACTGGGTAAATCAGTGTACCCGTAGGCACTATTCATTAGTGTGCACTGTGTATCATACATATTACAGAAGATGACATATATGAAGTATATAAACATCCACATAGTGTATGAAGGATAATGTCTCTACCTCAAAGCTTTATAGATCCCTTTTTAGATGTGTCTCGTAAAACGTGTTGTTTCGGCTTTCGACTCGATCCTAAAATATTAAATGTACAAGAAATAGGTCATAACCTATTCAAGTATCATTTTAGACTCTTCCATAGTGTTTCATCATCTGCCACTTAAGCTTCCAATAACCACCATGAAATATGTAATGCTGATACTTATTTTCTTCTTGCCTCTATACATTTGCTACACTTACTTCATATGAATGAAAAACAACAAAAATCAAATCAATAAAATCAAGTATATTAAAATCAAAAGCTCTAGATCATGATGACAAAAATCTTACCAAAAATTGAGGATCTTCTCGTTATGCTACAAACAACCTTTTAGTCCTCTGGAGACAAATACGAATACTATTTACATGGATTCTAACCCCTCAGTTCCCCTCAAATGTACCTTGTTGTAAGCTTGTTTTTTGAAACCTTTCCATCGTAGATGAACTTCCCCCATCCAGTGCTTGTACATCTCCCTGGTGTTTGGGACATCTTATGTTTGCTGTAAGGTAAAATATAAGATAATTATATTTGAAGCAATAGGAATAAAGCTACAATTATTATAAATGTATCAAAGCTTATATACCAAAAGTTGTTATCAAATCTTGTCTTTCGTTTTTGGGGAACCAATCTCCAATTATCATAGATAATGCACATTTTGCTTCGACCCAAATATCCTAAGTAGCAATGAACTAGTCTTCCTCATGACCAACTAGATTTATATTGGCATCGAAGTCCACATGCAGCCTCTCTTGTTGATGTTTATGACATGCAACCAATACTCTAATCTTTATGTAGCCTCTAATCCTTCTTGCAACAGGTTCATATCTAGGCATTTCATCATCCCCAGCACTTTGTGATGAGTCATTAGAGTTGTCCACATTCCATTTAACACAAAAAGCATCGTCAAATAGGTAAATAAATTACAAAAAAAATAAATAAACTAAGCAAGAGTAAAACAAATTAAAGCGCCCACAGTTGTACTTTTATTGATATAATTAATTCTCATTAATTTAAATCAAATTGAGCTCCACGCACAGAAGAAAAAAAAAATACTTTGTTTAATTGTTGTTCATTTCATCAAAATCAATAAAAAATATACATATGTATTTCCCTCGATTTCCAAGCTCCAAACATATAAAACAAAAACATTAGTATTGCATAACTATTAACAACGAGTTTATGATTTTGGCCAAAAGAAAAAAAGAAAAACCAATCAAAAGGGAAGATCACTCCAGTAACTAGAATCATATAAAATAAATTAAAAAAGCATTATAATAATTTCATATTGCAAGTTTAAATTAATTTTCTTCATGTAAATTTACATATATTTTTTTTAAAAAAAAACAAACTTGATGAAAGGAGGGAGAGGGCTAGCCGATAGTGTCTATGTGCCCAACCAAGTGGAGAAAAGACATTAGAGAGGTGTATGCACGATGGAGGAGGTGCACGTGGGGGGTGGAGGAAATTAAGCAAGAAGACGGTGTGGAGGGGGTGTGTGCATCGACAATGGAAGAAGGTGGAGGAAAAAGGAAGACAATGTGGAGGAGGGGGTGTGTGCCAACAACAATAGAAGGAGGAGAAAGAGTAAAGTGGGAAATGGGAATAATGAAGAGAGAAGAAGACGAAGTAATGAAGTAACTAGAGTTGTTGGTAGAAAAGAGTAAAGAATAAGGGGGGCGGAGGATGCATGTCAGACAAGTGGAAGGAGGGGGGAGAGGACATGTCTGACAGCGGGGACACCTAAAGGTTGAGTTTAGGCGTCCTAAAATGCATTTGGGATGCTTAAACCCAACTTTAGGCGTCCCAAAACCATTTGGGACTCCTAAATTTAGTCAAATTTTTTAATTTTTTAATTTTCGGTGTTAGGGGGAATCTTTAGACGTTCCAATTGAAATTTTTGACATCTAAACTCTACTTTAGGCCCCCAAATTTAAATTTGGGACACCTAATGTTTCAATTTCATTACTCTATTTACAAAAATGACACCGCCTCTATATTTTACTTCCCTTTTTGAACATGAGACGACTATATGAATAGTAATATCTTCAACCTGTAATAGTGTATCTTCAATTAAGCTTAATATATATATATATATATATATGGAAAAAGTACTCTAAGTACTTTTTAATTTGGTCATTAATATAAGATATATTTACCTAATTTAATTAGATTAAGAAAATTATTTAATTTAATTAATATAACATATATTTTTTAAAATACTCTAATTAGGTTCCTTAATTCCCTCCTTCCCTAATCTCCCGTTATTAAAAATACCAAATTTTCAAAGGTAGAGTACAAAATGGGTCCAGAGACAGTATAGCAGGTTGGGAAGTCTCAATCGCTTTTTCAAAAGAGACAGTTGGAGGCATTTAATTGAACAACGCGTTGCATAGTTAAGAAGATGAATCCATTTATGCCTTTCATCAACCCTACTTGTCTTCTTCTTCTTCCCCACTTCTGTATAAATACCTTCCCACTTTCTCACCATCTTCATCATTACATGCTACTCATCTCTTTCTTCTCAGAGTTTTCTTACATCAACATGGCTTCTAATAGGCTTTGTCTTCTTCTTCTAGTTCTTCTTGGTGCTCTCGTTTCCTCCAATGGCGCCAGGAACCTTGTTGGGACTAATGACAAGGGCTCCTTTGAGGATCAGAAGAACTTGCACCATGGTGGTGGTGGTCTAGGTGGCGGAGGTGGTGGTGGTGTTGGTGGCGGCGGAGTTGGTGGTGGTGCAGGAGCTGGATTTGGGGGAGGTGCTGGTGTAGGTGGGGGAGCTGGTGGTGGAGGTGGTGGTGGTTTTGGTGGCGGTGGCGGTCTCGGAGGTGGGGCTGGGTTTGGAGGTGGAGCCGGGTTCGGGGGTGGCCTTGGTGGGGGAGCTGGAGGAGGTGGCGGCGGGGGATTTGGAGGTGGAGGCGGCGGCGGACTTGGAGGTGGAGCCGGAGCCGGAGGAGGATTTGGTGGAGGAGCCGGTGGTGGATTGCCTTGAAAACAAAACTAGAAGAATAACATGAGAATCGATCGATATAAAGCTCCATTTATCTCCATTTATAATGATTTACGTTTGTGTGCGTGTAATGTAATGTGCCCATGCATGTTTAATTTGTAAGCTTTTTCAAGGATTCTAATCCTAAATTTAGTGTGTACAAAATAATAAATACCATCAAAACAAAGATATACTTCTTTCAGGGCAAAAAACGATTGTGTTTTTTGTTTTTGTTGTTCTTTGACTTCTTTCAGCATATTTAAAATATGATCTTAATTATTCTGTTATAAAAAAAAAGATCTTAATTATTCTTGTTTATTTAGTTTACTTAACTTGTAATGATTAGGGAAAATCCTTTTAAAAGCCATATGAAACACTCAAATTCTAATTTAAGTCAGTAAAATTAAGAAAGCATTAATCAGGTCATATAGAATACAATAGCATTTAGAAATCGGATCAAATTACCTGCCTATCCCTAGATTATATTAAAAGCGCAAAATACAGTTCTTCACTATCACTTGAACCAATTTAGCCCAACCAAACAGATATTAGATCCATCTTCTTTCTTTTTTAGAAATGAAAGCAAAAATAAATTGAAGACGCAGAATCAATTCTTTTTTCTCTTTCACCCGGAATATACTGCAGAATAGCCTGCTGCAAAGCGGCCGTTGAATGTTGGAGCCATAGCTTAAACTACAAGCTTTTTTTGTTTTCAAGAAACTGGACAGTGGATACTGTGGAATCTTAACCACACATAATGGCGGTGGAGTTTCAAACTTTCGAAATTTCCTGAAGCGAACGATGATAAGCGGCAAAAGAAAGATAGAAGGAAAGTCAGAGGGGAGGTGGAAGGAAGAGAATAGGGCATATATGTAAAATCATTTAATTATGAAATCCTGAATTGGACGGTTTGGTTTGAGTTAGAATTTGTTAAATTTAAAGGCCTTATTCAGAATTAGAAGCATTTTAAAAGGCTTTTAATAGAATTTTCTCTAGTGATTAATGTTTACTGTTTTAAGTTGTAGAGAATCACTGCTTCCTCTTATCCTCAACAATTAATTTTTCTTAATTTGGTTCTGAACTGCACATATATAATTGACTAATTAAATTAAATATCAAATTAAGTACTGCACATTTTGAACAAAATTAAATAATCTACTTCATTTCTTAAATTTAATTAGCTGAAGGATAGGAGGCGGAAAAACGATAATTGAATGATGATTATTTAATGTAAAAATGTATTTTATATATTAAGTAAAAACAAGGCCAAAAATGCTCAAAGTTGAGAAAAACTTATATATAACAGATATAATTAAAATTAATTGCAGGAATTTGTTCCATTATTTCAAAATATGACGTGTTATTAGGATATTAAATAGTTTTGTTAAAAACTTTAAATAGGATATTAAACTAGGCGTGTCAGAAAATCCCATATGAAATTATACATGCATAGAATTAGGGATGTATAAAAGTAAAAGCACGTGCGCCAATAAACTCTCCTGATTCTGTATAATGTATCTCCAAATAAACATTATTATCATATTAAGGTCATAACGTGAGACTCATAAATGAAGGGATCATTGGAACTTAAAGAAATTATTATGATGAGAATGTGACATTCATCAAACAAAGGGTATAATCAGTAACTAAAAAAGAATGAGCACAGGCTGTTTTCATGCCACCAATTATATAGAATTCCTACCACATAAATATATATCCTGTATGTGCTGTGACCCTAAGGCTAGTAAATACTACCTTCGGTCTTAAATATAGGACAAAGTTTGTAATGCAATTTACACTACAAATTTTATCCTATATTTAGGACTGGAGAGAGTACCAAATAGCTCTACTTACTCCAAATTGTATAAAAGCTTATAACCTTTAGAGCCTTGTGCTTCCCGTCATCAATTCTTTTGTCACTGTCACTGCAAACACCGTCTGCATCAATCACAATTCCCCTTTCATCACAATTAACACCTCACAGATTCAAATTAATCAAGACTAGGCACAATCAGAATGGTTGTATTTGTCACTAAAACTTGAAATTCTTTACGTTTTCTATGAATTAAACCTGTTTTTTCCCTTTTTAATAGATTTGATGGGGGGTCCTACTTGTTCCACTTTATCTGTTCACCCTATAATGAACCCCGTGGCAACATCAGAGAACTAAGGAGTGATTGAATGAGTGGCCGACGGAGTAAGTGTGAGACAGAGAAAGGAGAAGTGTGAGAGCGAGAGGATGAAAGAGAGATGACGTGGGTAAGAGGGAGAAAATGTTTTCTGTCTCTGTGGGCCCCACAAATATGTAAAGTAACGGAAGTTTTACATAAATTACCGGTGTTGTTATTTTTAATCTGTTTAAAAACTTTATGTGTATTTTGCACCTGTAAAATTTATTTGTGTTGATCGCTCTCAAGAAAAAAATTTATTGGTAAAATTATACTTTTTAACCCTTTGTTTTATAAGTTGGAGTTTTTTCTTGATAATAGCAAAAAAGAAGTTGGGAAAATTGTCTATAAATATCCCATTAAAAATTTATTTGCTAAATGAGACCTTCAGGTGCAAACAATTTTCTCTTTGTACAAAAGATCTTCTCTTGTGTTTAATATATCTTCTCTATATGACATTCCTTTGTGTTCGAACAATCTTCCCTTATATGCAAAAGATCTTCCTTTAAATGCTTTCAGGTTTCATTTAATAAATAAATTTTCAATAAGGTATTTATGGACAATTCTCCTAAAAAAACTTTTGAAGCCATCTCTTCCATGCAATGCACAGGGAGTATCAGCTCGTTTGAGGGGAAAAAGGTGTAAGAAATTTGTTGAAGGCTTTAGATTATAATATTGGTGCTTTCATTGAACCTTCTATGAACTCAAAGCTGTGATCAAATTGGATTCTTATACTGTTGGAATATACCTAATCTACTATTGGTGGATTAGGGTCCACGCTCAATGCAAGTAAGGCTATTATGTAGATATAGAAAGGCTCAATGCAAGTGAGGCTATTATGTAGATATAGAAAGGCGTGTCTAAATGAGGAGTTTTTATCTTTATGATTTAAAATTTAAATCATAGTAACCCATATATAAAACATGAGATTATATGGGTTTGTGGGGATCAGTTTTAGAGTAACTGATATATAACTCAGTAAAACTTCTCTTTCATGTTCTCTTCCCCTTCGGATTGTGAGTGTGACATGATCGTAATCTGAATCGATGCTTCAAAGCCATTCATGGTTACTTTTGTGACTTTATTACTTTTAGCAAGCATTAATTTCTTTTGCAAGGTTCTTTCTTCACACCACTTTGGGTTGGCTTTCATGTGACCCACCATATAATTTTGCCCCCCTCATTCAAGATAACTTGGGACAACGTTTGCATGAGAAGATAGAAAATTCCACCAACCTTCAATTCGAATTCGTTACTTTATGCCTATAAAAACATATGGATTATCTACTTATAAAATGCCACCACGTTATTATTTGATGTAGTCAACTTCCCAAACGGCTACTTCATTAACTTATTTTACAATGAAGTCCATTTTATAATTGGGCAAAGTTTTGTTTGCTTATATCCTTCTCAATTCACTTTTTATAGGCTTAGCACATTTTGGTCTATTGGAATGGCCTTGATCCGCCTCTCCATATATATGCAGTAGTCTTGTTGGTTGCATTTCATGCTAATTTTCCCAAACTTGGACCTTGAGGACAAGGTCCATTTTAATGAGGGTAGAATTTATTGTATTAATATTGGATATGCTTAATTTTTTTTTTTTTTGGTTCGAAGAATGGGCTTAATTAGTATTAATGGTCAAGCTATTATATATGAAATCGCCCAAGAAAAAGTAGAGTGGGTTAAGGAAGGTATGAGGATGAATTAAGATGAAACATGATTTTGGAATCACCATTAAGAGAAGTATTCACATTTAGTACCTCACAGTGTTTGAACGGGTTTCTTTCAATGTGTGTGAAGAAATTTGTTGAAGTCTCGTTCTCTCGGGTGATTCTCTTCTCTTTCTAGCCATGGTCTTGATGATCATGGAGCTTCTCTTCTGTTCTGATGTATTACTATAAAACTTCATTATTATTTTTTTTTGGGAGTTGCTTAAGTGCTATAACAGAACTTCCTTAATTATTACTTGATGATATCATATAATCACATTTCTATTATATATTTCTCACCACTTGGTTTGTTAATTTTTGGTACGTCTAAATAATTGTGAAGGGATTTTACTGTGTACAAGTCTTCAAGTTTAGATGTTTTAGTTATTACAGTGAGATTAATAAATTAAGAAAGCATTATGATTAATGTAATATTATATTCACGGTAAATATATTGAAAATATGTGATTAAAAACAGGTTACTCCCTTGCTCCTATTTATAAGACAATTAAGGTATATTTCATAGTTAATAAAAAATGGTATGAAAATATTTCACCATAGTTTTAAATAGGTTTGATAGATTTTCTTAAGCTACAATTTTTTTATCGTTAATAAATATTGAATTTAATTTGGTTTCCTAGTATATAAAAAGGAAAACTTTCACTGTTATTTTTTGCTTCTGAACCTTGTAATCTAAACTTTTTCTCTTTGGAAGAGGGCTATATTTCAGAGGTACTCATTCTTGTCTCTAACTATAAAGCACTTCCTTAAAATATTCTTGATCATAAGAAATTTGACAGTTTAAAGAATATTAAATACTATTTATATATATATATATATATGTCCTTATTTAATTAGGGTAGTGAGGAGGAGCATAAAAATTAATATAATGTTAGAGTTTAGTGTAATTAATAAGGGTAATATTAAAAATCATTTAAATTTTATGATAAATGTAATAATTTTAATTATTTTTATATATTTACATGTGTGAATTAGTTGAGAGTGGCTTATATTTTGAATTGAAGTGGTATGAAAGTTTATTTCCCCGGGCAAATTAGACGATTTATGATATTTAATATTTTTGCATAGATAATTTGAGTCACTGTTTCCAATCCTTTTTTTATACACTAGAAAATTAAGACTAAAAATAAAAACAACAAAACTAGGGGTACTAGCATAAGTTAAGAGCTCGCGCAATGAGTTTAGTTAATGATTTGAAGATTGGTGACTTTTTTAACCTCTTCAAAAAAAAAACTGATTTTAATATTAAAAACTGGAGTATAACTCACGAGTATTGTACAAATAAAAATATTTGAATAAAAAAAAAAAATTATTAAATAAACAAGTAGGGTTGGGCTTGTTAATTAGCTTTCTCTATCTCTCATTACAAAAAAAACACTCGATTTTTGATAGAATTTGTCATGGAATCAGCTTTTCAGACGGAATTTCCAACGGAATCCGTTCCATCGCTAATAGGAGCGTTTCAAACAAATTTGCGATGGAAAGTAATTCCGTCAGAAATTCTGAAATTTCTGACGGGATTCGTTTTCGTCGCAAATTTTTTTTTTAAAACAAATTGAAAATTATTTTTTAAAAATATTGGATTTTTTTAAATTTACAAATGCCACTTGTTTGCCCCTCAGAGTGCCACGTGTCCTTCTCCCCTGGCTGCCACGTGTCTCCTCCTCGTGCTACCATGCGTTAGCACCTCATAATTCCTCCTCTCGTTCAAACCCTAGACCTCAAGGTTGCTGACGCGCCTTCGCGCCCTAGTCTTTGTCAGTTGCGTCGAAATGAACCTGTGTTATATTATTACATATTATTATATATATAATATTATCATATATATATATACACATACATATAATTAATTATTACTTAAATATAATATTATTAAAAATAATGAAAAATTTAATAAAAACGTAAAAAATTATTTATATATTTAAATTACATCTTATCCATTTACCGTCTGAACCATGCAAAAATGCCAAATTGCATATTGGGCTCTTCATGTGTCTGTTGATTAAACACTGACATATTCTTCAGCAACTGAATAATCACTCACACATTCCATATATGTGAGCTCTTCTTACAATAACTAAAAGAATACAATAAAATATACATGTCTCTTCAATTAAACAATATATATATAACAGCGTATGCATGATTTCAAAGGTAGATGGGTCCAGAGACTGTATTTGCAGGTTGGCATGCCTAGCCCGATCGCTTTCACAAAAGAGACATAAAGTTGGAAGCATTTAATTATAAACCCTAATTGTCTTCTTTTTCTTTGCCATTGTTGTATATAAATAGCTTCCACTTTTTCACCATCTTCATCTTCATCATCATCATCATAATACACTCTTCTTTCTCAAAAGTTTTCGTTCACTGAGATGGGTTCTAGGCTTCTTCTGTTTCTTCTTGGTGCTCTTGTCGCCTCCAATGGCGCCAAGAAGCTCAATCCGACCAATGACAAGGGCTCGTTTGAGAATCTGAAGAACTCGCACCCCCTTGGTAATGGTTTATCTGTTCATGCAGTGCCTGTCGGTACCGGTGCTAGTGATTCCAAAGCCAGATTGGAATCGGGATTCAGATCCAATGAAGCAAGCTTTAGTGGTAATATCGGAATTGGTAATGGTGGCGGAAAAGGCGGCAGCCGTGGAGGTAAATTCTGATTTGGATTCGGAGCCGGAGTTGATGGAGGATTGCCTTGTTGAAAACCTAGCTACATACAATAAGAACAAGACAATCGATGTAAAGCTCCATCTATCTTCATGTGTTAACCTACCTAGCTAATTAGTAATGGACACCAAAAGCTATATAAAATGTCATTGTGCTTTATTATAACTATTAACGTTTGTGTGCGTGTAACGTATGTTATGTACTATGTGCCCATGTTTGTAAACTTCAAGGTTTCCACAATTCTCCAAAATAAATGAAGATTATACTTCTTTCAAAGCAAAACAGGATCATTAGTATTATGTTGTTGTTCTTTGGGCATTCAAATATGTTCCTCTTTTATTTACTTAATTATTAGTAATGTTTACAGTTTTAAGTTGTAACTGCTTCCTCTTATTCCAAATAATTAATTAATTTTCTTCCTTGGTCCTGTACTATGCACACATATACTTGACAAAATCTCAAATTAATCATTGGACATTTTGGGCAAAATAATCGACTTCATTTCTTAAATATAGCCTAATGATGTACGGGAGTTAAAAAAATAAAGATATTTGATTGACGTACGATTGTTTATTATAACAATGTACGTAGTATACTTTTAAAAAAGTCAAAATAGAACTTGGCCAATAAAGTCAAAGTTTATAGAGAGAGAGAGAGAGAGAGAGAGAGAGAGAGCGCGCTAAAAATTAATTGCACATATTGCATCCATTCAAAATAGTCTTCTGGCTCGATCACCCTCGGTACTTCATGTTCGAAGCTACTTCAAGTGTAAATTAAAGCCTGCCTTTATAAATTTTTTTAAAAAAACTAGAGCCTGCCTATGGGAAGCATTTAATACAATATTTGTACAATTCGTTATGTGATACATGTACATATACATAGAATTATTTGTTAAATATAGAGTAAGAAAATAGAAAGAGAAAAAAATGGGAGATCAATATAGAGTTAATCTAGTGATGTAAGGTCCCACTAGATTTCTTTAGCCCTGTTTGTTACATAGTTCTGAATTTTGATGAATTGGGATTGAAAGTGGTACTAAGAGTAGGATTGGGATTGGGGCTTTAAAATTATATTTGGTAGGAAGTAATATTTGAAGGCAATCGTTATATTAATTTTATTATATAATTATATATAAATTGTGAAAATACCACAATATCCTTTAATTTTTTTTTTAAAAAAAGTGAAAGCCCCCCTCTTCCTCATCAAACATTATCCCTCCCCTTTGAGCAGATTTGACCATCGCCCTCAACCTTCTCCGACTTGCCCTCTGCCGTGCAACCACCACCCACCCCTTTCTCCATCCCAAATTTGACGGCAACAACCACCTTCATCATCTCCATTTTTGTTTGGATCATCCTTGACTTCCTCCTCCAATATTCATCACCATTTTTGTTCACCAACACTTCACCATCTTCAGCTTCACCTTTCTCATTTGAAATTTTCTCTTGCTAACTCTTTGATGCCATCTCCCTACTTTGGAAATGACACAGTTGAAGGCAACGTAGTCGGTCTGTGAACCGCTGAGATTACGTCTTCTAAAAACTCACTACGTTGGCCATATTGTAGACGACGTCCTTTGAACATATCTCGTTGGACATCTCGACCGATAGGATGGAAGAACGACCAGTGGGTCTGGTGAGTGATTTTGATTATCAACCTTGTGATTCTTGATACTGAAAGAGGTGGTGATGCGGATGAGTATGCATTTGGGATCTAGGTTGTTGTTCTTCCATTGTTCATGGCTCTTCGCTTTGGTTTCAAATTGTTGATTCATTGGTCTTTGAACTAAGATTTTAGGTGGAGATCAGGACAACAATAGAGACGGTCGATGATGGAGGAGAAGGCGGAGACAGCGATGGTGGTTGGAGAGGAACAAGAGATAGTTTAATCTATGACAAAAATTCAGAGGGTGCTTTTGGCCATAAATTATTATAAATAGGGATAGTTTTGTCTAAAAATTTTGCAATCCTAGGATAGCTTTTTCAATACCAAGGGATAGGTTGGATTCGAGCAATCTTACTTTTATGGTACTCTCAATCTCTGGTCATTCCTAATCCCTTATACCAAACGTGACAAATTGGGTAATACTAGTGGCAAGCCCAATACCAACCCCTCCAATATCATATACCAAACAGGGCCTTTAGTCTCGAATTCGAGTGCTAGAGAAGACGCTTGTGTTGGGAAAGGCAATCACAAATTCCAAACCAGATATCAAATGATAATATCAAAAAAAAAAACAGAGAGAGAATAAATTGACACACATTATACCGTGAGTAAAGCTTTTAAATAGGCCAATTGAATCATAATAGAGAAAATTTCACTGCACCCTACTATAAACATTTAATATATCAAATAACCCCTAAAATTTTCTGAAACTTCACTGCACACCCCCTAAGGCTAAACTGAAATTAAGTTTTTTGGCTAAAAAGACATTTATGCCCTTGTCTTGTACCTAGTTGAGATGATCTTGTAAATTCCCACATGTGTTGTGTAAATGGGCATATTTGCCTTGTAAATAGCATGTGTTCTTGTGATTATGCCCCTTGTCTCATATATGGTTGATATGGTCTTGTAATTTCACATATTGATCTTGATGTAAATAAGCATATTTAACTTGTAAATTTCCACATGTATCTTGTAAATAGCATGTGTTCTTGTGAATGCCTCTTGTCATGTACATGGCCGATATGGTCTTATAAATTTTTACATGTGTCCTGTAAACATGCATATTTGACTTGTAAATTTTCACATGTGTCTTGTAAAATGACATGTGTTCTTGTGAACACTACAAAAAAAAAAGACTTTTGTCACCACTGAAAGTTTTTCAGCGGCGACTGTTGCTACTATGCTAAAAGTTTTAGCAGCCACAATTTTTGTCGCCGCTGAAACTATACTTTCAGCGGCGACAAATGTGACTTTCAGTGGCAACTTTTATGTCGCCGTTGAAGGTGACTTTCAGTGGCGACTTTTTGTTGCCTCTGAATGTGGTGACTCAATACTAAAGTCGCTGCTGAAAGTGTCAATTTTTTTAAAAAAATATGAACAATATTTTTTTTAAAAAAATTAATTTACAGATGCCACATATTTGCTCCTCAGAGCGTCATGTGTCCCCCTCCCCTGGCTACCACGAGTCGCCTCCTCGTGTTGCAACGTGTCCCCCTCCCTTGGCTGATACGTGTCACCTCCTCGTGCTGCCACGTGTCCGCACCTAATAATTCCTCCAAGTAACTCTCCTCCCATTCAAACCCGCAACCTCAGGGAACCGACACCTTTGCCTGCGAGTTTTTGCCAGTTGCGCCGAAATGAACCTATGTCATATTATTACATATTATTATATGTATAATATTATCATATATATAAACATACATACATACAATTAATTAATTATATACATATAATTAATTATTAATTAAATATAATATTTTTAAAAATAATGAAAATTTTAATAAAAAAGAAAAAAATATTTATATATTTCAATTAAACAATTTTTAATAAAAATTACTTAATAAATAATAATTTAATATTATAAATATTATTTTTAATATAAAATTATAAATATAATATTAATAACATAGATATTATTTTTAAATGAAATAAAATAATAATATCATAAATATTATTTTAGTGTAAAATATTAAATATAATATTAATAAATAATAATATAATTTTAATAATTAAGGTTAAATAGAATTATTTAATAATTAATATTTTAATTTTATAAATATTATTTTAATTTTATAAATATTATTTTTTAAAAAAATTAATAAAAGAAAAGTTGAAATTGACTTTCAACGGCGACTTTAATTATCGCCGCTGAAAGTGTTTGAAAAAAATGATTTTGAAATTTCAAACAAGACTTTTAGGGGTGACACTAAAGTCGCCACTGAAACACCCTTTCGGCGGTAACAACACAATGTCACCGCTGAAGGTGTTTTTAAAAAAAATTGAAAAATTTTAAACAAGACTTTCAGTGGCGACACTAAAGTTGCCACTGAAACACCCTTTCGGTGGCGACAACACAATGTCGCCTCTGAAGGTGTTTAAAAATAAATTGAAAAATTTCAAACAAGACTTTCAGTAGCGACACTAAAGTCACTATTGAAACACACTTACGGCGGCGACAACACAATGTCGCCGCTGAAGGTGTTTTAAAAATAAATTAAAAATTTTTAAACAAGACTTTCAGTGGCGACACCAAGGTCGCCACTGAAACACCCTTTCGACGACAACAACACTATGTTGTCAGCAGCGACAAAGTCTAACTTTTAAAGTCACCGCTGAAAGTTATGAAAGTCTAACTTTCAGCAGCGACATTAAAAGTCGCCGCCAAATGTCCTTTTTTTTGTAGTGGAATATGCTCTTTGTTTTGTACATGGTCGAAATGGTATTGTAATTTCACTTATTTGTCATGTAAATAAGCATATTTGACTTGTATATTCCCATATGTGTTACTATGAATATATCCCTTGTCTTGTACAAAGTTGAGATAGTCCTATAAATTTCCATATATGTCGTGTAAATGGACATAATTGACTTGTAAACACTACTTATTCTTTCTTGAGTTATTTGGTCCTTACAGTTTATCCTAATTTTGGTTTTGGTCTCTAAAATTTCAAAGCGTAGGTTTTAATCCTTTAAGTTTGATCCGTTTGTAACATTAGTCCTTATAGTTTGAAAATGACTTGAAAATGGTGTTAACGGTGTTAAATCTGCATATGTGTCACTAACACTGTTAAAATTGCTGACATGGGCTGATGAGTTAGCAAGATGACTGGGTAAGCTTTGTTGAAATGAACAAGTTAAAAAAGAAAAGAAAAGAAAAACTCAAACACTGTGCACCTTCTGCCTCCCCAAATCCAGCATTCACCCCTTCCCTCTCCATTTAGCTCACAGCATCTCCTCTGGTTCACCGTTGAAAGTCTGAGAGAAAGTATTGAAGACTGTGACCATTATAGAGCCTCACATGTTTCACCCTACATATGGTGTTTCTATCCTTTTAGGCTATATTTGATCATTAAAAAGTACCAATTAATGTAAACCCATAACCCTTTTTCCCTATTGTCTTCATAAATACATCCTACAATATCTGGTTCAACTTTTTCCTTCAGGAAAAAACAAGGCATATAGCTTACAGGAAAAGAAATTCAAGTAGTCCCTTTTCTTTAAAAAAAACAACTAGATAAAAGAACCATGTGCAATATTTGAAGGCCATGTTACACAGGGTTAGCATACAATAATCTCCTTTAATTTGATTTGTTTATGAAATTCTCTCGTTGCAAATAATAATCTCAAGTAAATAATTCTCAAATCAAAGCTTCAGATCTGAGCTGAAAGCTATCAAATATATAATGTTTTTAATGTACAATTCTTGGTATGAGCTAATCTCTCAGATCTTTAAGCGTGAACTAGAGGAGATACGAGCTGAATGGAGTCAGAAAGGGTGAACGCATGTTCTAGGAAGGTGAATAGTGTCTGAGCTCGCCTCTCATATCTTTTGTTTTTTTTAATTTGTCCATTTTAGCAAAGCTTACCTAGTCACCCTGCCAACTCATCAGCCCATGTCAGCAATTTTAACGATGTTATTGATGCATATGCAGATTTAACACCATTAATTCCATCTTCAAGTCCTTTTCAAATTACAAGGACTAATGTTACAAATGGAGCAAACTTAAAGAACCAAAACCCATGTTTTGAAACTTCAAGGACCAAAACCAAAATTAGGGTAAATTGTAAGGACTAAAAAAATTGTATTAACCCTTTTTTCTTTCTTCTTTCTTTTAGTGGGGTTGTTTTTGTCTATTCCCTCCACAAATTAATTTCATCCCCCCCTAAGTGTGAAGTCATGTTTTAGATTTTTATGGGGGCAATTAGGAATTATTTTGCTACAGTGGGGCTATATGAAATTTTCCCATAATAAAATACTACTAAGATGATCGTGCAGTATGGATGGGATTTGACTCCTCTCTTCTACTATTTTCACCTACCATCTCTTTAATGCCCATCTTGATTGTTAGATTGAAATTTGAATAGTTCAGATATAATGTTTTATAAAATTAATTTTTTAAATATTTTTATTAGAGTTTTAAACTATTATAACTAAAGTTTAGTTATTTGAATTTATTTATTTTTAAAAATAATTTGACATTTTATTATTAATTTTATTAACTATTAGATTTAAACCATTCAAATTTTAATCCAATAGTCAATGTGGATAATAGAGAGGCAGTAGATAGAAATGCATAGGAGAGAAGCCAAATCCATAAGATTGCAATGAAAATTATTCAATATTGAAAGTGGGATAATAAAATCTATCTAATGTCTTACTATACAAGAGCAGAGGTACAAGTAGTTCTCCTTGTGACACATAAGCACTTCCACTCGTCAGAGGTTATTGGTAACTTCCTGTCAAACTTCAAGCCCTTATCCTCACCATATAAATAGATGCACTTTTACTCTTCAACTGACATTTTAATTTATTTAGTTTATATATTTTTTATGTGATAACTTCCCAGCGTTAATACCTGCACTATTACAAAAAACGTGATATATGATAGTTATTAACTGTTATACATAGCAGTTCCGAACCATTATATATGCGGGCGCTATAAAAGCTCTACGCATATACATTGCGGTTCTGAACCGTTATTTATTTTGGACATATTATAATGGTTATAATATAACACTTGTTATGTATTGGGGCTCGGTGAGGCCATGATATGCTCATTGATGTGATAATAATTAACAAACACACACACAAAAAACCATCATAATGTATGGTAATTCTTACATAATAGTGATAATACATAACGGTTCTATTTTAACAACCGTTATATATCTAATAACATGTATAACAGTTCTTTCTTTCTAAAGAACTGTTATATATAGTTGACATAAATAACGGTTATTAGGAAGCAACTATGTATTTTTCTGCTTTCAAGATCCCCCTTGGATATACATTTATAGAATGAGTCACAATATGTATTTACATTTTCATTCATATACATTACAATTCAACAAAACAGAACATATTTACAATCATTCATGTATATGTATACACCATTAAAACCAAAACATTAAAACAAATTAAACAAATCATCAGTATCTATAAATTTACAATCATACTATGTATTTTTTACACTCCAACTAACATTACATAGATGCCGCCAACTCTTCATCAACTTCTTCCATTTGTGAGTTAGCACATACTCCCTCCGGTCCTAAGGTTATTTTTCCCATTTTACCCTTAGTAAATAGATATATTTATAATTAATTATCGCACACATCAATGAATTGTATTCACGAGGGGGAGGGGGAGGTAGGCAGGCATCAGGAAAACGTATTTTAGGAAGCAACTGACTGTTGGTAAACCAGTTTTCACTCCCTGGAATACCAAACGATATGATGTATGCTATTTCTTATTCAAAATTCGCTATAAAGGACTCTATGGAAAATGACTGGAACTCAAATCTCATTGTGGAAGACTCGTTCGAAAACGTCAACCATTCGAATGATGCTGAAGAAATAAGTTTTTTCCAAAAAAAGAAAACAAAGGGAGTTCAGAAGTCCAAACGAATGACACTTTTGGATCTGAACAAGTTGCCAGAGGAAGCCATCGACCAACTTGATTTAGAGGAACACATATTCCATGAATTTGTTGTTATGGAGGATTCTTTAGAGAAGGATGCCCATTCGAACTGTAACAATGAAGAAATATGCTCTGCGAGGAAGGAGGAGTTCACTGGAAATAAAGTCGATCAGCGTAATGATCGTCCTCGTGTGATATCAAGTGCCAGCAACAGTAAGGTGCTCATCGACCTTATCGAATACCCAGAGGAAGGACCTGATTTTGGATTTAAAAGTATAGCATTGAACAAGGAGTTTTTGACTTTGCTGAGAATTTATTTTGACAGTTATCCTTAAGTGCAATTATATAGGAAGAACATGACAGTATTTAGTAGTTGATGCATCGTGAAGTTGATGCATTATTTTTATTTCTTTTACTTTTGTCCCTTGAAGTGTTTGATTCATTTCTTTACAAGTAGTAATGTTTGTCCTTATCTGATCCAAGGGGCCAAATTTAATGGCTTTGTTTGTTGTGTCTATTTCACTGCAATTCAAAATTCACCTTCTTTTCAAAAACAATAGATAACATAATGATAAGAACAGGAGTCATACATGCATAAACTACAATATCCATATTTCATGGTACAAAAGATAGATATCCATTAAAAATAAAAAAACCTTGCAATATCTCTTATATCGATTTTTTAGTACAATTTACTCAACATCTTGTAAATAATTAAACACTTCTTTAACCAATGAAACATTACATACAAGTTGATCTGGCAATCTATCTTTGTACACCACATCTTTTGCTTAAATGCGGCAATTTGTGATTGTTTGATCCCTTTGACTTCATTACCGCAATCATATTTGCTTGGAGTGTTAGAAAAATCTTGTATGAATTTTTGGTTAAAAAAGCTTCAAACGATTTCTCCACGGCCTCAATAAGACCACCTATTGAGTTTGCGGTTTCTTTTTCTTGCAAAGATTGAATAGCTCTAAAGAAGCCTAAATCCAACACATTTAAATAAGGAGAATTTGGAGGTTGACAAGTCAAACGTATGTTAAACCCACCTTCAATGGCTGCTCAACAAAAATCTGTCATCTATACGAACATGACACCTAGCATTATCCTGCTAAATGAAAATTGTCTTGCCTAAATCTTCCACTGGCCATTTTTCTTTTATGGTCGATAAAACCTTGTCAATTGACCACTTCTTACATACCTCTTTGTTTACGGAAGTAATTGGTTTCTTTTCTAATGTACTTGCAACTCTGTTAGCACTTGTCCTTTTAGTTGCTTGTCCATAAACAAAAGGAAATACACCAATCTTTCCTACGAATGTTTCTTTCCCTTCATCATCAAATCTGGGTCTAGCCACAGCAACCAAGAACATGAGCTTCTCAATGAAGTTTTTACTTTTACAAGTACGGTGTGGCTCATCTTTGTCTGGTAGTAAGTAATAGTTCATGCATCTTTTTGTAAGATAGAACCACTTCTCATCCATATGAATGACATTATACATGGATTTAAATTTTGGCTTATGAGGGATGCTTCTCTCTTCAAGCATTGACAAGCAAAATTTTAGACGAGCTATCTTATTCCCCTTTTTCAAATGTGGCTTAATTGCATTAGAACAACATTGAACAAATCCGTTTTTAACCAACCTTATCAATGATGTCTTGTTAATGTCAAGAGCAGAAGCTGGTGATCGAAGTGTTTGCCGCTTCTTTATTGGAATTCCTCGCACTCTTTCAATGTCCAATTGAACTCTTCTTCGGCCACAATTTCTGGTCCTTTTGTTAGAAGCATCCTCATTCTCCTTAACCTGCTTCCAAATGTCCCACGTTCTAGCTACTCTAACTAATATCCCACGTTCTAGCTTCCCTTCATGAGTTGAGTGCAATAACATGTGAGAAATTGGCCTTCTTTGTTCATTTGTTAGAAAACCACTTCTTTTAACACTATGTTCACTGTCAAATATTGCATCTTCATCTTCTTCACTTGGTGGGCCCTGTTCTTCGAAATCCTCACTATCTTCATCTTCTTCACATTGTGGTTCTTCTTCTACAAATGCTTCACCTTCTTCACATTCTACCTCATCTCATAAAGACAAAAGCAAACAGATTTATAGATTAATCAATTACAAAAACAACAACAAACTAATTATTCAGGAGAATATAAAAAACAAAGCAATGTACAAAAACTTACCTTCATTCATATGAAGAGATGGAGCACTTTCATATGGTTCTTCTTCAACATCAACGCATAAAGGTTGATTTAAGTTGATTGAAGGCATGTTTTTCTGTGCAAGAATGGACCACATTTTCTGCACTGCAATTGTTCTCCATAGATGGTTATTGGATGCCTTCCGACTCTAATCAAGTGATATCAATATTGAGGTCTATATCGATACTTATGGCATTTCACCGTTGCCTTGTTTTTTTTTGTAGGATATACAGGGAAGCAATATAGACTGTTTAATTGTTTTGAGACTTACGAGAGGATGAAGGTAAGGTTTTGGGAGAAGAACAGCCACCCGCCATATTTTCACTTGAATTTTTGGGGGAATATTTCCCAATGCAAATTCAAGAGACATTAAGTAATTTTATTTCCCAAAGAACGTAAAAGAGGAACTTCAATTTTATTTGCCAAATGCACATCCATGAAAACTATGGAGTTTTTACCTTATTTTAAAAAAACGGTGGCTTAAACGAGGAGGAAATGTCTCCATAATTTATCATCTAATCATTTAATATTACTCATTCTCTTTCATATCATTATCTCTCATACTTTTTATATATTATCTCTCCTATACTTTTTTTTTATAAGTAAGGGCATTTATGGAAAAATCATGACATTTTTTACACAATTATTCTTTTAAGATGCTGTTCGTTTTGCACAATCAAGCAGAAAGTTGCTTATAAATGGGACCGGAGGAGTTAATATACATTATTTGTATCAATATTTTCAGAACCATGCGCGATTATGTCCTTCATTATTGCATCACGTAGTACCCACAATCACTGCTAACGTCCGGTTGCTTTAGCCATTATAAAGAAATGAAAAGAAAAATTTGTCAGTAAGTCAAATATATAAACTATGTGTGCTTCAATCTAATATAATAGTTATTGGTGAATAATATATATAACTCCAAACGCTACCATTAGAAGGTGTATATGAAACGGCCATCAGTGAAGTTGCAATTATTGCAATCGAGACCATTCTCCATGCGGCACTTGTACACTGCTCTGAAAAGATACAATAAAAATTATATATATAGAAATATGCAAGCTGAACTGAATTATAAAAGGTGATGAATAGATAACTTACTAGTTGAATGTCTTCTACATGTATGGTTTCCTATCTGGATTCCCACCCATAGAGTCATAAAATAAATCTTTTTGCAAATTGGACTTACTACTATGAGCATCTAGTACTCCCTAAGTACAATAATAAGTCACTCCATCAGTACAATTACATAAATAAAAACTAATTTAAGTAGAGTTAATGATATTTCCACCCTTGAATGTAAGCCGCAAAGAAGTGTCGCTTCCGTCTGGCACCTTCTTGATGGATTCATCCCCCATAAACCTCGCGTGCTATTATTTGAGATCTTCCTTCATGTCGTCACCCTAGTTATTGATTTGGTCAGGGCAGATGAACTTGATTTTGTCTTGGAGTCCACGAGAATAAGGTAATTATGGTACAGGTGCCTGAAATGTCAAAACCAACATATCAAAATTTAATCAAAGTTTTAAGCAGCCAACTATTCAATCATAGTTAAAGAAATACATCATAAAGAAATTGACAGAGCTTGAACTTGCCATGTCCTTATTCAGTACTTTAGAAACAAGCTCTTAACTTACAGCATCCTCTTGATCTTCTTGGTCGAAGACCTCTATCTCAAAATTGATGTGTAAATGGGTCTGAAGCCAAGATCTTTCTAATAAACTTATAGAGAGACTTCCTGGCAAATTGATCAATAGGCTTATTCTATGAGGAAGACTTCTTTCTGGATTAATCATTGGGAGTGGGATGATTCCTTTTCTTAAACTGAGTAGGGGTCTTAGAAGTGGGAGGGTTAAACTAATTTGGGGTCTTGGAGATGGGAGGCTTGGATTGATTGGGCCGCTTGAACTTATTGGTGATAACTCCCCATTTTTAATAGAATTTGAGATATATTTTGATATGTTTTGGGAGTCATTAATGTTAAAATGAAGGGATTTATTGGAGATTTTGATAAGATATCAATTTGGTGCATAATTTGGGGATTTTATTTTGAATATTATAATTTTAATCTAAAATAAAAATAATTTAATATAGCATGATGATGATAATAATTCACTGTTTTGAAATTAAGAAGAAGAAGTTGTTTTTATTTTATTGTCTTTTTATTTTCTTTTCTTGATTGCATAACAGGTGATGACGTGGGTTTTACTTTTTAGATGAGAAGCTGGGAATCAATTGGGATGCAATTGCTTAATCAAAGTCCAAAGAGCATGAGTTTGACGATGGCTGCAATACGTGGGCCATGGAGGTTGGACCAATTTCTTGGAATACCAATTTGAAGACTCTTTTGGGCTTCAACACAAGTGATGCGACAGCGTTTTTGGAGAGAAAAGGGAGAGACCTAATTGAAGGAAGGGACGCGTGAGAAAAAGGGGGCAGCCGCACAGAAAAAAAAGGGGAGCCGCACAGAAAAAAGAGGGAGCCGCAATATTGATTGCAAAATCAGCGGAGAAGCAGTGGAGGTAGCGGCACCATTCATAATCTTCTCAGAGGCTTCATCGAGCTAAGGACAGAAGGGAAAGACCAGAGGAAGAGCTGAGAGGCAACTTGACTGGTTTTCCATCTTAGTAATCAGAGTTGGGGAGGCAGCCCTCGTCTTCTTCATCCCCTGAACCAGAACGAGAGAGCAAGAAAGGAGGGAGGACGTCGACGGTGGCTGCAAGCACTAGCTGGACCAGAAAACTCAACCAAATCTGAGAGGAGAGGGAGCAAGAGACTGGTATTCTCTTCCTTGGAAAGAGAAACAGAATCGAGAGCAACTGATTCAGGGGAGGACGACATTGCTAGACTTGAAGGGTGAGAAGAACCAGAGGAAAGAGAGATGGAGACATGACTACAATCTGTTCTTCATCAATGATATTCTGGGAGTAGGAAGCTGGGTTCGTCTTCGGTGATCATCTCCTCTCGCTACTGGAACAGAACTTATATTCTGTGGTTTATTTTGTTGTTTCAGTTCCCCTGTTCCTCGCCTTAGAGTTCGTCTATGAATTTTAATTCTAAATTGATTGTGGCTGAGATGAATTTCGATTATGATGATGAGTAGCTAGTTAATCTGCATTAGGATTATTTCAAAGCATTGTAAGGATTGAGACTTATTATTATTCTCTTTAATTGTTAATGGCAATTATGTGTGAATTTTATCTTATACATAATGCTTCTATGTGACTGGCCATTACTTAGATTGCCTTGTTCCATTAAATTAAGCTTGAGAAAGTTAATTTAATTGTAGAACTTAGGTAAAATTATGCTAGACCTGAAGTTTAGGATTAAATTGATGGTTTGTTAGTAACATAGAGATATAGTTACTAACCTAGCATTGTCAAATTAAGGTTGTTACTTAATGGTTATTTTCTCTTAACTGTAGCAAGAAATTGTACATGTTAATTGAGGATATAAATTTGGTTTTGACTTGAGAAAGCTTAATCTACCATGGCCTGTATAACGAAGACGCCAACAAGCATTTGATGTATTTCTTAGAAGTGTGTGACTCCTTCAAGCAGAATGGTGTTCCCCAAGATATATTGCGGCTGCGGCTATTCCCTCTCTCTTTACAAGGGAAAGCTAGAGATTGGTTCAACAATCTACCAGAAGGATCCATAACTTCTTGGGATGATCTTGAAGCTAAATTTAGAGCTCGATTTTTCTCCAATGATAAATCAGTGGAAGCAAGAGATGAGTTCCTAAGTTTTAGACAACAGCCGGATGAGCATTTGTATGCCGCATGGGAAAGATACAAGATGCTAATGAAACAATGCCCCAATCATGGGGTGGACAAGTGGGTAGTAATCCAGATTTTCTGCACAAGATTGAATCCTCAATCTAAAGCTATGGTCGACTCTATGACTAATGGAGGTTACCGGAATGTTCCGGTTAATGAAGTTTTCAGACTTTTGGACCAATTATCTGCGAATAACACCCAAGGAAATGATAGGAGAACTCCAACTACCCCAGCCCTACTCAACACAAAAGAAGACTCTTCATCACAAATTGCCACTATTTTGTCTGCTTTGAACAAACGCTTTGATGTCTTAGAGTCTCAAATAAACAAGGGCCATCCCCGTGGTGTGCACTCTGTTCAATCCACTCCGATTGTATGTGAGCAATGCAATGATGTCCACATGCCAGACAATTGCCCTCTCCACATGGACACTGAATCTGTCAATTATATGGGCAAATTCCAACCTTCTCAAGGTAATCCATATTCTCAAACTTACAATCGTGCTTGGAGAGCTCATCCCAACTTTTCTTGGAGTCAAGGTAACACTTTGAATCCTCCTCATGAATCTACTTCTGGTACCAAGTCGGTCCCTCCACCGGGTTTTCCAATGCAAGCAAGGCAAGCTCCTATGAAAGAAGAAGAATCAAAGACGGACAAAATGTTGTCCCGAATCTTAACCGAAGTAGAATCTTCAAGGGGTGAGAGTAAGGCCACCTTTTCTCTTCATGAATCGGCTATTAAGAACCTTGAAGTTCAAGTGGGGCAACTAGCTATACAAGTAAATGCCATGGCTCGTAACGGTCTCCCAAGTGATACCATCCCTAACCCGAAGAGGGGTGGAAAAGAAGAATGTAAGGCCATACATTTGAGAAGTGGCAAGGTGCTTCCGAACAAGTCTAGCTCAAGCACGCCGGAACCAAAGCAAGATGGGCAAGTGGATATTGAAGTTGACGAGGAGGAAGTGATAACTCCAGAAATTTCTGTGGAAGATGAGGAATCTAAGAAGAGAAAGCACACTGAGGGCGGGGTGGATGATGTTGGCAAGAGCAAGAAGAGGGAACAAGAGCTGAATATTGAAACGAAGAGCAAACCAAGTGCCTCCACTGTCATGCCTCCCTTACCATTCCCTCAAAGATTCAAAAAGAAGGAGGAAGACGCACAATTCAAAAGGTTTGTAAATATGTTTAAACAATTACATGTCAACATTCCTTTTGCTGAAGCGTTAGAGGGTATGCCTAAATATGCCAAATTCCTTAAGGATGTGTTATCCAAGAAGAGGCGATTCAATGAATTTGAAACAGTCGCTTTAACTGAAGAATGTAGCGCCGTGATCCAGAGGAAGTTACCTACCAAGTTGAAAGATCCGGGTAGTTTCTATATTCCATGCAACATTGGTACAAACTTCAACGGTAAAGCTCTATGTGACTTGGGTGCTAGCATAAATTTGATGCCCTTGGCTGTTTTTAACCAATTGGGGTTAGGAGAACCAAGGCCTACCACTGTTACCCTTCTATTTGCTGACCGGAGTATTTCTAAGCCTAGAGGAATTATTGAAGATGTTTTAGTGAAGGTAGACAAGTTTATCTTCCCAGCAGATTTTGTTGTGCTAGATTGTGAAGTTGATTGGAAGATCCCACTCATTTTAGGCCGTCCATTTTTAGCTACAGCGAGGACTCTTATTGATGTGGAAAAGGGTGAAATTACTTTGAGGGTAGATGACGAAAAAGTGGTCTTTAACATGCCAAAAGCCTTGAAGTTCCATGATGATTCAGCTCAATGCTCATTTGTGGATATCTTTGACTCCCTCATTCCTCAAGAAGCCTATGCTCCTATGATCAAAGACCCTTTAGAGGCATTTCTAATTGGAGAGAAAAGCTTGGATGAATTTGATGAAGAAGCTCTTGAAAACCTTTTTCGTATGGAGGCCTTCCCTCACTCAAGACAAAGGAATTTTGAGCCACTTGAGGTGGCTGAGGCATTGAGCACTCCTTTGAAGCCATCTATTGAAGTTCCACCATCTCTTGAGTTGAAGCCCTTACCATCTCATCTTAAGTATGTCTACTTAGGAGAGGCCGATACATTACCGGTGATTGTCTCCTCTGGTCTTTCAAATCTGTAAGAGGAAAAGCTCCTACGAGTTTTAAAAGACCACAAGAAAGCTATAGGCTGGACCATAGCTGACATTAAGGGAATCAGCCCTTCTATGTGTATGCACAAAATCTTGCTCGAAGATGATCATAAGACTTCTATTGAGCATCAAAGGCGATTGAATCCAATCATGAAGGAAGTGGTCAAGAAAGAAATACTTAAGTGGCTGTCCGCTGGAATTGTGTATCCTATTTCTGATAGTTCATGGGTGAGCCCAGTCCAATGTGTCCCTAAGAAGGGTGGCATGACTGTAGTGGCTAACACCCACAATGAACTAATTCCTACTCGCACGGTGACTGGTTGGCGGGTGTGTATGGATTATAGGAAGCTCAACACCGCTACAAGAAAAGATCATTTCCCTTTGCCATTCATTTATTAAATGCTGGACAAGTTAGCCGGGCAGGAATTCTTTTGTTTCCTTGACAGATATTCCGGGTACAACCAAATTGCCATAGCCCCAGAAGATCAAGAGAAGACCACCTTCACTTGTCCATATGGCACGTTTGCTTTCAGAAGAATGCCCTTTGGACTATGCAATGCACCCGCCACTTTTCAACGGTGTATGATGTCCATTTTTGCTGATATGATTGAGAAAACAATTGAGGTATTCATGGATGATTTTTCTGTCTTTGGTTCATCTTTTGACTCATGTTTGGAGAATTTAGATGCTGTGCTTACAAGGTGTGAAGAGGCAAACTTAATTCTCAATTGGGAGAAATGCCACTTCATGGTGCAAGAAGGCATTGTACTTGGCCATAGAGTGTCTAAGAATGGGTTGGAGGTGGATAGAGCAAAAATTGCTATTATTGAGCAATTACCACCACCCATTAATACCAAGGGTATCCGAAGTTTTCTTGGGCATGCCGGGTTCTATCGGTGATTTATCAAGGATTTCTCCAAAATTGCCAAACCCCTTTCTAAGCTTCTGGAAAAAGAGGTAGAATTCAAGTTTGATGATGAGTGCTTAAATGCTTTTGAGGAACTAAAGAAGCGTCTCATTTCCGCTCCTATCTTAGTGGCTCCAGATTGGGTTTTACCTTTTATTATTATGGCCGATGCAAGTGATTATGCTGTTGGTGCTGTTTTGGGGCAGAAGGCAGAAAAACTCTTCCACCCTATCTACTATGCGAGTAAAACTCTGGATGGTGCTCAACTCAATTACACTACCACTGAAAAAGAGTTACTTGCCATAGTGTATGCATGTGAGAAGTTCAGACCATACATAGTCGGTACTAAGGTCACTGTGTACACCGATCATTCAGCTCTCAAGTACCTACTCACCAAGAAGGACTCTAAGGCCCGACTCATTCGTTGGGTGCTTCTACTTCAAGAGTTTGACCTGAACATAATTGACAGAAAAGGTACAGAGAATCAAGTGGCCGACCACTTATCGAGGCTGAGCACCGACCCTCAACTTGACGATTCTGACATGATCCAAGCATCATTTCCTGATGAACGGTTGTTCTTTGTTGATCACTCATCTACGCCATGGTTTGCTGATTTTGTCAACTATTTGGTTTGTGGAGTGTTGCCTCCGGAGTTCAATGCTCATCAAAAGCGTAAGTTTTTGCACGAGGTGAAGAAGTACTTTTGGGATGAGCCTTACTTATTTAAGAGGTGCCCTGACCAACTCATTCGACGATGTGTGCCGGAAAATGAGCAAGAATGCATTCTGCATTGTTGTCATTCATCTGAGTATGGTGGTCATTTTGGAGGAGAGAAAACCGCTGCGAAAGTGATTCAAAGTGGCTTTTATTGGCCTTCATTGTTCAAGGATGCTTATGCCTTTGCCCTCCAATGTGATCGGTGCCAAAGAGTGGGGAACATATCAAGAAGGAATGAGATGCCACTGAATAATATGTTAGAAGTTGAGCTCTTCGATGTCTGGGGGATTGATTTCATGGGTCCATTCCCGAAGTCCTTCAACAATGAACACATTTTAGTGGGTGTGGACTATGTATCCAAATGGGTGGAAGCTATGGCATGTGTGACTAATGATGCCAAGACGGTATTAAAGTTCCTCAAGAAGCACATTTTCACAAGGTTTGGCACACCAAGAGCAATTATCAGTGATGGTGGATCACACTTCTGCAATCATCAATTTCAGGCTCTCATGAAGAAATATGGAGTGAGGCGCAAAGTAGCATTGCCCTACCATCCCCAAACAAATGGCCAAGCTGAGATTTCCAACCGGGAAATCAAGAGTATTCTTGAGAAGATGGTGAACACTACGAGGAAAGATTGGTCTTCCAAGCTTGATGATGCATTGTGGGCCTATCGAACAGCTTACAAAACACCTATTGGTATGTCTCCATATCGATTAGTGTTTGGAAAAGCTTGCCATTTACCTGTAGAATTGGAACATGGAGCATATTGGGCCATCAAGAAGTTAAATTTTGATCCACAAGCTGTGGGGGAAAAGAGGCTTCTCCAACTCAATGAGTTAGAGGAAATCCGCTTAAATGCCTATGAAAGTTCACGAATTTATAAAGAGAAGACAAAGAGGGATCATGACAGAAAAATCAGTCCCAAGAGCTTTGAACCGGGTCAAACTGTTCTCCTTTATAATTCCAAGCTGAGGCTCTTTCCTGGGAAGCTTAAATCTCGTTGGTCTGGGCCTTTCAAGGTGATTCAGGCGTCAAAATATGGTGATGTGGAGCTGGAGAATGATAAGGGTGAGAGATTTAAGGCTAATGGTCAAAGGTTGAAGCATTATTGGGGAGGAGATTTGGATAGGCTGGTGTCCACCACTTACTTATCCAATGAGGAGTGACCAAAGTGAAAATTCAGGCTAAGGACTATAAACTAAGCGCTTCTTGGGAGGCAACCCAAGTTCTGAACTTAATCTTTTTAGTTTCTTTGATTTAGCATAATTTAGTAGGTTTATGTTTGGTCTTTTACTTTGTGTAGGGAGAAAGGGAGGTCAAACTGAAGGTTGTTGAGACCGAGAAGATGGCTAGGCAAAACGGGGTGGCATCTTGATGGGATAGGCATATTCCAGGGAAGTTTTCCAACTCTTATACATACTTGTGTATTTTGATGCTAGGGATATGATATGAAATCTGAAATGCCTGTTAGAGAAGCATTATGCATGATAGTTGGCTTCAATTTGCTAATTTGCTGGTCATACATAGAAAATCCTAGTTTAGGAGGAAATGTTAATCAAAGGAATGTGTGGTTGGAAGGTGTTGATTGTGAAACTCTTAATTGAATAGCCAATGGTTTTGTATGTTGTGTATCAATGATGATTATGTGGGAACCGAAAGGTCCCTAAATGCCCAGAACTGGAATACTGTGGTCAGAAGGTTCTGGGCCGCGGCCCAAGAATACAAGTGAAGGTCAGAGGGTTCTGGGCCGCGGCCCAAGGCCAACATTGCTGCACAGAAAGTTTTGGGCCGCGACCCAAAGATTCACTACACAGATCAGAAGGTTCTGGGCCGCGGCCCAAGGACCCCAGAGATGCCCAGAATGTTCTGGGCCGCGGCCCAATCACCACATTCATACCTCAGAGAGTTTTGGGCCGCGGCCCAAAAGCGACAGCAGGGTTTTTAAAAAAAACCCTGCTACGCGTTTCTTCTCTCATTTGTGCCCCTCACAGCCGCCGACCCAACCCCCAAATCCCTCCTCCCTCACAATCGACCCCTTTCCCCCATTCCTTTCCCTTCAATTTCTTCTTCCTCCCTTGTTTCCTCTTCTTCCCCTCTTCGTCTCTACTCCTTTCCTCCGCCTGCTGATACGTGAAGCGTTGGTGCTGAGTTTTTCTCCATCTCTGTTCCTCACCCCTGTGAACGCCATCCTAGGATCTAAAAAGGGAGTCCTCCCCTTTTTATTTCTCCTCTCATCGCGCCATTTTCTCTATATCTGAGGTACGTAATCTATATCTTGCTCTGTACTTGCCTTTTGGGGTCGTTAGGTCAGTTTTGATTTGGGCATTTAGTCGTCACAGTCGCAATTCTGTTGTAATTGATAAGTTTCTAGGGCAATGTATAGGATTTAGGGCATTCTTTGGTCATAAGAATAGCAAATGGGCCTTCACTTCATTCTGCATCCCCTCGTTTATCGTTGCTCTGTTTTGAGACCTAACTACTCTGTACATATGACTGCTTGTTCAATGTGTTAATTCCTCTTGTTTATTATGACTGATAAATTTTGTTTGGTACCCGAGAGGCCTCACTTGTTGATTCCAGGGTTTGCTACTACATTGATCTGTTCTGGTATAACCTGTGCTATGTCTGGACTTGAATTCTTTGTTAGGGCTACCATGTTTTCATTGTATGACAAAGGTTTTCTAATCCATTTCCAAAAGTGCATATTGTGTAAAGTTCTGTAGCCTCCCTTGATGAGTTAATATGTAATGCCTGCATTACACTTCGGCTGTGATTTTATAAATTACTTTGTGCATTTCTGGTACGTGCGAATTGTTTTCATAGGGTCATATCACACAACGTGGTTGCAATGTGCACAATTTGCTAAGTTTTGAAATTTGTAAGCTGTGATCACGGTCGACAAGTGTGCCATTGTTCCTTTTGATTGATCATGTGAACCTGGAAGTGCATTTGGTGTTTTTGTAATCTTTGCTTTGCTAAACTTGCACAACATGCAAAGTGCCTCTGTGCACATACACTAGCAACTGTTAGTAAACCTCGGTTGTGGTAGTCACATTATGCTGCTTGTTTTGCAATACCTGTGAGTTGACATTATGTTGGCATTATAGTGACCTTAGGCACGCTTTTGAGTTGATTCAGTGATGTATGAGGTAGTGAGGCTTAGGTTGAGGTTTGGACTTTTATTGAACAGATTTGCGACTGTTAGGTCATAAGTTTGGGGGAGGTCATTCTTGCATTCTCTGATGCTGGTGCCCATGTTTAATGCCTGTTGGAGTCTTAAATTGTTTTTGGCTGTCTCCTGTTTTCTCTCGTAGCGAATATGCCTGCTAAGCGTGTTGCTGATCGCTCCGGCCCCCGGGCAGTTACTGAGGCTAAGACCAAGATTGTCACCCGCCCCTTGCTGCAGAAACGGGAATTCCCGTTCAACGTCTTATACGAGTTCTACTACTTGGCCACACGTACATATCACCTGCAGAAGCTTATGGATCCTAAAGTTGACGGAAACCTGCAGATTGTCCAGGATTTTTACGCCCATGCCTGTGTGCATCCCATTTGGCGATTTACTCTGCGTGGAGTCGAGGTGGACTTTACTTTGGAGAGCTTTTGGCAGTTTACGGCACTCCCCACTGTTGAGGAGTGCCGGTACAGGCAACTATTGGATAGTGAGGACGACATCCCGGAGGATGAGATTGCCGAGTTGCTCGTGTACAACCACCAGATAGCGTGGCAGACGCGCGGAGGGGCGCAGAAGCATTTACCTCGGGCTCAGTTATCCGTGGAGGCTCGAGTGTGGCTGCATTTCGGCAAGGACTACTTCTGGCCCTCATCGCAGAGGAGTCGCCTTTCTAGAGACCAGGCTCTCCTTATCTACTTGCTTATGAAGAAGGAGCCTGTTGATCTCGGCGCTTTGATTTATCAGACTCTTCGCGACCATGCCCGAGATCATTCGAGTGGTCTGATGCTGTCGCACCTCATTTCCTCTTTCTGCACATCGGTGGGTGTAGCCGCTGTGGCTTCCGATGTTCGGTTCAAGCCTCTCAAGAAATTCAATTACTTGAGCATCAAGCCACGCCCAGACGAGCAAGTCCCAGCCTCTCAGCGTACAGCGACTGATCCCTACTTTCAGCAGGGCGGACCCTCTCACCCACCTCCGGACAGTCCATTCCCTCAGGAGCAGGGCGAACCATCCGGTGCCCCTGCCTCCTCCGAGTCTACCGTCACTCTGGACGTGATCTTCACGGCTATTCAGCGCACAGAGGCCACTGCTGCTCAGTGCCTCACTTATCTATAGGATCACGGTGTTCGCCTGACCAGGCTAGAGGAGTTATTCGCTGCTCATGTACCTGCTGCAGCTCAGGCCGGTGACGATGATGACGACGCGGAGGTCGGTGCTGCTGGTGGAGATGATGATGTGGAGGGGGACAGCACTGATGCAGCCGCCAGTGATGGTGATGGCGAGGACTAGCCTAGTACTGTTTACCATTGTTACTGCTGTTTTTCATTTTCTATGGTTATTATGGTTTCTTTCAGACTTTATTTCAGCACTGTGGTAACAGTTGAGCTTTCCGATATTATGGTTTATTATTGCTTTACTGCCTGACATTAGTGGTTTCATATGGTATTGGCTATTATGATTTAGATAACTCTGGTGTTCCTTGTTATATTTCTGCCTGGCGGTATGCTCATTTCTTTACAGGTACTCTTTGTGACAAAATGTGTCTTAGGACAGTGGGGACACTGTCTCCCTCAAGTTTGGGGGAGTTTTTATATTTGCATACACTTGTTTAAACCTGTGTTACGCCATTTCTTTGAGCTAAATGTCTGGGAATTGCATTGGATAGCTGAGTTGAATCAAATACTGGATATTCATGACTGCTTGGTTTTTTGTTTACACATGACATGTATAAATTGTTTTCATGGCAAGACCTTTGAAATTGTAGTTGAATTCCTGAGAAAATATGAGCGATTCATAAACTTCGAAAGCATTTTCTTTTCCTTGTCACGGAACTATATGTTTTTGAGTAAATTGTATGGAAGTGGCTGTGGTTATGGCGCATAGTGTTAGCACATAGATCAGTTAAGTTAAGGTATTCGAAATAAGCTAAGGTTGAATTAACCGTGGGGGTTGTGCACAAGAGAGGAGAAACCTCTGTTGGAAGGGTTTTGAGCCTGAATTTTATTCATTAGAGTGTTTGTGCCATTTATGCCAGTGTACCTCTAGAACTTGTTTAAATTCTTTTTCAAAATCACAGATGCATGTGGATTAGTGAAAATGATAGGGGCATTCATTTCTAAACCCATGAAACCAAACACAAACCTTTCACATTCATCCTTTGATCATCCCCTTTGAGCCATTCACCTTTTCTTTCTTTTAAAATATGACATTTAACAAGTCATGTATGATGTTGTTGTGTAATTGAATGATACTTAGAAAAGCAGGGAGTTAGCATTTGATTTACTATCTTCTTTCTTTTCAATAAATGCTGAGTTACACAATTAAAAAAAAACAAAACAAAACAAAACAAAACAAACAAGAGAAAAAAAAAAGAGAAGAAGAAGGAGAGAGATGTCATTATTTACGCTTCATCATGCATGGCACTAATTCCATTAGTCCTTTCCATTAGACCATTTCCAACATTACAACCCTGGTAAGGCCCCCTTGATTCATAAATCTAGGTGTACAAGTGGTGGAGAGAGTAGAATTTCTACAAGCCTATGGCAGGACCTGATATAAGTGGTACTGAGCGAAATTAACCCTAAGAGTGAGGATTAAACACATATAGCTGTGAGTGTTTTCTTGTGCACATAACTGTGGTTGATTGAGCTGTAGCCTATTCCCTTTTACATTACCTAAAACTGAACTCTGTGTTAGCTTAAAGCGTCAACAATGAACAAGTCCATGCAACCTTAAAGTTCCTGGGACATTGAAAGTGTGTGAATTGAATTCAAGTAATAAGGAAGGAGAATGCAATGGATTAGGTCTAGCTAATGATTCCAAATTATACATGCTGAAGTATTGTTCCTGGTCTTGATGAATGAAGGATGAGTGTTAGAAAATGACTAGGGAGTTAGCTTTCTTTGATAAACCAAGCAGCCATGTCTATTTGGTGACATGAGAACTTAAGAGAAGAGGATCAGGCATGAGCATTAGGCTGGATGGTGAGAGTTTACTCGAGGACGAGCAAAAGTTCAAGTTTGGGGGTGTGTTAACTTCAGGAAATTCTTACTAGAATTTCATATTTCATACTGTTTCCCGTCATTTTGGATGCATAAGTGGGCATTAGAATGGATTAACCTGATAAATTGTGTTTGTCTCATGTTATGCACAGCAAAATGAGTTTGTGAAGGATATTACTCCCTAACTGTTATGAATATCTAACGTTGTGTGAAAGTCCTTTGTGTGAACTGATACAGATTAAGTCAGGGCTAACCCAGAAGAAGCTGCAGGCAGTGAAAAAGAGAGGAAGGAAGCTGGGGCTGACAACCAATGAAGGAAAGACCAGCTGGAAAATCAGAACAGACCAAAAGGAGCCCAAGAGAGTTATGGGCCGCGGCCCAGGATGCTCACACCAGCACAGAAAGTGCTGGGCCGCGGCCCACCACATCTCGGGCCGCGGCCCAGGATTGCCCAGTAGAGCACAGAGACTCTTGGGCCACGGCCCACACGCTCATGGGCCGCGGCCCACAAGCACAAACTTCAGGTCAGAGACTCTTGGGCCGCGGCCCAACCCCGAAAATGAAGATTTGCGTTTTGACAACTGAGCTGGTATAAAAGGCAAATGGAGGGTTTTGCAAGGGGGTTCCCACTTTTGGAAAGAATGACAGAGGCGGCTAAGGAGGTTCTAAGAGCTGGGAATTGCTAGAAGCAAGGAGAATCAAGTGGGCTCAAGGATCAGAAGAGATTTCATTTCAGATTTTCTTGATACTTCTGTATTCTATCCCTTCTCCACTGTGTTTCTGTTATGACTTCTTTAGTTCTTGTAATTTGTAATCAGCTAGTAAACATGTGTAGCTAGTTTCTTTCATTCTAGGATTGTTCGATAATTTTGTATGGATTGAACTCGAAGTCTTCTTCCTCTTCATTATATAATGGCATATATGTGTTAACTTTGCTCTGTTTTCTCTGATATTCATAAATAGCTAGCTATGAATAACATGTTCAAATGGATTAAGCTTGAGAAAGTTAATTTAATTGTAGAACTTAGGTAAAATTATGCTAGACCTGAAGTTTAGGATTAAATTGATGGTTTGTTAGTAACATAGAGATATAGTTACTAACCTAGCATTGTCAAATTAAGGTTGTTACTTAATGGTTATTTTCTCTTAACTGTAGCAAGAGATTGTACATGTTAATTGAGGATATAAATTTGGTTTTGACTTGAGAAAGCTTAATCAAATACCTTTGAACTTTAGACTAACACATTAAGTCATTTAATTTCTAATGGAGTGGTAATTACTTAAGTCTCATGAATTGCAATGGTTAGAAATAATCCTATGCTCCTCTTGTTTTGAAGTAGAGTTTTAATTTAGTTTTAGTCAAATTGCTTTCCTTTTCTTGAATTCAAATAATCTTTAGGATATAAACTCTCTAAATGGTTTTACTCAACCTAATTGATAGCATAATCATGACAATTAATCCACTTTTGCCTTAGTCTTCGTGGGAACGATCTTTACTCATCACTTTATTACTTGGCGCGACGCAACGGCGCCAAAAACTTGTTCGCTACCTCAAGTGCATGGGTCGCGCCAAGTAATAGAGTGATAAGTAAAGATCGTCCCACGAGGATTTGAATAACAACTAGTCGAACAATAGCTTTATGTGTTTGATCAAGTTGACTCGGATAAAGTGTTGAGTATGAGAAAAACCAATTTTAAAAGACGTAATGATAATGGCTAATGAAAATGCTGATAGAATGGGCTTCTTGCAAAAGTAATCAATTAGCGTGACTCTAGGATTGCTCTCTCCTCTTGTATATCAAGAACTCAATCTACTTCCTCCTCATCATTCTTGCTTATGGGATCTATATGTGTCAGTCTAAGGATCGATAATCATTGGGTAAGCTCTCTCGAGTCATAACCAACATATATTCTTCAATTAAATGCACAATCTCTTGCTGCATTTAAAGTAGAACATCCATTAATCAGCCCCTCCTCACTTTGACAATGCTAGGTTAATGACTCTATCTCTAGTTTATTAACAAACCCTACATTTAACTAGTTAAACTGTAGGTCTAGCATAACTCTACCCTCGTTCTTCAACTAGATTAACTTTCTCAAGCTTAATCCATTTGAACATGTTATTCATAGCTAGCTATTTATGAATATCAGAGAAAACAGAGCAAAGTTAACACATATATGCCATTATATAATGAAGAGGAAGAAGACTTCGAGTTCAATCCATACAAAATTATCGAACAATCCTAGAATGAAAGAAACTAGCTACACATGTTTACTAGCTGATTACAAATTACAAGAACTAAAGAAGTCATAACAGAAACACAGTGGAGAAGGGATAGAATACAGAAGTATCAAGAAAATCTGAAATGAAATCTCTTCTGATCCTTGAGCCCACTTGATTCTCCTTGCTTCTAGCAATTCCCAGCTCTTAGAACCTCCTTAGCCGCCTCTGTCGTTCTTTCCAAAAGTGGGAACCCCCTTGCAAAACCCTCCATTTGCCTTTTATACCAGCTCAGTTGTCAAAACGCAAATCTTCATTTTTGGGGTTGGGCCTCGGCCCAAGAGTGGTGGGCCGCGGCCCAAGAGTCTCTGACCTGAAGTTTGTGCTTGTGGGCCGCGGCCCATAACTTTCTGTGCTCCTGCTTCCTTAATGGGCCGCGGCCCATGAGCGTGTGGGCCGCGGCCCAAGAGTCTCTGTGCTCTACTGGGCAATCATGGGCCGCGGCCCGAGATGTGGTGGGCCGCGGCCCAGCACTTTCTGTGCTGGTGTGAGCATCCTGGGCCGCGGCCCATAACTCTCTTGGGCTCCTTTTGGTCTGTTCTGATTTTCCAGCTGGTCTTTCCTTCATTGGTTGTCAGCCCCAGCTTCCTTCCTCTCTTTTTCACTGCCTGCAGCTTCCTCTGGGTTAGCCCTGACTTAATCTGTATCAGTTCACACAAAGGACTTTCACACAACGTTAGATATTCATAACAGTTAGGGAGTAATATCCTTCACAAACTCATTTTGCTGTGCATAACATGAGACAAACACAATTTATCAGGTTAATCCATTCTAATGCCCACTTATGCATCCAAAATGACGGGAAACAGTATGAAATATGAAATTCTAGTAAGAATTTCTTGAAGTTAACAATTGGTGGGTGGCTTCTTTTGAGCGGCTAACTTCTTTTGAGTGGAGGTCTTCCATACTCTAAGTAGATGGCAAAGCCATGCAATGAAGCTACTTATAACCCTCTTACTGTATTTGTGTCTTTGGTGGGTATAAGGAGAGGGAAGCTGGGGTCGGTGTTAGTGTTGATTTGTACCTTCACATACTCATGAGGGATAAGCTCGTTATGAAGCTTGTTATCCTCTGGGCGGTTGAACATGTGGCCCGTTGCAACTGTACAATGTCCAGGGCAATCGATAAAACACTTAACATCTGTCTCTCCTTTAAGCAGAACATGGGGGGAAATGTGTAGCTACCTCTAGTACTTGGTTGCCATTTCCCCTTAATGCTTCATAGTACACTCCTTCATCAATTCTTGTATGAGAAATCGTATTTGTTCTTGCATTTCATTACACTATTTCTGGAGCTTTTCAAACCTTTCATCCCCATTATTTCTTTAAGGTAGCCAGTGACCATAATATTTTCTTTTGATAAATCCAAAGCCGGCACCTCTAAAAAGACCAAGATCGTCAGGTTCCAATATCTTTGCTAATTACGTCCACATCAATAGAAAAGCTGCCCCTTATGTTGTAACTTTCTACGACGTGGCTTGCTGTGTATTTAACAACAATGTTAATATTGATAGTTAATTGAATACATTACTTCCATGAATCGGGGACTAATATTAATACTTAATATTTTATCAACAACCTCCTTTATCTGATTGTCATAAGAGCCATCTTTATTTTTCCTTATCACTAACTAAAGTTCATGACGGGGAGGTCTACTAGCATCCCCACTCTCAACAGCCAACTTTTTAGCAATTCGAGCATACCCCTTTCACCTTCTCTTTTAAGGATATTTATTGTTTTTTGCTGTCCTCTTATTCACCGGCATAATTCCTATGAAAGCATACATCACTCAAGTTAATATTAAATAGATACATGTAGGTCTTATGAATTGTGAATAACAATTACTTGGAATATCAGGTCGCGATGTGTGATGAAAAAATTTATCCAATCATCCGGTTTGATGATGGACTGAAGATCCACAGGAACTTATGTTTATTCAACCTCTTCAAGATTCTGCAAATACACCTTTATCAATGCATGACAAAATATGCGTAGTGCACTACTAGACTTCTTGATGACAAATTCCTTGATGTAATCTCCTTCTACATGGTATATAGACTACAAAACACACAATTCAAGTTAACATTTTTTACAAGAGCAAGTAATTAGCAGGCACATATACCTTACCCTGATATTGTCTTAAATAATACCTATGTAATCTCTCAGTACCCTATGCCAGTTACCTACCATGATAGGACCATTGGTCCTTATCGTTAAGCCTATATAGTTGTTGAAGTGCGACGACTAAAACTGTTGATCGTCATTGTTCCATGTCACATGAAATTTTTGCCCCTAAGACTTTGCTTCATTCATAAATGTTAAGGCACAACGGCCCCTCTTAACAATATCCTGCACTCATTCTAACTCCTTTTCTAGGGTTTTGTTCCTAGGTTTCATACGAACAAAATTTATACCAGTGGGAATATCAGTACTAGGACCATCGAAACTAGAGGCATTACCAAAGCTAGGGGCATTATCAGTGCCACGGGAACTAAAACTAGCCATTTTAACTGGAAAGCAAAACTCATTCATTCAGCAATAGGGAACAGAGCAATGGGTTTTCTAGAAAAACATGATGCACGAATAAGATCAAAACTTATCTAGGTAACGCGAAGTAAAAAATAAGGAGAATGCAGAATGAAAAATGCAAATGCAAAAGAGAAATTATACCTTAAAATAAGAAGAATAGAGCAAGCATAAGAATGCAACCTAGCTAGGGCTTCAAAATGAAAAAGCGAGTTAGGGAAATTGATGCGACTCACACGGCTGTCTGATTGAAGTTCAAAGAAAGTAGTAGAGGATATGGTTAGCCTTGATGTGACTATTGATGGCCAAAAAAGTCAACCAAAGTTGTGGGGTTTTGAGGATAGTGGCTAACGTTCGACCAAACACTAGCATGTTAAGTATAATAACAAGGGAAAGTGAAGAGGCATAAGATAGCGAATACACATTTTATAAGACTTGATGAAACTTGCTCATGGTTCTAAGTTTAGAATCGTTATTATTTGTGGCCTTTTCTTATGATTCTTAATTTACAACCATAATGAACCTTTAAACAAAAGTCCACAATTTTAACATCACAGTCGTTAGGTTTTGACGTTTTGTAAATGGTGACGGTGATTTCTTAATAACCGTTAGGTATTTGACATAGTATTATGAAAAGTGACGGGTTTTACATAATAACCGTGAAGAGACAATTTTTTTTTCATATTTTTGGACTACATTGCCCTAACGATTACTTTTTTTTAATATTCAAAAAATTAAAAAGCAGTAGTGGTTTTCAATTATCACCGCTACTGCTATCCTCCGCCTCCTCCTGCCTTTCCCTCTCGGTTGGCACATCATCAACATCTGAGAAAGAGGAAGAAGGGTCTGACTGCAAGTGATGATAATATACAACCTGCTTGTGATGAAGGATAATGTCTAATTTCCTGTTCAGACTGTTAGTGTGTTGTCTAGCGAGACACCTTATAGAGCGATCAAGACTAGTCAACATCTGCAGTAGAGCCTCCATTTGAGGAATAGGTAGAGGAGGAGGTGGAGGAGCTTGTAGAGGCGGCGGCGGTGGTGGTAGAGAAGGAAGAGAAAGTGATGGTAGTAGAGGAGGGGCTTGTAGATGAGGAAGGTGAGTATGATGACGAAGAGGAGGAGGGCGAGCATGGGGATGAGGAGGAAGGCGAATGGAAAGAGCTCTCCAGCGTCTGACCATTATGAGGGAGAGAATGACAAGGTTATGAAAAGGTGCTTTTTATAAAAGTACTATGAACAAAATGAATACTTTGTTCTAAAGTATTTAACTTTAGGAGAACTAGTACTTGGTGTTGGACTGAACAAGGTTTTGAAAATGTGTTTTTTAGATTTGTACTTTACATGATGGTTGTTTATTACAAAATATCATTTTTATCGTTCATATTGTATGGTCAATTGACATAACCATTATGTATATGGTTTCGCTGATGTAAGGTTGGAAGATGAATCGTTTGTAAGTATTACATGATGGTTATTTCAAAAGAATCATCTCTTTGGTCACTAAATAAATTAAGGTTATTAATTACAACCATTACTTTTGTGTTTTCATGAATTCCGCTTTGCAATACATGAATGTGGGCATAATTAACTGTTATTTTCAAGCGTTATGTATCCTTGCGCGACCTCCACCTCGACATACATGATGTTTATTAGCTGTATCTTTTATGTATTAGGTGTTATAAATGCTCAAATCTGTAGTAGTGCTGAATTTCTTAACAAACATTCGTTTATCTTAAAAAAAATCTCCTAATATTTCCCTTTGAAGACATCGGTCAAAATAAAACACATGTGTATGCATTTTTTCATCTGCGTGGGCCTTTTAGTTGACTCTATCTATTAGCCATCAGATAATGAAGCTAGTACTGACAATGATATGAGGGCATCAGTATATGAGATTTGAATCTCGAGGACCAAGTTGAAGTAATGATGATTCTTAATCATATACGCATAGTGGATATTAAGATTTTGTAAGGGCCCGTTTGGTACAATATAATTTATTTTTATGGAAATGGATATGGAAATAACATTTAAAAAGATGTTTGGTATGTCATGGAAATGAAAATGGAATCCATATATATTTTTTATTTGGAATATATACTAAAAATATGAAAATGCTAGAAAAAGACAATTTTGCCCTTAACAGTAAAATAATAAAATAAATTGAATTAATCCCCCCATTTAGCCAAAACCATCAAACAAACTTTCACATCTTTCATTGTTGAGGTTTGGAGCAAATCAAATCAACCTGAATCTGAATTGAAGTCATTCACTTCTTCACTGTCTGGTCTCTCGTTGAAGCTGAATGTCATATCATTCTTGAAGGTGATGTGATTTAAGTGTTTGTTCTTCCGGTGTTAACTTCATCGCAACTTTCCCCAACCCTAGAATTCTACAACTGCGGTGGGAATCTTCGTTTAGTGTCACATAGTTTCTTCCTCTGGTAGGGTTCTTTCGCCTTTACCACAACTTTCAATTTTTGCAACATCAGGTTTTTTTCCATTTGTTCTTTCGACTGAAACTTTATTCCGTTTATTCTTCCTCTGTAGTAGGTTTTTCCTTCCCAATCAACTTCGTATAAGATGAAACCTGGTTGTTAGATTTAATAAGGATTGTAATGCTGATTGGATTTTCATGTTGCAGTAAATTATCTTTGGTTGTTTTTTTTAAAAATATTTCCAAGATCACTTGGCCTACTACAATAAATAGAACATAAAATCCAATATACTTGTAAAAGCAGTTTAGAATAAAGCTTCTTCTTTATTGTTGTGTTTGAACTTTTCCTTCAACATTTGACGAAAGAAACATAGCCCTTGATCAAACTGACCATTCTGCACACACCCAGCAATTATAGAGTTCCATGAAATGGCATCTGGCTTAGGTAAGAGTTTAAAGACATGAAGTGAATACTCCACTTGAGTATATTTGGCGTACATAATTAAATTGCTTCTAATGAAAACATCCACATCAAACCCATATCTGATAGTATGTCTATAAATTTATTTTCCTTTAATAATATCGGCATGTTGTGCGAAAATTGGAAGAATGCTTGACAATGTCAAGGTATAGTAGTAAGTGATAGAATTTATTTTGCACTAGCTGTTGATCACATAATTGATTTGGTGTTCTAAAATAATTATTCTTGGTTATTAAATGCACGGATTACATTGCAAATAAAATAGTATTAGCATAATGCATTAACAACTAACACGTGTTGGGGGCATAAATCTTGAAAACGAATCAAACCAAACTATTTTCAACATTTCCAATTACTTTGCTTCAGAGTATGATATCTTTGTATATCTGAATCCAAATTTTTTGTGAGCTACTTGCAGGTCTAAGAATAATATGAATATGAATTTTCACGTATGTAGATTTGTGAGTTCAATGACACTTTTTAAAAGAAAACCTGCACTAGCAATTTCAATTATTACGATCAGTTTCATGAGAATATTGAAGTTAATCTGTACTAGCCGTTTAGTAAGTTAATCTGTATACTTGTCTTCAGAATTTGGCTAGTAAGAAGTTGCACTTGTGGACTCTTGAAGAAGATGAGTTGCTCATTAGGTGCTTGGTAGAGATTAATGAAGAAGGAGCTTTGATGGGACCATTGTGGTTGAAGCAAGTAGAGTTAAGGGTGAATGAAATGTTACCTGCACATGGGATAAAGGTACTTGATATTAAGTCCCATATGAAAACAATGAAGCAATATTGGCTCATGATATATGACATGGTGTATGGTACTAACAACCCAGATTTTGGGTGGGATCCTAATCAAAAGGTGTAACTATAGAAGTAGAGGTGTGGGATGAGTACATCAAGGTAAGACATGACAAATATAATAAGCATTATTGTTATTTTCATATTGTTTGTGATATTTTATTTTAGTATACTATAATGACCATTATTATTGTTTATAGACCAACAAGAAAGCTGCAATGATTCGTTCAAAATCTTTCCCTCATTTTGAGGCTTTTACCAAGATTTTTGAAACAAGTGCGACCGAATTACAAGTTTACTGTGATGTTGTTGAAGAGTTTGAGGTTTTATATGATGAACTTTTGAAGGTGGATGTGATTAATGACAAGGAGTGTGATGATGCCTATCTAAAACTTATTAAAGATAAAGTGTTGGTTACTGAGTTTATCAACCTTCGACATGATGCTAAAGAAGGAGTTGTTCGACAACTTATTTCATAGATCCTAAGTTTTAGCAAGTTGGGGGCTATCTAGAACTTGTTGTTTTCCATTTTAACTTATCAGTATTTCATGTTGTAAGTTGGAGGCTTTCATTTTACTATGTAGCCCTCGACAGCTTGAAAAGGTCTCATCAGGTTATAATTGAAGCCCCACGTTGTATTCACTATATATTATTATTAATAAAAGATCTTATCAGCTTTGAGCCTCTTATGTTTATGCCATTTTTCTTGCTTTTCTTGCTCAAAAATGGCACATTTCTCAATCTTGTTCTTACTTGATTTTATTGCATCTGATTTTGTTTTGATGAATAAAATGCTCTGCTATTTCCTTTGTTGAGATTTTGGCAATATGTAATACAAAACCTGCTTGATGATTTGCTGGGTATTTTCTTTGTGATTGAGATTTTGGCAATATAATACAAAATCTTGCTGATGTCTGTTTCTTTTTTCCCCCCCGATTACATGTCTGTTTCTTTTTTAGTAATTGATTTTGATAATCTCAATCTTATAAGGGGTTTCTTATCTACTTTTTTCTTACTTTTGAAGTTTGAATGCATCATGCTATCATGTTTTTTAACGTATTTGAATATTCCCCTCTTGAGTTGATTCATTTGGGGCATGCATGATTACTTCTTTAAGTTTGTTAGTAGCTTCAAAACAAAACTGTGTCCTCCTATCAATTTCTGAATCATGGGGATGCTTCAAATTTAATTTCTATAAAGAATAGTGCTCCAAATGGAATAAGTCCATATCTTCACCAGGCCTCTGCTCCTTTTAATGAATTGAATAGCCTTGATAAGGGGTTCAAATTACTACAGACTAATCAGAAGCACAAAGGGCACAAAATTAAGTATAGATAAGAAATAGTCACATCCTCGGTAATAATTTTGAGCATTTAAAGCATCTCTCATCTTCCTGCAACTTTGTATTCAATTAACATATCCTAAAGTGCTGTGACAAACCCTACTACTGTCCCACTTTCACACACTCTCATGGACAAGCACTATATTGAGTTAAAAGGCTATTCTCATTCGATTTTCATCCTTTTATACCAGGACAAATAGAACCTGAGACTTTTGATCCCAATTTTTCAATTTATAAGAAAAATATGTTGTATGGTTCCTACCAGTAACTTTCCCAAAATCTACACATAGTGAACAAATATATGCCCCTTTGAAACATATTACCCTAAAAATCAAATTTTGTCTGCGAAAACATGAATAAGTAAGGTTAAATAATACAAATATGAACTTGTGAGCAACTAAACTATGTCCAACCTTGATATCTGTAGTAAAAAAGACCAAGTAACTTAAAAGAAATTCGATATGGGGCTTTTGAAATAGAACCAGCTCCAGGCACAATTTCAATTGGAAACTGCACTTCCCTTTCCGGAGGTAATCCGCTAAGATCGTCCGGAAATACCTCAGGAAACTCTCTTACCACGGGTATACTTTCTAAAGTTTCTTCTATTTCTCCCTGCACGGAAAAGAATACCATATACCCCTGGCACCCCTTCTCTAGATATTTCTCAGCTTTAGCTGTTGAGAGGAAGCTTAAACTAGAATTCGCATTATCATCCTTATGGGAATTAGGATACACTATTTTCTTGTTTCCACAATCTAGCAATACATTATTCGCCGTCAACCAATCAAAACCCAATATGACTTCTAATTGGTAGAGCGGCAGACAAATCAAATCAACAGTAGACTCATACCCCTCAACAGTTATTACACAGTTCAAACAAGCCTCAGCTGTCACAACCTTGACACCCATCGGCGTCGACACAACCAAATCAAATGGTAGTTTATGAACATGTAACCCCAGGCGCTTCACACAGTCATAGGCAATGAAGGAATGACTTGCACCCGAATCAAATAAAGCTTGCAGTAAACTACCATTGATAAAGATTTTACCTTGAATCAGGTCGGGGGACTTCCGGGCTTCCTCGTGTGTCATGGTGAACACCCTGGCCCGATTCCTAGGCCTTTGCTCTGTCGGCGGACGTCTGCATTCAGTAGCAATGTGTCCCGGCTGTTTACAGTTATAACAAACTACTTGCCCCGTACATGTTCTGCCAGGATGTGCCCTCCCACAACGAGTGCATGTCAATATTGTTGGGGGTTTCTGATTATCACGACCCTCAGATTGATAAGGCTTCTTTCCACTATCCTTAGCTGAGAACCCTTGTCCCTTTCGCTTTTGGGAAGAATTCCCTTTACTAGGCTCACTACGGTTGCTGATAGCTTTGGCAGGATACAAATCTCTCAAATTGTTTTCTGTGATTCTGCATTCTTCAACCGCTTTATTGAACTCAGTAAACAAGTGAGTGGCCAATCTCTTTCTCAGTTCTCGTCTTAAACCACGAATAAGCATGTCTGAACTCCATTCTTCGTCATCCTTACTCCGAAGATAGGAGGAATATCGGGACAACCGGACGAAACGGGACAGATACTCATCAAAGGTCTCCGTGTCTCCTTGTTTGATATTTAGAAATTCAGTTTCCTTCTCAAGCCTCACTGACTTGGGGAAATATTTCTCATTGAACTGTCGTTGAAACACTTCCCAGGTCAGTGGTATATTGCGGCTTTGAAGTGTTAGGGCGATATTCCGCCACCAACGGTCTGCATCTCCTTCCAACTTGTACACCGCTAACCGCGCTTTCACCTCTGATGAGCATTCAAGAACCTCAAAAATCTTCTCTAGTCTATTCAACCAGTCTTCAGCTACTTGAGGATCAAATCTGCCTTTAAACACCGGAGGTAGATGTTTGCAGAATTTGGAGACCCAATATTGCAGATCTCTCTCGTCACGGGCTGGTACTCTATGTAACTCTGGGTTTGGTTCGATGTGAGGAGGTGACTCTGGAGGTCTAATGGACCCTTCAGCGGTTTCCTCATGGCGGGTCTCTTCTTGGGTCTCATCGTGAGTAGACTGGCCGCGGTCTTCGTTACGTTTTGCCCTTTCCTCTCTGAGCTCTTCTCTCAGCTCAGCTATCATATCTCTTTGATCACGAATCAACCCCATCATCTCCCGCATAGGGTCTGGTGGATTGTCATTAAGCACCACCTCCACTTCTGGTTCTACTCTTATGTTTCTCGGGTGAACCATTGTGTCTTTCAATTCTACAATGATTCACCATGTCAGTATCATAACAAATGTATACACATAGTCCTTAAATCTTGTATATATCGACAACCAGCTATCATACTCATGTGTATACCACAAAAAAAATCAAAAGTCATTTTCTTATGACTAAGGCAACAAACTATAGTAACTATCCTAGCAAATCCTACCCTTGCCAGGAACTACAGCTCTGATACCAAAAATGTAACCCCCTATCTTAATAACCATATTTATAGTTCGAAAATGCGTCATTAAGTTGAAATAGAGGCCAGTGGTTAATTTAAAACATTTCCAAAACTTATTTAGTGCGGCCTCACAATCACATCTCGAATATAATTGGTCTGTCCAATTCAGTTTCAGTCATACATATCAGAGTGCAACCAAAAATTCCCGACAACGCTCAGGTTTCGATACTTAATAAAGGGTTTACAAGCTTAGTTTCCCATACAGGGGATTACACAACACTATTCAATATATACAACATGTGCAACTAATCCCCAACAAAATATGACAACCAACTACCAAAATTAAAACTCCTAGCTAGGAGCTCTAACCGCCCTTCATCACTTGCTTTTCCTTTGAACCGCTTGCCCTTGCTGTAGTTTAGTCATTGGAAAGAATGAGATTCAAAAGAATCTCAGTAGTAACAATTCACTTATAACATGTACAATCACAAAGCATATAAGCAAATCACGACAACAACAACACAACGGCATTTCTACAACAGCTTTCGCTGCATTCACAACGGCATATTTCACAACAGCATGTATCACAACAGCACAACAACGATATTTCACAACAGCAATGTTACATCACGGCATATTCAATGAAATGACATACATGCAAGGCATCATACACATAATAAGAGAAAGAGTCACTACCTTGCTCTTTCCGCTCGTGCACTGGCACTGCTTTATCACGTGCAGGGCAAATGTCAAATCCTATAATTAGAATTACGGGCGACATGTTATTACTTAATCCAATTCTTTAATTCAAACACTCAAGTTGGTTATCATTAGGGACATTTAATCAAATCAACTAAGGAGTTAAAGTGGTCAATTAACCTAAAAGACCAATTCCTAACCCCAAAGTTCAACAATACTATATTTTGCCATTACATCTTCAATTTTCGCATAAGAGACCAAATCTGCCAGAATTTTCTCCAGACTTTGAAAAATCATAACTAATTCTACAAAAATTGAAATGAGGTGATCTCAAGTCCTATGGAAAGCTATTGAAGTCCTCTTCATAGGAAAAATATGAATCATTACTGGAAATCACCACACAATTCCAGAATTACACAAAATCCCACACTGCTCCAGAATTAAGTCCAGTTTCGACATCAAACTTTGGGCAACCAGAACTCACAGCTCAAAAAACGAAATGACACAAAGTATATGTCCATTTTGAAGCTTGGAATGTGAAATTTAAGACTGGAAAGTTTCATAATTTTTAGAGATCATTTGGCTATCCAAAAACACCACACAAGTAGAGTACCTCGCTGGAATTCTGTTCAGGCTGAAAACCCAAATTTACACTTTGAGTTCCAATGACCCAAAATTCACAACCTAGGGCTATTCCCACATAATTTTTCGTGTAGAACACAATGGTAACATCAAAATTAACAAATTCCCACTCATTCTCCATGTCCTGTTTTGGCAGAAAATTCAAAATAAATCCCAATAATTACCAACTTCCAATTTCAGCATGAAACTTATGTCAAATGGTTTCCAATCATCATAAACCACCAATAACATAACCAAAACATCATGAATTACCCAAACCCTTGTTTAGCCAAAATCAGGGCAGATTTACACATGCCAAAATTCTCATTCAACCAACACAACCAATAGCTCAAATTGATGCTAATACTCACCTCTTGCTTCTCCTTAGCTCCTTTCTTTGGTTTTTCAGCTTTTGTTCTTGGATGATGGCACAAAACACCTCCTCTTGAAATTCTAAAACCATAGAAATGAAGCTCTCATCAAGAGGAACAAAGTTTGTGAAGGACTCTTGAGCCATAGATGAGGTTAAAGAGGTGAAAATCCAAGATGAAACCCTTACCTTGTTCTTGTTTCTTCACTTGTTCTTTTCGTGTTTCAGCTGGCCGACTTAGAGAATGAGAGAGAGAGTGAATAATAATCAGTTTTTGCCTTCCCTTATCACTTAAAAAACCTGACCGAAAAGTTGGACAAAAAGGAGAGGCAAATATGTGGTCCATATTTGTTCTTTCTTGCTAAAATCCTATGGTAATTTCTATGGTATAATTGATCCAATTTGGTCAACCTTTCTCTTTCCTACCCCTTCCTCACTTGGCCGACGTTTACTCCTCAAAAAGAAGAGGATGCATATTAATTAATTATTCACTTCCTCTCTTGTGATATGCCTTTGTTTTGGCCGAAATGTTTGACTTAGAGAAAGTGATTATATTGATCAAAAGCTCCATTTCTCTTGGCTCTTTGTTTTGGACGAAGTCCTCAAGAAAAAGGGAGAAGAGATGTTGACCAACATGCTCCCTTCTTGCTTCCTTCAAGTCAAGCCACAATTATTGACTTTTCAACTCTTTATTTTACTTGGCTAGAATTGCCTTCTCTTGGCTCTCTTCAATCATACGAAATAGCTTCTTGGAAGAGAATAATGATCTCTCAAAAATATTCTCTTACACCTCATTAATTAATATAATTTAATTTTCAAAAAATCACATGATTAGTTGACTTCTATGTCATCTTTTCTAGGGGTACTTCTGTTATTAATCCCGCTATCTATTCTATACATTTAGCCCTTGAGTACATTTTGGGATATTACAGTAGCTCTATCCTTCACAAATATAATGCAAAGTTCATCAAAATAATGAAAAGATTTCCCACGGAATTGAGCAGCTTTCTTGTTGCTCTACAAAATAACCAAACCGTAATGTCAACTCAATTTCAAAATCAAAACATTAATTAAAAGGTAAGTTTAATAACATTATCTTACCTTTACATACTTATCCCACATGGCATTTTCAGTAGTGATGCATTTCTTCTCAAGATCCCATCCAAATCCTGATGTGTTACTGCCATTGACCATATCGTTTACTACTTGCCAATTCAATTTCAAGATCTTTAGATGTGACTGGATGTTGGGATAATTTGTAAATCACATCCGAGTATCTTTTCATGCAACATTGTATGCAAGAGCTTAAGTACCCCTGGCTTGAAACCATTTTCAGCAAGCAAACCGCCTTCTTCATGAATCTGTAGCAGTGAAGTAACTAGCACACATCTTCTTCTTGTTTCCAAACTTGGAATTTTTATTTTCCAGTTCCATCCTCTGTCATGATCTAAATCAACATACAATAAAACATAAAAAAAATATATCCATATATATGTTACAAACATTTGAAAATATAAAACCAAAGTCATTACCTTGATAATATAATATAATAACTAACACAATAAAGAGCACTTATGTTTTAGATTCAAATATTGCAATTATAATAAATAACCTAAATGACAATATTTTGCTACAAACACTCGATTGAAGTCATCACACTTCTATTAAATTATCCCTATGCCTCCTAAAATCAACAAACATCTAATTTGCCTAGTTGTCATGAAAGTTACTCCAAGCATTTAATGGCTCAATTGTGGAAATAGGTGGAACATCTACATTAGAGCTATCCGTGTCTATTTCCTCAAACTCATTCTCAAGAGGATCTGACCCTTGTTGTCAAATCAAATTATGTAAGAGGCAACATGCCATCACAATTTGATTATGTGTTCGAATAGGATAGAGTGAAGGACTTCTCAAGATAGCCCAACGTAGTTTTAACATTCCAAAGAAACACTTGATGACATCGCGGGCCGATTCATGCCTCATATTAAAGCATTCACGAGCATTTACAAGGCTTCTTCCATCTCTCCACTCACTTAAATGATAATGTTGTCCTCAAAAGGGTGCAAGGAATCCCCCACAATTTGTGTATCCAGCATCAACCAAATAGTATTGTCCTACATTTAAGTTTAACACTTGTTAGCAATTGATATTAAAAATTAACACTTGTTACCAAGTGACATTGAAAATTAATATAACACAAATTATTGAAATTACCAAACCTAGAGGCACTTTTAAGCTTCTACTCCTCCTATGAATTGCATCTCTTAAAACTCTCCCATCAGCAGCTGAGCCTTCCCAGCCAATGAGGACATCTATGAATTGTGCATTGGGTGAGCAAACACCTAGCACATTAGTAGTTATATCTCCCTTTCTATTTCTATATATTCCTTTGTCTGCAATACCCACTTTTACTTTAACATATGTGCCATCAAGGGCACCTAAACAATTATGGAAAAAAAACAGTTTGAATGTTATATAAGTGCACTCAAATGAGCTACAAAAAATCACAATTGTAAATAATAAATGAAAATATACCTTGAACCACCTCCATTTTGTGTCTGTCGAATCCTCCGGAATTGGTTGAGGTTTCTTAACAAGCTCATTCCTCAAGCACATCATAGCAATCAAAACAGAATTAAAATACCGACTTATGGTTTCACCCAACCTCCCAAAATAGAACTGTATAACTCTATTTTTTTGATGATGTGCAAGGATGTGGAGAAACATTGCAACTTGTTCATCAACTAACATGCTTTTAGTAGGTTTCAACCCTCCTTTTATATCAATTAGAAGACATAGCTTGTCGAAAGTAATCCTATTTATTCTAATTTGATTAAAACAAGTTATATCACTATTATAAATCAGATTTCAAAGGTGAACCCCCCTAGCATGAAAATCCAAAGTGTATGGCTTACGACTAATTTGTCGTCTACGAAGAGAAATAGCAATACATATGCTTATAAAACATTGGTTCACAACAGATAGAGCATGAAACCACCAAAGCAAGATATGCACAATCACTTGTCTTCTATCACGATCCATGACTGTGTATACATATAAGAAGTATATAAGACAAGATCCAAAAGAATTGAATAAGAAGTATATGCATGGGGGAGTTAACTTCATCTACTCAACAAAGTTGACGCCTCCAAAAAAAAAAATTAATCATTTTCATGCAAAATTGAAAGCAAAATTTATGGCAAAAGAGATAGAGGAATCATAGATTCATAGTAATAAAATCATTCAGCGGAAGACATTCATGGTAGGAAGTTGTCAATAATATAATACATGAATATGATATTGTGCCAAAAGAATTGTAGTAGAGATGACCTTGAAGAGAAATCTTGCAGCGGACCACTTATAAATTAAGGGCAGGAAACAGAGATTTCTTGCTTGAATTTTTGGTTTGCCTCTTCTTTTACAGATACCAGAACCAGAAGATATTTATATATATATATATATATATCAAAAAATGAAAGCAATGGTGCCAAAGAGGTGGGTCTTTATAAAAGTTAACAACGATCTTTCATCCATATATAATGCTTTTATTCATCACTTACTCTACACTCATCTGGCATCTCTCTCTCTATGTTAGTATTACTTTTTTAAATTTTCCTCAAATGAATAAAAAAGAAAACTGGAATTAAATTAATAACCTTTAAAGCATGAAAACTCCCTAGTAAATTAAATTTCTCAGAGAAATCATAGTCATAGGGGAACGATGAAGGACATTAGTGAAAATTGGAAAAAAAGGGAAAACTCAGTACTCAAGGTACAGGTTCTTCTTAAATTCCTCCTAATTAAGAATCGTAGCTAACCTTCATCAGTTCATATTTATTCCTTCCTTTTTTTTCCTTATAAAAATGAAAAAAATACGTAATCTCATCAACTCTGTTGATCAAATTGACTAACAAAATTTTGACGAGTGTGTGTGTGACAGAAAATTGACTAACAAAATCCGTGCATTTAATTGACTTACCCAGATTTAAAATTTATAGCACCAGTAAAAATTTTGACGAGTGTGTGTGTGTGAGACAAAACTTTGAAAAGCTACAAAATAAGGCAAAAATCAGTGAACCCATTTTATGCCTACTTACTCTGAATAACTAAATCTAATGTGGAGCCATATTACACGTAGTACACTAGAGGGAGACAGGAAGTTCTAAAAATGATTAGTAATGGGGTGAAAAGGACGTTGGGCTAAGTTGCAAACTGTGAATCATTTGTTTTGTTGTACCACAAAAATCAAACGAACCCTCTTTTTCTTCGTTGTTAATTTCAGCGCATATATATATACATGTATAACTCAAATTGTAAACTATTTTTGAAGCAAAGCAAGAAAGGGAAGCATTTGTAGCAAAGCAAATAGAAACCCATCAGATAACAACCAGAAACTGTAAAATACACAACCAAATTCAAAGCCAAAATGAAGGGAAGAACTTGAAGTAAAGCAAGAACAACCATATAACACTTACGTTCGAACACTTGCGTTGTTGATTGCTTTGCTCTGTCGTGTATAAAATATCCAAAAAAATACATAAATAATTTTTTTTATTTCTTCATAAACACAAAATTATTATTGAAAAATTAATGCAAAAGCATTCCCAATATCTATGCGACTTTTTGCTGTCGTGCCATAAAAATCAAAAGAATGTTATTTTAATTTGCTTTCAAAATTTGAAGTGGCGCGAAGAAGCAATATCCAGCCCAGATTATTAGTGCATACACACACACACACACACACACACACACATATATATATATATAATATATGTATGTATGTATGTATAAGTATTGGGTTGGAACGAATCAATTCTCTGCCCAATTCTCCAACCTAAGTGATCGAGTCATATTATTGAGCCTAAATTTAAGACATTTTTTTTCTTTTTATCTCTTATTTTTATCATTTTTTTAAACTAATTTCCATGACTTAAATAAATAGGTCTAACATTTAGGACCGATATATTCATATATGTGTGTATACACAATAATGGTGTGTCTATGTTTGAAATATTGGTGCAATTACATTTTGTTGGTATGAACATTATTGCATTATGTAGAAAAACTATACCGTACGTTTGCAACTAATTTTTCGCTTGAAAAATTTTTCTGACGGGATTTTTTTAAAAAACTAAAATAAAAATGAAGACATTATTGTCAGCACGAGGTCAAATCATTAAAAAAATGATGGAAACTTAAACGAAAATGGTATTAAAACTCGGACCGGGTATTGAACCGATCGGGATACTGGGTTAAGGGTCAGTTGGTCAAACCGAGGCCAAATCGGAGCTAAACCGAGACCAAATCAGTGAAAAATTGAAAATTTTAGGCTTATAGTATAAAATTCTAAAGAAAAAATTAAATTTTTTTTAAAAAAAAAATTGGAACCCAGACCGGTCTACCAGCCGGTCCGGTCCGGGTTCCTCAACCCTACGAAAATATGAAAGAAATGCGTAAGATTTTGGGGTCAAAAGCTATATATGTGAACCTTTTTTTTTATATACTCTATATATGTGAACCTAATTGCATGGCGAAATCGTATAGTACTTTGAATTGCAAGTATACGATATCGAGGTCTTAATTAATGCACACGTGGATGATGATTAAGGGGCTTAATTCTTGAGGCTTAGTTAACTTAATTAAAAGGGTGTAATTTTGGTAAATGAATAAAATAATAGAGCCAAGCTTTAAAGCCAAGGTTTCTGTTTTTGTGCTGCTTCTACACGCATAGCAGATGGTTTTTCGTTTAACTGTTTTAATTATATTTATTTATGGCTTCTTTTGCTTTGCTTCTCCTAACGACATGCATTATTTCTCTCAGGTCGGCCACTGCGTTTTCATCATTCGTCGACCGATTGGCGTCCCATGTGATTCTTATGCATGAAATGTCATTAATACCCTCGCCATATGTTTATATATATGAATTAAGTTTTTATATATTACCTTGCTTTTCCAATGGTACTGTTAGAGCATAATAATTAGTTTGGACATCTAAGTTTCTTTTTTGGGTAGAATACAGGCGGTACCCCTAGCCAATAGCTATAGAATAATTTTCCTAAGGCGTAAATATCACCGAAGGGGGTTTTGCCTCTTCCCACAAAGCCTTTTCCATATATACCGCTTGATTCAAACTCAAGACATCAAGTTTAAAGGACACGATTATCTACTAAATGTGTCCAGATTTTGTTAGTTTTGGACATCTAAGTTATAGTAACACGTGGTGTGACTATATAAAGGTTGCATTACATCAAGATTCAACAATATTGGATTTGAGCATTATTGTTAATATATAATTAATAGGAATGTGATTTTTCCTATCTATACATAATATGTTGTAACAGTCATTACACTCATTACTATTGATTAGTTTCTTCAGTCCTAAACATAAGACTAGTTTGGAAGTGAATTTTGGTATTAAATATAACATTACTTTTTTTTTATTTTATCTCTTATATTTATCATTTTTCTCCAAATTAATTTGTGTGACTTATAAACTGATATATAATCTAATGTCGTACAGAAGTATTAAAAGAGATTATATCACATATACTATAATTAAGTAATTTATTTAATTTGCCCAATCTTCCTAAATTAGATAAATAGATCCTATATTTATAATCAAAGGGAGTATTACATAAAGATATAAGAATAATCATGCTCTGAAAAAAAGATGAGTTTATAGCCTTATTGGCGGTTCGATATGAGGATTTGGAGGGGAAGAAAAAAAAATTTGAGTTGGACTTTAACAAATTAGAAAAAATGGGGTTAAAAACTTTAAATTAATTTTGCTTCCTCTTTTATCTTAGATATTTTCTTTATTAAAAAATTATAACCCCACCTCTCCAAGTTTTAAATATCCAACTTATAAAATTTTCCCCTCCTTCCCCTCCTCTCCAAATCCCTCATGCCAAACAGACCCCAAAAGACACCAAACCCTTCTCTATACAAGATTGTGAGTTCAAACCCTGTATGGAGAATATAATGTGGTGTGTGAGTTATGACAACAAAGATGAGTTTTTATACATGATGATTGTATAAACTATGTTAACTAAACAAAGAAGAATCTTTTTAATCAAGAATCAATTAATACTCACCATTGAAGTAATCAACCATTCTGAAGGTGATTTAATTTAATTTACCCTAATTAAACTTTTGAGAACTCATGAGGCCAGGTGAGAACCGATGTTAACTTCTTTCTTTAGTGAGGACTCAACCATTCCACACATCAATACAATGATACAAGACCCTATATGTACATTTTATAGTATCATCAACTAACTAGGTGGTTAACACTAATTCAACCTTCTAACAGACTAAAAAAAATATGTCTTTTTCACTAAACTTAATAATTATCTTGATCAATTCTAATTAAAATTATGATAAGCTGCTGATGTGACAAACTAAATGTGCCCTGTCAAAAAATAAAAGTCCAATTGTGTGGAAATTTTGATGATTCTCATTCTCACGTAGAATATTCCACATTCCAAAATATCAACGCTTGTACGTATGAAGGATAGAATAGACTCAAAATGAAATAATGGAGTGCTCAACATATAACTGATTTCTTTTTTCTTTTTTCTTTTTATTTTTTTTGTTTTGCCACAGCTCATAGACCTCAATGAAGTTTCTTAATTTGCAAAGAGTAAGTATATTATATATAAAAATATTATTAATTCCCACGACCCTACTCTTCCTGATGCAATGCATCCACTCGTATCACCTTTTTCCCATCTTTCTCGCGTCAACCCTTCCCTTCTTCTCCCTTATAAACCCTAACTCTTTCCCTCCATTTTCTCCCAACCCAAACACACTCACAACCCCCCCCCCCCCGCCCTTCTCTAGATCTTCTTCTCCATTCTTCTCTTTCAAAACTGAATAACCATCTCTCTTCTCCCTGTACCTCTCTGACTCGTTCTCGAATCATAACTCGAGAGCAAAGCCATGGGATTCTTAAAAGGAGTCATCGTGTTCATCGTGGCATTGACCATGGCTTTGTCTGTGTCCATCACTCTCACCATGAACGGCATCACCCAACAACAACAACAACCAAACCATCATGATGAAGAGAACAAAGAGGACATGGCCTTACCTTCCAAGAAGGTAAGCCGGTTCCTGGGGGCGTCCAACAATGGCAACGGCAATGGCAACGGTGGCTTCAGGCCTAAAAACCCTAACGCGGCCGACCACTGCAGGAAGGACAACGAGGTTTGCTACTATTTAGAAGAAGGCAATTATTATAAGAACTCGACGTGCTGCAACAACAAGTGTGTGGATTTGGAATACGACGATAAGAACTGTGGAGCATGCAAGAACAAGTGCAAGTTCACTCAAACTTGTTGCAGAGGGCAATGTGTTGAATTGGCTTTCGATAAGAGGCATTGTGGAGCCTGCAACCACAGGTGTGAGAAAGGCGAATTCTGTGTCTATGGCATGTGCAATTATGCCTAAGTCATGGAGAGGGAGATTATTAATTCTTCATAAATAATTAATTGTAATTTTGTTGTTCAAAAAGAAATACATACAATAAAGGGAATAAACCACATTTTGGTGGTTTATTATTTAAATTAATTAATCTCATATATGCAAACAAATATATACAATATCATCAATTATATTGTTATTGCCTTACCTACGTAGAGCTTTAATTTGCTTCCTAAAGAACAATAATATGATATTATTAGAATTTCTAAAAAGTAATGTAGATGGGCCTGTGATTTTTTTTGGTTTAATTACCAGCTTGGTTTTGTTTGATGAAGGCTACATATATGTATGTATGTATTTATGTTTCATTTTTCGTTTGTATTATTTGTAGAGAAGATTATTTGAACACTATAAACTTGCAATATTCTGATATTCAAGTTCGATTATCAGAAAGGCAATTGATGAAATATGAAGAAGCCAGATCAGTTTTCTGTTTAATATATGTACCAATTTTATAGCTTTGTTTTTTTTTTTTGGGTTTTAAAAAAGAACTCTATGAGTTAATTAACTTCTGAAAAGTCAATTAAGGTTTTAAATATGTACAAAAATTGCGTTATCAACTTAAGTTGGTCATAATTAAACGAGTTTTGGCCATATAATAAGCATATGCAAAAAATGTTTCTGGGAGAGCTATCTCTAATTAGGTCTAACAAAACTCGAACATGACCCAGTCAGATAACCATATTTAAAAAAAAAAAAAAAGGGAGGATTGCCTTAATTAATACTGATAGTTATACTTTTGAGGCTAAATAATATAATATAAAATAAAATAATAGTATAGAATACTTGCAAAAGCAAAAGCAAACGCCAGATTCGTGGCGGCTGCATTAAAATGTTACTGAACAATGAAGTTACCATCATGTGACTTATTTAAGCACAAAGGCAAAAGGGATTGGTCCAAAACAAACGGCTCTAAGGGATTTTCATGGGAATCTGCTAATTACAATCACATGCAGCTTATAGAAAAACTGTTCAATTTTCCTGCAAAATGGGGTCTCTCACATGCACCACTCATCCATATCGAGGAAGACTATATAAATATATATATATATATATAGCTAGACCGATCTGATGATCATGTTTTAACTTGAAGAATATTATTTATCCCAATATATATATATATATATATATTTGTTTCACAAATTTAACTGTAATTGTTCGATTATTTGTGAAATATAAAATGAGATTTTCTACAAAGTCTATATTTGATAAATAATAACTGAATTAAATATTAATTGATTTGACCATAATCATGCAGTTAGCTAGATTTACGATTATCCTCAGTGATGGAATAATAGAATTGAAAGTAAATTTCACACCCTTTGATTGAAAAAGTGACAATGGAACAGAGACTTTCTTCTAGAATTGTAAAAAAAAAAAAAAATTTAAGCTAAAACATATGAAGCTGTCCGTAGAATAATCTCTGAGCATGCCATCTCAATGCAAGCAAATTAAAAAAGGAAATACTCGTTCCAATCTTTATTATAAGCACCCAATAACAATTTTAATTTACATAAATTAATGAAGTTAGTTAAAACTAGTTATTGTTTTGTAAGAGATCAAAATTACCCTCATAAAATAAAGTTATTAGTTAGATGAGTTTGATTAATTAGTTATGGCGTTTTATAATTAGTTAGGGTGACACATATTAATGTTTTAGACAAAAATAATACAACATAAACATGGAGGAGTACAATAGAAAAATTTGAACCCTTGACCTCTATTCATTTATCAACTTGATGTATGATGGATGCTAATCAATTGATAAATTAATAAGTAAAGGAAGGTATATCAAAGGCGGTTGAGCGCATATGTATATATATATATATATATATATATATATTTATAAATGGACAAAAAATATTAACTAAAGCAAAGTTTTATAAAGAGTCAAAGCGTAAACAACAAACATAATTAGAAAATAGCCTACTAAAAAGATTCTAGAGCTATAAAAGTCATTATGCAATAAAGATAAAATTTCTTACGAAAGTGATGGTAGATATATAGGATGCGTTTCTACAGGAAAATTGATGGACAGTTTCTTGGCACAAGTAATACTATATAGAGAAGGTTTGAATTCTCGTTGTAGAAGATCAGAGTTATGTAAGAGAAGCTTGAAGGCAAATGGGGAGGAAATGAAGTCCTAGTGAAGAATGATTTTTCTATAAAAATGCAATAAAAGGAGTTCCTTTGTTGCAAATGTGTACCGTAACCTTGAAAGAAATGATGCCCCACTTTTTTAAATTTGATGAAAAATATCCCATCCATCATTAGAAGTAACAGGAACTTCTGTAGAAGATGAGAGATATAGCTTTTTTTGGATGATAAGGAGTTTTAATAAACGCCAAGGCTGAAAAAGAAAGAAGGCTGAAGATTTCCTTCATTATAGATTGAGGGACGTGCCACATTTACCATGATATATATGTAGGGCTAGATTTTTTTTTCCTTTCAGATTACATTGAGCAAGAAAATGATTTCACAAATTAAGTGTCTGTTTAAATTAACTGTAGAAGTTCATTTTCTAATATGATTTATAGTGTATGAGGTAAGCATGTAAAAGAAGTTTTGTACCTCGGTTTATATGAACGTATTTCTCTAACACTAATTCAAACAAACACATAAGTGTTCCAATCCATCACAATGTAGTTGGAGTAAAGTTTCTTTTATCCATGATTTAAGACTCTGAAAGCACCTAAGAAGAACTTTAACCAGGAAGCAGCATCTACAATAAATTGATTGACTCTGAAGAGCTTTTTTTTTTTTTTTTTTTTACCTTAAACGAGGGCTCCCTCTCATTGTTTAATTTTTTTATAAGATATATTTGGAGAAGAGATTTTTCATACTTTTTATAAAGGGCGATATAAAATATTTATTACATTTTTTATATTACCCTTATCTAATGCTGATCATGTTTTTCTAAATTTTTTTTTTTCGAAGGACACGTTTAATTTAATGAAGGAATTGAAGAGTAGAAGACTTCTTAAATTTTTTGACAAAGTCGGAGTTTTAGTATCTTTTTAAATTCGGTGGAAATGCTGGAAATAACTATAAAAAAGATTGAATGAAGTATATATATTTTCCTGGTCTAAATTTTGATACTCCTCCTCTCCTTAATTAAGACATATTTGGAAAATTAATCTTTATCCTAAAGATAGGCTCTATTTTTTATATTTGTCAATCTTTTCTAATTTATCCCTATTAATACTCCCTCAACAATAATCAAAGAGAACAAGGAAGAAGGGAATTAAGGAAAATATGACTTGAGTATGACATGTCATATTAATTACTTTAACTAACTTCCTTAATCTAATCAAACTAAATAAATATATATTAAGGAGCAGAGGGAGCACTAATTAATCACGTATGAATTTGAAATAAATAATATGTAAATAATTAAAGTACTTAACATTGAGTATGAGTATTGATTAGAGCTCGAACTTTCTTGATATAACAAATAAAAATATGCGTAAATTATAGTTTAAAAAGGGGCAGTAGTGGCATAAGTGTAATGAAAGAAAATTCAAAGGATTGCTTCTATGCTAGTATTCCTAATGTTAGAGCCATTTAACTAATTTAAATGTATTAAGGAAATTTGATAAATTAATTTTTTTATGCAATTGATAAATTAGTTAATGGTAAAAAAATATAACATGATCTTGTTAAAATACCTTATTATAACATATATATTGTAACTATTTAAATGTGATTGCTACTATTGTTGAGGAAGAGTGTGTGTCTGAGGAATAGTTTGAGAAAAAAATAATAAGCATGAAAAATAAAGTGAATTAAAGTGTTATATTTGGAATAAAAACTAGCACAAATTAGCGCCGATATATAATATTAAAGGAGTATTTCATATCAAGTTAGTGTAGCAAGTTCTTAGTCTTCATTTTTCCATATAAAAGGTGTTGGACTTTGAGTTTAGACGTCTCGCCCACCTGTCATGGCACAAACTATTTAATTAAGAAATAAGACAGATTTCTAATCAAACGAAGAGAGATAAATCAGCATAAGCACGCAACCTCGTATTAAGAAATTAATCAACAATTAGGTTCCTAATTACCAGTTAGAGGGCAAGCAAAGAGTATCACACCATTCTAATTAGTAGACACGCTGACCCTATATGCAAGAGGTGCCTCCCTCAATTACTACTAGCCTCAAAATTTACCTTTTGGGGATTGAAGGTAAGGGAGGGTAGGGTGTTTAAAGTATCCCGGTCCCAGTTGTCCCGGCCCGGTCCCTAACATTTTATCCCGGGAATTTCCTGTCCCGTCCCGGCCGGGACCGGGACCGAGATCACACCTTGTGATCCCGGGAATTCCCGGTCCCGGTTTTTTATTTTTTTATTTTTCTTTTTTCCTTAAAAAATAGGTTATTATTTTATTTTTGTATTTTTTACCCCATAAATTAAGTTATCATTTGATAAAATGTATATCACATATTTAATTAAAGTTAAATCGTATATATCGTGATACAAATTCTAACTATATAATGTATAAAGATAATAATAAAAATGATAAATGTGATAATAATATTAATAATAATATGTTATTCTTCAATTATAGTTCAATTTGTATAATTTTTATAACCTTATTAGGTGTTAAATAATCGCTTTAAACACTAGATTATAAAAAATTTAACTAATATAATTATATTATTAAAACTGGGAATTCCCGGTCCCGGTCGTCCCGGGAATTTCCCGGGATCGGGACCAGGAATGACATCCCTGTCCCGGCCACCCCCGGGACGGGAACCAAGAATGGGTGATCCCGGTCTCGTCCCGAGATTTGAACACCCCTAAGGGAGGGAGGGGGGTTAAATTACCTTTTTGGGGTTGAAGGTATTTAAATTTTGAACGAAAACCTAAAATTTAAAAGGGATTAGAGGATAAATTTTGAATTTCTCTTATTCAAAATTGTAATTTACCAATCATCCTCTCCCCTTCATCCCCTGCCCTCCCCTCCAATCAAACATACCTTAGGCTTTTTGTTGAGGTTTTTTTTAAAAAAAATTTGCGGAGCGTTGGAGTTCCAAATCAAAGCATAGATTTGATCAGTCTCTTTTCTCCCTATAGTCCTTAGGGAGGCACTAAATTTACATGCCACTAGGGTCTTTTTTTTAAACCTTTCTTTCTTTTTTTCCTGCCCCCAAGCATAAACCCATCGTGAGGATAATATCAGACTTTCATTCAACCTAAATGCATGTTTGGTTAAGCGGTAGGAGTTTAGATAAGCCCGATTGAAACTAAGAAAGTGATTATAAATCCCAATTATCCTGTTTGGATAATTTTTTAAGAATCTTGATCAACCTCGATGAATCATTATTTCATCCTCCAACCACACGTAGAGCATAAGTGACAAAGGGGTTACTCATGCGATTGAAACTTCCTTAACAATAATTTCTCCAATTTACTCTCTAACCCCTTAACCAAAATTCTCTCGAGCTATTCTTTACTAGAGGTGGGCATGGGTTGGGCTGGGCAGAGCGAGACCCTTGCTCGATGCCCAACCCAAAAGATGAATGGGCTGCATTTTGTGGCCAGATGTCCAGCCATGCCCGGTAAAAGCCCTAACCATTTCAGGTAGGGTAAGGGTGGGCTGGGCAGGGCAGAGTGGGCTTTCCTGCCCAAGTGGTAATTCCCGGCCTAACCAATATCATATGTACAAAAACTCCAATTATACCTAATAAATAATATAAAAAACTTCAAATACATCCTATAATTTCACACCTTGAGATATCTCAAAATAAATCTATAACTTCAATCTTGAAATTAAAAAAAAACTGTTATATATATCTTAGGGTTAATGTACAAAAAGACCCATAGACCTTTTTTTAAAAGTGCATCTAACATCATAAACTTTTTTTAGGTGCAAAAATACCCATAAACTTCTCAAAATGGGGCAAAAATGCTCACACCGTTAATTAGTACAAAATGTCTATTTTGTGAGACCCACATTATTATTTTTTGAGGTACAAAAATACCTATGAATTTTTCTCAAAAGTGCATCCAACACCGTAAACTTTTTCTAGTGTAAAAATGCCAATGAACTTCTCAAAATGGGTCAAAAATACACACACCATTAACTAGTACATACTTTTGTTTTGTATGACCCATGTTATTGTTTTTTAATGACTATTTAATTTTTTTAAAAAACTCTCCACCCCCCTCTCTCTTCTCCACCCCTCTTCCTCTTATCTCTCGTGAGACCCTCCCCACTACGATGATTTACTCTCTGTTGCTCTCAACCTCTCCATGCATGGAGTGTAATCTCTCTTCACCTCATGCTTCTTTGCCAACTTATGCCTAGTCCTCTAGAGAATAACCATGTTTATTCATTTAGTCAAGCTAATAGAGCATCAAAAGAAAGAAGCCCCAAAGTCACTGACCGCAAATCCCCCATCATTGTCCTGTCACATGTCCCCAATATCTTTAAGAGTTTGATTATATGAATTCAAATGAAAAAAAAATTGTTGCATAGTGTTATGAGTCCCATATTGAGAAATCTCACAAGTAGAGTGGAGTTTATAATTCAAGGGGTTCTCCCTTCTAATAGACTAATTTTCTGAGATGGGCTCTCCTTTGGACTTTTGATCATCACATTGGTGCTTTCATTAAATGCACACTAAAAGCTTAAACTTGATGGAGAGTTTGAGAGCAACGAAGAGTAAATCGTCGAAGTGACGATGGTCTCACGGGAGATCAAATGAAGAGGGGTGGGGAAGAGAGTGAGGGAGTGGAGAGTTTTTTTGAAGATTAAATAACCATTAAAAAACAATAATGTGTGTCCCACAAAACAAAAGTTTATATTAGTTAATTGTGTGTGCATTTTTGCCCCATTTTGAGAAGTTAATAAGCATTTTTGCACCAAAAAAGAGTTTGTGGTGTTGGGTGCATTTTTGAGAAAAGTTCATGAGTATTTTTGCACCTCAAAAAATAATAATATGGGTACCACAAAACAGACATTTGTACCAACTAATAGTGTGGGCATTTTTGCCCCATTTTGAAAAAGTTTATGGGTATTTTTGCAGTTAAAAGAAGTTTATAGTGTTGGATGCACTTTTGAGAAAAGTTTATGGGTATTTTTGCACCTTAACCCTATATCTTAATAATTACATAATAAATTATGAAGTAATATGTATTTGTATATGAATATTAATTGATATGAATAGATGCAATTGCGATAAAGACTTCAAAACGACAAAATTTTTTGTCTTTGATCTCAACTTTTTAATGCTTTGAATCATCTATCCAAATAAAAAAATCGCATCCATCCAAAAAGCAATGAGTTATATGTAAATTGTGATGGATGGATATTAAATAATAATATAAAATGTTTCATAAAAATGAAATAATGTATATGTGTGTGTGTATAAAATAATACGTATAGAATACTATTTATTTTATAAAAAATAATATATATTTTAAATAAATTGTATATAATTTTTCGGGTAAGGGGTACGATGCCTGGCCCTATCCAATAGTTAGCCCAGCCCAAAGATGCCCAAAATTTTTTCTGGTTATGTTTTGAGTTGAGTTGGGCAATTTTTTGACTGGGCTCGAGTGGACATACTGGGCTCCTAGACACCATGCTCACCCCTATTCTTTACATATATCTTGCCTAATTTTTCTCAACTAAAGTAGCCCAAATACTATTATTTTAAATATTGTTTTGCCCATTAATTAACTTGAATGTTTAAGTTATTTTAAATAATAACAATTATAAACTAAAAATAATATTTAAATATTCATGTCATTTATTAAATCATATTTAATAATAATTATTAAATATTTAATTATCTTTATTGTTAAATATAATCATGAAAATATAAATAGCTTTATTGAAGAAAAAAACTTGATTTTATAATCGGATGCAATCCTAATAAAATAATTAGCTATCATATTAATCAATTTATTCTTCTATTTAAAAATTACATCACATTGCGGGGAAAAAAATAAATCACGTGATAATGATAGGTTAAGTAATATGCTCTCTTAAATATGCTTCAATATCCAATCCTATTTGAGGCATTGTCGGATAATAAATATAAACACATCTTTTAATTAGGAATCAACCTTGATTCGTCACAACAAGGGGCTAACCCCCTTCCGCTATACCCGGCCGACAGTTTCTTTAGCCTCTAAACTATAACTTAAATGGAAATAAGAAGGGCCCAAATCTAGCCTACATCAGGCCTAAACAAATCATCCTCAACTTTTTTGTGTGCAAAAATACCTATAAACTTTTCAAAATTGGGCAAAAATGTTCACACCGTTAATTCGTACAAGCATCTGTTTTGTGATACCCACATTATTATTTTTTAAGATGCAAAAATACCTATGAACTTTTTCTCAAAAGTACATCCAACATCATAAACTTTTTTTGATTCAAAAGTGCCCATGAATTTCTTAAAATGGGGTAAAAATGCATACACCGTTTATTGGTACAAACTTCTATTCTGTAGGACCCAAATTATTGTTTTTTAATGATTATTTAATGTTTTTAAGAAACTCTCCACCCGCTATCTCTCTTCTCCACCCCTCTTCCTCTGATATCCCGTGCGACCCTCCCCACTCTGATGATTTACTCTTCGTCACTCTCAATCTCTCCATGGAGCATAATCTCTCTTCACCTCACACTTCTTTGCCAACTTAGGCCTAGTCCTCTAAATAATAACCCTGTTTCTTCATTTAGTCAAGCTAATAGAGCATCAAAAGAAAGAAGCCCCAAAGTCACTGACCACAAATCACTATTAGTATCTTGTCACCTATCCCCAGTATCTTTAAGAGTTTGATTATTTGAATTCAAATGGAAAAAAAAAAATTGTTGCATAATGTTGTGAGTTTCACATTAAGAAATCTCACAGTAGAGTGAGGTTTATAAGTTCAAGGGATTCTACCTTCTAATAGGTTAGTCTTTTGAAATGAGCTCTCCCTTGGATTTTTGATCATCACATTGGTGCTTTTATTGAATGCGCACTAGAAGCTTAAAACTTAATGGAGAGTTTGAGAGCGACGAAGAGTAAATCGTTGAAGTGGCGAGGGTTTCACAGAAGATCTAATGAAGAGGGGTGGGGAAGAGAGTGAGGGGGTTGAGAGTTTTTTTTAAAGATTAAATAATCATTAAAAAACAATAGTGTGTCCCACAAAACAGAAGTTTATACCAGTTAATGGCGTGTGCATTTTTGCCCCATTTTGAGAAGTTTATCAATATTTTTACACCAAAAAAAAGTTTTATGGTGTTGAGTGCACTTTTGAAAAACGTTCATAAGTATTTTTGCACCTCAAAAAATAATAATATGGGTACCACAAAACAGACGTTTGTACCAATTAATGGTGTAGGAATTTTTTCCCCATTTTGAAAAGTTCATAGGTTTTTTTGCACCTAAAAAAAGTTTATGGTGTTGGATGCTCTTTTGAGAAAAGTTCATAGGTATTTTTGCACCTTAACCCTATATCTTAATAATTACATGACAAATTATGAAGTAATATGTATTTGTGTATGAATATTAATTGATATGAATAGGTGTAATTGTGATAAAGATTCCAAAGAAACAACTTTTTTTTATCTTTGAACTCAACTTTTTAATGCTTTGTATCGTCCATCCAAATAAAAAAAACCACATCCCTAAAAAAGGCAATGGGTTATATATAAATTGTGGTGGATGGATATTAAATAATAATATAAAATGTTTCATAAAAATGAAATAATATATATATATATATGTATATGTATAAAATAATATGTATAGAATAATATTCCGCCAGACCAGATCAAAAGCGATCATTCTATTAATAAGGGAAGTATCATCGACACCAGCCTACCTGTGATGCTGGAAGTTCAGGCTCCTGAGGAACAGAGCATTAAGAAGGGAAATCCTCCAAGTCCAGCTACCTCTCTGAATCCACCCTCCTATAAAGATTTATTGATGGGGGTTAATAAAGCAGATTTTAATGGGGTGGATCATGGTCAGAGCTCATCAAATGAAGATTCACTGACGTTGGATTTACAGAGCAGATGTTGGAAGATCCCAGAACCGTCAGTCGAAACCAAAAACCTCATGAATGTCTACCCTACTATGGAAATAACAGAGGAGGAATACAATGAAGCATGTCAACCATGGAATAACTCTCTCATCATCACAGTATTGGGTGCCCATTTTTATCTTCATAGACTCAAAGAGATGTTATGCAGAGTGTGGAGATTCAATGAGTTCGAATTAGTGGATTTGCCCAATAATTATTATGTCGTGAGGTTCACCAACCAGGATAGCTAGAGCTCTCACTACAAGCGAATATTGTTGGAAGGGCCGTGGGTGATAGCTCAGCATGCGGTTCTGGTTCAACAGTGGACGCCATACTTTGACCCTTTCCTCAACCAGCTGGGAAGAATTGCTACATGGGTTAGAATCCCAAATATTCCTCTTATCTACTACTCTCACAAATTTATCACAAGATTAGGGAATATGATAGGGAAGACGCTCAAAGTTGATTTGCATACCCTGAATCGCCAAGATAAATCTTCGGGCTCTGTGATTAGGGGAAGGTATGCTAGAGTGTGCGTTGAGCTTGACCTCCAAAAATGCCTTGTGCCCAGAGTCATATTAGCTTCAATCATCTTCAATGTGGAGTATGAGGGACTAGACCTAATCTGCTTCGCCTGTGGGAGATATGGTCACAGAAAAGACCACTGTTCATGGAAAACCAAAGAAGCTGAGACATCTATTAAACCGAATTCGAAGAAGGATCCAGTAAAAGCAACCCAGCCAAAAGCGCCGGAGAATATTGCATCGCCGGAGAAGGCCGTACCGCTTGAGGAGAGTGTTTTTGGCCCCTAGATGCTGGTGGGACCCCAGAGAAATTCATGTTTTCCAAGTAAGGAAAACCAAAGAGATGGTGTTGCAGGGGGAAGGTATGGGTGACTCTCTGACAAAAGTATGGGGATGAAATCTCAAGCTTCCAGATTCCAAGTAATCTCTGACCTGGAGGATGAAGCAAAATTTGAAAATTTGCAGCTGGTTAACCTACGGGGGTGTGAAGCCTCGGCGTCAGAGAAAGGGAACGGGAAGGGCGTTTTGAATGAAAGAGGAAGATATCTCAAGGACAAAAATAGAAGCTTGACCAAGTCCAATGCTCAGTTTGCTCAACTCCCAAGGCAAGAATTTCGCTTAAAAGGAAAAGAGAAAGTGGATAGCAACGGGCTGGATTCTTCAAGGCCAAGCAGCTCCGTGGCCCACACCGTAAGTCAACCGTCTTTGGAGGCCATTCCTCTACCGGGCCCCACGGATGTCGTGCTGGGTCAAGCCCACTCGAACCTTATGCAGAACCACACCCTCTCGGTTAAAAAACAATCGCAGCCCAGGATTCATCATCTCGTATGGGAGCACAGCAGATAGCGCAAGAAAAACATGAGAATACCGAGGATCCTGTTTGCGCAACTCCTTCCCTGGAATTAAAACCAAGTGCTGTTGCGGAAATTCCTGTTTCTGGAATTTCTCCCTTTGATCATTCTAGCTCGGCTCCAGCTCCCAATCAGGAACCTCTTCTCTCTAATTTAAAACCCAAAGGGAAAGGCAAATCAGATAGGAATTTGCGAGAGGCCAAGCATAGGAGCAGGTCGGGTTCTGGGCGTGTCCCTCCAGATAAGTAATCATGTCCTCTTTTCTAGCCTCTATTTATACCCTATGATTATTTCTAGTTGGAATTGTAGGGGGACTTGTATCAAATCTTTTCCCCGTATCCTTCGGGATATTGTTAATAAACATCAGATTTCTGTTATGTGCCTTCTAGAAACTAGAGTCAGTGGTCTTCAAGCCGACTTAGTGGTGCGAAAACTAGGATTCCATAATTGGCTTAGAGTTGAATCAACTAGTTATGCCGGTGGCATTTGGGTGTTGTGGAATGATGTTGATGTCTCTATGGATACCTATTCTCCACTACCCAGCTCTTACATTGCCGCGTAACTGATAAAAAATCGGGTGAAAGTTTCTGTGTCACCTTTGTGTATAGGGATCCTAGATGGAGCTATAGGCAAGACCTGTGGTCTTATTTACGGTATCTTGCGAGCAATGTATCTAACGGTTGGCTGGTTCTTGGCGATTTCAATTCCTTCCTTTATCCATCGAACAAGGTGGGGGGGCTGCTGTCCATGATAGATCTTTACATCCTTTCCGCAACTGTGTCCAAGACTGTGGCTTTCTGGAACTTCCTGTTGTTGGAGATAAGTTCACTTGGTCCAGAAAGGAAACCAAAGAGAGACTTGATTGGGCTTTTTGCAATATATCTTGGGAATTGGCTCATCCAAATCACAAAAATTTCCACCATCTCCGCTATAAATCTGACCACAGAGTTCTTGTGGTATCATCCGGGCATAATCAGGAAGTCAACTATACAACTCACTTCAGTTATCAGGCAGCGTGGTGCCTCGAAGAGGGTTTCTCTGACTTAGTGATCTTTGCTTGGCATCATAATGATTGGTTCTCTGGCTACAAGGATTTTCAGAACAAAGCAACGTGGTGGAATATGAACGTGGTTGGTAGCATTCCCAAAAAAAAGAAGTGCCTGCTTAAGCGCCTGGAAGGTGTTGACCGAGAAATCGCTGCTCGTCCACACGCGGGTCTCTATAGGCTTGAAGCGAAGCTCTGGAAAGAATACATTAAAGTGGTGAATCAAGAAGAGCTCCTCTGGTATCAAAAATCAAGATGCAAATGGCTCAAATTCGGGGACAAAAATACAAGCTTCTTCCACTCCTCGACAGTGATCAGAAGGAAAAAAATAAAATTGAGTCCCTTCAAAATGATCAGGGTATCTGGATTTCAAACCAAGAGGAGCTCAAACTTTCTGCACTTTCCTTTTTCAAGGATCTTTATTCCTCTGATCATGAGGTTTTAAATGTGTCAAATTGGCCTTCATATTTCCTCGCTCTCACCAATTCTCAACTCGCCCTTATCCAGAAAGATGTGTCGGTAATTGAAATTAAAAATGCTGCCTTTGAAATGGAAGCCTTCAAAGCACCTGGGCCTGACGGTTTACAGCCCCACTTCTTTCAGTCACAATGGAACGTAGTTGGGCCTAAAGTCTGTGACCTCATCTGCTCCATCTTTAGAGAACCAAACAAGGTTAAAGATATTAACCAAACTAATATTACTCTGATCCCTAAAGTGGATAAGCCCATTTCCCTCAAAGAGTTTCGGCCAATCTCCCTTTGCAACGTAACCTACAAAATCTTAAGTAAGGTGCTTGCGAATAGACTAAGGCCTGTGATGGATTCTTTGATTCATCCCACTCAATGTAGCTTCATCAGGGGAAGACAAAGCAGCGATAACATCATCCTGGCACAAGAAGCCATTCACACCATGAGAACAATCAGGAGAAAGAAGGGCTACGTTGCCATTAAGGTTGACATGGAGAAAGCATTCGACAGACTGGACTGGAACTTTCTGAAATTTAATCTCTAAAGTCTTGGTCTGAACGATCATTTTGTGACGCTTTTGATGATGTGTGTATCCTCTGCTTCTATAAGAGTTGTATGGAATGGCGCTCTATCAAACCCATTCCATCCAACGAGAGGAGTGCGGCAAGGGGACCCTTTGAGTCCCTTCTTGTTCATTTTATGCATGGAGCGCCTTAGCCAGCTCATTAACCGAGAAGTCGAAGAAGGTAGATGGAAACCCCTCAAACTCAGTCAATCGGGCCCCGAGCTATCCCACCTCTTCTTCGCTGACGATCTTTTCCTGTTTAGTGAAGCATCTTTGGATCAAATGGAGAATATTAGAGGGTTGATGAGCCATTTCTGTCACGTGTCAGGTCATCGTATCAGTCTTACCAAATCAAAAATTTTTGCCTCCAGGAATATTAGTTTTCACAGAGCTCTGGAACTAGGTCAAAAACTTGGGATCACGATCTCAGCTAACCTTGGCAAATATTTGGGTGCTCCCATCCTGCATAAGAGAGTCTCAAAGTTAACCTACGCTCCCCTCGTTTCGAAAGCTCAAAAGAAACTTTCAAATTGGAGGGCAGGTTCCTTAGCTTGGCAGGGCGAACAGTTCTAATCAACTCTGTTCTCTCCTCTCTATCTTTTCACCAAATGCAAACCACCATTCTCCCAAAAGGGATCCTTCGGGATCTTGAGAGAATAAATAGGAATTTTTTCTGGAACCAGGGACAGGAAGGAAAGAAAATGCACCTAATTGCCTAGGAAAATATCAAGAAGAACAAAAAAGAGGGTGGTCTCGGCATCAAAGATCTAGTAAGTCAGAATGAGGCTCTCATTATGAAGCTATGTTGGAATCTAATCACCAGGCCCGATACGTTATGGGTTAAATCTCTTAGAGCAAAGTATGGTTGCGGCAACGATAAACTTCCAAGGGTTGAAAGGAGAAGATCTCAATCGGCAGTCTGGAGCGCAATCACATCTGTTTGGGACTCTTCCAGAAAAGCTGTTGGAAGCAAACTCCGAAGTGGTAACTCAACAAATGCCTGGTGGGATCTTTGGACAAATCTCGATCATCCTCTCATGTATTACGTGGACAAAAATCATGATCCCATAAATCCGGATGATGTGGTCAGCCAATTTGTAGGCCTAGACAGACGATGGGACTTGAATAAATTGGCTTTATTCCTCCCGAGGTGGGTGATCGAGAAGATCAATTGCATCCCACCTCCTTCCCAAATAGGTGATGACTTGTTCTGGTGGAGGGAATCTTCTAATGGAAACTTTAGCGTTAAATCCGCCTATTCCATGATTTACTCGTCGAGTTCGGAGGCGCCTGATCCTTTCTGACAGCGTATTTGGAGGTGGCCTATTCCTGAGAAAGTCAAGTTTTTTATGTGGCAATTGTTCTAAGAGAGAATCCTCACCAACTCAGTTCGTGCTACAAGGGATGTGAGGATAAACTCTGAGTGCCCATTTGAGTGCAGTTGTGAGGAAACACCTTTACACTCTTTGAGAGACTATGAGTTTGCGAGCAGTGTATGGCTTTCTTGTACTAACCCAATTTATCACCCTGTTTTTTTCTCTGGCAATTTACAGGTTTGGATCAAATGGAACATGCGACACTCCCCTGGGAACCGCAGAGTAACTCACTGGCCCTGGCTAAGGGTCTTTGGCTCCCTTTGTTGGCTCATATGGAAAAGTAGATGTAAGAAAGCTTTTCAGGGAACTTGTGACCAACCGCAACAGTTGATACACAGAGGGTTGCATTTCCTCCAGGAAGGCATTGAAGAAGGAAGATTCAAGCACAAGATTCTGAGAGTACCAGATAGAGATTAGGACCAGTGGGTTGCGCCCCCAGACGGATACATACGGATTGACGTGGATGCCGCTTTCAATGAACATCGTCATTCTGCAGTAGGAGGAGTTGTTCGTGACAATTTTGGAGCTTGGATTTATGGCTTTCAAAAAAACACAGGCTTCTCTCTTGGCTCTACAGACTCAGAGATCCAGGCTATCAAGATAGGCCTTCAAGTTTGCCAATCCATGAAATTCACAAAGATTAAGTTACACACGGACTCGGCAGAAGCTCTCCAATTACTATTTTACACAGGTGGTCCTCATCATCCTCTTCACAGTGATCTCGAGGAAACCAGGGATTTAATCTATAACAATTGGGACTTGGAGATTCATCATTCGCACAGGGAATGTATTGTATGTGCAGACCTACTGGCGAAAGAGGCTCTGCATTTAGACAGTGAACTGATCTTTCTGGTTGACCCGCTAGATTTTTGTTTGATCCAAATGTTAGCTGACTTAAGCTAATATTGGGATTCTCTTTAGTTTCTTTTCTAGACAATAGTAGGTTCTACTATGAGTGAGCCGTGACTCCCAAGGAAATGATTCCCTTGTCCTTGTAATACAAAAAAAAAAAGAATACTATTTATTTTATAAAAAATAATATATAGTTTAAATAAATTGTATATAATTTTCCAGGCAAGGGGTACTGCCCAGTCCAAAGATGCTCAAAATTTTTTCAGACCACGTTTTTTGGGCTAGGCAGGGCAATTTTTGACTAGACTTGGGTGGATATATTGGGCTCCTAGACACCATGCTCACCCCTATTCTTTACATATATCTTGCCTAATTTTTCTCAACTAAAGTAACCCAAATACTATTGTTTTAAATATTGTTTTGTCCATTAATTAACATGAATTTTTAAATTATTTTAAATAATAACAATCATAAACTAAAAATAATATTTACATATTCATGTCATTTATTAAATCATATTTAATAATTATTATTAAATATTCAATTATCTTTATTATTAAATATAATCATGAAAATGTAAATAGCTTTATTGAAGAAAAAAAGTTGATTTTATAATCTGGTGCAATCTTAATAAAATAATTAACTATCATATTTATCATTTTATTCTTCTATTTTAGAAATTAAAACATGTTGCGGGAAAAATTTAAATCACATGATAATGATAGGTTAAGTAATATGCTCTTTGAAATATACTTCAACATCCAATCTTATTTGAGACTTTATCGGATATTAAATATAAACATATATAGTTAGGATTCAAATATTGATTCATTACTTTATGAAAAACTAACCCCTTTTTATTAGACCCAATCACACATTCATCGATTGTTTCTTTAACCTCTAAACTCTAACTTAAATGTAAATAAGAAGTTGTACCCCAAAAAATTGTAAATAAGAAGGGCCCAAATCTAACCTACATCAAGCCTAATCATCCTCAATATTGGGTATGTTTGGTTTAGCGATTCGATTGCTTATAAGTTGCTTTTTAATAGTGATTTACGGTATACGAAGTAAGTATGTGAGAGGAGTTGTGTCTCGATTTACGTAAAAAGCAACTTATAAGCAAATTTAAGCTCAAACAAACATGCTTATTTCTTCGGCCCAACAGCAGACTCTTGCTCGTGTCATCACGCGCACGTCAAGCACGTGGCACCACGTCGTTTGAAACCGTCGAGCTCTGTGTATTTTACTATTTTTGATTCGTGCTTACCGGAAGTGCGATCGAAGTAATCGGGAAGGCAAGGAAATTTGCATAATCTCAATGGCAAATTTGCCCCAATCGCTTTCTATGAATGCGCCGTTCGGAGCCCCCGGTGCCCCAGCCCAGAACGCTGCCGCTACTCAGGTCAACAAGGAACGGAAGCTGGCTTCAGCAGAGCACCTTGTGCTTGAACTAAGCAACCCCGAGCTCCGAGAAAATGCGCTTCTGGAACTCTCTAAGGTAGCTACTCCTCCTTTCGTATGCCAAATTGACATTTGATTAGGGGTTGGGATTCTTGTCACGGAGGCCGCGAGGCGAAATGATCGAATAAATAATGGGGATGGAGTGCAATTTTATACATTTCAGTTAATTGGGGATGCTTGAATTTTGTTTTCTTATTTCTTTCACTGTGTCTTCTCTGGGCGAAGATGTTTCACTGGGATGAGACTTGTCTTATTTGAACATTACACCCAGATTTTTACTTGTGATTAGGGTTCTCCAAGGAAGGGCTTTTGTGCGAACTGAGATTGAATCTTTTTTCTGATATTCAGTGCTTTTGCTGTTGATTAATCTTTTTATGAAAAGTAGTTTTCAGACGATCTAAAGCTGTTATATCAGTCTAAATCTCTATAACCTGTGTTTAAGTGCTGAAGCTCTATTTCCTGTATCCTGGTTTATCTTTATTCCCCTTGCGCTGGTAATGCAAGTAGTCCTCATAGTTGCTGACTGAAAAATAAAGGTTGTTTATTTTGGTTGTATATAGAGGCGAGAGCAATCTGCCATGAGATTTTGGGTTTGAGGTTGCTTGTAATCATTGGTTTCTGTTTGCTATACAGCTTCATTTAATTGTTATATTTTTCCTTAGATGAATCCAGCAACGCTAGGTAGACATGACTGTGATGTGTTTAAATCATTATTAACTTTGGATTTACCCAGCATCTCCAGGAATAAGCAGAATCACTAACATGATGAAAATCTTTCTGAATGTCATCAACTTTTGGTACTTGGCTTTGGCTGCCTAAAAATGTACAGAACAGTGTGTTAGAAGACACAATAATGCACTACACAACCATTTAAATGGTGGTCATCACCTTCTGAGTAAGAGGGTATTTTGTCTTCCATACTTATGGTTGGATTGGGTAATGTGAGAAGTATTTACGTTACAAGCTAGAAGCACAATAATTATGTTCCTTAATTGGAGAAAGAAAGGATGACAGAATCTTATGATTTGTTTCATGTTATGTTGTTATGGCTGCTGCTTTCGTACAGTAATCTCATTAATGTTTTTCTCCACTATCTATTTTAGAAAAGAGAGCTGTTTCAAGATCTTGCTCCATTACTTTGGAATTCTTTTGGTACTATTGCAGCACTTTTACAGGTATGCTATTTTACTTGCATTAAATGTTCTTTTTCTATTAGCTTATGTGCATCAATCCTTCTCCTAAACCTCTACTTGCTTTGAACCTAAAGTTCTTTGAGCTTACCAAAAATTGTCTCCCACCGAGATGTTTGCTTTTTGGTCTTTTCTTTTATGCGCATCTTGTACTGCAGGGTTCCAACATTTTATTTCATAATTTGAGTAAGGTGATTGTGAATGATGAAATTATGATTGAATGAAAGTAAAAGGCATGATTTTGTGTTGAACTTAAAATAGTCTCTTCTACTCAAAATGAACAGAAGTACTTGTTTTGCTGCTGCTAGCTATGTTTATGACAGCTTGTAACTTCATACACGCCGCTGTTGGCATACTTTCTAAATTGAAGTCAGAAAATTTCCGCATTTTGTTTGTACTCTATATGCTCAACAGCTCAAATATTCTCAAAGATACTTTTATATTATTGCTTGATTTATCCAGCACTTCAATTTCTCCATTGTTTTTGAATGGTTCGGTGCTTATTGTGTTACCTTCACTTACCAGCATCTGAATATTTTCTTGCAGGAAATAGTTTCAATATACCCTGTTCTTTCACCACCAAATCTTACCCCAGCACAATCAAATCGAGTGTGCAATGCTCTTGCACTTCTTCAGGTCAGATGCTTTTGTCTTGTCAACTTTAGTATCCTGTTTTCTGTGTTTTACTGCAAACATTCAGATAATGCCTTGAAAGTTGCAACTAGTTTCATTTTTCTATTTCTTGCTCTGATTTAGGAATAGACTGTGACGCTAGAAATGTTTCAACTCATTCAATAACCATACCTTTTATTATTTTGGGATTCGAGACATTGCCTTTTAAAGTTAAAAAATAAATAAAGGAAGGAAAAACTTGCTACTAAGGCTTTTGTGTTCCGATGTTTTTCTTACAGTGCGTGGCCTCTCATCCAGATACAAGGATGCTATTCCTCAATGGTGACGTCAATTTTCCTGGTCATGTGAAGCATTTTTAACTTGCTTTTGTTGTTGCACTTGGTCATCTTGGCATGATGTCTTCCCGGAAGATCCATTTGGTTGTGCCTAAACTATTATCAGTAAATAAAATGAATCTTGTAGACTGATCATAATTGCAACTGATGCACCCTGCATTTGCTATTCCCCATTATGGAACCTCTTTACTTCCAGAACCATCTATTTCTATTTTCTTGCTTTCAAACAGAATTTCGTTGCCCAACAAATTTAAAGGTCATGATATCTGATTTCCTTTTCTGTCATACCTATTCCTCTTCGCCGTTGGGCCTTCAACTTACAATACTTATACTTTTCCAAGCATCTGTAGCTAGAAGTTTTGGGTCAAACTGAAGGAATTACTTTGCTCTATATTGAATAAAATAGGGCGACCCAGAGCATCTAGCGCCCACCAGGTGGGGTTTGGGGAGGGATAGGTGTACACAACCTTACCCCAGCAAGTAGAGAGGTTATTCCTGGATTTGAACCTGTGACCTCCAGGTCATATAGCAGCAGCCTTACTGCTACACGGAGACTCACCTTCTTTTGCTATGAATATTGAATATTTGGGAGATTTTGGGATTACTGTGTATCTCTATGATTTTTTCTCATTAAAAGATGAGATTTTTATGACTTAAAGCGTGTCTAACATTCGTGCACTTAACCTGTATGATTCTTTACACTTACCTTCTCTCTTGTACAGCTCATATACCTCTATATCTATATCCCTTCCTTAATACAACAAGCAAGTCAAGACCATTTGAGTATTTGAGGCTTACCAGTCTTGGTGTCATTGGTGCCTTGGTGAAGGTAATTCATCCTTGCTGAATATCATGTTGTATGCGCTTTGTCAATCAGTAGGTTGATTTACATTTAAATATGCAAATTTACAATTATGCATAATAGTTTTTAATAGAATGTGGAATCCTACTAACAGATTTGACTTGTTTTGATGAGTATTCAAATTCTCAGCGATTGAACTGAAGTCCCCGACCATCAACTATTTTTTCACACTTGCTGTCAATATTGTCTTTGTGGAATTAAGATTTTTTTTTCCTTTGGCCTATTGTAATAACCTTTTGTTTTTTGTTTAATCTTCAGGTTGATGATACAGAAGTTATAAGCTTCCTTCTTTCAACAGAGATAATTCCTCTCTGCCTGCGAACCATGGAAATGGGCAGTGAATTGTCAAAAACAGTTTAGTGCACTGAATCTCACTTTTGGGCTCTAGGGCCGTTCCTGTTCCTTGAGCTGATCAATGACATAGATTGTCTGTTATCTGATTTATGAATGATAGGAAACTGTAACTTGTTGTTATTGCACTTGGGATGTTTGATGTTTTGTAAATGACATTAATATGAATGTCTGATGATCTAATGAAATACATACTATTGGCAGGTTGCGACATTTATAGTCCAGAAGATTCTATTGGATGATGTGGGATTGGATTATGTATGTACTACGGCTGAGCGGTTTTTTGCAGTAGGTAGAGTCTTGGGAAACATGGTGGCGGCTCTTGCTGAGCAACCATCATCTCGTCTGTTAAAACATATCATTAGATGTTATCTCCGCCTGTCGGATAATCCAAGGTTGGTTTGATAGATTGAAACTCCCCTTTATATGCCGCCCCGTTTCATTTTGTTCTAACCCCATTTCATTTCGTTCTAAGTTATTTTCTCTGATCTGGGAGCAGGGCCTGCGATGCATTACGAAGTTGTCTGCCAGACATGTTGAGAGATGCTACTTTCAATAGCTGCCTTCGGGTGAGTACTTCCTGAAATACTCATAAATTCTCTTCAATACAGCCAAGCATTTTGATTAAACTTAACCTTTCACTCCTGAGTAGTTTCAGAGCTTAAGATTTCACATTTGTTCGTATAAAGTGATTAATGTTTTTTAAGTTTGAATTAATTTGAAGCCCCTTTATCATGTGCAGGAAGACCCAACAACCAGGAGGTGGCTGCAACAATTGCTTATAAATGTTGGGGTGGGTCGGGTTCCTACTGCAATGCAAGCTGGAGGTAGCTTCGAACATATGATTGGGCCATAATTATGAGGTTCTCTCTGGAGGTAGCTTTGAATGATTTTGCCATAATCATAAGGTTCTCTCTTCATTCCGGGGATTTTTATAACCAGTCATGTATTTTATGGTCATGTGGTGAGGGTGTCTTTTTGGGTGTATTACCATAGTTTTGCACCAAAAGGTAAAAGAAAGAAACAAAAAGAAAGTTAAGGTTCTCTCTTCCATGCTGAGCTTTTTATCTCTACCAGGGCCAGTAACAAGTAGTCGTCTATTCTCTTTCAATCTCATGATTGTAGTTTCGGATAGATTGGTAGTTGTAATTACTGGTAACCTGTGCCAAGTGATGTAAGATACTGTTTTATGTATGTAATTATATTGTTCTTTGATCCAATCCTTCTCGGAGAATGCTGTGTTATCAACTGGGAATAATTCGGTGGATGAGTTAATTATGAATTGAAATTGCGTGAATTAATTTTTGTTTATTACTTGAGATGCTTCTTGTTTTAGTTGCCATGACAATTGGGTGCGACACTGAGATCTGTAACGATTTTTTATATTTTTGGTGGACAAATCGGTTCAATCCAACTTTAAAAATCACGATATTGAATTAATTAATTTCTTATTAAAATGAGATTAAGAATGGCCAAAAAAAAACAAATCTGAAACGGTCCAAGCTTTCAGCTCGCAACCCCCCCGAAAAAGCAAAAGAATGGTCCGATGATGTAGTTCATTGGTGTGGTAATACTAATAGAACCAACCACGCGTGTTCGCTTGATGCAAGTGGAATATTATCTGCGATACTCGTTCAAATTCAGTACTTATCAACCTCTTATGCAACACTTATGTTCTTCAAAACCAAAACTGCGTTACATTCTATCCACAAACCAGTTAATATGTTTCAGTGATATATATATATATATATATGGTCGCTCTTAGGACCTTAATCTCTCCAAATTGTCTATGAATCATGAACCATGCGACTTCTTTTACAGAACATATGTCTCAACATGCTTTTGGAAGTTTCTATCACTCTTAGCGGTCTTGGTGGTTTTTTCCCATTTCTGACACACACACACACACAGTGGAGGATGCTTCACTTATTTAGCCTATGGATCTCAATATATCCAAACTGGGACCAGAGAGCATGTTATCCTGTTAGATTATGACTCTGCCCCTCCTTAGGTTGCGACAGGAGGAATTACATGGGTCATATATATATATTTGAATTTCTTGTGTACAAGTAATTAATAAATGAATGCGACGTATTATTGACTGGTGTACAATCAATACTAGTAATAATCTCTGTCAAATCTTTCTCTATAATTGTAGATTGCTCTCCATCAAGAAAAGAAATTATGACCACTCGATCACTTGGATCAACTGATAGGAGTTGTTTCAATTTAACCAAAGGTCATAAGTTTGATCTTTTGGGAATGCAGCACCGTAGGAGGTAGGGTTGTTGCCCAAATACGTCCTAGGCCTGATCCAAATTAATTTGGTTTATAATTCCATTAAGAGTTAGCTAAAAAACCGGGCGCTCACAAAAAAAAAACAAACGAGGAAGAAGAGGAGGAGGATAATGAAAATTATGGACGGTTTCTTTTTGCCAGCAAAATGATCATTTCATATCATCTATGAAATTTTTCTAACATGCAATTTGAGTACTCCTTAGAAAAAGCAAGTGTTCCCTAATAACGACCCAATCTTAATTAATTAATGATTATTTATGATTACTAGTAAGCTGATCTGACCTCCATGATATCAAACTAAATCTGTACAGACCCAATAAAAGGTAAAAAGAACAGCAAAACATAAAATCATAAAACACAAAAACCCTTATTTTGATATTCAAAAGATGACTTTATTATCAATCTGATACTCTGCAAATGTGTTCTATCACTTCAGTATCTGAGGATCCTTTTGTTCTGGATCTATCATACTCATAGTGATCTTCTTCCAAACATTAATCTCTCTGCATCTTTAACTGCTTATAAAAGTTCCTAATGAAGGCATCAGCTTCTGCAAACAGCTCTTGCCCATTGATTCCTGCAACCTCATCATCTTCTTCTTCTTCTTCCTCCTCCTCTTCCATGACCATGGTTTCTGCTTCTGCTACCAACAATAGGCTTGGCATTGAAGCACTCTTCTCCAACTTCTCAAACTGTTCAAGAACAATCTTATTATTATTAGGCTTCCTTTTTGCACTAACTTCTGAGAAAGAAACACTTCTACTTCCACTGGCTGAGGTGGTGGAACCTTCGTTTTTCTCAGGAATGGACACAACAACAGAAGGAGCAGAGAATTTCTTGTCTTCTGATGACGAAGAAGGCCTCGGAAAAGCTTTGAGAAAACCGGCTTCAGCTCCGAGCGTAACGATGAGGAGGTTGACGATGAAGTAGATGAAGGTAGGCTTTAGAGAGGAAGGCAAAAAGGGAGTGATAATGAGAAGAAGAACCAGCACAAGCAGCATCAAAACTTGGAACTTGTTAAACTTGGCCATGGCTTTATTGCTGAATGACAAGTGAGTTGGCCTGGTACAATGAGAAATATCAGAAAGATCAACAAGATCTAGTGGTGGTAGTAGAAGCAAGTAATAGAAATAAGAGTGAAGTTCTGGGGACACATGCACATATTTATACACAAAAAGGGACCTTAAAATTTTAATGTAGGAATATAATGTTTGACCAAGTCAAACATTATAAACAAGATGATGACCTAACCATTAGGGAAAGGAAGGTGACAAGAGGAGGAGGCAAGAGGGAAAGTAATGGTTTGGGATCCCACTTATTGTGCTGTCATTTTATTTTTTGGGGTAAAAATGTAAATAGATTGAGATAATTAATATAGAAAAGTGATAATAATAGATTGAGGATTAGCACAGAAATATGACATGATAATGACACTAAGGAAAGGCAAGTGGACAAGAGAACAAGGAAACAGGAGGGAATGTGGCAGAATGGGATACAGCTTCCTTGTACTATCAATTCTTTTTTTTTAAATAAAAATATGATAGATCGAGAGAGATTTTCTGTAATAATTATACAGAGGAGTGATTAAAAACTATACACATATATGTATGTATGTATAATTTCTTTATTCTCATGGTATTATTCTTTTGTTTAGATTTAGATAGATATAATATATTTGTTGGCTAAAAATAGATAATTCAGACATCTAATTTATTAAAAAAAATTTATTATAATTTTAAAAACAAAAATAAAAGTGGACGTATATTTTTTTTTTAATGAAGACGACGAAAAATTCTTGTGAATGTTATTGGACGCTGCTTGATAAGGTCGGTGAAAGCATTTACCCAATTGCCACAAAAAACAAAAGTCCACCCACCTTTTATTTTTATGGTTGTTCTTTTAAAATATTTTGGGCTCATCAATTTTGCTTGGATGTGTGGTACCAGCTTTTGATTTCATAACCACCAATTAAAGTCTTGGAGGAGTCAGCAAATTGTTAATGTTGAGGGAAGAACATGGATTTAATTTTCACCTCCAACGCATTCAATGCCAGATTCGAACACAAGAACTTTCAAAACATGACAGTTCACACTTGGATGGGGCCTTAAATTTGAATCCAACATTGATATGTTTGTATGCGTATGTGTGTGTAAGTTGTATTAAAAAAAAAGGGGTTTCAGGCCCGATTTTTAAGATGAAACATCATATTTATATGCTTCCCATAATGATCAAATTTGTCCCTAGAAGCTTTGATTTCTTCCTCGGAGAACGAAGGAAGCCTCATGGGATGTTCGGCCTCTTTTCAATGTGTTTTTAGATGAAATATTATATTTATACTTACAGTGAAAATGGTTTGACATTGATCATTATATGCATATTATCACATTGTCTTTGAGTTTTTAGAAGATTATCTAATGATCTAACCTGACATTATCACATTATATTTTTTTGAAAAAAAATTAAGTAAAAACAAGTGAATTTTTGGAAGGCTCTCTTTTCCTGTTCACATGCAATTACAAAAGGTCCTGGTCCTCTTTTCTTATTTCATTGAGTAGATGTCTTCCAAAAGGACAAAGTGGATTAAGAAAAAGGATATCCATATCAGCTGGGAAAAAAAAGGTAAAAAACAAAGAATATCCCAACATATAATCCTACATTTTAAACTCTATAATGCACCCTCCATCCACAAGCAATGAAAAGATGTGCCTACGGCTTCTTGTTTCCTTTTTTCTCTCCTTTTTACATAATAATGTTATGTTTATCTCTTTCAATTGCATTATCTAAAGTGATTTTTCTAAAAAAAAGGCCATCATTCCACATCAGACAGTTCATGTAATGGAGACCATGAAAAACCAAAAACGGTTAAAGTTTAAAGCCAATAAACACCTATTCCTCTAATAATCTCATGTCTATCTTCTTTTTTTCTTTTTACCTTATCCTTTTGGTGCCACAGCAGAGTAAAGAATCATTATCATTTATGAGCATGAGGTGGAACAAATATTCTCTACCCTTTTTCTTTACTGGTATAAAAAAGGAAATATTCTCCTCTTGGCTTTTGAGGTGGATTTGACAGAGACTTAATGTATGTGACCTATATTATAGCATCTTATAGCTGAAACCTCAGCATATCCTTCATTAGAAGAGGTCAGAGTTGATAGAATTGTCATGTTCTAAGATTAGGGCTGAAATGTTTTATGCAATACAAGCTCACCAAACTTGTATTATCCACCTTCAATTATTCTGTACTGGAAACTTAGGCATACGGCACTTCCATCCTGATCCATATGAGGGAAAATTGGAAAAAAGGTTCCTTATTGAATTTTTTATTTGTGAGAATGACCTAAATCATAGTACTGGTATTCTGTGTAAAAAATTTGCAAAGTATCACTACTTTCTATATATAAAAATTTATCAAGTTCATCTCACCAATAAAATTTTCTATGGGTGACTTTTCCTCAATTTTCCCAATCGAAGAGTATGCTTAAAGGATACTTACATTGCAAAAGTGGCATATTCATCAGATCAGACACAAATGTGTGACAAAGTAAAAATATTTACATTACTGCAACATGCAATAATCCCACATTATATTAACAAACATTCTAGAAGCATATAGACACTACAACCCATATCACTACCCTCAGACCAGAACCTTCTGTACTAAAAAACTAAACTAGATTCATACCAGACAAAACTGCAAGCTTAAACTGAAAGCCAAGTACCTGCAGGGATGTGATGTATCAGGTATGTTCTATAGACAACGCAGCACTTTGGCCCAAAATTAAATAACTTTCAGTCTACAAATGACCAGTAACTCATGAAGAGATAAGCAAGCATGACAAGCACACTTTTCAAAACAGCGCTGAGCTAAAGAACTACTATGTGTACTCCCTCAAATCCTTAATATAAGGCCAACTTGGTAGTTCAATTTCTTCATTAAAGTGGGTCTTATATTAAGGATCAAAGGGAGTAATATTTAAGACAGAAAGCCTATGATGAGATCATCCAGATCTGGGCAGCCATTGATGATTAAACCATGTTCATTGGCCAAATGAAGAAGGCAGATGAAGCACATGTGAGGAGAGATGTCCTGTGCTTCTACAGCAGCAGCAGCATTGATTGGAAACGAGGCTAATATATGCTTGAAAGATATAGTACCATCGCGTACCTGAAAACGAGAAACATAATTAATCGAGCCAATATCTTGGTAATTCCCAAATTTTAGTGAACCGAAAAAAAAAAACTCATAGCTTGGTTATTTTTCTCTGATAGGTTCAATCAGCGTATAGGATTCCAGGCTTACTTCAAGGGTTTACTACCCCTTCATATCCATAACTTGCAAATATCAATTTGTTCTTTACCAAGATATGAGTTGCAGCAACACTTCACGGAAAAGAATTATGTTGATGCCACAATTTAATCATTCTTAAACATTTCAATGAAAATACAAGGAAATCACGACACACGTGCAACTATATGTGTGTAACTAAACAACATAAAATATTTTCTTGAAAATACTAAAATATTTATCTATATTCACAAATGAATGTTAAAATGGAATTTGTAACAACTAACCATAACTTATGACAACATTTAGTCTCCGTCTTTGAAGATACGATACGGGTTCCTAACCATAAATTAAAATAGGCATTCCAAAAGAAACATATATTCAAAACCAGAGCATATCCCACCAAAAGCACCTTTTGGAAGGCATTACAAGATTTGGGAAGAACATAACAAAAAATCTCAATGGAAACATGGCAGATAAAAGCACAACAGGACTAGATAAGTGGGAACAGAAGTCAGATTGTTGAAGGATATTACCAACTCAGTGGTTTCTCTGGAATCTTTCATGTGATGCCAAAGAGATTTCTTCAAAGCATGTACATCAACTTGTTTAGTAGTTTTCTCATATTTAATCTCAATTTCTTTTACCTGAACAATGCAATCCATGAAAGTGAGTAACAAAATGAAATGCATATTAACGGGGAGAAAACAAAACTAGTCAAAATTTCAAACACCGAACACATTCCTCCAGTGACCCATGAATGACTTTCTCGGCTAAAAAATTAGGGTAGACAAAAGAGTGGAAGAGGGAAAAAATCAGTTCATAACCATTCGCATTGGTGGACTTACTCACTTGAGGCTAGCATAAAAACTGGTGAAAATATATGGGACTAAAATCTTAAAAAAAGAACCTTGCAAGGCTGGGAGACAAGTCCATCATTGACCTCACCATCACTATAAACATGCATGTCATCATAATGATCATCAGAGACCCTCGTTGGGTCCAACTGTGGCATTAGACCACTGTTCAGTTGACAAAAATTTTCATCTGGAACAAATAGTAATGGCCATATCATAATTATGTCATGTTCTCTCTGCAGACAATCGGATGGGAAAAAAAATTGTGACTTGTATTAGTAAGATAACAATCTTATAAAACCATAGGAACGTGAGGAACCACCACCCCAGTTTTGCCCTTACCATATGAGAAACAGGAGAGTTGAAATTATAAATTAGCAGGCCAATATTTGAGCCTTTTTTCATCTAGACTTCCTAAAAGAATGAGTTGGAGATCCATGATCAATTGTCAGGACAAAAACTACAGAATCTGAAAGGAGGAAATGTATGTATAACATGTGATCTTGACATATCATGTAATCTAAGACATTACTACCAAGGCGTGGGAGAATTAATATCATGGCAAGGTGGAATGAAATTTGGCGGGGTCTTCTAAAGGATAGAGTGCCAGAATCTGAAAAACAATACTCTTTAGCAGTAAGGTGGAGAATTTCCGAAAGAAACCAGTGCATATATTTATTCATAGTTCTTCTTACAGCCAGCACATCATACTTATATTAAGGACGTTAGATAGAGACTAGAATCATTACCTTAAACACGACATACATGCACAAAGTACTATACGAAAGCAACCATGTAACCACGTGGATTATAGGCAAAGACATGACTCAAACATAACTGTAAGACATTTAAGACATGCAGTATACAAAGCACAAATCAGTTAATAACTTCCTGAGCCACTTCACGAATTCTGGCACGTTTTTGTCTTCTAGAATAAGTTTTAGAGGCTGCTGAGATGGCAGGCTCATATCAATAACATGCGATTCAGACATATCATGGAAACAGAGATATTACTAAAAAGGTTGTCCCATTATTGTTGATCAGAGAGCACCCCATAAGTTGCAAGATGGAAACTTATACCAGATGGTTTTATTCTTCTCTTCCCAGGGAACTAGAACAGAAAAACAAGAATTTGTCATTAACTGCATGAGACAACAATCCAACTTAATATAGCTTTCATATGATTGAAGTGCATGAAATAAAGCATCGTGAATCCTGCATGTATAGACTATGCATAACTTTTTCCCTTTTGGATAGAAACTTTTATTCAGAAAAAGACAATAAATATACAAGAGTAGAGATGAATATTCCTCCTAGAAGTACAAAACAGAAACTTTTTACAACCATATAATTCTTGTCATCAAGATAACTACTCACCATGACATTGGGATGAAGAAACAGCCTGACAATATCCTGAGGATGATAATGGCAATCTTCTAGAAGTTTGTTATTAGGAGGTTTTCGGTTTAAAGCCAGCAATGTAGACCTGGGATTTTGTGGTGGAGAAAAAATATCAGGCACCTCTTTGTCCCAAAATCCCATAAATTCAATATCAATATCTAAAGTACTTCTGTTCCTTGATCTCTTAGTGGTGAGGTTTGGTCCACATTCTGAACCAGGATCATCCTCTGGAGCTACAATATAGAGGTGTAAGACAGCAAAATCTCTAACAGCCAGTAATGCAAACAAAATGTTACTGTCAAAGCTGCATACAGCATACATACTCTTAAACCTCCGAATCCAATACTTCCAGTGATCAGGACCTGCCCAAGGATTCTGTTTAGAAGTATTTCCCAATACCTGCAATAAAAACATAGGAATTGGCTCATGGATTCCATAGATATTTACTCTGTAAAATGTCTGCCATTATCCTACACAAATGGAAGACTGATTTAGAGACCTTGTCATTTTTTTAGCAAAACCTTGTGAGGGGAAAGAGAACAGTGAAGAATGCAATCATGAAACTTATAAGTAACGAGTTAATGTGAAGATCAACTATCCAGTAAAAGATCTGGACCAAAGAGAAAGATCCAATAAAAGATGTAATCATGCAAAACATACCCACAGGAATTCTTGAAAGTCAGAATTCAAATAACTAGACCTCTCATTTACAGAACTTGTCTCATCAAAATCATCAAATTTTGCATGATGGTTTCCAAGTATACCACCATCAAAATCAGGTTCCTTGTTACTAAATGCATCAGCTCTTTGCTCTGGTGATTGACTCAAATTATCTGTTGACAGTGACCTATAATCGTGCTCATCTAATTGGCCAAAAATATCCTTAAGAGTGGGAGAAATATTGGCCATTGTCGCCGCTTTCATCACCATCTGCTCAATTGACTCTATCACAGGACCATAATAGCAAGAAAGATGTTATTGATTATGAAAGAAATTGGAAGAAAAACATAGCTTTTACGATATACAAAGCAGGATATTTCAAATCAGTGCCACAGCCATACATACACCTTTAGCGAAGGAAAGATCAATTCTGTCTGAAGTATCAATATGATGTGAATATGACTTGTATTTCCCTGGAACTTCAAATGAATCAAAAAGCAAACAGCATCCTCCATATGTTCCAAGGTTGTTCATTAAGAGACCCTTGATTCCACCCTTATCAAATAATAAAGAGGTTTGATGATATAGAGGATCCACTGTAATGGCCACTGGGAGGAAGGATATGAATTAGAAAATGTTACAATTAAAACTTAAAAGTGGAAGAAATAATAAATATATGAATAAAATCACCATCAAACTTCTTAACATTAAGAGGTTCAAAGGAAGATTCCAGTGTTGCCAACGGTGATATCTGCACCAACCACATTTATGAGTTTTATAGTGTTAGTCTCATTATGAGCAATAAAAATGTGAAGTGCGTTTACCAAAACCCAAAAAAAAAACAAAAACAAAGAAAGTAAAGTGTGCACCTTCTTGTCCGAATCCAACCCAGGTTTTGAGTGGCACTTTCCATTACTACCATTGACGTGATCACCATCAGCAATTTTTTCTGCCAGCGAAGAACTATGAAGTATTTCTAAAACCAAAGTTCATATCCGTCAGTCAAGCTACAAACCTCCCCAGCGATTAAAGAAGGAAAAAGTTAAAATTCTAATAAACTATTAGAAAACTCCTCGTCCTATACTATTTATAAACAATATTCTCTCTGGAGGCTTGTCCTATATATAAGCTGATTTGTTTAAAAATCTAATGCATTTTTTTTTATTTTTACCTCAATTAATTACTGCCTCTATCTCTATCGTCTCTTTTCCTCACTCATCCTCTCTCATCTATTTTCCTCACTCATCCTCTTCATAGTTCATAAATAAAGGTATGTTTAAAAAAATATATATATCTCTTAAGTATTTTTTATTTTTGTTAACTAATTTTAACTGCTAATACATTTTTGCGTAATTGTAGTTATTGCTTACCAAAAGTAGCGAGTATACGCCTCATGCCTTCTGCCATTCGCCTGGAATGTTCTACTTTCAGCGCTCTCCTCCACGGTACGATAAGATCCAGGCCGTCCAAATTTAAAATTAAAATTTATACTAATAATTTATTTGGTAACGGTTTATAATTTTATATTTTATATTTATTAAGATTACTTAATACTTATTTAGGATAACTTATTTTTTATTTATAAATACTTATAATTCATGATTTATGATATACCACGTAAATATGTAAAATAAATCTTATCTTCATTTATATAATAAATACTTATTTTTTAAGAATAAGCTATTTTATTTCAAGCAATCACTTACAATCTTCCAGTCAAAGAGCGGGGATCTGAATGCATCGTCGCCAGGAGCAACGAAGTTAGGAGGGCCTTGAGAAGCAGATCAGAAGCCGAAAACCTATCCGAGCACCGGAACTCGTCGGAGAATTTGAACAGTACGTCGTCAACGGAAGGGATGAAGATTCGAAGAATTCGAAAATTTCAATCTATTTCCCACTCGGAACCTCAAAAGTAGCTCCACCAGTAGGTAATTGCTATCCCTTGCGCAATCGATGATAAATTTTAGTGCTAAGTGAATGAAACGTCGAACCAAACAAGCGTGAAGGAGAGGAGCTGAATCCCGTGGCCTTATCCTTTACCGATTTTCGTCGAAGCAAACCCTAAATCATTACATCTATTCGAGAGGATGGGAATTATGACTGCTACAACTACGTCTGCAATATGGAAAGAGATAGAACTTGCAGAGGGATACCTTGTTCGCTGCATGTTCGAAGAAGCGGCGTCATTAGCTTCATCTATCTTGAACCATCTACGTGAACTTGGTAGATGCTTAGCAACTGAAGAAGAAGAAGCTTCTCAAGTGTACGACATGTTGGAATCAACTGGTATGGTGCTGGTTCAGTCATTAAAGGAACTCGGCAGGACATCAGAAATTCTGAATCAGCTCAGACTATGTTTTGTGTTGGTAAAGTTCATTCCTGCTCGAGTTCTTCTTGCTGGGGCTTGTTTCCGAATCGCAGACGGCTCTCCTTTGGCTGTTCGAGAATTCCTTGAAGAGTTTCTTAATGGATGGATTCTTGAGGGTGAGCAATACTGCACTGTTGTAGCAGAAGCAAATTTAGAGCATGAAATCGGAGATAGTATACAAATTGTTCTAGGAATTGATATGTATGTGGAAATTGTTGAGGTCTATGCTGTCAATCTTCTTGCGACAGTTCTAAATAATGTACACCTCGCTATTTCCTGGGTTGAGAAAGCGTCATTGCCTGAGAAAAAGCGACAGGGAATTTTGAGGAAGCTACGCTCTATACATTCCTCTAAATCTACCAATAAGTCCCAGATTTCCCGAGCACAATCGCCAGCAAATAATAGCGAGGCTTGTTCTCCAGCAGAACTAGAGTCATGTGAAGGCTTGCTCAGTGCCTTAAAAAGCAAACGCCCAGACAATAAGAAGTTCAGATCAAAAGAAGCGATTCTGAAATTGTCTGAACGAATGGAGCCATGTTTCTGGTGCTTCCGTTCTTTCAATTTGAAGTTTGGAAATACTCAGTTTGTCATATCTAAGGTGAAGATAGTGCTTGGTTGTGTGATCTTGCTCTTATGTTATATTTTGAGGAAGAAGCAAGCTAGTGTAAGAGGGACTCTAGGAAGGAAATTGATTGCCGTGAAGAGGGCATTGGTAGATATGTGGCAGCTTGCATTTTCGTACCAGGTTAACCCTCTGGCTGCTGTTCAACCTCTTCCAGCTGCTACACGAGGAGGTCAGTGATGGAGTTAGTGGTCATTCATGATCTAGCATTTGTAATTACCTGGATTTGAGTTCTTGAATAGCCTTGTGGTTCTTTGGAGGCAGCATTATTTTTTGTTGTCTTTAGTTTTGCACTTTTCAGCTCAGTAGTATAGAGTAAATTGTCTTCTGCTTTGTTTTTCTCATATATCCTCTAGTCATATTTATAAGGCAGAGAGTGGGGATTTTTTTTTGTCATATTTACAAGTTACATTGTTGAATTTTTCATATGAATGTATAGTTTTATCCTTCGATTATTATTGTGTCAATTTTGTTCTCATAAAGTATAATATATATTAAATAAGGATAAAGTTGGAAAGTTGTTAAATTTTAAGATAAAGTTAATGAAGTTTAAGTTTTTTTTTTTTTTGTCTATGTAAAACATGTTGGAAGTGACATATAAGTTATAAATAGTTTCATATGAGTAGTCTAAAACTACAAGTGCTCAAAATAGTTAACTAGAAATATCATATGACTTGTGACTATAACAGGTACTAACCCCCCACATTTGGGGTTAAGTACTTGAAAAACTAGTGGAAAAATTGTCAGATCAGGTTCTTTAAGTAAGCCACAATTGCTATGAACCAAATAAGCAAGCAAGGGATTGACCTTGTTCATATTCTACACCAGCGTGCTTCATTCTAGTAAGGAATTGATTTGCCTCTGAATGCACAGCGTCCACCCTTGCCGAGTAAATTTTCACCCCTGCTTCTAGTGTGCAGCTTGCCTGCCAATTCCATATCAAAAGCGAACATTTTATTACCACAACAAGAAAATCAAATTTTCATTAATGATTTCTTCTATAAGACTGACCCCAGACCTTTTGGAAGTTAGGCTCCGCATCATTTTCTGCGTCAACTTTGATAATCTCCCTAAGATGATCTATGAGCTTCAGCTGCCAACTGTTCTTCTGAGTTATTTTCTATTCATGGGCAAAAAGAACAATACTGTTAGAAGAAAATATTTACAGTTTTAGCTGCAAATGTTCGGCTTATAGTTGTATGTGAATGGAGAATTTGTAATGCATGATATGTATCCCACGGTCCGCAACTTGACCACGCCAACTCAATTCATTGACTTATACATACATGACAAAATAGAATAAGAATCTGAAAAACAGTAGGTTTCTACCATCATGTGGAAATAGGTTCTGATGAAGATGGTTTTGACAGAGATAATTTCCTACGTGATTCTTCATTTTGATGACTTTTAGAACTCATTCATAAGCCTCTCAAGTTTAAAGTAGAACAAGTCTAAAACCGATGGCCGATCAACTCACATTAACTTAAGGTAGAATATACCATGAATAGCCTCGCCATTATAATTTATGCCGTTTATATGGAGTACAAAATCAAAATCAATAATCTATATTCAATTTGCTGGTTCAGAGATCATACATTAAACTTCCATTACATGGTAAGTCATAAATTTTACGGCTAAATTCATCGAATCAATGCACACAAGTATGAATGAAGCTTTGCAGAGTTACTTCAAATAACGTAAGCGAAAATAAAGAAAATATGCAAGAGCTATGATTAATTGATCGTCCAATGTTATCTTCCAGTTTCCAGAGCACTGAATGCTTAATGCTTGCCAATTTCCATATAAGAAAAGAAGAAAAAACGAAAAACTTAGGAGAGGCATGATAGTGATTTTCCTGAGAGGCCGATACCTTTGTTTGGAAGCCGAAAAAAAAGGCAGTGACATCGAAGGTTCACGTATTACATTTTAACATATAAGCAAACATAAAGCACTGAAGTGTGTATTCCAGCGAGGATTCACACAGAATTAGGGGAGGAAAATCTAACGCACATTTTCCTAATCGTGCAGGAAAAAGGGGGGAAATGGAAATGGAAATAAAAATCATCGCAGGTCAGGGAAGAGAGTACTGACATTTTCACTGGCAAGCTTTATGCAATTGCGGAACAACTCAACGATCTGGTCGCGGCTGAGACCAGAATCGGCTGGAGGCGGAGGAGCGGCAACATTGCGAAGGGTGGAAGCGGCACGTGCGGCGCGGGATTGAGCGCGTTCAAGTTGGTCGTCGTTGGAGCCCAAGAAGAAGGGAGACGTCGGTGACTGAAGCCTATTGGCCATCAGAGTTCTTCGATTCCTTAGCGCCGTTGATGGTGAAGGAATCGGCGTTCCTCCGGTCATGGCGATCTCAAAAGACGAGGGAAATTTTGCAACGAGTAGGGTCATTAGACGTTCGAGCGTAGTAGCGTGCCGAGGAAGCATCAAGTATCCTCCCTCCCTCCCTCCCTCCCTGTTTTTCCCTCCTTTCTGTCAATATTTCCGAATTTGAAAATATAAAAATATTACTCCCTTCAGTCCTAATTTAATTATAAGATAAAGTTGATTTTTTTAGAGAAATTAAGGAAGTCAATTAAATTACTTTAAAGTATTTTTATTTTTATTTTTTTCTCCAAACTAATTAATTTAACTAATAATCTAATCTATAATCTAATAATACTAAAAATATAAACACTCTAAAGTAATTTAATTGATTTTAGAGGTTGTCCCATCGGTACCAACCAACCCGCGTAAGTGCTCCTCGGTTGGGTCCGGATTAGTTGGGGGGCGGGCAATGAACCCAGAATACCCTCCAGATACCGGATGGTTTAACCATCAAAAAAAGTAATTTAATTGATTTCCTTAATTTCTCCAAAAAAATCAATTTTATCTTATAATTAGGAGCGGAGGGAGTATTACTATTGCCAATCTTAACAAGACTTTTTGAAATATATTTTCACTTAATCTTTCTTAACCATCATAAATGTTCTTTTTATAACAAACATAATCGTTCTTTAAGACATCAAAAAGTCAATAGAAGAAAAGTTACTAACTTTTAGTTGTCAAATGATTCAAATTTATAATGAATAAAATTCCGAAATTGAATTATCTCTTATTTGCACATATATACTCCTTTTGGTCACTTTTAACTAATTTATCAAAATCGAAAAAGTTGATTAAATTTAGTTGATATTCTTAAATTTATCCCGTCTTTTCAATATTATTCTTAATTAATCAGTTACAATAAATTCTAACCAAACTTTTTTCATCTCTCTTGATTCCTTTCTCCACCATAAATTTGCTTATTAATACCAAGGGTATACATGTGAATAGAACCAGAGAGAGTATATATATCCGATAAATTTTAACTTAAGATTATTACTAATAATTTCATGTTTCTTATTATATAGGTGATCAACTCTTTTTTTGCTCAAATATTGGTGATCAACTCTCGAAGTCACTTGTATATACAAATTGCAAACTCAACGTCTTATATAGTGAGTGTTTGGATAGGTGTTTCAATGGTGTTTAAGCTATTTTTTACGTATATCGAGATAAAACTCCTCTCGTGTACTTATCTCATATACCATAAATCATTATTAAAAAGCAGTTTATTAGTATTCCAATCGCTATTCCAAATACCAAGGTATTAAAACCCGGACCGGGTATTGAACCGGTCGGGGTACTGGGTTAAGGGTCAGTGGGTCAAACCGGAACCAAACCGGAGCTAAACCGGGACCAAACCGGTGAGTAATTGAAAATTTTAAACTTATAGTATGAAATTCTAAAGGAAAAAGTTAAAAAAAAAATTTTTTTTTAATTTGGGACCCGGACCGGACTGTGAACCGGACCGGTCTAGTGACCGGTTCGGCGGTTTCCGGTCCGGGTCCGGAAACCATGCCAAATACATACATAGTTGACAGGTGACAAAGCATTGAGCCACGATCACACATGCAGATCAATACAATATTTGTATAGTGGTCCATGGGCCCAAGGAAACTACCAAAGGTCTGGCCTTCGGCTTGGGTTGGTTTAAAAAAAATCCAACCAAACAGATTGTAAGGGTATCCATGCCCTATGTGTCTTATATTTGGGTGTGTTTGGGTTAGGCCTTTTTTTTTTTAAGAAAATAAATTTTAAAAAGAATAGATTTTGCCAAAAGTTTGACTAGTGTGTTCTGAAACCTTGGTTTTGGGTTTTTAATTATATTTTAAATTTTAATGGGTGTTTGGCTTGTTTGCTCTTTAAAATTACGGTCTGAATTATCATCCAATCCAAACATACATTATATGTCAATAATACTACTTTTATGATGAACAAGATTGCTATGAAATAAAAAGGATCAACAAGATAAAATGAGCATCATGTGCAAATTCTAAGACGTGGATACACAACTATCCATGGAACGTTTTGAGGCCTTAAAAAATTGACAATGTTTAACAACTAAAAAGAGAATAAAGGAAAGAAGCTTTTCTCAATACGAGACAAGTGAAGAAATAAGAGGGCTTTTGGTGGGCCTGACACAACGTAACCCATCAAAACTATATTAGAAATAGTTTTTTGTTTTTTTTTTGGATTATAAGTGCTTATTACGTAAGTCGAGATAAAACTCTTTTTATATACTTATCTTATATACCGTAAATCATGATTTATAAACACTTGTAAGTAAAAAAAAAACTATCCAAACGAGCACTAAATATTTTATTTTTCTATGTCCACCTTTACTGATAGGTTGGGAGAGCACCCTTGCCACGTGATCATGACGTATCATATATGAAGGGTGTCCTATCAATCTCAATAACAATTATTAATTATTAAAGGGTTAAGGAGTAAAATTAATCTTAAATTTTTTTTAAAAGTGTACTCACCGCCATAAATTTTTTTTGGTGCAAAAGTAACCATAAATTTTTAAAAATGGTGTAAAAATAACCATGAACTTTCAAAAAATGGGCAAAAGCGACACTACCGTTAACGGCCGTTTGTTCAAAAGTTTTTAAAGGGTAAAAATACCCATAAAATTTTCTCAAAAGTGCACTCATCACCATAAAATTTTTTTTTTGGTGCAAAAGTAACCATAAACTTTCAAAAATGGGGTAAAAGTAACGGTTCTCTTACTGTGTTCAAATGTCATCTTTTGATTGTTCTAAGTTCAGGAAAACAGTACCTCGACTTGTTCACCATGATTTTTCCAAACAAAAATTGAAAAACTAATCTTCAATGAAGATGACGTCGTCATCCTGCTCTCACCAACATGTCGTAAATGGAATTGTTGATATTAATGTTATCGTAAACGCAATTGTCAAAATTGTTGATGGGGAAGGATCTCAACAATTCCATTTACTACACATCGGTGAGAGCAGGATAGCGATGTCATCTTCATTGAAGACGGGTTTTTCAATTTTTGGCTTGGAAAAATCATAATAGACAAGTCGATGTATTTTTTTCCTGGATTCAAAACAATCAAAAGATTACATTTGAATCCAGTAAGATAACCGTCACTTTTGTCCCATTTTTAAAAGTTTATGGCTATTTTTGCACCCAAAAAAAAGTTTATGGTGGTGAGTGTACTCTTAAAAAAAGTTTATGGGTATTTTTGCCCCTTAAAAACTTTTGAATAAACGGCCGTTAACCGCAATGTTATTTTTGCACCATTTTTCATGGTTACTTTTGCATTAAAAAAAAATTATGGTGATAGGTGCACTTTTAAGAAAAACTAGCATTTACTCCCCGCGCGTTGCGCGGGGAGAATGTTATTAAGGAAAAAACTTATTTCTATTTAAATAAATGCACCACACTAACATAAGTTGAAGATATTTCATTCAAAGCAATATAATTATGAGAGAAAATAATTAATTAATATGACTTACTCAATTGACATAAAAAGTCAATAGAGCAACAAAATATACTCTACGTATGTCAAGACTAATATGTATAACATATGTAAATTGATTCTAATTGTTTGAGTATAATTTTTTTTTTTGAACGTAAGGAATTGATTATAATCATTTAAGATTGAATTAAACCATTCCCTCAAATAATAGGAGGTAAAAATAGATTTACTTAACCTTTCCATTATTCTAGGATCACCTATGCTCATGAAGCTTATAAATTTGGAGTCATTTAATCTTAATTATAATTCATACATAGTGAATTGTTGCTCATAAATAGTTACATCATTCATTTGACCCCTTGGGAATGAACCTATGCTCATGATGAATTGTTACATCATTCATACATTTAATAAAGCTCATAAATAGTGAATTGTTGCTCACCGAAGAAGCCACTGTCATATATTTGACCCCTTGGGAATGTCTGACACGCTTCTAAGCTTCAGACACGACAGAGCCAAAATTTCATCAGCCTCTTCTATAACAGTGGAAGAGGTAAACACCAGATGGTAATGATCATGGATACACTGACCACCGGTCCGAACTGTAAACCCCGATATATTGTAACACCTCCCTTTCACAAGTGTCCGCACCAGCCTCTCCTTCAATGCCTCAGAATACAGAGCATTAAGCATTCGAGTTCCCTGCATAAAAAGGGGGCGGACATGTATAACTTCTAACAATGATGTTTCAAAATAAGAAATAAGGTAGTCTGATATTGTGAAGCACCGAATATACCCGATAGCATTCACACCAAGCAAAGAACACTCGAAAACCTTATTACCCCTGCATGTTTTAAAACATTATTTGCGTAAATTCATGAAAAAATCAAAGATGGTGGAGGATATTTTTAACAGGGGTCAATATGAATACCTTGATGTGACCCGTCACTGTCTTCGAGCTCTAACTGACTTCCTTGCAGATGATACTATCAACTTTAACCACGATTATGCCCTCACAAACCCCCGGAGTCACTTCGTGAATCAATGTCGTGTGCTGCGAGAACAGAGGAATTGGTGCTTTGGATGAAGAAGAAACTTGGGATGTCAAATGGAAGAAAAAGGGAGGATGGCGCCTTGATATTGATTATCGTAGGATAGTAAAAACTAATAAGAGAATGTAAAGTTAAAAATTCAACATAGGAAAAAAATATACACGTGTATTCCATGACAGTTCTTCCTCAATCTCTGCTTCTTCAGTCTCCTTATTCCATGAACAGTACACAACCTCCTGGTTAGATGAAGCATTGCCAAAAAAAAAAAACCCCGTTAAAACCCTCATCTATGAACCCATTGACCCATTCAAAACCACCCATAAATTATCAAATATATAGCAGTGGATGATGATGATGATGATGAAGAAGAAGAAGAAGAAGAAGAAGAAGAAGAACGGTCTTTACCTGCAGCCGTTGAAAAGCCCATGCCAGTTCCCCTATGAAATCGACAAAGGTGCCTTCCCTCTATTTTACCCTCTTCTCTGAAATCCTGAAATTGAAAGCAGCAAGTCTGGAGACCCACGACGATGGTGGCAGCATCACCGTCGCATCCTGTTCTCTACCTCCTCACTTCCAAGGCAAGCATGCCGAGTGAAAATGAAGAACTGATCCTTCGTGAACATAGGATCTTCGTCCAGTCATATCAGTTGATTCTTTCTTTTTGTCCGAGAAAAAAAAAATGCCCCAGAACGAAACAATGAACTGCCCGAGACTGTGAAAAGTATGTAATATGAATCGGTAGAATGTTTAAAATACAGAGGAGGAATGGTTTGAGAGGAGGAATGGTTTGAGAAGCAGTTTGTTTAGAAGGTGGATAAAAGGCTCGTCTTGAGATATTGAAGGCCAGAGGGAGTTAGAAAGCATATTTGAATTTCAAACAAAGCCATAAAGGGCGCGTATATTTAGGAATACAGGATCTCGAGGCATTGGTCAAATGATATGAGAATGAATCTGAGCCATAGAAACCTTAGCTACAGTAACTTTGGTGGAAGAGTATTTATATATATATATTGATTTAAAAGTAATTTTGCACCTTAACCCATTATTAAAGGTTATTGGTTTTTTCACCTTTCTACATGGGTTGTAGATGTTTAGCGTTTTTTCAACATGTGTACGTAAATTGAGATAAAACTTATCTCACATATTTACTTCGTGCGTTGTGAATTACGTTTGAAAGTAAGTTTCTACATGGTTCACCTCGGAGTTTTTCTTTATTACCTTTCTGCATTGTTCAATCCTCCCCTACATGGAAGCTTCAAACCAACCACGTAGCAAGGGAACAAAATCAAGTGGCGGATGCTCTTGCAAAGGAGGGAACAAACACCTTGGAGTTTTTGGATGTTTGTCCTTCGAACCTGAGCACTTTGGATGCAAACGAGAAATTGGGAATTGTCTCCCCCTTAATGTGTAATCTTTAATTTTTCCTTATAAATTTCACAAGTATAAAAAAAAATTGAAGTACAAAAGCATCTTAAAAAAAGCCTATTTTGCATTGATGACTTATTTAATACTACCTTCGATCCTAAATTATAAGATCACATCGATTTTTGAGGGAAATTAAGAAAATTAAATAAAATACTTTAAAGTATGTATATCTATTGTTTTTTCTCCAAACTAATATATCCAACTTATAAATTGATATATGATTTAATCATACACAATATATTATATGATTAAATAATTTATTTAACTTCATTAATCTCTTAAAAAATCTAAAAAAATAAACTATATATTATGTTTATGATGAAAAATAATATTTGATTATATATTGATTATAAGTTGTGTTGAGACTTTAGAGAGAGAGAGAGAGATAAGAAAGTTGAAATGGACAGGACCCTTTATTGGTTCTCTCTTTCCATTGCATGTGAAGTTCTTGTTGTGATAATTGGGAGATGCATGGCAGGGATAAGGTACGAACTGAATTAACCTGGCTCTCTCCTGGTTTTGGTGGGAAAGAAGAAGAAAGTGTGTGGCCATGATAAAAGCCTTGATGATGAAGGGAACTCTCACCACGTATATAGGGAGGCACTTGTTCCTCTTACACCCCCACAAAAAAAAATGCAATCCCTTTCTAATACTGCCAAAAACCAGTGGCATAATAACATGTGCTAACTACTCAATAATTTAATATGCATGAGTGGTGCAGGACCCGTTTGATATGGATGAAAGATGTTACTGCATACGGTTTTAAATATAAAATATATTTATTTAATTTGAGAAAATAAAATAAATTAAATAAATTAGCTAATTATAATATATTTCACACAATCTTCCTTAAATACTTTTATACGGCATTGAATTATATATTAGTTTATAAGGTAGATAAACTAGTCTACAAACGATATAATTATAAGCGATAAAATAAAAAATATGTCTTATATTTAATACCAAAATTTACTTTTAAATTAGATTTTATATTTAGGATTGGAAAGATATACTATATCCGGTCCCTAATATAGAAGCTAGTAGGAATTGGTACTAAATATAAGACATCAATCCATTTTATCCCATGTTTATCATTTTCTCTCTCTAAATTATCCCTATTAATTGTACATACCGAGGAAGTTCATATTAAGAGTTAGTTTCAATAAAAATAGTTAAAAAAAAGGTATTTTAGAAAAACCAATTTATATTTTTGATAAATAATTAATTTAACTAGTTTCTTTAATTTACTCAAATTAGTTAAGTAGATCTTATATTAAAAACTCGATGTAGTAATATGTTATTTTAAATATAATTATCCTAATCATATGAAAATATATAAAATACATAATATTCATATAAAAAGACATGTTGATGTGACATCTATTAATAAAAAAATTGGTAATTAAAAAAATCGTGTGCGATATAGTTTGATCATATGTTAAGAAAACTATTGGATACGGAGGCAAATCAAAGAGAGGTAATTAAATAGATAATCTCTAGCCCGGCAGAGTACAACCAAAAGAAGTACATAGCGATGATGATAACAGTGCCCATACTGGAAAAAGCTGAGGTGGAAACCATGAGTCGTAGTAATTGGTTAGGTGAGTTTTTGGGAATTTCTTAAATTTAGGTTTGTGTAAATCGAGATAAAATTCATTTCATATATTTATTTCATAAATCGTAAAAACTATTCTAAAAATTTAATCCAAACACATACTAAGTTCCTTAAGCATCCAGTTAGGAGTTCGATTCGTGGTGTTGTGTATAGAGATGGTTTTATGGTCAGCACTAAAGCCTTTTCAAAATGTCTATGGTGTGAGGAGATCAGTCACCACTACAAGAAGTGTACACTCTTAGTTTACCAAGAAAAAAAAATAGAAAAAGAAAAAACTGAATTGTGACCATGCCAACCTTAGCATGGAAGAGGGTAGACCATCAAAATTGTTAATAAGAAGGGAATAAAAACGAGGAAAGAAGGTAAAAATAAAAAATTTATTTGAATCTGAAAATTCGTTAAATATGAAACATAGAATTACTCCATATATAACAGCATGATAGAAGCATTACTATTTTATTATTTACCGACATAAATATTTATCTGTTTTTCTTTGAATTCTTGTTTCTTATTTGATTGAAAATATTAACATGCGAGAGTTATATTCCAAGTCCAAAATTTACTTCTCAATTTGGGATAATGATAAATGCTGGGCATTTTTTGGGAATGATTCCTCCCTAGATTCGGAATCTTGGATTTCTTGAGGAAGGATGGAAGGATGAAGGAAAGCCACTCACATTAAAGGGTCGTCCATTAGCCTCCAAAACGACAATGAGATATGAAAACGCAGCCTCCAAACTGTTGTCGTCCAGATGCTAAATGGAAAAAGAAAGAGCGATGATTCATGATTGAATTTGAATGGCAAGGAGGAACTTCACGCGCTTTAGTGGGGCCCCACGTGACAGATTCCACCACTTTACGTTTTTCTGGTACTACATCACGAGAAAACGACGACGAAATGGACCACGGGACTGGGTTGTGGGCCACTATTCCGGTCGGGTTTCGTCCGTTCTAGACATTTTGCCGGGTGTTCAGAAATTTCATGTGCCTAGGAAAACGTTCCCGAGTGTAATTCGAACGAAAAATTAATTAGAAAGATTAATATTTTATCTGGCGTTTTTTAATTAAGAAAATTATCCAAAAATACCTCTTTAAAAATTTATTTACTAAATGGGATATTCACATGCAAATAATTTTTACAGTATATAAAAGATCTTCCCTTATATTCAAATAATCTTCTCATATATGCAATATATCTTCCCTATACGACATTCCCTTATATTCGAATAATCCTCCCTTATGTCTAAAAGATCTTCTCTCATATCTATTTGATAAATAAGTTTTTAATGAGATTTTTACTAGCAATTCTCCTTTTTTTTATTTTAATTATTAAGGAGAAGCATGTCACGTTTATTTTAACGCACACGTTCCCCACTTGTTTTTCATTTTTTTTAATATGAAATCAAAACAATGATTAGAATTTTAGTTACATGAAATAAGCAAGAACATTCACAAAAAAAAAAAAATAAAGGATTGGTATTGTAAGACTATTTAAATCTATGAAATTGTTTTTTTAAAATGTCTTCACTCAATCAGCAGCATTTATCCCAAAAAAAAAAAAGCGCAACATAAATCAATACAAATTTCGTTACCCTAAAAGCTTATTTATGAATTTTAAAAATTTAAAAATTAAAATATTAGTCATAATAAAAAAAATTTCAATTACGCAAAAAATTTTAGGAAAAAGGGGAATCAAGAATGTAAACGTAAAAGCTTTTATTTAAAATGACTAAGAACCGATTTTAAGCCCTTGAAAAGTTAAATGATTTTTATTTGTTACATCTAAGTTTTTTGGAATTTACAACTACTCTTTTAAGACTTATAGGACTTTCACAATTTATAATTTATTTGTATTTGATCTTTTGATTTTTGCAAATTGGCAGTTGGGATTTACAATTAAGTTTGCAAGACTTACAAAACCTTCTACTACTATGTATAATTTATTTACAATTAATATATCAAATTTTACAAATAAGTCTCTGATTTATAATCAAGCTCTTAGAACATTTTCGTTGTTTTGCTATTTTTACTTTTAACCTTAGTTGTACAGCCCTGTCATTTCACAAATGCTCGATATTTCAGCGTCGATTTGGGTCCGTTTGGTTGGATTACGAGAAAACATTTCCTATAATCCTAATGCAACTGGTTGATTGGCATATTTAGTTGGGTTTATTGTAGGACAAAACTCATTAATACCTAACTAAATCAGAATATATGAATTTTTCTATATCAATAGCGGAAAACTTATAAGAATTATCTCTCGTCATTATTAAGCTTTGATCGAATAGAGAACTCATGAATCCTGATGAAAGAGAGTTGTAAAAGAATTGAAGACATGATATGATTGTTAGGTCTCTTTCTGACTGGCTGTGGGGCACAGCGATGACAACTGGGTTAAGAGCCGTCGCCAGTTAGGGAACCTCAGATGAGCAGATAGGGTTTTTCCTTGTACGCTCAATTTAGATGGTTAAAACCTTATTGTGTATTTTCCACCATCAGAAAAACCACATTAATAGCCAATAACCCTAATCATGAATTGGGCCTAAATCTGACTAACGGGCCACACTCTAAATATTTTAATTAATTACCTAATTAATAACTAATAATAATTATAATATATATTAAAATATCTAACACTTATATGATATAAAAAGGATTATAAAAATATAATCCTGATTACATCATTTGATGTTTAGAACAGATGAATAAGGATATAAATGTCAACACTCGTTTCCATTTCGATATTCGGAGAATAATAAAGACGGAATTCAATGAGCATACAGAAAAGTACAATTATACTGATAAAAATATTCGTTTACAATTCCGTTATTGTTTGTTGACTAAAAATAGGAAATACATCGGAAACTTAATATTTACAAATTTCCTCAAAATATCAAAACATAGACTAAATTATAACCATGTTCTTGACCTCGCCTCGAGATACGTGCCACTTACTTTCCGGCGTCAATGTCTTTGCCCTTTTTCCCGACTAGTACTCACTGAGATATTTGTTTAAAAATAGGGTGAGATTCCGAAAAATCCCCGTAGAAACATAATATCGTTAATAGAAAATGCGAAAAATAAATATGTCATGCGCCAAGGTATGCACAAATTAATGAACAATATAAACACATCATTGTCATGTATACATGAGTAGGGCCCAACCACACAATCTACATCGGTTGGTCATCCGTCAACTCCCAGTGTAAGTGCACACTGGCACTAACAGCCTCTCTCTAGGCAATTCATGTTAATTAATAAAATGCATTTACAAAACAATGACATCCACACAATCACATAACTTATGGCATAGTGTATGAAGGATATTGTGCTCGTTTGGATTAGCGATTGAAATGCTTAAAAGTAGCTTGTTAATCGTAATTTACGGTATATGAGGTAAGTATGTGAGAGGAGTTGTGTCTCTATTTACGTGAAAAACAGCTTATAAACAATCTGATCGTTAAAACAAACATGCCTAATGTCCCTACCTCAACGCTTTATAATTCTTTTTTCCGGTGTGTATCGTAACGCGTGTCGTTTCGGCTTTCGAATTGGTCGTAAAATATTAAATGTACCAAAAATAGATCATAACCTATCCAAGTATCATTTTAGACTCTTCCATGGTGTTTATTATGGTTATATTAGTTTATGGTGAAAATTTACCAAAATGCCCCTGGGACCCCGGCCCAGCCCCGCCATACCAGCCCGTTGGCACATTTTCCCAAAACTTTGATTAAGGCTATTCTGATTTATTTTTGCCTAAGGAATCCATTTCCGTGCTCAAAATCACCAAATTCACTGTAAAATTATGAAAATACCCTTGACAACCCCTGTTTAGGGATTTCAGTGCGTTTTCATAATTATGCTTTTTCGGCCTCTACCGAAAAAATGCCTAACTGTAACCCCACCTATTTTTGCCCACTGAATCCAATGGAACCATTTATTTCATGAAAATCCAGCTCCAACCCCCTGCAACAGTGCTGGTTGAAATATTCAAGAAAAATGAAAAAATATAGTTGTGTTATAGCTTCCAAAACTTACACTTTTCCACTTCTAATCATTTATTAACTCATTTAAACACTTCTTAATCATGATTTAAAGAAATTTGGGCAATCATGACCCCTTAGAGTTAGGACTTTCCAAATTTACAAAATCAACCAACCAATACCAAATCAAGCCAAGAACAACAATAGCAACAATAATAAACCACAAGAGTTGATGTTCTTGAAGTTACCTTGGTTTTCTTCACTTTCTCTCTTTAAAGCCTACCACCCTCCCTCCCTCCCTTGAGATTGCTTGCTAAACATAGTGTTTCATGGAGAAGAAAATTTTAGAGAGGAGGTCATACAAAAGAGGAAGCTTGACCACATAAACATGCTAACGAAAAACGCCGAGGCAACAAACTCAAGTGATAGCTGTATAATTAAATGCTATTAATCTTAAATTTAAAATATGTAAATTAAAAAATATCTAAAAACTTAACAAAGCAATCAATATCAAAACCTTAATTGTATTAAAATATTTTAGTTTGATAATGTAAATATATTAGTTTAATAATCTAAATAGTAAAACCTCGATTTCATTTGCACTGATTGGTCGGTTTATTTTATTGTAATAATTTAAATATATTATATTAAAAAAATTAAAACGTAAACCTGCTTTATTAGCTATATAATCATCACTTGAGTTTTATGCATCAACATTTTCTGTTTTTAATATTAACGGTGTTAGAAATATAGGACCAAAATTATACTTTATAAAGTTAAGGTACTGAAAATATACTCATACAAAACTTAAAAAACTACAAATATATTTTACCCTAAAAGTGGAATGTTTGGCTTGTTTGGTATGAGGGGAGGGAAAGTGGGCAAAGGGAAAAAAATTTTGAGTTGAATTTAAAATAATTAGAGAAGTGGGGTTAAAAATTTTTAATTAAATTTTCTTACTTTTTTATCTTACATATTCTCTTTATTAAAATTTTGTTACCCCCACTTCTTCAATCTTTTAAAATTCAACTCATAAAAATTTTTCCTCCACTCTCTTTCAATCCCTCATACCAAACAGACCCTAAGCATCATTCCCCCCCACAAGTATGCGACAAAAGCGGCATCTTCCTCAAATTTATTGAAAGAAATACGACTTTTTGTCTTTTATTAAGAAAAAATTCCACGGATTTGTTATAAAAATTAAAAATTCAGGAATCGTTCAAAAGGAAATCTCTGAGAAAGAAGCCTGTAGAAAGAGTCGAATCCTTTTGGTATCTTTACCTTTTTGTTTATGTCATAATGATATTGACCAATTTAATACAGGGCTAAGAGATAAAAATATGTATAAGTTTTTATTAAAAGTACGCATAACATTATATATTTTTTGAAGGCATCAAAGTATCTATGAATTTGTAAGAGCAAAAGTACCATCGCCATTAAAATGTCTTAATAGACATTATTTTCAGTCTGAATATATCAAAATATCCCTCAATCAGAAAAACATCCTCTCCGTTCATTCTCTGCTTCTACCCTCTCACTCTTTTTGCATGAAGAACAATTATATTACTACATACCAAAGCAAATAATGGAGTGAAAATACAAGGCTTTGAGGCCCAGTTAGAAACCTTTAAAGATACAGCAGAGGATGAATCGGGAAATAAAAAATATGATGTGGGGAAATTGTGGCTCATCATCCCTTCTTAAATGAGATTGAAGAATAGGGAAATTAAAAATGATTGTACACTATAAAAATAAAAACTAAAGATGATACCAACCCAATATTTTAAAATTTACAAGTTTATAATATTTCTCCGGCACACCCCTCTCTCTCTCTCTCTTTTTCTTTTTCAATACTAGTACCTTTTAAAAGGTAGACGCCCTTTATTCTTACCTTTTTTTTTTTCCCACCTTCTTCCTCTCCATTATTCATGTAAGTCTTTACAAGGTAGATAGAAATTTGAATAGTTCATATTTAATGTTTTATAAAATTATTATTTTTTAATACATATTTAAATTATCATAACTAAAATTTAACAATTTTGAATTTATTTAATTATTTTTTAATAATTTGATATTTTAAAAATATTTTTATAAACATTAAATCTGAATCGCTCAGATTTTAATCTAAAGGTTGAGATGAGTGGGATGAGTAGTGAGGGAAAGAGGATGAGAAGAAAATGATAAGAGCAGATAACCTTAATCAATCATGACATGAATAAAGCATAATTTAAAAATATGATTTATATTCTTAATTCAACCGTTCAAACGATAGTTTTATTGGTTTTTCGTCCTGTTCAATTTTGTTCCCAATTTTTCTTCAGGTAACGGATCAAATTCAGACCATACATGGATTTCTGATTGAAGCTAGATTGAGTTTTTAAGAACCATGTTAGATAGGGAACTTAATTTTATAATCTACATATAAAAATCTTGTTTTAACTCTCGCTCCTTTGCTCACCGTTTCGCTCTCCCACAAATCTTTCATCCACTGATTGTTGTACGTTCGCCCTGTGGTCCACCTTTCGGCGACTGATTGGCCGTCCGGTCTTGAGGAATCTCACGTTGGGTTTCTCTCATTGTTCTTTTTTTTATTTTCTTCTCATCATCTCATATTCACTTTTAGATTAAAATAATATATGTTTTATATTTAATCTTTTATAAAATTATTTTTATAAATATAAATAAATAAATTTAAATCCTTAAAATATAATATAAACTATTCATAATTGTAATCTATAAAAAATAAATAAATTTTAGTTTATAAAATATTAAATCTAAATAATTCATGATTTAACGGTGGAGATGATGGGATGATAAGAAGATAAGAATATGCTATCCCCTCCCTGCACCCACCAAATCCCGGTGACCTCGAAAGTTGAATCTCGAGGCACAACCACAACCACATTTTACAATCCCGCCTTTCTCTTCTGTCTATAAAACCAACCTTCCTCCTCATCCTTGTCTCACCGTCCAGCATCATCAAATCTTCAATCCCAACCCATTTCACTTGCCCTGCATCTTCCTACCTTCTCTCGCTTCGATTTCCCATCTGGGTTCTGCGTTCTCAGACCCGGATAGGGAGGATTTGCATCGCCGGAGATATTCGCACTCTGGCGTTCTTGTGTTTGGTTTCTCGGTGGTTTATCGGAGAAAAAGGAGAGAAATCGATAGGTATTATTATTATTCAGTGGGGGGATAAAACCCGGTGTTGACGCATTGTAGACATCACGGCTATTCACAGAGATTCTCGGCTTCTCATTCATGTCCGTTCTGTTCGACGGAAGGGTTGTGTAATCGTGACCAACCCTTCGCCGCACGGCGGGCGCGGTGCATTGCCTTCCGAAGGCGGCAGCCCTTCTGACCTCCTCTTCCTCGCTGGCGGTGGTGCTTTCTCCTTCTCTTCATCGGTAGTAGTATAACTAGTTTAGGCCTTAGTAGTACTTTAGATTCCTGAGGTAAGTTAGTGGAAGCAATAAGATCTCCCTGAACGCTTCTGGTTATCATCACGTTTGGTTTGGTTTTAATTTGACTGAAAAGACCAAAAATGTTGAGAATTAAGAGAGTTCCCACCGTAGTTTCAAATTATCAGAAAGATGAGGCAGGAGAGGCTGCTCGCCAAACCGGGGGTTGTGGTCGTAATTGCCTCAGAGAATGTTGCATTCAAGGTATATGTCAAAATTCTCTGTACTTCAATTTTGTGAGTTAAATTTGAGCTTATTGATGGGTTTTTGACTCGTCATTTGAGGGGTTTTTTTTTTTGAACAGAGGCCAGACTTCCTTTGTATGCATTCAAAAGGCTTCCCAATTTTAATGGGAAGGACTTGTCTGAACATGAATGCAGGGAGCCCCCAGTGGCTTTTCTTGACTCGCTCGTTCTAGGAGAGGTAATTGTAAATGTTGTTGAAGAAGAGAATTGAAGATCAATTACCATGTTATGTTCCTTTTCACTACTTGTATTATCATGTTGTGTGAAGTTGTTTACCATTTCATTGTAGTGGGAAGATCGCTCACAGAGAGGACTATTTCGCTATGATGTTACTGCTTGTGAAACCAAGGTCTGATTCTATAGTCTCTACTTGTTTTTGCACAGATGAGAATGGAGGACTTAAATTTGTACTGATGTGATTATGTTTGAATAGGTGATTCCGGGTGAGTATGGTTTCATTGCCCAGCTGAATGAGGGTCGTCACCTCAAGAAGCGACCAACTGAGTTCCGAGTCGACAAGGTGCTTCAGCCTTTTGATGGAAATAAGTTCAATTTCACTAAAGTTGGGCAAGAAGAGATTCTGTTTCAATTTGAAGCCAGTGATGACGGTGAAGTTCAGTTCTTTCCTAATGCACCAATTGACGTTGAGAATTCTCCTAGTCTTGTTGCCATCAACGTATGCTTCTTGGCTATTTTTTCATATTCTTGTTCTTGAGGGTTTGAGAGTAAACTTCTCATACGATTCTATTTGTTTATTCCTCTCTTAACAGGTCAGTCCTATTGAGTATGGGCATGTGCTGCTGATTCCTCGAATTTTCGAGTGTTTACCTCAAAGGATTGATCGTGAAAGCTTCTTGCTTGCGCTTCACATGGCAGTAGAAGCAGGGAATCCATATTTCCGTTTGGGTTACAACAGCTTGGGTGCATTTGCAACTATCAACCACCTTCATTTCCAGGTACTGGCTGCTGAAGAACTTGGCATAACCACCTCAACATTCATTTAACTTACTGCATTCCTTATTGTTAATCAAGTTGCAATTTTTTGATGGTTTTGACATGCTCAGGCTTACTATTTGGCCATGCCCTTTCCCATTGAGAAGGCTCCCAATAAGAAAATAGCCACTTCAAATGGTGGTGTCAAGATATCTGGATTGCTAGATTATCCGGTCAGAGGCCTGGTCTTCGAGGGCGGTGATACTGTAGAAGATCTTTCAAATGCTGTTTCAGATGCATGCATCTGCCTTCAAGACAACAACATACCTTACAATGTCCTTATTTCTGATTGTGGAAGACTAATCTTTCTCCTACCACAGGTGAAACGGTTTTCTGTAATATGTTTGGCTTGGCATTGGAACTGAAATTCTTTTCTTTAAGAAGCTAATTATAGAAAAAGAGGAAATTAAAATTAAGGTCCGACAAATGCGTATTTTTCTTGGAACCACATTTATCAGCTGCATCACTGTTATTGTGATAAGCAATTGCTCACACAGTTTTGTCCTCTAAATGAACAGTGCTATGCAGAAAAGCAAGCTCTCGGAGAAGTTAGTTCAGAGCTACTTGACACCCAAGTGAATCCAGCCGTGTGGGAAATTAGCGGTCACATGGTGTTGAAGAGGAAGACAGACTACGATGAGGCGTCAGAAGCAAAGGCCTGGAGGCTTCTTGCAGAGGTCTCCCTCTCAGAAGATAGGTTTCAAGAAGTCATGGCTCTGATCTTTGAAGCCATCGACACCTCCGATAAGCCAGCTGCCAATCCTCAATCTGCCGAGGAGAAAGTCAAGGTCGCAAACTCAAGCCACTACCCATCCTTGGCAGCCGGCTCACAAGAATGCCTTGTGCTTCAGTAAACAAGGCTCTGATTGAATGAACACATTCCTTGTGAGATTATGTCGTAAAAGTAGCTTACTTTATGCTTCAGTATGTTATTGTAAAAGCAGCTTACCTTCTCTTCCTGTATGTTAGTGTTGCTTAATTAGTTGCAAACTGAGTTTGCACTGTTGTATTATGTGTAGTCTGACTTCATCTAGTGGGATAAGACTTTGTTGTGCTATGTATGCATGCAGGACTTGAAAAAGCTGTCATGTATCTGTCTTGTGACCTGGGACATTGTTGTGTTGTGCTTGTGTGTTCTTCAATGTCTCTGAAGAATAATTGTGTAATAACCGGTGCTATAAGCCCCTTGTAATGTTAATGATTATGTGTATGATCATGCTCTTAAATTTGGCTTCTTGTCTCTTGTTTCCTCTCACCCTTTGAGAAGTATAGTATAGTATACTATCAAGAACTGTTGATGTATAGATGCTTATTTATGAACTATGATTGAATTAGTGATCTCGCCAGTTGAAGTTCTATATTTCAAAAGAAATTGTAGTGCTAGTTTAGTATTCACAACTTAAAATTGGTGGTGTGCAGAAACTGAAAGTGCCCATTAAGTATGATGTTTGGTAAGCAGAAAAAGAACCCGTTAAACTTGATAAAATTCACTTGCTAAACACCACTAATAAAGTGTAATACTCCCTCCAGTTCTAAATATAAGACATAATTAATTTTTTTTAGGGAGATCAAAGAAGTTATATAAGTTACTTAATCAAATCATATGTTATATATTCTCAGATTATTTATAAGTTTATTAGTCAAACTAATTAGTTGGAGAAAAAAAAATAAAAATAAAAATACTCTAGAATAATTTAATTAGCTTCCTTAATCTCCTAAAAAAAGTCAATTTTACCTTATATTTAGGACCGGAGGAAATATTAAATTGGTTGTTAATTTGTTATACATAGATTGGGAGCCAGTTCCAGAATGATCACATGGCACGGCCCTATAATATTGGTAATTTGGTATTCATCTCTTTCAGCTACCAAACAACACACTCATTAGTCATTGATATCGAGATTCGGAAATAGCATCAGCAAGATTCCTTATTCTTGTTTCAAATAAGAGACTACCTGTCGCTCCCTAAGAGTAAGTGTTTAACTAATTTGTGTAGATTATGGAAGTGAAATAAAGTGGTTAATTTAAACAAATGTGACATCGTCTTCCTAAAATATTCAAATGTACTGTTAAATTATGTATTAATTTATAAATTAAGTAAATTAGTTTATGAGAAAATGAATTGATATATTATATTTAAAACTAAATCTAACTCTCAACTAGCTTATTAGAGACAATATTTTCTTAAAACCCGCTAGGTTGAGTCAAACACTTTATATCATAACGGAAATCTGCTGAGCCGCGGCTGCTGCTGCTGCTGCTGATGTAAATTTAAAGCCTCGCTTAAAAGAGGAGGTTGCGTTCACTGAACGAAGTAGCAGTCCTGCGTGTTTCTCTCATGGCTTGAATATGGTAAAAAGGGTTGATAATGAACGTGATCAAATACTAGTTCTTTAAGAAGGCCAACCCACTTTATTTGATTATTAAGTTTTGAGATTTAAAAAAAAAATCTTTTAAAAAACAAAGGAGTAAACCAAGGATACACCCACACGCACACTATTCCACTTACACTGTTCTATACACGTTGGTCCCTCCCAATGCCTCTCTAGCGAAATCAAATCCTAAGAGCAGTTTCAATTCAATTACACATGTTTACTTTAATTGTAACCCTGTTTATTTTTTTAAGGTTAAAGGTATCATCTGTCAACTTACGTAAGAAATGAAAACTCCTTATACTCTCGTCATCAATTTGAGTTGGTTGTTTTAACCGCCCTTGTTTGAAACGTTTCTCCTTTATTTTTTTTTTTAAAAAATAACTCACCTACCCTATTTAATTATGGAGGGTTCGAATCAAAACCTTATACTAAAGAAAAACTTAAAAAGAAAGTTTGATATTCCTCCCCCGGTTCTAATTATAAGATAAAATTGATTTTTTTTGGAGAAATTAAGGAAACCAGTTAAATTAATTTAGAGTGTTTATATTTTTAGTATCCTTGGATTATAAATTAGTTTATTAGTCAAAGTAATTAGTTTGGAAAAAAAATAAAAATAAAAATACTCTAAAACAATTTAATTGGCTTTCTTAATTTCTCTAAAAAAATCAAATTTATCTTATAATTAGGACAGGAGGGAGTACTAGGCTACAAGGCACTGACTTATTCCAAACAATTCATTGACTATGTCCAAGAAGATAGTTACCATCATTTTTCTTAATCAACCGCAAAATTAGGTGCATTTGCTAATTATTAATCATTAGATTAGATGAATCCACTATCCAATGATTCGTGGGAGAATTACACTTAGATCCTATGGAAAAAGAAATGAAAAAATGGTCCCATTAACAACTTCATGAGCCTGTATTGACAACTCATTAACAACTCTAGGAGTCTATATTGACAACTCCATGGGATCATTTTTTCATTTTACAATCTATAGGGATCATTTCTTTATTTCTCATCTTCCTTGGGACCTTAATGTAATTCTCCCATGATTCGTGGGGTGTGATCCATGACAGTATTTCTTTTTTCTTTTTCAAATTTGCATTGGAAAATGAATCCAACCCCATTTTTCACTGGTGATCTGTCACTTACTCTCTTCAACCAAATGGTTTTAGTGTTTTACTTTACTTCAGTTAAAAATAAAAATTACACATAAATTTTACAACTCAAAAAGACTTGTAAATATCAAAGTTTAATTTGGAAATATAAATTATTAGATTTGAGTTGTAAATAACACAATTGAACTTGTAATATACAAATTTGAATTGTAAATATAAATTTTTGGGATTTATGTATATTTAACTTTTTGCATGTAATTTATGGTAAATTTCTCTTTAAGTGGGAAGTTTTTGTCCCACTATAGGTCATTGGATGAATCGTATGACACTATATTTAATCTTATGACAAACATTCAACGAGTGTGCCCTATAGTAAAAAATATAACTCTAGGCTATCTTTTTTTGTTATGATTTTTTTTTTTACAATTTTTGTAATTATTATGTATTACCTCCCATACTTCACTTTTTAATTTTAAGTTTGATATTAAAATGTATTTATTTATTTTCTTATTACATTATTATATTCTAAACCTTTACTTACACCCTACTTTATATATCAGCCATTCTTTTAATTCACAATCAAAGCTTATTGCTAACTTCAATCAAAATGGCTCTCCAAGAGTCGAAATTGTTGATTTTGTTTCTGCTTCTTTCGATCAAAATAGACACAACCTACGAGAATGCCTCAAGTACTGTTTCGTCGTCGTCATCCTCATCGCCGTCGTCGCCATGGTTGAAGAAAGTTGGGAACCGCCGGCCGAGACAGAGTGGGTGTTGGAACAGACCGTGGATGTGCAGCCGAGGAGAGTTCCCTCCGAGGAGTCTGTGTTGCCGGAATCGCTGTGTCGACGTGACATCGGACAGAAACAATTGTGGGTTCTGTGGTGTGACATGTCTCTTTAACAAGCAGTGTTGTGCTCGTTTGTGCACCGACACAAACATTGATCCTTTTAACTGTGGTTCCTGTGGACATGTTTGCTCCTTCCCCAACTTGTGTGTGTTTGGCTTGTGTGGTTATGCTCAGTCGCCGCCGCCGCGGCGACCTCCACCATCACCGTCATGTCCTCCTCCGCCACCACCTCCCTCGTGTCCTTCCCAAGGTCATGGGCCACATGAACTGTAACAAAGTTGGACTCAATCGGAAAATACAAGATCAAATTGACCATGACATGAGATTACGCACACATTTTACTCGCTAGAGTTCATTTTTTAGGTGTTTAATTAATTAATACATGATTATTCAGATATAGTTGCTTCCAGTAATTTATCTTTGATGAATTGAAAAGCTTAGTTAAAATGTGTGTGAAGCAAACAAGTCTTGTATGTGTTTAATATCTTTGTTGTAATTTTCCTTTCTTATCGTGCATTTTGTGATGGCTTCATTTTTGTATTGCAAGATAAACAGTGAAATTACTTGAGTTTTTTTTTTTGACCAGCAAATGAATACTTTCATTCAAGCCACGTAGGCTAGTAAAGGTCTTAGCAACAAGCCAAAATAGAAAGTGCAGAGCACTACAAAAGATAAAACAGAAAGGACATAATAGCATAGATTAATTAGCCAATTCCTTCTCTGTCGGCTGCTACTGGACTTCGCTGGTCAACACAAGAGAAATCTTCAACATCAGCTTCACGAGCGATTATGGTGGCTAGAAGATATGGTGATTCTAAAATCCAACCGTTAGGTTCCATCTCCCTTGAAGCTAAAGCGGCCAAGCAATCCGCTGCAGCATTCCCCGTCCGGGAAATGCAAGAGAAAGAGATCAAACTTCGTTCAGCTAAAATGTTAAAGATATTTGTCAGTATTCCATGAGCTTGCCATGGGCAATATTCCAATTTTTTTGAAGATAAGGCAGAGTGCAGCTCCTTGCAATCAGTTTCAATAATAATAGGAATATTACTCCATTCTCCAGCAATCTTTATAGCGCGTTCTGCAGCCAATAGTTCAGCAAAGAAGGGTGAAATTGCATTTACCTTTTCAGCCCAACCCCGTTGGAGGCGTCCTTCTGAGTCCCTACAAACAATTCCAATTCCTGCACTCCCACTACTTCTGCAGTAGGCACCATCACAATTTATTTTAATAGAGGGAGCTTGTGGTTTTCTCCACTGACTAGTTTCTTTGATTGCTACAGGGGGCTTTGGGGCAGCGAGCACTACATGAGCATCATAATATTCCTGTACACAGCGGCTTGCTAGTTCAATGGCTATAACAGGATCTGGGCTCTCATCTTCAAAAATTTTTTTACATCTGAGTTTCCAAATAAACCAGCAGAGTGTAGCCACATATGATTTGCAGAATTCCATATCATGATCATCCCTTAACAGCAAGTCTTCCATCCAAAACTCCACATTATGCACATTGTAAGGGTCAACTTTTATTCCTACTGGGCATCCGAACCAGGCCATACGAGCCCAAGGACAGAGTAAAATAAGATGTTCCACTGTTTCAGTTTCCGAGCCACAAATTGGGCAGACTGGGTTTGGCGCACAACGTCTGCGAAAAAGAGCCTCCTTTGTTGCCACAGCTTTGTTCAACATTCTCCAAATAAAGGATCTTACTTTAGGCATCACCTTCAGTTTCCACACCGCAGCCCAGATTCTGGTTTCAACCTTCTTTGAGGTAGAGGCTCTAGTTGTAACTTTAGCATTCTCCCCTGCACTAATCATGCTGCGATAACCACATCGAACTGAGTATTTTCCATTTTTTGCAGCTGCCCAAATCATTTTGTCTTGACTTCCAATATTTGAGAGGGGAATGTCCCTTATCTGTTTGAGGAATCTAGACTCCACACATCCTTCAATAGGTGCAAGGTTCCATTCCCTGTCTCGAATCAGTGCTGCAACTCTCATGTCAGGATTAACCACACAGCCATTTAACTTAGGAAGTATATGGTTATCAAGTTCAGGAATCCATGGATCGGTCCATACTTGTATATAATGGCCTGTGCCTACTTGCCAACACAAATTCTTGCTAAGGAAATCTCTACCGGCTAGAATACTATCCCATGCCCAAGATGCCTTATGTCCCTTAGCAGCTGACATAAAGGATGTTGCCGGAAAGTAAATATTCTTCAGTATCTTAACCCACAGGCTATCCGGATATTGGAGGATCCGCCAAGCCGTTTTTGCCAAGAGTGCTTCATTTAACCCCATAAAATCCTTGAAACCCATCCCTCCATCCTTCTTAGATCTAGACATAGATTTCCATGCTACCCAGTGCGTTTTCCCATTCCCAACATCATTTCCCCAGAAAAAATTTGAAACAAGACTATCCAGTGCCATACATGTTTGCTTTGGAAATTTAAAACACGTCATGGGATAGATGGGGATAGCATTCACAACTGCTTTAATCATAATCTCTCTACCAGCAAAGGAGAGACACTTCTTCTTCCACCCTTGAATCTTCCTTCCCATTTTATCCCGAATATAAGCCAGAGCTGCGTGCTTTGATCGGCCCCATAGAATAGGGAGGCCAAGATATTTTCCTGGGTCATCTGCTTTAGAAATGTTCAGATAAGAAGAGATTTCCTCTCTCACCTCCTTAGGTGTATTTGAGGAGAAAAATAGGCTGAACTTTTCATAATTCACCCTCTGCCCAGAAACATCACAGTAATCCTGCAAGCATTTCATAAAAAGGCTACAATTTGGAAAATTTGCATTCATAAACACTATTGTATCATCAGCAAACAGACAATGTGTCAACATAGGACCTCCCCTTGCCAGTTGAATTCCTTGAAAATTTCCATGTGCTGAGTGAAAAGCAATCATAGAGGAAAGTGCTTCCGAGGCAATAATGAACAAATAAGGGGATAGTGGGTCACCTTGTCTAAGACCCCTTTGGGGGGTGATGTTAGCTATTTGTTTTCCGGACAATTGAACATTGAAAGAGACACTTCTCACACATCTCATAATCCATGAGGTCCATTTACTGCAGAAGTTCAATTTTAAAAACATTCCCTCCAAAAAATCCCACTCTAACCTATCATATGCCTTATTCATATCCATTTTCAGGGCTACCTCAAATTTTTCACTAGTCCTCTTGTTCTTTAGGTAATGGAAAGCTTCATGAACAATGATACTATTGTCCTGAATAAGTCTGTTTGGAATGAACGCTCTTTGATGTTCTGATATACAATCATCCAGCACAAATTTTAATCTATTTGCCAAAATCTTAGCCACTATTTTATATGCAAAGTTACATAGACTAATAGGGCGGTATTGTGTTACACTTTCCGGGTGATCAACCTCTGGGATGAGTATAAGATTAGTAACATTAAGAGAATCTAGTGCCTCTTCATTTTCAAAGAAACCTCTAACCATAGAAAATACAGAGGTACGTACCTCATCCCAAGAATACTGATAGAAATGTCCATTGAACCCGTCCGGACTCGGAGCTTTAAAAGCACCTAGCTGGAAAGTAGCCTCCTTCACTTCAGCTTCTGTAATAGGGAGTGTAAGCCACTGGTTTTGCTGTTCTGAGATCTTTGGTTTTACATAGTAGAGCACTGTATCAAGATGGCTGTTAATTTGAGAGCAGAATAGTGAAGAGTAGAAATCTGTAACCATACGACTTATACCTTTTTCATCCTCTATCCATGTACCCTCATTGTTTTTCATCCGAACAATCAGATTCTGTTGTCTTCTAATGATGGTGGATTTATGGAAAAATTTAGTATTAAGATCTCCAGCTTTAAGCCAATTAGATTTGGACCGCTGCCACCAGTACAGTTCTTCCCTCCTCCATACTTGCTCCAACTCCCTTGTTAATACATCAATGTCTCTCTTAGACTCATCTGTGTATATCTCACTCTTTAGCTTCTCTATCTCCCCAATTAGCTCTGAAATAATTCTTCGATTGTTTGGAAAGACAGAACGGCTCCATTTTATCAACATTCTTCTACATCTATCCAGGTTAATAGTAAATGCCAATATCCCATTTGAAGGGCCATCATTTGTCCTCACCCAGCATTCACGAATTCTGCTGATAAAGTCTAGATGCGTTACCCAAACAGCTTCAAACTTGAAAGTTCTTGGAGTCTTAGAATCATTAAAACAAAGTTGGATCAAGAGCATATGATGGTCAGATGCTAAGGGCTCAATATGAAAAACCAGAGCTTTTGGGAATGCTTCCTTGAATTCTAAATTTCCCAGAGCTCTATCAATTTTTTCTTTGATATGCTCATTTCCGGTTCTCTGGTTGCACCAAGTAAACCTGGAACCTTTTGCTTCAATCTCCATTAACTCGCAATCATAAATCACTTGCTGAAAATTGGAGACCCGTCGTAAAGTGTGTGGATTTCCTCCAAGCTTCTCTGACTGTGACAATAGATCATTGAAATCCCCTACACATAGCCATGGATCTATCATTGACTTCGCTATACCCCTTAGCTGATCCCATATTATCATTCGGTCCCCTTCTTTGGGTGGTCCATATACAAATGAGATATATTTAGGAAAAGCCCAACTTGAGGAGCCCACATTTGTATGGATAATATTTTTAGAGCTACTGATTATATTTACTATAACAGAATCCACCCACCACAATGCTAGCCCACCTGATCTGCCTATTGGGGAAACATACCAGGCTTCCTCAAAACCACATCTTCTACGTATGCGCTCTAAATAACTGTTGTTTTTCTTTGTCTCCATTAAGAAAACAATATGGGGTTTATTTTTCCTTACCTCCTCTCTGAGGTTTTTAACTGTCAAGGATACCCCTAATCCTTGACAGTTCCAAGCAATTATACTCATGGCTCCTGGGTGGCTGATTTAGGACAGCCACCAGGACCTTCAGTTCCACCACTTGTCTCCTTCACCCCATTAGAACTAAGCCAACTGTCAGGAAAGTCAATTTCCTCTGAGATGTGTTTATCAAAGGGGTTTTCAGTGGCTGTATCCTTCCTTGTTCTTATCTCACTCTTAACACTTCGAATGCTCTTTCTGCGCCTCCCTTTACCTGGCGATTTAGGACATATATTAGAACAAGTCACAGCTTCTACATCATTGAATAGTCTCCTTCTCTTGCTTGTCTTGGGTGATTCAGGCTCACTGGCCCTTCTCTTCAAATTGCAATTTCCCAGTTTTTTAGCAACATCAGAAATATGAGATGTCGGAGTAAATGGCACAACCACTTGACATTCGTTTTGTACAGACATTATTTCATTGGGCTCTCGGTCCATAGGGGATGGAGGAGTTTTCATACCTGGGCTCCTTCTTAAATTGCCCAAGATGTTGAGGCCTTTTCCTAAAGAGGGGTTTATTCTACTTATTGGCTTATGGGCCTCTTTGATCAAATCCGGCCCCATATCACTACTAGATACAGAAGACTTTTTGGAACTAGGAATATTCATGACACTTTCGTACATATCTTTAACTGCCATTCCCTCATCCCGACACATTAGGCGGCTTGCTTCTGCCATCTTCTTGCACACCACTCCTCCTTTTCCTTTGTTCTGCATCTTGTCAGACCCACTCTCACGCGCCTTTGATTGAAATTCCGCACGCGCCGCCCTACCTAAGCGGCTGTCTTCTTCCTTCCATGATGGTATGACTTTAACTAGATTAGATTCAAGATCTCTTTCAGCTCCAGTTGCCAGCCACGCCCCATAAGCCTTTTCTCCATTTTCATCAAATGCCACCTCATTCTTGCAGGATCTGCTATCATGTCCGATTAAGCCACATTGGTAGCAAAAAGCTTGGAGTCGCTCATATTTTACTGAGACCCACACCTCCGAGTCCTCAGGTCTGTCCACCCAAAAACCGTGGATTAGAGGTTTTTCAACATTAATCAAGACTCTTGCTCTTCCAAAACTACGAAGAAACTTTCCCCCCTCCTTCGGTTGCTCGTACCAGACTGTCTCCCCCACTAGATTTCCCATACGTCGGATATTTTCTTCCACCTCCAGGATACCCAGCGGCATGTTGTGGAATTGGACCCAAAATGGTGTACGGTCAAAACTAATATCGCTTAGGATATTAACCCCAGACCATTCTTGTATACTCATCAGCGACCCTTGAATCGTCCATGGCCGTCCGCGAAGTAGACGGTGTTTTTCTTTCAAATCAGCAAAGGTGAACACTACAACATCTTCATTCATCTCCACTAACTCTGTGCCAGCACATAAATTCCATCCCCTACGGATTGTGGCTAGCATTGATTTTTTATTCACCCCTTTTTCAGAAATCACACGGCCAATCAGCATATTACTTTCTCTGGCTCCACCTTCCTCGCTTTTCCATAATGCATTTAAACGCAGCCTATTCTGACTTTTCAAACCTTCCTCTTCTTCCATCCTAATCTCTTCCTTTCACCCCTTAAACGCCGTCAAACAGAGAGAAACACACGCACACCACTCTGGCCACCCTTCCCGTTGCCGGAAAGACAACCTACTTTCACCGGAATACCACAGTGGGTGGAATCCGTACACTTGCCGCCACTGGGACTGCACCTTTCACTCTCAGGATGAGAGACGCCGTTTGAAATTACTTGAGTTATTAATATATTTTGAGGGTTATGTAATATTCATCTTCATATGCAGATACAGACTTATTCCGAATCCTCTTTAACTGGAGAGAGAGTGAAGTGTAATGAGTAAAAGAGATTAGAGGGAGAGGGAGAGGGAAAAAGGCCAATATGAATTAAGTTGCTTGAGCTTAATTATTAATATATTAGAAACTGTCCACTGCATTCAACAAAATTTGTGGGAAAAAGGGTTCATGATATGTGTGACCCTAATTTGAAACTTGCTTAAGCAAAGCACCAGAGAAGGTCAGAAAAAGGTGAAAGTGGTCGGAAAGGAAGCTTTGGATGCAGTGTAAAGAGAAATACATGGAGAGAAAATGAAACTATATATGAAGTTACGAGTATATTACTTGAGTTTAATTAAGTACTCCTATTTAGGATTTTCATATATATATATATATATGGACCTATTCAAATCCTCCCTAATCACGTCTTAATTTTTTTGGTCTAATGAGTGAAAAAGAGTCCCATGATGAGTGATCAAAATTTAAAACTTGCTCATGCAAGCACGACCAGATTGAATGTCTTTCTTTTGGATCACCAACTGGATTTTGATAATTTTTTGAATACAAGGTTTTGTCAAGGGTCGTTGCCTAGAAGAATAGGCTTGTTTAGTGACTTATCTCTTCCGTCCCTGCTACGTGTTTTGTAACATGATATGTTTTGTCTAAAACATGAATTTCTTTTAAGCAAATATTTTTAACTAACTAACAAATTTTTTAATTAATTAACAAATTTATTCTCACTAATAACTTTTTATTGAGGGCAATTTTGATAAATAACTAAGGAAAAATTGCATTCAAGTCCCAAATAAAAGAAAATACGACAGAAAGCCCCCATAAAATATCAAATTTATAGTAAAGTTCCGTGGGACATTTATATAATATATTCTAAATGTGAAAAGAAATGTGGGTTTTTTTTTTTGAACAGAGGCCAGACTTCCTTTGTATGCATTCAAAAGGCGTCCCAATTTTAATGGGAAGGACTTGTCTGAACATGAATGCAGGGAGCCCCCAGTGGCTTTTCTTGACTCGCTCGTTCTAGGAGAGGTAATTGTAAATGTTGTTGAAGAAGAGAATTGAAGATCAGTTACCATGTTATGTTCCTTTTCACTACTTGTATTATCATGTTGTATGAAGTTGTCTACCATTTCATGGTAGTGGGAAGATCGCTCTCAGAGAGGACTATTTCGCTTGATGTTACTGCTTGTGAAACCAAGGTCTGATTCTATAGTCTCTACTTGTTTTTTTACAGATGAGAATAGAGGACTTGAATTTGTACTGATGTGATTATGTTTGAATAGGTGATTCCGGGTAAGTATAGTTTCATTGCCCAGCTGAATGAGGGTCGTCACCTCAAGAAGCGACCAACTGAGTTCCGAGTCGACAAGGTGCTTCAGCCTTTTGATGGAAATAAGTTCAATTTCACTAAAGTTGGGCAAGAAGAGATTCTGTTTCAATTTGAAGCCAGTGATGACGGTGAAGTTCAGTTCTTTCCTAATGCACCAATTGACATTGAGAATTCTCCTAGTCATGTTGCCATCAACGTATGCTTCTTAGCTATTTTTTCATATTCTTCTTCTTGAGGGTTTGAGAGTAAACTTCTCATACGATTCTGTTTGTTTATTCCTCTCTTAACAGGTCAGTCCTATTGAGTATGGGCATGTGCTGCTGATTCCTTGAATTTTTGAGTGTTTGCCTCAAAGGATTGATCGTCAAAACTTCTTGCTTGCGCTTCACATGGCAGTAGAAGCAGGGAATCCATATTTCTGTTTGGGTTAAAACAGCAATTGGGTGCATTTACAACTATCAACCACCTTCATTTCCAGGTACTGGCTGCTGAAGAACTTGGCATAACCACCTCAACATTCGTTTAACTTATTGCATTCCTTATTGAGATTTTTGCCGTTAATCAAGTTGCAATTTTTTTTATGGTTTTGACATGCTCAGGCTTACTATTTGGCCATGCCCTTTCCCATTGAGAAGGTTCCCACTAAGAAAATAGCCACTTCAAATGGTGGTGTCAAGATATCTGGATTGCTAGATTATCCGGTCAGAGGCCTGGTCTTCGAGGGCGGTGATACTGTAGAAGATCTTTCCAATGCTGTTTCAGATGCATGCATCTGCCTTCAAGACAACAACATACCTTACAATGTCCTTATTTCTGATTGGGGAAGACTAATCTTTCTCCTACCACAGGTGAAACGGTTTTCTGTAAGATGTTTGGCTTGGCATTGGAACTGAAATTCTTTTCTTTGAGAAGCTAATTATAGAAAAAGAGGAAATTAAAATTATGGTCCGACAAATGCGTATTTTTCTTGGAACCACATTTATCAGCTGCATCACTGTTATTGTGATAAGCAATTGCTCACACATTTTTGTCCTCTAAATGAACAGTGCTATGCAGAAAAGCAAGCTCTCGGAGAAGTTAGTTCAGAGCTACTTGACACCCAAGTGAATCCAGCCGTGTGGGAAATTAGCGGTCACATGGTGTTGAAGAGGAAGACAGACTACGATGAGGCGTCAGAAGCAAAGGCCTGGAGGCTTCTTGCAGAGGTCTCCCTCTCAGAAGATAGGTTTCAAGAAGTCATGGCACTCATCTTTGAAGCCATCGACACCTCCGATAAGCCAGCTGCCAATCCTCAATCTGCCGAGGAGAAAGTCAAGGTCGCAAACTCAAGCCACTACCCATCCTTGGCAGCCGGCTCACAAGAATGCCTTGTGCTTCAGTAAACAAGGCTCTGAATGAATGAACACATTCCTTGTGAGATTATGTCGTAAAAGTAGCTTACTTTATGCTTCAGTATGTTATTGTAAAAGCAGCTTACCTTCTCTTCCTGTATGTTAGTGTTGCTTAATTAGTTGCAAACTGAGTTTGCACTGTTGTATTATGTGTAGTCGACTTCATCTAGTGGGATTAGACTTTGTTGTGCTATGTATGCATGCAGGACTTGAAAAAGCTGTCATGTATCTGTCTTGTGACCAGGGACATTGTTGTGTGGTGCTTGTGTGTTCTTCAATGTCTCTGAAGAATAATTGTGCAATAACCGGTGCTATAAGCCCCTTGTAATGTTAATGACTGTGTGTATGATCATGCTCTTAAATTTGGCTTCTTGTCTCTTGTCTCCTCTCACCCTTTGAGAAGTATAGTATAGTATACTATCAAGCACTGTTGATGTATAGATGCTTATTTATGAACTATGATTGAATTAGTGATCTCGCCAGTTGAAGTTCTATATTTCAAAAGAAATTGTAGTGCTAGTTTAGTATTCACAACTTAAAATTGGTGGTGTGCAGAAACTGAAAGTGCCCATTAAGTTTGATGTTTGGTAAGTAGAAAAAGAACCCGTTAAACTTGATAAAATTCACTTGCTAAACACCACTAATAAAGTGTAATACTCCCTCCAGTTCTAAATATAAGACATAGTTGATTTTTTTTGGAAAGATCAAGGAAGTTATATAAGTTACTTAATTATATCATATGTTATATATTCTCAGATTATTTATCACTTTATTAGTCAAACTAATTAGTTGGAGAAAAAAATAAAAATAAAAATACTCTAAAGTAACTTAATTAGCTTCCTTAATCTCCTAAAAAAAGTCAACTCTACCTTATATTTATGACCGGAGGGAATATTAAATTGTTTGTTATACATAGATTGGGAGACAGTTCCAGAATGATCACATGGCACGGCCCTATAATATTGGTAATTTGGTATTCATCTCTTTCAGCTACCAAACAACACACTCATGGATATCGGGATTCAGAAATAGCATCAGCAAGATTCCTTATTCTTGTTTCAAATAAGAGACTACCTGTCGCTCCCTAAAGAGTTAGTATTTAACTAATTTGTGTAGATTATGGAAGTGAAATAAAGTGGTTAATTTGAACAAATGTGACATCGTCTTCCTAAAATATTCAAGTGTACTGTTAAATTATGCATTGATTTATAAATTAAGTAAATTAGTTTATGAGAAAATGAATTGATATATTATATTTAAAACTAAATCTAACTCCCAACTAGCATATCAGAGACAATGGGTGTGTTTGTTTTGGTGATTGGATAAGTAACTTATTTTTACTTAAATTTATGGAATCTTAAGATTGGAAAAAAGTTAGATAGGGTAAAATGATGAGTGTTTGGATTAGCGATTGGATAAGTAACTTATGTAAAAGTGAATGATGTTTGGTTTGACTTTTGCATAAGTGACTTTTATATTAATTAAGAGAGAAAAATTGAAAATATTATGAAAAATGAAAAAATGAAGGGATAATTGTGAAAAAAGCCCTCATTGGCAATTTAATTGTCAAATGGGATCTGAGAAGATATCTACACACGAAGGGATTTTTTCACAATTCTCTCAAAAATTAAATTTGAAAATTTGGCAATGGTACAATTTTAAATAAAATTATTTCAAGCTCTAATTTAAATCGGTACACTCAAAAAATAATTTCTATTGTGCACCTCAAATTTAAATTTTATAAATTATATCAAACTCTAATTTAAATATTAAATCCTAACTCATATTTTCACATAACTCAAAATCTAACAAAATAAACCGATAAAAACCTCAATAATACCTCCAATAATCCAAATAAATGATTTAAGCTAAATTTAATCGGTAAAAACACCATATAGAAACTAATTTATGACATGTTTATAAAAGAAATTGGTTATAAAATCATAAAACAATTAAATAACAAATCAAAATTAATTATTAATTATTCTCTACATTTTTACAGTAATATATTGACAAAACTCAAAACTTGCCTAAACTCTTATCCCAAAGTATTCTTTAATCAGTAGAAGATTACTATCTAAAGAAAGAGAAAATTATTTAGAACATTTTTCATACAAGAAGTTTTGTAATTATAAGTGATTTTGAGTACCTCATTAATCCCCAAAGATATAAAAATACTGTTAAAGCCATCACTTGAGAAAAAATAAGCTTTAGTTTGAAACTTATAACTTTCAGAGCTTTTGGCTTTTTTCTCCTTAAACGCCATCGCCAAAACAAACATATCCAAATGATTAAAATACTGTTGAATGCCGATTTCTTTCCTACATCGCCCGATTCGCTGCGCAATCGGTAAAACAAACACCCTCCATATTTTCTTAAAACCCGCTAGTTTGAGTCAAACACTTTATATCATAACGGTAATCTGCTGAGCAGCTGCTGATGATGTAAATTTAAAGCCTCACTTAAAAGAGGAGGTTGCGTTCATTGTACAACCTATTCAATTTTTCTGTTTCAAAAGGATAGTGGCATTTTCATGTGAACGAAGTAGCAGTCCTGCGTGTTTCTCTCATGGCTTGAATATGGTAAAAAGGGTTGATAATGAACGTGATCAAATACTAGTTGTTTAAGAAGGCCATCCCAATTTATTTGATTATTAAGTTTTGAGATTAAAAAAAAAATCTTTTGAAAAACAAAGGAGTAAACCAAGGATACACCCACAGGCACACTATTCCACTTACACTGTTCTATACACGTTGGTCCCTCCCAAGGCCAATCTAGCGAAATCCTAAGGGCAGTTTCAATTCAATTACACATGTTTACTTTAATTGTAACTCTTTTTTTTTTTTTTTCAAGGTTAAAGATATCATCTGTCAACTTACGTAAGAAATGAAAACTCCTTATACTCTCGTCATCAATTTGAGTTGGTTGTTTTAACCGTCCTTGTTTGAAACGTTAGTTTCTCCTTTATTTTTTTTTTAAAAAAATAACTCACCCACCCTATATAATTATGGAGGGTTCGAATCATAACCTTATACTAAAGAAAAACTTAAAAAGAAAGTTTGATATTACTAGGCGACAAGGCACTGACTTATTCCAAACAATTCATTTACTATGTCCAAGAAGATAGTTACCATCATTTTTCTTAATCAACCGCAAAATTAAGTGCATTTGCTAATTATTAATCATTAGATTAGAAGTATCCACTGTCCAATGATTCGTGCTGTGTGATCCATGACAATTTTTTTTTCTTCCAAATTTGCATTGCAAAATGAATCCAACCCCATTTTTCACTGGTGATCTGTCACTTACTCTCTTCAACCAAATGGTTTTAGTGTTTTACTTTACTTCAGTTAAAAATAAAAATTACGCATAAATTTTATAACTCGACTTGTAAATATTAAAATTTAATTTGTAAATATAAATTATTAGATTTGAGTTGTAAATAACACAACTGAACTTCTAATATACAAATTTGAATTGTAAATATAAATTTTTGGGATTTATGTATATTTAACTTTTTGCATGTAATTTATGGTAATTTTCTCTTTAAGTAGGAAGGTTTTGTCCCACTATAGATCATTGGATGAATCGTATGACACTATACTTAATCTTATGACAGACATTCAACGAGTGCGCCCTGTAGTGAAAAATATAACTCTAGGCTATCTTTTTTGGTTATGATTTTCTTTTTCAATTTTTGTAATTATTATGTATTACCACCCATACTTCACTTTTTAATTTTAAGTTTGATATTAAAATGTCTTTATTTATTTTCTTATTACATTATTATATTCTAAACCTTTACTTACACCCTACTTTATATGTCAGCCATTCTTTTAATTCACATAATCACATCCCTCTCGCATACAAATCAAAGCTTATTGCTACCTTCAATCAAAATGGCTCTCCAAGAGTCGAAATTGTTGATTTTGTTTCTGCTTCTTTCGATCAAAATAGACACAACCTACGAGAATGCCGCAAGTACTGTTTCGTCGTCGTCATCCTCATCGCCGTCGTCGCCATGGTTGAAGAAAGTTGGGAACCGCCGGCCGAGACAGAGTGGGTGTTGGAACAGACCGTGGATGTGCAGCCGAGGAGAGTTCCCTCCGAGGAGTCTGTGTTGCCGGAATCGCTGTGTCGACGTGACATCGGACAGAAACAATTGTGGGTTCTGTGGTGTGACATGTCTCTTTAACAAGCAGTGTTGTGCTCGTTTGTGCACCGACACAAACATTGATCCTTTTAACTGTGGTTCCTGTGGACATGTTTGCTCCTTCCCCAACTTGTGTGTGTTTGGCTTGTGTGGTTATGCTCAGTCGCCGCCGCCGCGGCGACCTCCACCATCACCGTCATGTCCTCCTCCGCCACCACCTCCCCCGTGTCCTTCCCAAGGTCATGGGCCACATGAACTGTAACAAAGTTGGACTCAATCGGAAAATACAAGATCAGATTGACCATGACATGAGATTACGCACACATTTTACTCGCTAGAGTTCATATTTTAGGTGTTTAATTAATTAATACATGATTATTCAGATATAGTTGCTTCCAGTAATTTATCTTTGATGAATTGAAAAGCTTAGTTAAAATGTGTGTAAAGCAAACAAGTCTTGTATGTGTTTAATATCTTTGTTGTAAGTTTCCTTTCTTATCTTGCATTTTGTGATGGCTTCATATTTGTATTGCAAGATAAACAGTGAAATTACTCGAGTTATTAATATATTTTGAGGGTTATGTAATATTCATCTTCATATGCAGATACAGACTTATTCCGAATCCTCTTTAACTGCAAGTCCCAAGTTTTTTTTCCATGATTTGTGTGATCATCATAGTTTAAAATTTCTTTACGCAAGTGCTAGCTAGAGAAGATGAAAATGTATGGTTGGCGAGAGAGGGAAGTGTAATGAGTAAAAGAGATTAGAGAGAGAGAGAGAGAGTGGGGGGGGGGCCAATATGAATTAAGTTGCTTGAGCTTAATTATTAATATATTAGAAACTGTCCACTGCATTCAACAAAATTTGTGGGAAAAAGGGTTCATGATATGTGTGACCCTAATTTGAAACTTGCTTAAGCAAAGCACCAGAGAAGGTCAGAAAAAGGTGAAAGTGGTCGGGAAGGAAGCTTTGGATGCAGTGTAAAGAGAAATACATGGAGAGAAAATGAAACTATATGAAGTTACGAGTATATTACTTGAGTTTAATTAAGTACTCCTATTTAGGATTTTCATAGATATATATATATATATATACGGACCTATTCAAATCCTCCCTAATCACGTCTTAATTTTTTTGGTCTAATACGTGAAAAAGAGTCCCATGATGAGTGATCAAAATTTAAAACTTGCTCATGCAAGCACGACCAGATTGAATGTCTTTCTTTTGGATCACCAACTGGATTTTGATAATTTTTTGAATACAAGGTTTTGTCAAGGGTCGTTGCCTAGAGGAATAGGCTTGTTTAGTAACTTATCTCTTCCGTCCCTGCTACGTGTTTTGTAACATGACATGTTTTGTCTAAAACATGAATTTCTTTTAAGCAAATATTTTTAACTAACTAAAAAAATTTTTAATTAATTAATAAATTTATTCTCACTAATGACTTTTTATTGAGGGCAATTTTGATAAATAACTAAGGAAAAATTGCATTCAAGTCCCAAATAAAAGAAAATATGACAGAAAGCTCCCATAAAATATCAAATTTACAGTAAAGTTCCGTGGGACATTTGTATAATATATTCTAAATGTGAAAAGAAATGTGGGTTTTTGTCTTTTTTGAACAGAGGCCAGACTTCCTTTGTATGCGTTCAAATGGCGTCCCAATTTTAATGGGAAGGACTTGTCTGAACATGAATGCAGGGAGCCCCCAGTGGCTTTTCTTGACTCGCTCGTTCTAGGAGAGGTAATTGTAAATGTTGTTGAAGAAGAGAATTGAAGATCAGTTACCATGTTATGTTCCTTTTCACTACTTGTATTATCATGTTGTATGAAGTTGTCTACCATTTCATGGTAGTGGGAAGATCGCTCACTGAGAGGACTATTTCGCTATGATGTTACTGCTTGTGAAACCAAGGTCTGATTCTATAGTCTCTACTTGTTTTTGCACAGATGAGAATAGAGGACTTGAATTTGTACTGATGCGATTATGTTTGAATAGGTGATTCCGGGTAAGTATAGTTTCATTGCCCAGCTGAATGAGGGTTGTCACCTCAAGAAGCGACCAACTGAGTTCCGAGTCGACAAGGTGCTTCAGCCTTGTTAGATGTCAGAGAAACATATTCAGAAATAACGTCTGTCGACAGAGAAGAATGAGATGAGTCAGGGATATCGTCCACCTAACATACGCGTTTTCATTTTGAACGAATTGTATATAAATATGCGTTTGTACATTACATAAATGAGAACGTTTCATTTCACTTCTGTACATGGTACCAGAGCCTCGTTCCTTCGTTTTGCATGCTTCATTTCTTTTCCGGTGAAAACTCCATTTTTTCCGGTAAGCAAGCTCTCCCCCCTCTCAGATCTGTTGCTGTCAGCACTTCAAATCACCACACGCGCCACATCACTGTGTTCTCCACCCCAAGATCGGCTAGACACCCATTTCCGGCAACCTTCCGACTGCGCGTGGCCAGCCACGCGCCGCCCCCATCTCCGGCGCTCCAGTACACGCACGGCGCGTGTAGCCTGCTCCGACCTCCGTTCACGATGGCGTTTACGGCGCACTGATCGACTTGGCCTGCTCTACCCCCTCCTAAATTTTTGTGGCCATCCGACACTTTGAATTTTTGAGCTTGGTTCTTCGCTTCCAGTTTCAACGTTCGTGGATTGCAATTTGTTACTAACTTCAGTTTTCTGAGTTAGTATTTCTGTCTGTGGGTCCCTTGCCTTGATTAAGGTAATATATATATTGGTTTAATATATCTCTGCGGGTCTCGTGGGTTGCAACTTGAAGTTACTCTACTGGTTGGCTCGTGAAACATTGTGAGTCCTCCTGTTTATTTGTTGATATTCTGTGAAAATCGTTTGTGCACTGCTATTCAATTCACATCATGAATGATTCTAAAAACTCCGATATGTTACCTATGTCTGCAAAGATTACTGCTTCACAGTTAAGTTGGGCAACTTATAGTGATTGGAACAAAACAGTTAAAGTTTATATTATGGGAATTGAGATGGAAACCCATTTAACTGAGGATCCTCCTTCTGGTAATGAAACAAAACTTTTGACTTGGTAAAGACAGATGCTCGACTTTTGTTCCAAATTCAAAATTCAATTAAACCACGGATTCTATCTTCTGTTAGCCATTGTAACACTGTCAAAGAAATCATGAGTTATCTTGAATTTATGTTTTCTGGAAAAGGAAATATTACTCGGGTTCATGAAATCTGGAAAGGTTTTTATCGTTCTCAACAGCAAAATCGTCCATTGAAAGATTTTTTTTTAGACTTCAAGAAGATGTATGAGGAAATGAAAGTACTTATGTCTCTGCAATCAGATCTCTCAACTCGAATCAGGAACTTGGAACTTTAGGCTATAATCAGTTTCCTTGAAGCTCTCAACCCGTCTTATGAGACTATTCGTTCTCAAATTCTGTCTAGTCAAGAGCTTCCTTCTCTTGAAGATGTTTTCTCCCGGGTTCTTCGCGCTGATAGCTTGATTCACTCTTCTGTAGATCCAACTGCAGGTGCTCTAGCTGGACGTGGTCCCTTTGAGAACAGGAATTATGGGTACAAACAAAATACCCATTCTCCTACAATGACTTCTAACAGTATTATTTGCAATTATTGCAAGGAACCTGGACACATTAAGAAAAATTGTTGAAAATTGCAAAATAAACAGCAGCGTGATCAACAGCGTGGCCTTGCTCATATTGCCCAGACACCTGGTTTCTCTGATTATGGATCTTCTTCTGCCGGGGCTCTAGCCACAGGTACTCTATCATCTGGTCTTACTACTGCTTCAACTAAGTGGATCATTGATTCTGGTGCCACCGATCACATGACAGGTAATCATCACTTATTCTCTTCATATGCCCCCTATACCAATCCATCATCAATATTTGTCGCCAATGGTTCTCCCGTACGTGTTACTGGCTCAGGCACTGTTCAACCAACTGCCTCCCTCTCATTATCCTCTGTTCTTAACGTTCCAGATCTCACCTTTAACCTTTTATCTCCAAGTAAACTCACTCGTAAGTTAAACTTCTTTATCTCATTCTTCCCTGACCATTGTTTAATTCAGGATCTATCGACGAAGCAGATTATTGGTAGAGGCTATGAATCTGGTGTTGGAAATTGTGCCCTAAGGGCCATTCATTGTACTTTAAACATTATTATTTTAATGAAATTTCTCCATTCTGTTATCATATTATTTGCATGTTAACTGTGATAATTGTATCCTTGGATAATTCATAAAGATTGTCCTAAAATGTCTCTGGTCGGTCATTTATGCGGGAGCAGAGATTAAACAAGACCAGTATGACTTTGATAAGATATGGAGATACGAATCAAAGTCTTAGGCACTTGTAAGAGTAAAGGTGCTGGACCGACCCACTATAAGAAAGCTACATGGATCAAGTCATAAGCTTTTCTCATGTATAACCACGTCACAATGTCCTTAGACCTGAGGTCATCATGGATTCCTACATGAGAGTTGCTAAGCTTTGAACTAGTCAAAAGTCACTTTTGACCGGGTGATGATAAAGGCTACGATCGGGCTTGGTGGTTTTTCATGTAGAGGAATATGAATGATCAAGATGGAATTTGTCCCTCACATTAGTAGAGAGATATTACTGGGCCCCTCAATGAGTGAGTCTGAGAAATGTATGGCCATACTATGATGAAAGGAGTTTCTGTCTCTGTTATCAGGCTACTCAGGAATCGAGAAAGTAATGGTCAGGAACAAGAGGATGACATTTTCCATGCCTTATCCTTGATCGATATATCGTGTGACAAAAGGGACGTGACATGGTTGTATGACAGGTTGCATCATGATAACGATCCTCATATGAATTGGGTAGTCGTAATGTCTTGCTAGAGGCCGCTTGCGACTTTTGGGTTAGTATAGTTATTGGCCCACTGCCAACTTCATATGGGCCTACAGGGTCGCACACAAGAATGGCCCAACACGAGATAATGTTTGATTTAGGGTGGATGAATTTTATATTTATATATATATAATATAAAATTCATTAATAATATTATATAGATATATATATATTTTCGAAATATATATCTTATATATATATATATATATTATATTATATTATATTATTATATTTAATAATATTATATAGATATATATATTTTCGAAATATATTATATATATATATATGTATATATATATTATATGATATTATTATATTGTGTTGGTTTTAAATTTAATTTATTAAGATATATTAAATTTAATAACTAACATGATAGAGATATAGTATCTCAGATTTAATTTATGAAGATAAATTAAATTTAATGGCTCTTTATTTAGATTAAATAAATAGGTTAAATTAAAACTGTTGGACAGATTTAATTTAAACTGAATTTATTTAATTAGCTCATCAAGATAATTAATTATTAATTAATTTCAAAATTAATGATGATTAATTTTGAAATTTGAAAATAACCCTCATGGGTTATAAACTTGATAGAGCTGATAGACTCAGGGTACATCAGAATTGAGAGCCGCAAGTTAAACCCTTGGAGACATTAGAGGCGCTAGCACGCAGTCTCGGTTGGAGAGCATTCGTGTGGATACCGGTAGAGGGAGCGCACCTGACGTGTTGGCTCCTAGAGATCGTGAAAACTCTGAATCATCAAAAAGGTATGAATCCTTCCAACTTGGTTTAAACGCTGTTGATAGATACTCGATTAGGATCGGTAAAATTTTTTTAAATTCTTCCGCTATGCTTACCGATCCTACATCTGGTAGACATTACATTCTTGATGATCAGGTTCCACGTTCTATTGCTTGTTCTGGTGGGTCGTCTCTCTTTGAAGTTCATTGTCGTTTAGGTCATATATCACTTTCGTCTCTCCGAAAAGTGTATCCTCAATTTTCTTCTGTGTTTACTTTAGAATATGAGTCCTGTCAGTTTGCCAAACATCATCATATTCATTTGGCACCTCGCGTCAATAAACGGGCTGTGTCCCCTTTTAAGTTAGTACATTCTGATGTTTAGGGTCCTTGTTCAGTTATGTCTCAGACTAGTTATCATTATTTTGTCACTTTTGTTGATGATTTTTCCCAAACCACCTGGCTTTACTTAATGAAACAGCGTTCTGAATTGTTTACTCATTTTCATAATTTTTGTGCTGAAATTCAAACCCAGTTTAACACCCCTGTGAAAATCTTACGAAGTGATAATGCAAAAGAATATTTTTCCGCCCCATTCACCGATTACATGCAAATTCATGGTATTCTTCACCAATCCTCTTGTGCTTATACCCCTGCTCAAAATGGTGTTGCTGAAAGAAAGAACCGACATCTCTTAGAGACTGCTCGAGCTCTCATGTTTCATTCCTCAACCCCTAAAAGTTTTTGGGCTGATGCTGTCTCCACTGCTTGTTTTCTCATCAATCGCATGCCTTCGACTGTTCTTGGTGGGGATATTCCATATTCTGTTCTGTTTCCCACCTCTAAGCTGTTTCCTGTTGATCCTAAAATCTTTAGCTGTGTTTGTTTTGTTCAGGATGTCCGTTCTAGTGTTAGCAAACTTGATCCTAAGTCCCTAAGATGTGTTTTTCTTGGATATTCTAGACTTCAGAAAGGTTATCGGTGTTACTCTCCCGATCTCCGTCATTACCTTGTGTCCACCGATGTTATGTTTCATGAGTCCTCTTCTTTCTTCAAGACTTTGTCCGTCTTTGAGTCTCCCTCTGTCATGGATAATTCAGATGACATTCTGGTTTATCCTGTCCTTCTCTCACTAGTACAGGCTGCTGTTCCGGAACCTGACATCGTCAATGATGCTGATGTTACTAATGATTCACCTTCGCCACCTCCTGCTTCGCCAATTGATTCTGTTGATGTCTCCCTCGTTCCTGCCTCTGTTTCCGTCGATCATCCTATAGCTGTTACTGAACCACTTGTTCCTGCTTCTATTGGTGATACTTCTGATGACCATCCCATTGCACTTCGTAAAGGTACACGTCCTCATTGTCCTCCCAAATGATATGCTGACTGTATCTATCCTATCTCATCGTTTGTCTCTTATCAGTCTTTATCAACTGTTTCATCTTCTCTTGTGGCCACCCTTGATTCCATTTCCACACCTACTACCCTTCATCAAGCTCTAGCTCACCCTGGTTGGCGTGCCGCAATGGAAGAAGAACTCTTGGCATTGGAAACAGCTGGTACCTGGACTCTTGTTGATCTCCCTCCTGGCAAGAAAGCCATTAGATGTAAATGGGTCTTTGTTGTTAAGACTAAGGCTGATGGTTCCTTGAAATGACTAAAAGCTCGCCTTGTTGCCAAAGGATATGCCCAAACTTATGGTCTTGATTACTCCGAGACTTTCTCTCCTGTAGCCAAACTCACTTCAGTTCATCTTCTTGTTTCTTTGGCAGCCACATATCATTGGGATCTGCATCAGTTAGATGTTAAAAATGCTTTTTTAAATGGCGATCTTCTGGAAGAAGTTTATATTGAGCAACCACTTGGGTTCGTTGCTCAGGGGGAGAATACGAAAGTGTGCTACCTCTGGAAGTCACTGTATGGTCTAAAGCAAAGTCCTCGAGCCTGGTTTGATAAATTCTGTAATGTGGTCAAGAAGTTTGGGTTACGTCAAAGCAAGTGTGATCACTCTGTGTTCTACCAACAATCTGATTGAGGCATGATTCTTCTTGTAGTATATGTTGATGATATTGTGATTACAGGAAGTAATTGTTCTAGAATCTCAGAACTTAAAATCTTCCTGAACTCTCACTTCCAGACAAAAGATTTGGGATCATTAAAGTACTTCCTTGGTATTGAGGTTTTGAGAAATAAGAAAGGTATTCTTTTGACTCAAACAAAGTATGTTCTCGATCTCTTAAAGGAGACTGGAAAACTCTGAGCTGCACCAAGCAGCATCCCCATGATTCCTAATCCCTTTCTAGATCTTGATGCTAGTATGTTTGATGAGCTTCCTGATGATTTGAAGAAGAAGATTGATCCAGAGAAATTAAAGCCATTTCCATTTCCTGAGAGATATAGAAGACTTATTGGGAAACTGAATTATCTAACAGTAACTCGTCCTGATATAACCTTCTCAGTCAGTAGGCTCAGCCAATTCATGGCATCACCAACAGTGGCACAATGGGAAGCTTTAGAACATATCTTGCATTATTTGAAAGGCTCTCCAGGTCTTGGTATTCTCTATACAGATTATGGGCACACTAAAGTCGAGTGCTTTTGTGATGTGGATCATGCAGGATCAAAGGCCACAAGATGATCTACTACAGGTTACTGTGTGTTTGTTGGTAGAAATTTGATATCTTGGAGAAGTAAGAAGCCAGGAGTTGTGTCAAAGTCAAGTGCAGAAGCGGAATACAGATCCATGTCACAATCAGTACAGGAAATTGTGTGGGTGCTTCAGCTTTTGAAGGAAATTAGCATCGTCACAACATTACCTGCAAAACTATGGTGCGACAATAAAGCAGCACTTCATATAGCATCGAACTCTGTGTTTCATGAACGAACAAAACATATTGAGATCGACTGTCATTTTATTCGTGATAAGATCAAAGAAAATATTGTATCTACAGGGCACATACGATCGGACGATCAACTGGCAGACCTTCTGACAAAAGCCTTAAATGGGACACGGGTTCAATATCTTTGTAACAAGTTGGGCATGATAAATATATATGTTCCAACTTGAGGGGGATTGTTAGAAGTCAGAGAAACATATTTAGCAATAACGTCTGTCGACAGAGAAGAATGAGATGAGTCAGGGATATCGTCCACCTAACATACGCGTTTTCATATTGAACAAATTGTATATAAATATGCGTTTATACATTACATAAATGAGAACCTTTGATTTCACTTCTGTACAAGCCTTTTGATGGAAATAAGTTCAATTTCACTAAAGTTGGGCAAGAAGAGATTCTGTTTCAATTTGAAGCCAGTGATGACGGTGAAGTTCAGTTCTTTCCTAATGCACCAATTGACATTGAGAATTCTCCTAGTCATGTTGCCATCAACGTATGCTTCTTAGCTATTTTTTCATATTCTTCTTCTTGAGGGTTTGAGAGTAAACTTCTCATACGATTCTGTTTGTTTATTCCTCTCTTAACAGGTCAGTCCTATTGAGTATGGGCATGTGCTGCTGATTCCTCGAATTTTTGAGTGTTTGCCTCAAAGGATTGATCGTGAAAGCTTCTTGCTTGCGCTTCACATGGCAGTAGAAGCAGGGAATCCATATTTCCGTTTCGGTTACAACAGCAATTGGGTGCATTTGCAACTATCAACCACCTTCATTTCCAGGTACTGGCTGCTGAAGAACTTGGCATAACCACCTCAACATTCGTTTAACTTATTGCATTCCTTATTGAGATTTTTGCCGTTAATCAAGTTGCAATTTTTTTATGGTTTTGACATGCTCAGGCTTACTATTTGGCCATGCCCTTTCCCATTGAGAAGGCTCCCACTAAGAAAATAGCCACTTCAAATGGTGGTGTCAAGATATCTGGATTGCTAGATTATCCGGTCAGAGGCCTGGTCTTCGAGGGCGGTGATACTGTAGAAGATCTTTCAAATGCTGTTTCAGATGCATGCATCTGCCTTCAAGACAACAACATACCTTACAATGTCCTTATTTCTGATTGCGGAAGACTAATCTTTCTCCTACCACAGGTGAAACGGTTTTCTGCAACATGTTTGGCTTGGCATTGGAACTGAAATTCTTTTCTTTGAGAAGCTAATTATAGAAAAAGAGGAAATTAAAATTATGGTCCGACAAATGCGTATTTTTATTGGGACCACATTTATCAGCTGCATCATTGTTATTGTGATAAGCAATTGCTCACACAGTTTTGTCCTCTATGTAGGAAAAAACAAATGTTTATAACTAAGAAGGAGATTAGGCGTACCTGGACGAATCCATGTTTGGATCCGGGTCTAAGCTCCAATACTCCGTACTTGTGCCCACACAATTATTAGACTACTAGAGCCTAATTGTGATTTGCACAGCAGATCACCAGAACCAGAAAGATGGTAGGAGAGAAGAGAATTGCCAGAAAACTCAATGGCGGGGCGAGTTGCAATTGAGGAGGCACACCCTATTTATAGTGGTTTATGGAGGCCACTAATTAGGAAACGTGTGCACTCCTTCTTGCCCTCTAAGACAGGAATTAATTGTCTCTCAATTAATTCCCTAATTATGGTGATTTGTTCCTCTTTTAACAAATCCATAATTATTGCTAAATATTCCCAAATCAGCATCTTATGCTGATTTTATTCTTATTTGATTAGGCTACTTATTTCCTAATCAAATAGTCCGGCCCATCAAGGGCGGACTTGGACCCAAAGTCCAACACTCTAAATGAACAGTGCTATGCAGAAAAGCAAGCTCTCGGAGAAGTTAGTTCAGAGCTACTTGACACCCAAGTGAATCCAGCCGTGTGGGAAATTAGCGGTCACATGGTGTTGAAGAGGAAGACAGACTACGATGAGGCGTCAGAAGCAAAATCCTGGAGGCTTCTTGCAGAGGTCTCCCTCTCAGAAGATAGATTTCAAGAAGTCATGGCACTCATCTTTGAAGCCATCGACACCTCCGATGAGCCATCCGCCAATCCTCAATCTTCCCAGGAGAAAGTCAAGGTCGCAAACTCAAGCCACTACCCATCCTTGGCAGCCGGCTCAAGCCACTACCCATCCTTGGCAGCCGGCTCACAAGAATGCCTTGTGCTTCAGTAAACAAGGCTCTGAATGAATGAACACATTCCTTGTGAGATTATGTCGTAAAAGTAGCTTACTTTATGCTTCAGTATGTTATTGTAAAAGCAGCTTACCTTCTCTTCCTGTATGTTAGTGTTGCTTAATTAGTTGCAAACTGAGTTTGCACTGTTGTATTATGTGTAGTCGACTTCATCTAGTAGGATAAAATTCACTTGCTAAACACTACTAATAAAGTGTAATACTCCTTCCAGTTCTAAATATAAGAGATAGTTGATTTTTTTTGGAGAGATTAAGGAAGTTATATAAGTTACTTAATTATATTATATGTTATATATTCTGAGATTATTTATCAGTTTATTAGTCAAACTAATTAGTTGGAGAAAAAAATAAAAATAAAAATACTCTAAAGTAACTTAATTAGCTTCCTTAATCTCCTAAAAAAAGTCAACTCTACCTTGTATTTATGACCGGAGGGAATATTAAATTGTTTGTTATACATAGATTGGGAGACAATTCCAGAATGATCACATGGCACGGCCCTATAATATTGGTAATTTGGTATTCATCTCTTTCAGCTACCAAACAACACACTCATGGATATCGGGATTCAGAAATAGCATCAGCAAGATTCCTTATTCTTGTTTCAAATAAGAGACTACCTGTCGCTCCCTAAAGAGTTAGTATTTAACTAATTTGTGTAGATTATGGAAGTGAAATAAAGTGGTTAATTTGAACAAATGTGACATCGTCTTCCTAAAATATTCAAGTGTACTGTTAAATTATGCATTGATTTATAAATTAAGTAAATTAGTTTATGAGAAAATGAATTGATATATTATATTTAAAACTAAATCTAACTCCCAACTAGCATATCAGAGACAATGGGTGTGTTTGTTTTGGTGATTGGATAAGTAACTTATTTTTACTTAAATTTATGGAATCTTAAGATTGGAAAAAACTTAGATGGGGTAAAATGATGAGTGTTTGGATTAGCGATTGGATAAGTAACTTAAAGTGACTTATGTAAAAGTGAATGATATTTGGTTTGACTTTTGCATAAGTGACTTTTATATTAATTAAGAGAGAAAAATTGAAAATATTATGAAAAATGAAAAAATGAAGGGATAATTGTGAAAAAAGCCCTCATTGGCAATTTAATTGTCAAATGGGACCTGAGAAGATATCTACACACGAAGGGATTTTTTCACAATTTTCTCAAAAATTAAATTTGAAAATTTGGCAATGGTACAATTTTAAATAAAATTATTTCAAACTCTAATTAAATTGGTACACTCCAAAATTCATTTCTATTGTGCACCTCAAATTTAAATTTTATAAATTATATCAAACTCTAATTTAAATATTAAATCATAACTCATATTTTCACATAACTCAAAATCTAACAAAATAAACCGATAAAAACCTCAATAATACCTCCAATAATCCAAATAAATGATTTAAGCTAAATTTAATCGGTAAAAACAACATATAGAAACTAATTTATGACATGTTTATAAAAGAAATTGATTATAAAATCATAAAACAATTAAATAATAAATCTAAATTAATTATTAATTATTCTCTACATTTTTACAGTCATATATTGACAAAACTCAAAACTTGCCTAAACTCTTATCCCAAAGTATTCTCTAATCAGAAGAAGATTACTATCTAAAAAAAGAGAAAATTATTTAGAACATTTTTCATACAAGAAGTTTTGTAATTATAAGTGATTTTGAGTACCTCATTAATCCCCAAAGATATAAAAATACTGTTAAAGCCATTACTTGAGAAAAAATAAGCTTTAGTTTGAAGCTTATAACTTTAAGAGCTTTTGGCTTTTTTCTCCTTAAACGCCATCGCCAAAACAAACATCTCCAAATGATTAAAATACTGTTGAATGCCGATTTCTTTCCTACATCCCCCGATTGGCTGCGCAATCGGTAAAACAAACACTCTCCATATTTTCTTAAAACCCGCTAGTTTGAGTCAAACACTTTATATCATAACGGTAATCTGCTGAGCAGCTGCTGATGATGTAAATTTAAAGCCTCACTTAAAAGAGGAGGTTGCGTTCATTGTACAACCTATTCAATTTTTCTGTTTCAAAAGGATAGTGGCATTTTCATGTGAACGAAGTAGCAGTCCTGCGTGTTTCTCTCATGGCTTGAATATGGTAAAAAGGGTTGATAATGAACGTGATCAAATACTAGTTCTTTAAGAAGGCCATCCCACTTTATTTGATTATTAAGTTTTGAGATTAAAAAAAAAAATCTTTTAAAAAACAAAGGAGTAAACCAAGGATACACCCACAGGCACACTATTCCACTTACACTGTTCTATACACGTTGGTCCCTCCCAAGGCCACTCTAGCGAAATCCTAAGGGCAGTTTCAATTCAATTACACATGTTTACTTTAATTGTAACTCTTTTTTTTTTTTTTTCAAGGTTAAAGATATCATCTGTCAACTTACGTAAGAAATGAAAACTCCTTATACTCTCGTCATCAATTTGAGTTGGTTGTTTTAACCGTCCTTGTTTGAAACGTTAGTTTCTCCTTTATTTTTTCTTTTAAAAAATAACTCACCTACCCTATATAATTATGGAGGGTTCGAATCATAACCTTATACTAAAGAAAAACTTAAAAACAAAGTTTGATATTACTAGGCGACAAGGCACTGACTTATTCCAAACAATTCATTTACTATGTCCAAGAAGATAGTTACCATCATTTTTCTTAATCAACCGCAAAATTAAGTGCATTTGCTAATTATTAATCATTAGATTAGATGTATCCACTGTCCAATGATTCGTGCTGTGTGATCCATGACAATATTGTTTTTTTTTTCAAAATTTTGCATTGCAAAATGAATCCAACCCCATTTTTCACTGGTGATCTGTCACTTACTCTCTTCAACCAAATGGTTTTAGTGTTTTACTTTACTTCAGTTAAAAATAAAAATTACACATAAATTTTACAACTCGACTTGTAAATATTAAAATTTAATTTGTAAATATAAATTATTAGATTTGAGTTGTAAATAACACAACTGAACTTGTAATATACAAATTTGAATTGTAAATATAAATTTTTGGGATTTATGTATATTTAACTTTTTGCATGTAATTTATGGTAATTTTCTCTTTAAGTAGGAAGGTTTTGTCCCACTATAGATCATTGGATGAATCGTATGACACTATATTTAATCTTATGACAGACATTCAACGAGTGCGCCCTGTAGTGAAAAATATAACTCCAGGCTATCTTTTTTGGTTATGATTTTTTTTCTTCAATTTTTGTAATTATTATGTATTACCACCCATACTTCACTTTTTAATTTTAAGTTTGATATTAAAATGTCTTTATTTATTTTCTTATTACATTATTATATTCTAAACCTTTACTTACACGCTACTTTATATGTCAGCCATTCTTTTAATTCACATAATCACATCCCTCTCGCATACAAATCAAAGCTTATTGCTACCTTCAATCAAAATGGCTCTCCAAGAGTCGAAATTGTTGATTTTGTTTCTGCTTCTTTCGATCAAAATAGACACAACCTACGAGAATGCCGCAAGTACTGTTTCGTCGTCGTCATCCTCATCGCCGTCGTCGCCATGGTTGAAGAAAGTTGGGAACCGCCGGCCGAGACAGAGTGGGTGTTGGAACAGACCGTGGATGTGCAGCCGAGGAGAGTTCCCTCCGAGGAGTCTGTGTTGCCGGAATCGCTGTGTCGACGTGACATCGGACAGAAACAATTGTGGGTTCTGTGGTGTGACATGTCTCTTTAACAAGCAGTGTTGTGCTCGTTTGTGCACCGACACAAACATTGATCCTTTTAACTGTGGTTCCTGTGGACATGTTTGCTCCTTCCCCAACTTGTGTGTGTTTGGCTTGTGTGGTTATGCTCAGTCGCCGCCGCCGCGGCGACCTCCACCATCACCGTCATGTCCTCCTCCGCCACCACCTCCCCCGTGTCCTTCCCAAGGTCATGGGCCACATGAACTGTAACAAAGTTGGACTCAATCGGAAAATACAAGATCAGATTGACCATGACATGAGATTACGCACACATTTTACTCGCTAGAGTTCATTTTTTAGGTGTTTAATTAATTAATACATGATTATTCAGATATAGTTGCTTCCAGTAATTTATCTTTGATGAATTGAAAAGCTTAGTTAAAATGTGTGTGAAGCAAACAAGTCTTGTATGTGTTTAATATCTTTGTTGTAATTTTCCTTTCTTATCTTGCATTTTGTGATGGCTTCATATTTGTATTGCAAGATAAACAGTGAAATTACTCGAGTTATTAATATATTTTGAGGGTTATGTAATATTCATCTTCATATGCAGATACAGACTTATTCCGAATCCTCTTTAACTGCAAGTCCCAAGTTTTTTTTCCATGATTTGTGTGATCATCATAGTTTAAATTTCTTTACGCAAGTGCTAGCCAGAGAAGATGAAAATGTATCACTACTACAAAAAACGCTTTTAACGTCCCTTTTTTGGGCCTTTTAACGTCTGAAAACATAGGGACGTCTATCTGAGCGTCGTAGAAAAAACTGTCAATAACGTCCCTAAAATAGGGGACGTCTTTTGGTCAGACTTTAGACGTCCCCAGTCGTTACTGGGGACGTCTAAAGTGTTTATGAACCACTTTAGACATCCCCAGTTTGCACTGGGGACTTCTAAAGTCCTAACTTTAGACGTCCCCAGTGCAAAGTGGGGACGTCTAAAGTGGTTCAGAAACACTTTAGATGTCCCCAGTTTGCACTGGGGACTTCTAAAGTCTTTTTTATGGCCTTTTATATATACATCACTGTTCGGCAAATTTAAACTGCAGAAATTGGATAGAAGAAATATTGCATAAACCAGAATGGAAACAACAGCAGTTCAGCACTATCTAATAAACATGTTATCCAACAATCTAATAGTATGTACAACAACACAACTCTAAGTGTCATTGTCATTTTATATAACAACACAACACAATAATCTAATAAACATATTGGCGCTGGTTAAACTAGACTAACCTAAGCCAAACCAAATTCATTCCTAAGTATCATTGTCATTTTTTTAACTCATGTCTATATATATACATCACCGTGTTGAAGTCTGCTGACGAAAAAAACAAGTATGCAACAATGACAGTCCATTTCCATATCAAGAAAATTAGAAGCAGATTAAAAGTATGCATATACAAGTTACTCTGTTTTTCCAGTTTCATAATCTGATTTAAATTAACAGTTACAAGCATTTGTTCAATCATTTGTATCCAAAGTTGTGGGAGTGAGAGACAAACCTGTGGATGACAGAAATGGAGATGACTCACGGTGCCACCAACTAGGAAGACGATAGTTGTGAAAGGGAGACACAAACGATGGTGCTCTTGTCAAAGAAGAGAGAGGGAAAAATAGAAATATGATTATGAGAAAGAGGAAGGCAAATAGGGAAGGAAGCACGGGAAAGGGAGTTGCAGCAACGAACTGAGAAAGAGGAAGGAAGACGGGAAAGGAAGCAAGGGAAAGGGGAAAGAGGAAGACAGCTTGGAACGAAGCTCACGAGGGAAGATGAAATGAAGCTTGGGGAAGGAAAATAAAGCTGCTGGCATGCTGCTGATGGGATGGGTGTCTGACAGGCTTTTTCGTGTCCCCAGTCAAAATGGGGACGTCTAAAGCACACTTTAGACGTCCCCAGTCAAACTGGGGACGTCTAAAGTGAGGTTTAGACATCCCCAGTGTAACTGGGGACTTCTAAAGTGGCACTTTAGACGTCCCTAGTCAAACTGAGGACGTCTAAAGTGGTTCAAATTTTTTTTTTAAAATTCAACCAGCGCCAATGTTTCCCGCGAACTTTGCCACTTTAGAAGTCCCCAGTTTGACTGGGGACGTCCAAAGTGGTTCAAAATTTTTTTTTTTAAATTCAACCAGCGCCAATGTTTCTCGCGAACTTTGCCACTTTAGAAGTCCCCAGTGAAACTGGGGACGTCTAAAGTGGTTCAAATTTTTTTTTAAAAAAAAATTCAACTAACGCCAATGTTTCCCGCAAACTTCGCCACTTTAGAAGTCCCCAGGTTGACTGGGGACTTCTAAAGTGGTTCAATTTTTTTTAAAAAAAATTCAACCAGCGCCAATGTTTTCCGCTAAATATTGAACTTTGGGCGTCCCTAATTTAAAAAGGGACGTCCTTTAGAGTCGTTAAATGTCTAGTTTGTAGTAGTGTATGGTTGGCGAGAGAGTGAAGTGTAATGAGTAAAAGAGATTAGAGAGAGAGAGAGAGTGGGGGGGGCCAATATGAATTAAGTTGCTTGAGCTTAATTATTAATATATTAGAAACTGTCCACTGCATTCAACAAAATTTGTGGGAAAAAGGGTTCATGATATGTGTGACCCTAATTTGAAACTTGCTTAAGCAAAGCACCAGAGAAGGTCAGAAAAAGGTGAAAGTGGTCGGGAAGGAAGCTTTGGATGCAGTGTAAAGAGAAATACATGGAGAGAAAATGAAACTATATGAAGTTACGAGTATATTACTTGAGTTTAATTAAGTACTCCTATTTAGGATTTTCATAGATATATATATATATATACGGACCTATTCAAATCCTCCCTAATCACGTCTTAATTTTTTTGGTCTAATACGTGAAAAAGAGTCCCATGATGAGTGATCAAAATTTAAAACTTGCTCATGCAAGCACGACCAGATTGAATGTCTTTCTTTTGGATCACCAACTGGATTTTGATAATTTTTTGAATACAAGGTTTTGTCAAGGGTCGTTGCCTAGAGGAATAGGCTTGTTTAGTAACTTATCTCTTCCGTCCCTGCTACGTGTTTTGTAACATGACATGTTTTGTCTAAAACATGAATTTCTTTTAAGCAAATATTTTTAACTAACTAAAAAAATTTTTAATTAATTAATAAATTTATTCTCACTAATGACTTTTTATTGAGGGCAATTTTGATAAATAACTAAGGAAAAATTGCATTCAAGTCCCAAATAAAAGAAAATATGACAGAAAGCTCCCATAAAATATCAAATTTACAGTAAAGTTCCGTGGGACATTTGTATAATATATTCTAAATGTGAAAAGAAATGTGGGTTTTTGTCTTTTTTGAACAGAGGCCAGACTTCCTTTGTATGCGTTCAAATGGCGTCCCAATTTTAATGGGAAGGACTTGTCTGAACATGAATGCAGGGAGCCCCCAGTGGCTTTTCTTGACTCGCTCGTTCTAGGAGAGGTAATTGTAAATGTTGTTGAAGAAGAGAATTGAAGATCAGTTACCATGTTATGTTCCTTTTCACTACTTGTATTATCATGTTGTATGAAGTTGTCTACCATTTCATGGTAGTGGGAAGATCGCTCACTGAGAGGACTATTTCGCTATGATGTTACTGCTTGTGAAACCAAGGTCTGATTCTATAGTCTCTACTTGTTTTTGCACAGATGAGAATAGAGGACTTGAATTTGTACTGATGCGATTATGTTTGAATAGGTGATTCCGGGTAAGTATAGTTTCATTGCCCAGCTGAATGAGGGTCGTCACCTCAAGAAGCGACCAACTGAGTTCCGAGTCGACAAGGTGCTTCAGCCTTTTGATGGAAATAAGTTCAATTTCACTAAAGTTGGGCAAGAAGAGATTCTGTTTCAATTTGAAGCCAGTGATGACGGTGAAGTTCAGTTCTTTCCTAATGCACCAATTGACATTGAGAATTCTCCTAGTCATGTTGCCATCAACGTATGCTTCTTAGCTATTTTTTCATATTCTTCTTCTTGAGGGTTTGAGAGTAAACTTCTCATACGATTCTGTTTGTTTATTCCTCTCTTAACAGGTCAGTCCTATTGAGTATGGGCATGTGCTGCTGATTCCTCGAATTTTCGAGTGTTTGCCTCAAAGGATTGATCGTGCAAGCTTCTTGCTTGCGCTTCACATGGCAGTAGAAGCAGGGAATCCATATTTCCGTTTCGGTTACAACAGCAATTAGGTGCATTTGCAACTATCAACCACCTTCATTTCCAGGTACTGGCTGCTGAAGAACAGAGCATAACCACCTCAACATTCGTTTAACTTATTGCATTCCTTATTGAGATTTTTGCCGTTAATCAAGTTGCAATTTTTTTATTGTTTTGACATGCTCAGGCTTACTATTTGGCCATGCCCTTTCCCATTGAGAAGGCTCCCACTAAGAAAATAGCCACTTCAAATGGTGGTGTCAAGATATCTGGATTGCTAGATTATCCGGTCAGAGGCCTGGTCTTCGAGGGCGGTGATACTGTAGAAGATCTTTCAAATGTTGTTTCAGATGCATGCATCTGCCTTCAAGACAACAACATACCTTACAATGTCCTTATTTCTGATTGGGGAAGACTAATCTTTCTCCTACCACAGGTGAAACGGTTTTCTGTAACATGTTCGGCTTAGCATTGGAATTGAAATTCTTTTCTTTGAGAAGTTAATTATAGAAAAGGAGGAAATTAAAATTATGGTCCGACAAATACGTATTTTTCTTGGAACCACATTTATCAGCTGCATCACTGTTATTGTGATAAGCAATTGCTCACACAGTTTTGTCCTCTAAATGAACAGTGCTATGCAGAAAAGCAAGCTCTCGGAGAAGTTAGTTCAGAGCTACTTGACACCCAAGTGAATCCAGCCGTGTGGGAAATTAGCGGTCACATGGTGTTGAAGAGGAAGACATACTACGATGAGGCGTCAGAAGCAAAGGCCTGGAGGCTTCTTGTAGAGGTCTCCCTCTCAGAAGATAGATTTCAAGAAGTCATGGCACTCATCTTTGAAGCTATCGACACCTCCGATGAGCCAGCCGCCAATCCTCAATCTTCCCAGGAGAAAGTCAAGGTCGCAAACTCAAGCCACTACCCATCCTTGGCAGCCGGCTCACAAGAATGCCTTGTGCTTCAGTAAACAAGGCTCTGAATGAATGAACACATTCCTTGTGAGATTATGTCGTAAAAGTAGCTTACTTTATGCTTCAGTATGTTATTGTAAAAGCAGCTTACCTTCTCTTCCTGTATGTTAGTGTTGCTTAATTAGTTGCAAACTGAGTTTGCATTGTTGTATTATGTGTAGTCGACTTCATCTAGTAGGATAAAACTTTGTTATGTTACGTATGCATTGAGGACTCGAAAAAGCTGTCATGTATCTATCTTGTGACCAGGGACATTGTTGTGTGGTGCTTGTGTGTTCTTCAATGTCTCTGAAGAATAATTGTGCAATAACCGGTGCTATAAGCCCCTTGTAATGTTAATGATTGTGTGTATGATCATGCTCTTAAATTTGGCTTCTTGTCTCTTGTCTCCTCTCACCCTTTGAGAAGTATAGTTTAGTATACTATCAAGCACTGTTGATGTATAGATGCTTATTTATGAACTATGATTGAATTAGTGATCTCGCCAGTTGAAGTTCTATATTTCAAAAGAAAGTGTAGTGCTAGTTTAGTATTCACAACTTAAAATTGGTGGTGTGCAGAAACTGAAAGTGCCCATTAAGTTTGATGTTTGGTAAGTAGAAAAAGAACCCGTTAAACTTGATAAAATTCACTTGCTAAACACCACTAATAAAGTGTAATACTCCCTCCCTCCGGTTCTAAATATAAGACATAGTTGATTTTTTTTGGAGAGATCAAGGAAGTTATATAAGTTATTTAATTATATCATATGTTATATATTTTCAGATTATTTATCAGTTTATTAGTCAAACTAATTAGTTGGAGAAAAAAATAAAAATAAAAATACTCTAAAGTAATTTAATTAGCTTCATTAATCTCCTAAAAAAAGTCAACTCTACCTTATATTTAGGACCGGAGGGAATATTAAATTGTTTGTTATCCATAGATTGGGAGACAGTTCCAGAATGATCACATGGCACGGCCCTATAATATTGGTAATTTGGTATTCATCTCTTTCAGCTACCAAACAACACACTCATGGATATCGGGATTCAGAAATAGCATCAGCAAGATTCCTTATTCTTGTTTCAAATAAGAGACGACCTGTCGCTCCCTAAAGAGTTAGTATTTAACTAATTTGTGTAGATTATGGAAGTGAAATAAAGTGGTTAATTTAAACAAATGTGACATCGTCTTCCTAAGATATTCAAGTGTACTGTTAAATTATGTATTGATTTATAAATTAAGTAAATTAGTTTATGAGAAAATGAATTGATATATTATATTTAAAACTAAATCTAACTCCCAACTAGCATATTAGAGACAATGGGTGTGTTTGTTTTGGTGATTGGATAAGTACGTAACTTATTTTTACTTAAATTTATGGAATCTTAAGATTGGAAAAAAGTTAGATAGGGTAAAATGATAAGTGTTTGGATTAGCGATTGGATAAGTAACTTATGTAAAAGTGAATGATGTTTGGTTTGACTTTTGCATAAGTGACTTTTATATTAATTAAGAGAGAAAAATTGAAAATATTATGAAAAATGAAAAAATGAAGGGATAATTGTGAAAAAAGCCCTCATTGGCAATTTAATTGTCAAATGGGACCTGAGAAGATATCTACACACGAAGGGATTTTTTCACAATTTTCTCAAAAATTAAATTTGAAAATTTGGCAATAGTACAATTTTAAATAAAATTATTTCAAACTCTAATTTAAATTGGTACACTCCAAAAATCATTTCTATTGTGCACCTCAAATTTAAATTTTATAAATTATATCAAACTCTAATTTAAATATTAAATCCTAACTCATATTTTCACATAACTCAAAATCTAACAAAATAAACCGATAAAAACCTCAATAATACCTCCAATAATCCAAATAAATGATTTAAGCTAAATTTAATCGGTAAAAACAACATATAGAAACTAATTTATGACATGTTTATAAAAGAAATTGATTATAAAATCATAAAACAATTAAATAACAAATCTAAATTAATTATTAATTATTCTCTACATTTTTACAGTCATATATTGACAAAACTCAAAACTTGCCTAAACTTTTATCCCAAAGTATTCTCTAATCAGCAGAAGATTACTATCTAAAAAAAGAGAAAATTATTTAGAACATTTTTCATACAAGAAGTTTTGTAATTATAAGTGATTTTGAGTACCTCATTAATCCCCAAAGATATAAAAATACTGTTAAAGCCATCACTTGAGAAAATATAAGCTTTAGTTTGAAGCTTATAACTTTAAGAGCTTTTAGCTTTTTTTTCCTTAAACGCCATCGCCAAAACAAACATCTCCAAATGATTAAAATACTGTTGAATGCCGATTTCTTTCCTACATCCCCCGATTGGCTGCGCAATCGGTAAAACAAACACCCTCAATATTTTCTTAAAACCCGCTAGTTTGAGTCAAACACTTTATATCATAACGGTAATCTGCTGAGCAGCTGCTGATGATGTAAATTTAAAGCCTCACTTAAAAGAGGAGGTTGCGTTCATTGTACAACCTATTCAATTTTTCTGTTTCAAAAGGATAGTGGCATTTTCATGTGAACGAAGTAGCAGTCCTGCGTGTTTCTCTCATGGCTTGAATATGGTAAAAAGGGGGTTGATAATGAACGTGATCAAATACTAGTTTTTTTTTTTCAAGGTTAAAGATATCATCTGTCAACTTACGTAAGAAATGAAAACTCCTTATACTCTCGTCATCAATTTGAGTTGGTTGTTTTAACCGTCCTTGTTTGAAACGTTTCTCCTTTATTTTTTTTTTAAAAAATAACTCACCCACCCTATATAATTATGGAGGGTTCGAATCATAACCTTATACTAAAGAAAAACTTAAAAAGAAAGTTTGATATTACTAGGCGACAAGGCACTGACTTATTCCAAACAATTCATTTACTATGTCCAAGAAGATAGTTACCATCATTTTTCTTAATCAACCGCAAATTAAGTGCATTTGCAAATTATTAATCATTAGATTAGAAGTATCCACTGTCCAATGATTCGTGCTGTGTGATCCATGACAATTTTTTTTTTTCCAAATTTGCATTGCAAAATGAATCCAACCCCATTTTTCACTGGTGATCTGTCACTTACTCTCTTCAATCAAATGGTTTTAGTGTTTTACTTTACTTCAGTTAAAAATAAAAATTACACATAAATTTTACAACTCGACTTGTAAATATTAAAATTTAATTTGTAAATATAAATTATTAGATTTGTGTTGTAAATAACACAACTGAACTTGTAATATACAAATTTGAATTGTAAATATAAATTTTTGGGATTTATGTATATTTAACTTTTTGCATGTAATTTATGGTAATTTTCTCTTTAAGTAGGAAGTTTTTGTCCCACTATAGATCATTGGATGAATCGTATGACACTATATTTAATCTTATGGCAGACATTCAACGAGTGCGCCCTGTAGTGAAAAATATAACTCTAGGCTATCTTTTTTGGTTATGATTTTTTTTCTTCAATTTTTGTAATTATTATGTATTACCACCCAGACTTCACTTTTTAATTTTAAGTTTGATATTAAAATGTCTTTATTTATTTTCTTATTACATTATTATATTCTAAACCTTTACTTACACGCTACTTTATATGTCAGCCATTCTTTTAATTCACATAATCACATCCCTCTCGCTTACAAATCAAAGCTTATTGCTACCTTCAATCAAAATGGCTCTCCAAGAGTCGAAATTGTTGATTTTGTTTCTGCTTCTTTCGATCAAAATAGACACAACCTACGAGAATGCCGCAAGTACTGTTTCGTCGTCGTCATCCTCATCGCCGTCGTCGCCATGGTTGAAGAAAATTGGGAACCGCCGGCCGAGACAGAGTGGGTGTTGGAACAGACCGTGGATGTGCAGCCGAGGAGAGTTCCCTCCGAGGAGTCTGTGTTGCCGGAATCGCTGTGTCGACGTGACATCGGACAGAAACAATTGTGGGTTCTGTGGTGTGACATGTCTCTTTAACAAGCAGTGTTGTGCTCGTTTGTGCACCGACACAAACATTGATCCTTTTAACTGTGGTTCCTGTGGACATGTTTGCTCCTTCCCCAACTTGTGTGTGTTTGGCTTGTGTGGTTATGCTCAGTCGCCGCCGCCGCGGCGACCTCCACCATCACCGTCATGTCCTCCTCCGCCACCACCTCCCCCGTGTCCTTCCCAAGGTCATGGGCCACATGAACTGTAACAAAGTTGGACTCAATCGGAAAATACAAGATCAGATTGACCATGACATGAGATTACGCACACATTTTACTCGCTAGAGTTCATATTTTAGGTGTTTAATTAATTAATACATGATTATTCAGATATAGTTGCTTCCAGTAATTTATCTTTGATGAATTGAAAAGCTTAGTTAAAATGTGTGTGAAGCAAACAAGTCTTGTATGTGTTTAATATCTTTGTTGTAATTTTCCTTTCTTATCTTGCATTTTGTGATGGCTTCATATTTGTATTGCAAGATAAACAGTGAAATTACTTGAGTTATTAATATATTTTGAGGGTTATGTAATATTCATCTTCATACGCAGATACAGACTTATTCCGAATCCTCTTTAACTGCAAGTCCCAAGTTTTTTTTCCATGATTTGTGTGATCATCATAGTTTAAATTTCTTTACGCAAGTGCTAGCCAGAGAAGATGAAAATGTATGGTTGGCGAGAGAGTGAAGTGTAATGAGTAAAAGAGATTAGAGAGAGAGAAAGAGAGAGAGTGGGGGGGAGGCCAATATGAATTAAGTTGCTTGAGCTTAATTATTATTACCTCCGGTCCTAAATATAGGACAAAGTTTGTAGTGCAAATTACACTACAAATTTTGTCCTATATTTAGGACCGGAGGGAGTAATATATTTAGAAACTGTCCACTACATTCAACAAAATTTGTGGGAAAAAGGGTTCATGATATGTGTGACCCTAATTTGAAACTTGCTTAAGCAAAGCACCAGAGAAGGTCAGAAAAAGGTGAAAGTGGTCGGGAAGGAAGCTTTGGATGCAGTGTAAAGAGAAATACATGGAGAGAAAATGAAACTATATGAAGTTACGAGTATATTACTTGAGTTTAATTAAGTACTCCTATTTAGGATTTTCATAGATATATATATATATATATATATATATATGGACCTATTCAAATCCTCCCTGATCACGTCTTAATTTTTTTGGTCTAATACGTGAAAAAGAGTCGCATGATGAGTGATCAAAATTTAAAACTTGCTCATGCAAGCACGACCAGATTGAATGTCTTTCTTTTGGATCACCAACTGGATTTTGATAATTTTTTGAATACAAGGTTTTGTCAAGGGTCGTTACCTAGAGGAATAGGCTTGTTTAGCAACTTATCTCTTCCGTCCCTGCTACGTGTTTTGTAACATGACATGTTTTGTCTAAATCATGAATTTCTTTTAAGCAAATATTTTTAACTAACTAACAAATTTTTTAATTAATTAATAAATTTATTCTTACTAATAACTTTTATCGAGGGCAATTTTGATAAATAATTAAGGAAAAATTACATTTAAGTCCCAAATAAAAGAAAATATGACAGAAAGATCTCTTGAAATATCAAATTTGCAGTCAAGTTCTGTGGGACATTTATACAATATATTCTAAATGTGAAAAGTCTAAAATACCCTTAATGAATACACAATCATCCATTCCCTCTTCTATTTAATCACTAGGGTCATTTTAGACTTTTCACGTTTGAAATATATTGCAAAAATGTCCCACAAGACTTCACTGTAAATTTGAGATTTCAAGAGATATTTTTATCATATTTTCTCTTGCTTGAGATTTAGGTGCAATTTTTCCAATAACTAATTTTAATTAATTCCATTAATTGACTTGAAGTTGTTATATAGTACTTATATTAACATAACATGTTTTGCCTAAAACATGAATTTCTTTTAAGCAAATATTTTTAACTAACTATAAAACTTTTTAATTAATTAATCAAGTTATTTTCATTAACGACTTTTATCAAGGGCAATTTTGATATTTTATAAGAAATAACTAATTTTAATTAACTCCATTAATTGGCGCCATTCATATTAAAGTTGTTTTATAGTAATCCAACCTACGGGGTTAGGTCTAGCAAAAAGGGCTAATTCCTCACAACGTGGAGAATCAATATTTAAATTCCCGCCGGAAGATGTGCCAACATTTAGTACCTAACAATACTTTGAATATGATTGTTTCTAATAGGAAGATATATATGCTTTGAAAAAAAATAGTAATCCCATATTGAAGGACCCTGTCCCTTCACAAATAGCTATTCATTGGAATGAAATACATTATCAAGAAATGGCTTCCATCAAACACCATATAAAACAAAGTTTCGATGGAAAGAAAAGTGAAGGAAAAATATGGAAGGAAATATTAAGATTGAAAACTTTTAAAAATAGTAAAAAAATTACTTTTTTTTTGCGAGTTTTCTCTTCTAATTTTCTCTTAATCCAAACATAGGGTAAAACGCTTTCATTTCCATGGCTAAGTCCAAAGTAAAACAAAACCACCAAAAAAAAAACAAGAAGCCTTAGAAATTGATATATTTAAAAAAGTTTAGTTTCCACAGCACTCCCCAACGGATGCCATCTCTTGCCCAAAATCTGCATAATAAATCATCAAGCCACACCCATCAGTTCAACAATATATGAAATGAATTAGACCAACTAGCTAAATTGTAACATCAAATAGAGAAATAAATTAAGGGTAATAACAAATTCAATTACCTCATCAAGTTCATAACAGCATTATTGCTTGTGAGTTGTTATTGCACACATGAAAATCTTTGTTGCACATAAGACACCAACCACAATCTTTGATGCTAGACTCTTTTTCAACCTTAATTTTCAATTCGAGTTGGATGGATTCACCTCTTAGATGTCGCCAAAACTTGTGAGTATTGATCAAAGGGAAAAATGCTATGTAAAGATGAGGGATTGAATATGCTTTTCCAACATAAAATACATGTGGTGGTTCCTCAAAGCTTTCATCTTCATCAAGAGCTCTAAATCCCCAAGAAAATTTGGATCTTGAGCAGTAATATAATGCCTTCTTGCTTTTTACCACCATGCATACAGCAATTCCCCACAATTCACTCCCATAGCGAAAATTAGGGATGTCCACTGTTATAGATAAACTCACTCCAAAGGGATCAATTTGAAATTTTTGCTCTTTAAACACTGCAGTTGGGATCTTATCTCCTGAAATATGCAGGAAAATGACTTCATGTAGGAGAAGACTACATCCCTGCAACAAAGAAAAAGTCAATTAATTAAGTTTATTGATAAATTCAAAGACATATGCTAGGAGACATTACAAGAAACTAATGGTGAAAAATGAAGTACTAAGGGTGTTTTGAAGAGATAAGTTTTCTCTCCTAATCTTTTGGTCTCGTCGAATCCATATGCATACAAAGTGGATCTACTTTGTGTGCATCTGTAGAGGACAAAATCATTTGATTTGGGATCACCGGAACCGCTTTGAAATATGTTTTATGGCGAAATTAGAGTGAGATGGAAATGAGAGGTGCAGGCCCTGCTCTTTTATCCCTCTCCTATCTTTCTCTAACTCTATTCTTCTAAAATAGTTCAAACTTCAAAGAAGTTAGATTCAAAGATGAAGAGAATGACAAAGAAGACAGAATTCTCCAATGTCCCTTCAAATCTCCAATCAATGAATGAGATTTAAATCTGATATATATATATATATATATATAAAGATGGTGACGAACCTTATAGACTAGCAGTGATTCAAAGAGATGTTGAATGTCCAACAAGGGTTCAATAGAAGGACAGCAACCTGCATATACTCTAATTAAATTAGGTGGAAGCTGAGGAATAGACTGAAGCACAACACAATTACTCAAGTCAAATTGTTCAAGTTTGAGAAGATTGGAGATGCAGCCAACAGGTAGGGAAGTAAAATTGTTTCCCCTCAGATTAAAATCCATCAATGATGATAAGCCACTTAAATCATTAGGGATTGCTCCATCATACAGATTGCTGAAACTTAAATCCAGTTTTCTTAATGAAGAAAGGCCTGCAAAAGAATTTGGCAACTTCAATCCCTTGGATGCTACAGAATTCCCCAGAAAGCGACCTATTAAATGACCAAAGTAACCGAAGAAGCTCCATGAATTCCAAGCTTGCCAGTTGCATCCATGGAGATATAGCTCCTGAAGATTTGTCAAATGAACAATGGAAGAGGGTACTTCTCTTATATTAGTTCCACTCAGATCAAACATGGATAGACATTTCATGTTTTCTCCGAATTCAGGAAGCTTTTCTAGTTTTGAGCATCCATAAACAGAAAAGTCTTGCAGAGAGTTCAGTTCCAATTTCCTTGGAAGGGTCGTGAGTTTTGGCACCCTCTCAAATTCAACTTAACTAGCTTCTTGAGCTGCCCAAGAGAGCCATGAAGCTTTACCAGATTTATGCAATGCTCAAGAAACAATCTTTCAAGGTTTGGAACTCCCTTGAAATCTGGAGTCTCAATTAGCTCGTTGGAGAAACTCAAGTCCATGAACTTCAACGTTCCTAAAAACTGATTAAAAAGAAAAAGCGAACATATATGTAGATATATATCAGCTTCATCCAAAATTTTGTGATAAAATAAAGTAACTCTCTTTAATCATTAAAGGAGTGTCCATGGAAATTACCGGTCTTCAATTCCAAAGTTTCCTGATTCTGCTACGATGTAAGGTAAGCTCCACAAGCTGATATAGTTGTTCAATATTGCGAGGCAGAGAAGCTTCCAAAGGATATTTCTCCCATATGAGAACTTTAAGTGTAGTAGGAAGACAATTGAGACCATGCCAAAGATGCACATTACTTAAGTAGAGTAATCTAAGATTACTCATCCTTGAGAAGCAATCAGGGTGCCAATTCGCTTCATATGGTCGCTGCAGATTCAGAACTATACTTTGAACATTCTTGCTTCCCTGATAAACATGAAGAGATGTTATTAGAAAATCAAGACTGAATATAAGTATACATTTGGAAATAAGATAATCAGTTTATTATGAGTCAAAAATCCATAACTTACTGCATTTCCTCTAAACACTTGATCAATCTGCTCCCAAGACCACAACCTACTGCGTTTGCCAGCATCACTAGGAGATTCCTGCAAGACAATGTTTTTCCCCATCTCCTGAAGCAAATCATGCATATGTACATATTCTTGGCCATTGAATGAAAGGTAAGTACTCAACAATGATTTTTCAATTAGAACTTGGATTCCAATTGTTGGATGAAGGCCACGATTTTCCAATATTCTAGTCACTTCAACTTTTTTCTTCCAATTAAAAAAGCATGAAATATCTAAGAATATTGTCTTGTACTCTTCATCATCTAGCCCATCATAACTTATTCGAAGTATCTTGAAAATATCTTTATGTAAATTTTGCTGCTTTAACTTGCGCAATGTGTCTCTCCATTCAGATATACTTCTTTTACAAAGAAATGAGCCCAGCACTTGGAGTGCTAAAGGAAGACCACCTGCAAAATCAACCACCTTTTTGGACAAGTCCCAGTAACCTTGTAGAGGATAATCCATTTTAAATGCATGCTTACACAAGAGATTGAGAGATTCACCTCTTCCTAGCATCTTCATTTCATACTTCTCAAATTGATCATAAGCTGTCAACAAGTGTATATCTCTTGTAGTCACAAGAATTCTGCTTCCATCTCCAAACCAATCTTTGTCCCCAACTAAATTCTGTATTTGACTTATATGACTTACGTCATCAAGAACAATAAGAACTTTTTTATTGCATGAAAAGCTTCTTATTGCCTCAACTCCATCATAGGAGTCATTGATTTCACTGTGTCCAAGTTGAAGACCAGAAAGTAACTTCTTCTGCAAGTAAACCAAACCACTGCTTTCTGAATCCTCCCTTACATTGGCAAGAAAGCAACTGGTTTCAAATTTGTTTCGAATTGCCTCATAAACAACCCTAGCAAGAGTTGTTTTGCCTATTCCGCCCATACCCCATATTCCTATAAAACTTTTATGATTTAACTCTATCTTCAAAAGAGAGACCAATGCATCCACCTTTGATTCAAGTCCAACTAAATGAGCAAAATTAGATGGCAATTTAAAGAGCAATTTGGTCCATATTGCTTTAGCAATATTTTCTATGATTTCTGCTTCATGCCTACGAATTTACATAGATCAAATTAGAAATAATAGTCAAATCACAATTAATTAAGGGGGAATGACATTTAGGTCCCAAAAGCCTGAATTAATGATAGTTAGGTTCTGGACAAATTCTTCTAAAAAGAATTGCAAATATCGATTCAGACAGTTGCAGACAGAGTTACATTTAAAACATAAATGTCTAATTTGTAATTGAACTTCCTGAATTTCCAGTTGCTTGAGTCAATATTTACAACTCATTTAAAAAAAAAAATTTGTCAGGGACTTAACTATCATTAATTTGGTCTTTTGGGACCAAACAGCCATTCTTCCTTTAATTAATGCAGAGGATTGGTGGGCATGTATAGAATATGACTAGCATTGGCCGTGAAAACTGAAAAGGTACGTAAAATGGCGAAAACGAGGGAAATTTTTTTGGGAGAATTACAGCTAGGTCCCAAATAAAAAGGAAAATGAAAAAATGGTCCTAAGAAATTATCAATGGAAGCTCCTGAATTGTCAACGACTTGCACATGAGGTTGTTAATGGAATCATTTTTTCATTTTAAGATTTCAAGGGACCATTTTTTTATTTTTCCTCTTGCTTGGAGCCTGACTGTAATTCTCCCAAATTTTTTCTAATATGGCCCCACAGCCTTTTAAAGAATGAATTAGCGCATTTAATCAACTGAAACAATATGAAGGAACATTTACCATTTCTAAATTTCGTCCAAGTAATGTTATTGATGATATAAAATTAATATTAAAATTTCTTATATACAAAAAATACTCCATCCGTTTAAAAATATAAGTTTTAAATTTGTGAAGGGGTTTGGTCTTTTTTAATAAGCTACACCTTGAACCAATCCTATCAATTAAAGTGTTTTTTCCCAATTTTGCCACACGTCCTCTTATTACCTTTTCCCCATGTATAGTCTCTCATCCTTTTTCAGTTTTTCACACTTTATCTTTTTATAAAGAAGGGTATATTAAAAAAAATAAGGAGAATTACACTTTGGTCCCAAGAAAAAAAAAATGAAAAAGTGATCCTATTAATAATTTCACGAACCTGTATTGACAATTCGTTAACAACTCCAAGAGTCAGTATTGACAACTCCATAGGACCATTTTTTCATTTTGTAATCTATTGGGACAATTTCTTCATTTTTCTTTTTTTTTTGGGACCTAAGTCTAATTTTTCAAAAAAAATATAATATATATCTTATTTATTATTTTTAACTAATTTTAACTTATATTTTCGTACACAAGCCAGTTATTGGAAGCATATGCTCATATTTTAAACAGCACGAAGTATAAATTTTAAGTAAGCGAAACACAATAAAAAAATTAAGCTTGTAATGAACATGCCCTTAATTAAATTGCATTGTGGTGTGGAGTACCAGAGTAGAATTTAAGAACTTACTTGTTTGTAGCATCCCAACCAGCGAAGTTTGCAACTTGTGTTAAAGCTCTTCTCCAGTTTCTGACCTTACAATCTGGAAATTTTCCTTCAAGTTTCTCAAGAGCTTTCCGAATAATTCCCTTTTGATGCCGTACATCAGACGGATCTACGCCATAAAAAACTGGGAAAACCGTCAGGTTTTGTTTGGATTCAACAATTCGTTGCAGTTCATCCAAACACCAAGAGGAGGAAGCATAATCCTGGGAGAGAATGACGATTGCGAAGAGAGATTCGTCAATCGCCTTCATGAGTTTCTGCGAAATTACTTAACCTCGCTCGATTTGTTGATCGTCCCTGAAAATGACGATCCCTTTTCGCTGCAACGCAGCGTACAAGTGATCGGTGAAGTTTCTGCGAGTGTCTTCTCCTCTGAAACTCAAGAAAACGTGATAATTCCATGGAGCCATTAAAGGAGAAGAAGATGATCGAGTAATGGTTATTATGGAAGAAGACAAGGAGCAGATTCATTTTGGGTTGTCGTTTTCCCCTCTTTTATAATCCAAATCCCTAATAACTTACTTTTGGTTTTCTTTCTCATTTTTCTTCTTTGTAGCAATATTTCTTCTTTCTGCAGAAGACCACCCGCCGACGGCACGGCATTAAAAATATATATATGTCTTCATCTTTCGCCTTTCGGTGTCGCTCTCAACTGTATGGGCCAATCATAAGGGTCAAGGCTTGGGAGTATGCTAAAGAAATAATAAAAAATATATAAATTCCACAGTTTCGCTGGCATTTTTTGGGGAGAATTGTGAAAAAATATCTGAATTTAATTGTCAAGTGGGATTTCGATGTGTAAACGATTTTTTAGGTGTGCAGAATATCTTCCTTTATGTGCAGACGATCTTCTCTGTGTGTAATATTCTTCTCTATGCGTGTACAAAATATCTTCCTTTATGTGCAGGAGATCTTCCCTCATGTGTAAACGATCTTCCCAGATCCCATTTAACAGTTAATGATCCAGTAAGATCTTTTTTCACAATTCTCCCTCTTTTTTTAATAAAATGATGAAGGGAAAATTCCAAAAAACTATATGGAAAATTGTAAAAGGATAATCCAATACATTGAAAATGGGAAAAGACAGATCAAGCGGGTGTTAGACAGGAAGAGGAATATGTCCTTTTGAAATCTCGGCCAAATGACGAAAATGTTCTTCAGCCCTCAGTTGAAATAACAATATAAGAGTTGTTAATGGCGAATTCGGAGCTGTTAATGACGAAATAAATGTTGTTATTGGCACTAAAACTTGTTAATTGTGAAAGAAGAAATTGGAGTTGTTAATTTTGAATCCCGAGTTGTTAATTAAGAGATGAGTGTTGTTATTGGCCTTGAAATTTGTTAAGTGTGAAAGAAGAAATTGGAGTTTTTAATATCGAATCTGAAGTTATTAATTAAAATATAGGTGTTGTTATTCTGAATAGGAGGAAGAAAGTGGAGTTGTTAATGTAGAATATGGTGTTGTTAATAAAGAGAAATGAGTTGTTATTAGTCCTGAAACTTGTTTAGTGTGAAAGAAGAAATTGGGGTTGTTAATTAAAAGATAGGTGTTGTTATTGGCCCTGAAACTTATTTAGTATGAACGAAAAAATTGAAGTTGTTAATATCGAATCCGGAGTTATTAATTAAGAGATAAGTATTGTTATGGGCCCTGAAACTTGTTAATTGCAAAAGAAGAAATTGGAGTTGTTAATGTCGAATCCGAAGTTGTTAATTAAAAGATAGGTGTTGTTATTGGCCTTGAAACTTATTAATTGTAAAAGAAGAATTGAAGTTATTAATGTTAAATCCGGAGTTGTTAATTACGAGGATCATGTTATTCTGAAGTGGGAGTGGAGGGCTGAAGGGCATTTTCGTTATTTGGCTGAGATTTCAAAAGGACAAATTCCTCTGCCCATCTGACACCCACCTAATTTATCTTTTCCCATGTTCAATGTATTGAACTAACCTTTTACAATTTCCAATATAATTTTTTAAAATTTTCCCAATGATGAATTAGGTATGAAATGAACAAAAGTTTTATACAATAAAGCACCAACGGCACGGCATTAAAAATAGGGAAAATTATTCAAAAATATCTTGGGGCAAATTAATTGCTGATTGCTACTAAGTGTGCAAGTGATCTTTCGTGTGTGCAAGCGATCTTCCGTTTTGTGCAAATCATCTTCCGTTTTGTGTAAACCATCTTTCATAGTAGCATTCAGCAATTAATTTACCAAAAAAGTATTTATCAGCAATTCTCCCTTAAAAATATATATGTCTTTTCATTCAAAAATATATATGTACATATATGTCTTCATCTTTCGGTGTATATGGCTAAAAAAAAGGGAGAATTACACTAATGTCCCAAGGAAAAAGAGAAATGAAAAAATGGTCCCAATAGATTGCAAAATGAAAAAATGGTCCCATGGAGTTGTTAATACAGGCTCCTGGAGTTGTTAACGAGTTGTCAATACAGGCTCCTGAAGTTGTTAATGGGACCATTTTTTTATTTTACAATCTATAGAGACCATTTCTTCATTTTTTTTTTCTTTTTTTGGGACCTCATTATAATTCTCCTAAAAAAATATTTCGGTGTAGCTCTTTAACTGTATGGGCCTGTCATAAGGGTCAACGCTTGGGAGTATACTAAAGAAATAATAAAAAATATATACATTCCACACTTTGGGTAGCATTTTTTTTTAATAAAATGATGAATTTGGTATGAAATGAACAAAAGTTATATACTCTTTTGATTCTTATTATAAAACACCAACTATCAATTCTCATAAATCAATAAAGATAGTTAAAAGCATTAAAGTTATCCTAAAATTTAAGTAGTTTTCAATATTACCCTTACCAACTACACCAAACTCAAATATCCATTAATTATTACTCTCCCTCTCACTACCCTTATTATATATAGGCATACATGAAAAAATAAATTAGATGCTTCTTGAAAACGTATAAGTGCCTTATAAAAAGAACCAAAAACACTTGTTAATTGATGTCTTATAATAAGGATCAGAGAAAGTACAATAAAGTTATAATAATAGATTCCAAGGAATGAGGGCACTCATGATATAAACATAAGACAAGCTGGTTGGCACAAAAAAAAAATAAGACAAGTTGGTTTTATTAGAAATATTAAAAAAATTAATTAAATTATTTTAAAATATTTATATTTTTCATTTTTTCTCTAAACTATCTTGCCTAACCTATAAACTGATATACTCTAATATAAAGATACACAATATATGATATGATTAAGTAACTTATTTAACTTCATTAATCTCTAAGAAAAAAATCAACTTCATCTTATATTTAAGATCGGATGGAGTATCAATTTTATAGGAAATGTCCAAGGAATAAAGAGAGTTCAAGGTCAAAAAAAAAACAAAAAAGGAAAAAAGAAGGTAGAAGTAGCAAATTGATGTCATTTTTTAAGGTGTGATTAAAATCAGAATGGATAAAGAGACTATTGATCAAATTCTTCTTGGATGCGACCACATTATGAAACAAATCGGGTGACCGAATGCAACATCAATTTCAAACAGCTGATGCAAAAAAGAGAAAGAATAAAATATGCTAAGCTCACTCACATGAAAGTTTGAATTTCATCACGACCGAAGAAAATTCCAATATGACAGGCGTGTATGAATGTCAGTGAGTGTTTGGATGGGCGAAAATATGATTTATAAGTTGTTTTTTATATAAATCGAGATAACACTCCTTTCACATACTTATCTTATATACCGTAAATTACAATTAAAAAGTTTCTTTTAAGCATTTTTATCGCTGTTCCAAACACACACTTAACCATTCTAATTTACGCTGTCTAATCACTTTTTGTAAGCACAAGAGGAAGTAATTTATTTAATTTCTTTAAATTAGTCAACTGAGTTTTATATTAAAGACAATTATAAGTAGTATAAAAATATCTTAATTTATTTTATGAGTTAAGGAGTAAATTTACCAATAAAGTTTTGTTTGAGGAGCGTCTAACACAAATATGTTTTAGAAGGGACAAAAATACCAATAAATAATTAAAAAGGGGCATCTAGCATAAAGACCGTTAAATCCGTACTAACGGCGTTAAATTATAAGAGAAGTAAACCCTAATGATGTTAATATGGATTTAACGGTTTTTATGTTGGAAGCCTCTTTTTAATTGTTCATTGGTATTTTTACCCCTTTAAAATATATTTGTGTCAGATGCTCCTCAGATAAAACTTCCTTAATAAATTTACCCCTTAACCTTTATTTTATCAAGACATTATTATATTCTAAACCTTTTCTTGCACCCTAATCCCTACTTTATATATCAGCCATTAATTCTTCAAATTGTTATCCCTCCTGTAAATAGTTTTTCTTAGATACCAAAGCACCCCTTAACTTATTCCATAAAAATCAAAGCTCTATGCGTGCTACGTGCTCACCCAAAATGGCTCTCCAAAAGTCGAAATTGTTAATTTTGTTTGTACTACTTTCGATCAAACTAGAAGAACCTACGAGAATGCCACAAGCACAAGCACTGTTTCTTCATCGTCATCCTCATCACTATGGTCGAAGAAAGTTGGGACCGCCAGCCGAGACAAAGTGGGTGTTGTAACAGACAGTGGATGTGCAGCTTTGGAGGGTTCCCTCCCAGGAGTTTGTGTTGCCGGAATCGCTGCGTCGATGTGACATTGGACAGAAACAATCATGGGTTAGATATTTTAAGGGAGAATTACATTTAGGTTCCATGGAAGAGAAAAAATGAAGAAATGGTCCCTGTAGATTGCAAAATGAAAAAATGGTCCCATTAACAACTCCATGAGCCTGTATTGACAACTCATTAACAACTTCAGGAGCCTATATTGACAACTCCATGGGACCATTTTTTCATTTTGCAATCTATAGGGATTATTTCTCTTCTTTGGGACCTGAATGTAATTGTCCCTATTTTAATATATTATAATTATTAATAATTATTATTAATAAAGCAATAAATCAAAATATCTTGGTTATAGTCAGTAAGTCAGATTTAGATCCAATTCAAGATTAGGGTTATTGGCTATTAATGTGATTTTTCTGATGGTGAAAAGACACAATTGAGTTTACGGTTGATTGATATAAGTGTCAGAAAAACATAGTCTACTCATATGAGGTTCTCTGACTGGCGACGGCTCTTAACTCAGTTGCCACCGTTGTGCCTCATAGCCAATCAAAAAGAGACATGACAATTATCTTCTGTCTTCAATTCCTTTTACAGTTCTCTTTCACAGGATTTGTAAGTTACCTGTTTGATCAAAACTTAGCAATGACAAGAGATAATTCTTATAAGTCTTTCTTCTGTCTTCAATTCCTTTTACAGTTCCCCTTCACAGGATTTGTGAGTTATCTGTTTGATCAAAACTTAACAATGACAAGAGATAATTCTTTTAAGTTTTTCGCTATTGATATAGGAAAATTCATATACTATAATTTATGATTTATTTATATATCCATGAGTTTTATCCTACCTGTGGCTCTTCTCTCTAATCCTTTACCTTCTCCTCTTTGATCGGGGATAAATGGTTATACCGTAGTAATGTTTACATAGGTTCCATCTCTTAGATCAGATATCACAATTTATCTGAATTTTGATTTTGAATCAAATAGATTCATTTCCTTTCAGATTATGGGATGTGAGGATGATTAATTTGTCCAATGAACATTAGGTTTCGAAGGATCCGATTATGTTCTGCTTTTACAATTATCCAATATGCATTTTATCATGAGATTCTTGATTTCTGCATTCACGGATATGTATGTTCTCTGTAATGTGGGTTTTGCTTGGGAGAGAGAGGCAAGACAGAGAGATTTATGTTTTCAACCTCGTTCTTGCTTTAAATCGTGAAGTTTTGGGTTAATTGACAAGAGAAGAATCCCTTTGTTCTTCGATGAACTTGTAGCTCCTTCATCAGAAAATCGGAGGGTCCGAAATCGCATCTCTGTTTTTGATTTCTTGCAATATGTTTTGATTTTGATTCATTACAGCCATGCTATGATTGTCGCCGTCGGTTCTTCATCAGAAAGTCGAAGAACCTAGAAATTGTATTCTTTGTTTTGATTTGAAACTCAAATTATTTGTTTCAATTCTGTGTTGATTTTGAGAGATCATGCCAACAAGAGTTCCATATCATGTTTATTCTTGTTCTTCGAGATCACTGCCACCGAAATCGCTAGCGTCAAGGTCTCAAATCGCCTGGGAATGGCTCCTGGAATCGCAGCAAGCAGCAACCCATCAGGGTCTGAAACCAGGTCACCCAGCGTCTCTAGTCGGGTTCTAGGGGTCCGAAAGGGTGGAGAAGAAGCTGTGAAACGGCGTCGTTTAGCAGTGTCTAGAAAGGCTTCTCTACTCTCTCTAGACGGTGTCGTTTTGGGTCAAAAGTGAAACACTGCGTTTCACTTATCAGGGAAGATGGGCCGACGCGTTACTGGGCATGGGGAGTTTGTATTTTTTGTTTTAATTTATTTTGTTCTGGGGCCATTACGAACTCGGCCTTCACCTATGCAATAAATTCCATTTTATTTTATTATCCTGCATTCTGGGCCGAAAGGATTTGGGCTTATGTGCTATCACATTCTGGACTTGTGAATTTTATATTTCCTGCCTTTATTTGATTTAACTCACTCTGGGCCGAGGGAAATTGGACTTTTTATTTTATTTTTGCTTCTGGGCTGATGATGCATCTGAGCCGAGGTAGGTATTGGGCTTTGATTTTTTTTTCTGCCTATTAATTATTAAACTCAACTAGGCAGAAAAATCTAATGGGACTTGGATCTCTTTTTTAATGGACAATTTCATTTCTGGGCCGACATCTTTTGTTAATTGTAACAGTGGCATTTTTTTTGGGGTGACATTTCTGGGCTTTATTGTTTTTAATTCCCTTGCTAGAGAAATTTCTTATGGGCCCCATTTCGTTTTGAATTTTTATGGGCTATGACGTTTTATCAGATATGAATTTTTGACTAAATGGATGTTATTGTGCCCTGCCTATAAAATTAACTTCTGTTTCCTGTATTATTTTGATTATAGCACATCAAATTGTTTACATTAATGAAAAAGGTTAATTCTGGCAACTTTCACATCCTGGGAAATTATTTTTTTATGAGTTATTTAATTGTCTAAATATTTGGAAAATTAACTTTAGACAATTATTTAACAATTTAAAATTTTGGGAGATCTAATTTGAGTTGAAAAATGTCAAAATTAACTCTTTAAACAACTTTGAATGCATAAAAAAGTGGGAGGGTTTTAATTAATCCCCCCATCAGGTGTGTATATATTATATTTATTTTGAACGCACGAAATAGTGGGAGAATTTGTCTAATATAATTATTTAATCACATTTTATTGATTCAATTAATCAATCAAATTCTCATTAAAGATTTGTGCATATTTTTGGAATCTAAATGCACATAGTTGATATTTATGATTAGTATGCATTTTGGAGAGTAGCCACAACATCCTCTATTGCATGTGTAAATAATCACTTATGTGTTTTAAAATATCAACTCTATCCAATGGGTAACATTGATTTAATCAAAGCGGGAGGATTGTATTTAATCACTTATGTTGATTAAATTAATTAGTTAAGTCCTCCTTTAAGCTATGAGTAATATACCCCATTTTGGGATTAAAGGCTTGAGAATAAGCTTGAATCAAGGGGATCCGACTACTAAGCTCAGATTTAGCAAGTGTCATAGGAAGGCATAAATTTATTCCCTAAAATTCTTTTACACTTTTGGGGTATTAAAGGGAATAAAATAGTGAATTAAAGAGTATGGGAAATGATAAAACAAGGTAATTGGTGATCACACATAACATGAGTATGTTTAGAATACAAATTGTAAACATTTGAATTGTTGTCAGTGAATTTCCATGTGTAGCAGTCTTATTGTGTGACATTTTTAAATGGATAAATGATGTCCAAAAATTGTGAAATTTTACAGGATGAAAGTAAACATCATAAGCTTTAATTTGATAGGTAATAAGTGATTTTTGGACTTGAGGATTGAGATATATGATTTTTAAAAATTAGACCCTGTTTCTGGAACCAATTCTAGAACAAGTAATGTTTAATGAATTTATGTGAATTTTGAGCTTCTAGTTGGCTAAAGGCTATATTTTTCTTGAAACTATATTCAATAAGGGTTTCATAGTCTTTAGAATCACTCCAATAAGATGTCTACAGATAAATATATAAATTTTTAAAGTTAAGCAAAAATACTGCCAGTTTATGACAAAAATCATAAAATATATAGGTAAAATGGTAATTTGTCATATTAAGCAAAAGAAAAATATTTTATTCTGATTTCTCACCCATTATCGTCCAGAAAAGAGGAATATGAGGGGAAAAAATAATTTATTAGGGATTTATAATGATTTTGGGGCAAAGTCAAAAGAGAAAAAAAAAGATAGCACAAAGCGGTCAAAAATTGCAACTCTTGTACAAATATGTGGAGGAGGAAATTATGTTGATTTAATGGCATATATTTACTCCCTCTTAAAACACACTTTCGGCCAAGCAATATGGTCAAAGAAAAAGATGGCCATATTAAGTATTTAGCATGTGTTGCAATAAGATATAAAATATAACAAAGGGGGTGAAGATGATATTTTTAATGAGGCTTTCTCTTTCCTTAAGCCTCGTATTTCGGTCAGCAGTTGAATAACAAGAGAGAGAGTTAAATGAAAGTGAAGTATAAACGAGCAAGCAAGGACAGGCTCAAGCTAATCCAAGGTGAGTCTCTTATTAAAAACTTGTGATTTTGCTTGAAAAATCCATGGAAACACCCTCTAAACCTCATATCCTTCTTCAATCTATGTTTAGCAAGGCAAATAGCAAGAGGAAGAGGGAGAGGGGAGGATGATGATAAAGTAAGGAAACTCAAGGTAAACTCCTATAGCTTGATGAATCTTGATGTAGGTTGGTTGATATTAGTAGTTGTTGGAGTTATTGGCTTGCTGGGGTGTGTTTTCTTGATTTTGTAAAATTTGGAAAGCTCAAATCCTAGCTGTTATACTGCCCAAATTTAGCTTAATCATGTTTAGAATGTGATTAAGTAGTTAAACAAGTGATTAGAGGTATAAAAAAGGTGATTATTGGATTGAAATTGAAAAATCACATTTTCCCCAAAATTGTTGAAACTTTCAGTCAGTTCTGGACAACGAGTGTTGCAGCTATAATTTTATCAATTTGATACTTCCATTTGATTTAGAATGGAAAATTGTGTAGGGTTCATGTTGGATGCGAAATGAAAAAAGCCATAGAATGTAAAGTGTCAAAATACCCTTGAAAATCCTAAGTTAGGGGCTGTAAGGGCATTTTCATAATTTGGTACTGAATTTTTTTAATATGAGGCCAAACATGGATTCTACACGAAAAATTGTATAGGATTAACCTAAGTCATTATTTTTATAAAAGTACAGTTAGACTTGGTATAAAAGGGGATCTTGCTGCGGTCCGCTGCCCGTCCTTTTCTCCCAAACTACACCGTTTTGGTGTAGTTTGGGGGGTAAATGAGGGGTTGAGTTTTTTTTTAAAATAGTATATAGTATTTTGAAGTATTTTTTTGGATGTATCTAGTATCTTAAAATATTTTTTAAGTAACATGTAATATTCTAAAATAATTTTTAGTAGTTTTAACTCCTTAAAATATTTTTTCAATTGAACCCAGTGTGTTAGCAGATTGATTGCAATTTAACCCTTAATGTATTTTAAAGAGTTAAAAGTACCAAAAAATATTTTAAAGGGTTAAAAACACCAAAAAAATATTTTAAAGTGATTTTTGGAATTGAAAAAATACATTGAGGGTTAAATTGTAATCAGTTTGCTAACACACTGGGTACAACTGAAAAAATATTTTAAGGAGTTAAAGTACTAAAAATTATTTTAGAATATTACATGTTACTTAAGAAATATTTTAAGATACTAGATACATCCAAAAAAATACTTCAAAATACTAAATATTATTTTTTTAAAAAAACTCAGCACCTCATTTACCACCCAAACTACACCAAAACGGTGTAGTTTGGGAGAAAATGACAGGCAGCAGACCGCAGCCAGATCCGTATAAAGGGACTAGGATTGTGTCCCTAAAGGTATTTTGTTCATTTTGTAGTTTTAAGCCAAGATAACCAACACAATGAGTTTAGAATGAACTATGAGTGACTAATAACTCATTTATCCTAAATTTGGAATTTTAGGATATACCGATAGCCCGAGCCGAATACAGTATTGGCCAACAGTTAATCAAGGGAAGGACGATCCAAGTAGTGAACTTACATCTCCTGCATGTATTTGATATTTGTGTTGTGTATTGATGCATGTGATTGATTTGCTCAATTATGTGAAATATATATGAATGATTGAAGCTCTGTTTCTATTTATACTATGACCATGAGTATGTTATTTAAAACATTGAGCACGCAAATATATCATTGTGTTAGTATGAATTTATGTAAAGTAAGCATATCATGCATTGAACACTTATCTTACGTTCATATTGGTATTGTTTACTACTAAGATTCTCTCGAATCTCACCTTTCTCATGCAAATATGTATATATTTTTCAGTGGCAAGCAACGGCTCAAAAGGCAGAATCGTAATTTCCGGCAATTAAAGGTTCCAGTCAAGATCAGGCAGAGCATTTGGTTATATGAAGACATTCAATTGGAGTGATTCCAAAGACTATAAAACCCTTATTGAGTCTAGTTTCAACAAAAAATATAGCCTTTAGTCAACTGAAAGTTCAAAATTCTCAAAAATTCGTTAAACCTTACCTGTTCCAAAATTAGTTCTAGAAACATGGTCTAACTTTGAAAAATCATATCTCTCAATTCTCAAGTCTAAAAATCACACATTACCTATCAAATTAAAGCTTAGAATGTCTACTTTCATCCTGTAAAATTTTACAATTTTTGGATATCATTTATCTATTTAAAAATGTCACACAATAAGACTGCTATACAGGGAAATTCACTGGCAGCAATTCAAATGTTTACAATTTGTGTTCTAAACATACTCATGTTGTGTGTGACTATCAGTTATCTTGTTTTATCATTTTCCATACTCTTTAATTCACCATTTTATTCCCTTTAATATCCCAAAGGTGTAAAGGAATTTTAAGGAATAAATTTATGCCTTCCTGGGATACTTGCTAAACTTGGGCTTAATAGTCCCCTTTATTCAAGCCTCTAATCCTAAAATTCAAGATATTACACCGTGTATATACAGAATTTAAGTGCACATAATTGATATTTATGATTAACTAGTATACTAGAATGGTAGCTACAGCGCCCTCTTACAACATGTATAAATAATCACTTGTGGATTTTAAAATATCAATTTTTAGAAGTTGATTAAATTAATTAATTAGGATTCTCATTGACATTGTGTGTGTGTGTGTGTGATATTTAAATTGTATATATTTGATATTAGTGATTAGCATACATATTTATTTTTAAGGGATAGCTACAACATCCTTATGCACATGTTGTATGCATATTTAATCAGATAAAGGTTTACCATATCAAAATTATAATCATATGTACAATTAATATGCACAATGGTGTGATGTCTTTGTGATGAATACATAGAATCAAAGAGTAGCACTGCATCCTTACTAGGCACATACACTGTATTTTGTTCTACTAAACAAAATATATTACTCAAAGATTTAAAGACGTTAGTTGTAATTAAATGTGCGGTTATTGGCAAATAAATAAATAAATAAATGTGTGGTTATAATTAATCTTTATCCACAGGTAGATAATTATAATCATAGTTTTAATTAGGGTGGAATGGAACAACATTATATTTTCTAAGTAGCCCACAGGTATTAGGGGATATAACTGCATTCCAATTTCAGCAATTTGAGATAAATTCATGCTATGCTAATGTCTTTGCCCATAGGTAGACATCAATGATACAAATTTATAATTGTATGATTTTCATTGATAAACATATGCTTATATGCGATGGTTACTTTCCTGTTATAGTAATTTTGTAAGTATATTTTGATTTTGATTTTGTAGCATGATTGCTATCTATTCAATTATTTAGTTTTATATAATTTATTAGAGACAATTAAGCCTACAAAGAAAACTCTACCATTAGGATAAAATTGATATTAATTAAAGTTCTAGTATTTATAATACTAGCATGAGAAATGAGATGACATTATTGTATCAATAAAGTAATCTAAGTTAAAAGCTGGTTATTACAAGTACACAAAGAATTGATCAAAGTTAATGGTTGTTGATAGGCTGAAGGATAGATTTACAAATTCTCATAAATATTATTGCATTGTTTTGTTTACTATAAAGTCATTCTCTGTAAAAAGGTAATATGTCTCCATTAATCTTGGTGAAACATATCTTTAATTTATTATCTCATGAGTTATTACGCTTTTTTATGAATATATGCATAGACATTAAGTATTCATTGGAAATGTGTATATGTAAGTTTTGCTCCTATTTGAAAAAGCATGAGATTTTAAATGAGGGTTATCAAGCTACCAACTTTAAAACCGTAAATCAATAGACATATAAAGTTTAATCTGTCTATGATTAGTGACTTGATTGGAGGCAGTAGTGGATATACACTTGTCATTAGTTATATTCTAACAGATGAAATGGTTTATCCTGCTTTTAGTTGACTCTTCAAAGACTTGAACATCTTTTGCTTTATAATTAAGTAGTGTTATTTGACACTTTTAGAGAATATAAAGTAGAAGTGGGTAATTTAATATGGTAAACAGATTAATATTGTAAAGTCAATTAGAAGAGATGGATGATATGATGGGTACATGACTGAGGATAGTAATTTAGCCTATATATTTTCCTCTTAAGGAATACACTCAAGATAACTATATATCTTTGATAAGTTTCCAACAAAATTATATTTAAACCCTTTTAAAATCTAAAAGTTAAAAGATCAATTTATATAAAATTGTCTTATGAATGGAAGAGTGCGGAAGAAAAACATTCTAGAGATTAAGACTGCATATTTTGGTAAATATGTAGAGAGATCTTAGCAATTCCATTTAGCTATCCATTTTATTTTAGAAGTTGTGCAGTAATTTTGAAATGCCAAATTATTAAGAAATGACATATTAGTGAGAGTAATCAAACTCATTTATAATGATCACACATAACTGATTGAAACCTCTAATCATGATGAAACATTGGTTTTACATGATACTCTTCTTGTTGAGGTAAATGTAAAACATAATGAAGTTCTGAAATTCTCAATTGGTCAAACGTGAAATAAGAAGTATCAACATCAAGGGCTTTATCAATTATTAGGAAAAGTGTCCTGAAGCAAACAAGGGATATTTCAAATTGATAGATGATGCTCTTATTATACAACTTCAATCTATCAATAGATTGAGTTAAGATCAATGACAATTCAAATTTGGCAATTGCTACCAACTACATCATATACTTTAAATAATCTAACTAGAATATAAATAGAATAACCCTAAATTCCATTGGCATCTTTCGATTATAGTACAAAGGAGAGATGTGTATGAATTAAAAGAAAGGTTACATGAACTATAAGGAGAATTTAGGAAGCAAAATTAAAAAAATGTCCTCACAAGCATGTCTCACATTAATGGTGAATAAGGTGTAATGATGCAATCACTTTCATGATAATGTTGAAAGCATCATATTACTATTTATATCGTTAGATTAGTGGGAGTTGAATCATCTATATTGAACAAAATGATGATTTACTCATTGCTTGTGAATTTTAATATAAGGTGTGGACTAAATCACTATTGTTCAAATTTGTGATATGACTAGGTCAAGTGTAGTATTCTTTTAAAATACATAAGAAAACTGTTCTCAAAACATTTAAGAATATCATAAGTAACCTACGATTACAAGTATTTGAACATTTATGAATAGATTGTAGTTGCTATGAAAATACAATAGACTATTCATATGTCTCTAATACATATATCATTGTATTCCTTCTAATTTAATTTCCTAGGTGTAGGCTTGCTTGAATGTGCACACAAACAGGCAATGTTGTTATAAGGGAACTTTAGGAGGATTATCAAGCATATTATTGCTTGAATAATAATTAAAAAGCTGCAGGTCATGAAATATACTACAAATTTACATTAAGTCTCATGCTCTATATATAAAAGAATGATTATATTTGTTTTTTTAGTATGATGTGTTAATTGTAAAATAGTTAACATTATGATGCATTTTTACATTTACTGAACAAAATGTATCATGGAGGAATACAAGATTGCTAAGTAGTCACTGATTGTTTAGTTTTACCATGAATTGCTTAATCTAGTCATTCTTGGAGGTAAGTTATAAAATTTCTGGTTAAAGAATTTCATCATGTGGTTTTAAATTAATTTAAACCCAATAAGAGTGTTGTGTGACCATAAAATTAATAGGTCATAAACACATAAAGTATAGATCCTTAAATGAATTGCATGCATTTAGAGACATAAAGGATCAAATACCTTACTTGTGAGATGGATCACATTGAGTTATCTAAATAAGGTATTGTCAAATGATGGAATTCATGTTGGAGTTTGTTGTCTCATATTGGTACTTAGTTATCGAGATTGACAAACATTCAAGTAGGAATCAGATAAACATTTAAAGTTTATTCGTTAAGTTTGAACCCATTACGTAAGGGTACTGCTATGTAATATATGGAAGATAATACTCGACTTAAGGAGACTTATCGTCATGATTCTTACAGCATAGCCTTAATTAATCTGAATAGGGAAACTAACATATAGTTACGGGTTAAGTAGGAAAATGTTAGATATTTTAATATATTATAATTATTATTAGTTATTATTAATTAGATAATTAATTAAAATATCCTGAGTATAGCCCGTAAGTCAGATTTAGGCCCAATTCAAGATTGGGGTTATCGACTATTCATGTGATTTTTCTGATGGTGGAAAAGACACAATTGAGTTTACGGCCGATTGATATGAGTGTCAGAAAAACCTAGTTTGCTCATCTGGGGTTTCCTGACTGGCGGCGGCTCTTAACCCAGTTGTTATCGCTATGCCTTACAGCCAGTCAGAAAGAGAGCTGGCAATTATCTTCTATCTTCAATTCCTTTTGCAGCTCTCTTTCATCAGGATTTGTGAGTTTTCTGTCTTATCAAAGCTTAACAATAGCTAGAAGTAATTCTTATAAGTCTTCCACTATTGATATAGAAAAATTTATATACTCTAATTTGTTATTTATTTGTATATCCATGAGTTTTATCCTACACTGTGGTGTGACATGTCTCTTTAAGATGCACTGTTGTGCTCGTTTGTGCACCAACACTAACTTTCATCCTTTTAACTGTGGTTCCTGTGGACATGTTTACTCCTTCCCCAACTTGTGTGTGTTTGGCTTGTGTGGTTATGCTCAGTTGCCCACACCGCCACCGCCACCGCCACCATCACTGTCATCATGTCCTCTTCCGCCACCACCTCCCCCATGTCCTTCCCAAGGTCATAGGCCACATGAACTATAACAAAGTTCAACTCAATCGGCAAATACAAGATCAAATTGACTATGACATGAGATTTTTTTTGTGACAACAGGCAGACAGGGCCTTCAGCTCCTTAACCCGGACTCCTCCCGGTATCTGATGCCTTTTCCCGAGTCCCTGGCCTTCTAACACTGGATCAGGTAACCCGGGGTAACCGACTAATCTGAAGCGGGGGACATTTTTAAGGCACACCCCTATAAGGTGCTTTGCACCAAGAGTGGTTCCCCCTCCCAACAAGTGCTTCTCCCAGGTTCAAACTCACATTCGCCTGGGGGAGTGTCAGATGCCTTACCACTGCACCCCGGCACTTGTTGGTACTATGACATGAGATTACACACACATTTTACTCGCTAGAGTTCATTGTTTTACGTGTTTAATTACTTAATATATGATCATTTAGATATAGTTGCTTCCAATAATTTATCTTTGATGAATTAAAAAGCTTAGTTAACATGTGTGAAGCAAACAAATCTTGCATGTGTTTAATATCTTTGTTTTAATTTTTCTTTCTTATCTTGCATTTTGTGATGTCTTTGTTTTTGTATTGCAAGATAAACAGTGAAATTACTTGAGTTATTAATATATTTTGAGTGATTCAATCTAGTACTTGTATAAGAATAAGGCTACTTATCACCTTAACCACCAACTTATTGATCCTCTTACATGTTTTATAATATAATATGTTTTGTCTAAAACACAAATTTTTTTCTACAAAATATTTCTAACTATAAAACTTATTAAATAATTAATTAAGTTCTTCATATTACTAACTTTTATTGAGGGTAATTTTAATATTTTACAAGAAATAACTGCTTTTAATTAACTTTATTAATTGACATAAAGTTGATATTAGGCACTTATAATAAGATTAGACGGGAGTATATTTTTGAGCTTTTGGGCCCCTTAAAAGCCTCATAGGGAGAGCATGAGTCCAACATTATTATTGGGTTTTTTGTGGGCCTTGTAGCATCGGTTACATTATTTGAGTCCACAATGATTGTTGGGCCATTTTCCATATAGGCCTGACTCAATTCACGCCATGGTATTTTTTAAAGTTTTTGGGGCCAATTCATATTAAAGTTGTTTAATAGGAGTAGTAATCCTAAATTGAAGGACCACGCCCCTCACAAACAGTTATTCACTGGAATGAAATAGTACTCGTAATACATCGTCAAGAAATGGCTTCCATCAAACACCATATAAAACAAAATTCACACTAAAAACAATTACATTTCCACGGCTAAGTCTAAATTAAACCCAAAAAACAAGAAGAAACCTTAGAAATTGATATTTAAATAAGCTGAGTTTCCATGGGCACTATCCAACGGATGGCATCTCTTGCCCCAAATCTGCATAAGAAATCATCAAGCCACATGGATCAATTCAACAATATACAGAATGAACGGGACCAGCTAATTAAATTCTAATACATCAAGTAGAGAAATAAATGAAGGGCGATAATAACAAAATCAATTACCTCATCAAGTTCATAACATCATTATTGCTTGTGAATTGCTATTATGAAAAGCACGAGTGGCAGTGCTTGTATTGCACACATCAAAATCTTTGTTGCACATAAGACGCCAACCACAATCCTTGATGCTAAACTCTTTTTCAACGTTAATTTGCAATTCAAGTTGGTGGGATTCACCTCTTAGATGTCTCCAAAACTTGTGAGTATTGATCAAAGGGAAAAATGCTATATAAAGATGAGGGATTGAATATGCTTTTCCAACACAAAATACATGCTGCGGTTCCTCAAGGCTTTCATCTTCACCAACAGCTGTGAATCTCCAAGAAAAATTGGATCTTGAGCAGTAATATAATGCCTGCCTGCTTTTTACCACCAGGCATACAGCAATTCCCCACAATTCACTCCCATACTGAAAATTTGGGATGCCCACTATTATAGATACACTTGTTCCAAAGGGATCAATTTGGAATTTTTGCTGCTTAAAAACTGCAGTTGGGATCTTTTCTCCTAAAATATGCAGGAAAATGACTTCATGTAGGAGAAGACTACATCGCTGTAACGGAGAAAAAGTCAACTATTAAATATATAGATAAATTCAAGACATATAATTAGGAGACATTGCAAGAAACTAGAGGCGAAAATGAAGTAAAAAGGATCTTTGAAGTGATCAGTCTTCTCTCCTAATATTTTAGTCTTGTCGAATCCATATGCATACGAAATGGCTTCCTTAGCCACTTTGAAACATGATCACTCTCCTATTTTTAATACCTTCATCGTCCCTACCATCATTGAATGAGATTTAAATCTGATATATATGTATATGTGAAGAAAGAAAGATGGTGACAAACCTTATAGACAAATAGTGATTCAAAGAGATGTTCCATGTCCAATAGGGGTTCAATAGAAGGACAACAGCCTACATATACTCTAAGTAAATTAGGTGGAAGCTGAGGAATTGACTGAAGCTCGACACAATTACTCAAGTCAAATTGTTCAAGTTTGAGAAGGCTGGAGATGCAGCCAACAGGTAGGGAAGTAAAATTGTTTCCCCTCAGATTAAAATCCATCAATGATGATAAGCCACTTAAATCATTAGGGATTGCTCCATCATACAGATTGCTGAAACTTAAATCCAGTTTTCTCAATGAAGAAAGGCCTGTGAAAGAATTTGGCAACTTCAATCCCTTGGATACTACTGGATTCCCCAAAAACCGACCTATTAAATGACCAAAGTATCCAAAGAAGCTCCATGAATTCCAAGCTTGACAGTTGCATCCCTGGAGGTATAGCTCCTTAAGATTTGATAAATGAACGATGGAAGATGGTATTTTTTTTACATTAGTTCCACTCAGATAAAAAATGGATAGACATTTCATGTTTTCTCCAAATTCAGAAAGCTTTTCAAGTTTTGAGCATCCATAAAGGGAAAAGTCCTGCAGAGAATTCAGTTCCAATTTCCTTGGAAGGGTCCTGAGATTTTGGCAGCCTCTCAAACTCAACTTAACTAGCTTCTTGAGCTGCCCAAGGGACTCATGAACCTTAACTAGATTTATGCAATGCTCAAGAAACAATCTTTCAAGGTTTGGAACTCCCTTGAAATCTGGAGTCTCAATTAGCTCCTTGGAGAAACTCAAGTCCATGAACTTCAACATTCCTAAAAACTGATCAACAAACAGAGAATATATATATTAGCTTCATCCAAAATTTACCCTTTAATCATAAAAAAGTGTGTGGATGGAAATTACCGGTCTTCCATTCCAAAGTTTCCTGATTCTGCTACGATGTAAGGTAAGCTCCACAAGCTGATATAGTTGGTCAATATTGCATGGTAGAGCTTCCAAAGGATATTTCTCCCATTTGACAACTTTCAAAGTAGTAGGAAGAGAATTGAGACCATGCAAGAGATTCACATTACTTAAGTAGAGTAATCTAAGATTACCCATCTTTGAGAAGCAATTTGGCTGCCAATTTGCTTCATATGCTTGCTTTAGATTCAAAACTATACTTTGAACATTTTTGCTTCCCTGGTAAACATGAAATCAAGATTGAATATAAGTATACATTCGGAAATAATGTAATTAGTTTAATTAGTAAGAGTTTGGCACATATAAAAATCCAAGAACTTACTGCATTTCCTCTAAACACTTGATCAATCTGCTCCCACGTCCACAACCTACTGCGTCTGCCAGCATCACTTGGAGATTCTTCCATAACAATGTTTTTTCCCATCTCTTGAAGCAAATCATGCATATATACATATTCTTGGCCATTGGATGAAATGTAAGTGCTCAACAATGATTTTTCAATTAGAACTTGGATTCCAATTGTTGCATGAAGGCCACAATTTTCCAATATTTTAGTCACTTCAACTCTTTTCTCCCAATTAAAAAAGCATGCAATATCTAAGAATATAGTCATGTACTCTTCATCATCTAGCCCATCATAACTTATTCGAAGTATCTTGAAAATATCTTTATGTAAATTTCGCTTTAACTTATTCAATGTGTCTCTCCATTCAGCTGTACTTCTTTTACAAAGAAATGAGCCCAACACTCGGAGAGCTAAAGGAAGACCACCTGCATAAACAACCACCTTTTTGGACAATTCCCAATAACCTTGTTGAGGATAATCCGTTTTAAAAGCATGCTTACACAAGAGATTGAGAGATGCACCTCTTCCTAGCATCTTCATTTCATACTTCTCAAATTGATCATGAGCTGTCAACAAGTGTACGTCTCTTGTAGTTACTAAGATTCTACTTCCATCCCCAAACCAATCTTTATCTCCAACTAAACTCTCTAGTTGTCTTATATGACTCACGTCATCAAGAACAATAAGAACTTTTTTATTGCATGAAAAGCTTCTTATTGCCTCAACTCCATCATAGGAGTCATTGATTTTAATGCCTGTTCCTTGATGAAGAAGAGCAGAAAGAAACTTCTTTTGCAAGTAAACCAAACCCTTTCTTTCTGAATCCTCCCTTATGTTGGCAAGAAAGCAACTAGTTTCAAACTTGTCTCGAATTGCCTCATAAACAACTCTAGCAAGAGTTGTTTTGCCTATTCCGCCCATGCCCCATATTCCTATAAAACATTTATGATTCAGCTCTATCTTCATAAGAGAGACCAATGTGTCCACCTTAGATTCAAGTCCAACTAAATGAGCAAAATTAGGTGGCAATTTAACACGCAATTTGGTCCATATTGCTTTAACAATATCTTCTGCAATTCCTGCTTCATGCCTACGAATTTACAGATACCAAATTAGAAATGATAGTTGTTTAAGTGGAAATCTCAATTAATTAAGGGGAATGACAGTTGGTTTCCAAAAGATTGATTTAACGACAATTAGTTCCCCGGCAAAGTTTTTGAAAAAATGAATTGCAAATGTTGCAGACTAAAAACTATATTTTAAACTTACATGTCTTATATGCAACTGAGACTAAAAATCTGTTGTCATTCTCTCGTCACCTAATGTAGAGGATTGGTGAGCATATATAGAATACGACTAGCATTAGCCGTGAAAAGACATATAAAATGGAGAAAAACAAGGGGGGTTTTCTGACGTGGCAAAAGAATTGCAATGTTGCCAGAAATGTCAGGAATGTTCTCCGTTTCTAAATTTCGTCCAACTAGTATTATTGATGATATAAATAGTAAACACTAAACTACGTGACTTTTTACAATCTTAAAAAAATATAATTTTAAGTGAACCATAACTTGTCATTGTGTGTGATGTACAAGAGAGTAGAATTTAAAAACTTACTTGTTTGTAGCATCCCAACCAGCTAAATTTGCAACTTGTGTTAAAGCTCTTCTCCATCTTCTGACCTTACAATCTGGGAATTTTCCTTCATGTTTCTCAAAAGCTTCCCTAATAATTCCCTTTTGTTGTCGAACATCAGACGGATCTACGCCATAAAAAACTGGAAAAATTGTCAAGTTTTGCTTGGATTCAACAATTTTTTGCAGTTCATCCAAACACCAAGAAGAGAAAGCATAACCCTGGGAGAGAATGACAATCGCAAACAGAGATTCGTCAATAGCTTTCATGAGTTTCTGGGAAATAACTCGTCCTCGCTCGAGTTCTTGGTCGTCCCTGAAAGTGACGATCCCTTTTCGCCGCAACGCAGCGTACAAGTGGTCGGTGAAGTTTGTGCGAGTGTCTTCCCCTCTGAAACTCAAGAAAACGTGATAATTGATCAGCGCCATTACAGGAGAAGATGGAAGTAATAGTTATGGAAGACAAGGGGTAGATTCATTATGAGTTTGATTTTTTTTCCCCCTCTTTTATAATCCACAAAAATACCCTAATTAATTACCTTTCGTCTTCTTCCTGAGTTATGACTGACTAAAGCTTCAACGAAGACGAAGGGAGCCATTTTTCTTCTTTCTGCCGACCACTCACCGGCCTCAGCTCTTGTCTTCATCTTTCGGTGGCCCTCTTAATTGTGCGGGCCAAGGGTCAATGTTTGGGGCGGTGCACGTTCAATCGGAAGCCAGAGGTATAATATAAAAATATATCGGGGTTAAAGTGTAAATCTACACTAAAAACTTTCTTTAGTTGTAAAAACTGAAAAACATACAAAAGGTTTTCAAAATAGTGTAAAAATGACATGGTGGTTAAGTCAACGATAATAAACATATCAACCAAGAAAATGGTGTAAAATTATATATGAAATTTTTAAATGATGCAAAAATACACATTAAGTTTTCAGTGGCTAAGGCATTTCTTGCATCATTTTGGAAACTTCATGTGAACTATTTTTGCATCATTTTCTTGACTCTACATGTTTGTCAAATAATTAACGTTAGTTGGCATAATAGTCATGACATTTTTATACCATTTTGAAACCTTCATGTATATTTTATGCCCATGAAAAGTTTATGGTTTTGATGTCCCAGGTGGAATACTTCATGAGTAGGTTTACTCCTTATTCCAATATAAATTGAACACTTTTGGTCAAAGCATGGAAAAATAAAAGGTAAGATTTAATTTTGTCCCATAAGTTATTATGTATCAGTAATGTTGCCCTAAAACATTTTTCCTGGATTTAATGTCGCTCTAGTTGTTATCCAAATTAAGTTTAACCGTTAGTTGACTAAATATATTGAGTTAATAGATCCATCTGTCATACACGTTATTTTCGCTAAAGTGGCAAATTGCCTCAGAAGTTTTCATTCAAAGAGTAATGTTGCCTAGAAAAGTTTTTTGGATTTAATATCTAGAAGTTTCCAAATTATAGCAATATTGCCTTGATTATTATTTAAGTTAAATTTATTCGTTAGTTGACCCAATATATTGAGTTGATCAGAGGTGGAAATAGGCTAAGCTTTACATAAACACAATAGGCTTGGACCTGTAATAGAGATTCAAAGCTTGAGCCTAAGTTTGAGCTTGTATGTAGGTTTTTTTATAGGCATGAGTTTGGGCCTTCAAAAGGCTTGTTTAAATGCCTTCTTAAATTGTAAACTTTTAAATAACATTTAAAGCCCGAGTCTCCAAATCATATACATCCCTTCAGGTTTATTCACAATTCTACATTATGTTTTGAAAGCCTAATATCCATGCTTGTCATAATATTAAGGTTTAGTAAGGAAAAAATAATAATGTCTAGTGACAATAATTGTCTGAGCAAATAGGAAAAAACAAATTAACCGTCTGTTAATTAATGAGATATATTTTCTAAAATTGACCAAGTATAACAAGCAACATGTAAAACTAGATTTTACTTCTTTTATTTTTTCCATATAAATTGGGACAAACTCCTCCCGCTAAGATTATCATTTGGTATTAAAATAAACTCATAACAATTATTATATTTTAGTAGACGATACAAATCAGGGGAGAGGGGGTGAGTTTCTGTTGCCATCCCAAGTGATCAAAGAGAAGAGAAGTAGGCATTAAAATAATAGTAGTCCTGAATTAGATGCTGCTTGTGAAGTATGGAAAGAAATCAAATTTGAATTCCCAGAAATGCATACTTTGTAATCCAGTAATTACCGTTCGTTCTATTAATTGAATTGCAATTAAACTCGGCCCAATCTTTTATTAAATACGCTAGGCTAGACTTTTTGTGAGCTAGCTAGGTCGTAGGCTCCTATTAAGGACCTGACCTATTTCCATTATTAGAGTTGACAAAAACAACAACATTGAAGATTCCAAATTGTAGCATATTCTGTTATATTTTTTACATTGAAACTTATTATTACATTGTTACTCAATTGTTATAAAACTTTTAGATGATTAGTTTCTTGAGACCTTATACTAATTCTCCTAGAATTTTTAATAAGGCCTTGGGTTGCAATTGATTTGTTAAGCCCTTATTGTAGCACAATGGAACTTTGAAGAGAAGGACCACGTCATCATTTCTGTCTTTGTTTTTTCCGGTAATATAATAATTTGAAAGCCTCGAAAGGAACATTGGAATTCTTATATGCATGAAAATGAAATGGATTCCTTACTATATAGATGGCCATCATTCATTAGATCATATATTCAAATTAAAATTGAACGAGGATCTAGATTTTATTTTATTAAATTTAGATGATCGAGACATAACTTTTTTTGTTGGGAAGAGGGTGGATTATTGTAAAAGAACCTCGTATAGATAGGATCTTCTTGAAGAGAATAAATTTTCAAAACTATCACAATACTTAGTCTCACACCCACATGATGCATATAGTCAAATAAAGCATTATTAACATCCAATTGCTTTAAATGCCAATTATGGGCAGCAGCAATAGCAAGTAAAACACGCACAGTGGTAAGCTTAACAACAGGAGAGAAAGTATCATTAAAATCAACACCCTCAACTTGAGTGAAACCTTGAGCAACTAATCGACCCTTATAACGATTTAAAGTACCATTAGAATTATACTTCTTGGCGAATACCCATTTACAGCCAATAGGTCGCTTATCAATAGGCAAATCAGTAAGCACCCATGTTTGATTAAGTTGCAAGGCCTCAAGTTCAGCTTCTATAGCTTTCCTCGAACCCTCATGTTTAATAGCCTTAGAATAGGTATATATTAGGTGGTTTGTCTTTCTATCGATATATAACCTAAACCAATTTGATAGGACTTCACTTAACAGAGACTCTTACATTCTAATATCCCTCCTACTACTTTTTAGTTTCTTCTTTCATCCATTTTTGTCCACAATCTCCATTTTTTTTCTTTTCTTTTCTTTTCTTTTGTTTTTTTTTTGTGTGTGTCCCGCATTGAATGGCTCTTGATATATACCATATGTAATTTTTGTCAAGCTATAGATATATGTTGGGTTTGTCTTTCTGTCAAAATAATTTAAAGCCAATTTGATAGTACTCGTATACCTTCAAATCCTTTCTCTAATTAGTTTATATGGGACTCTTATATCCTAATATTCTTCAACTCATATCTTAAAACTCATCAACTTCTCTTGTCATTATATTACTACATCCCGTCCTTAATACAAGAGTTTGTCCGTAGTTTAAATTTACACTATAGACAAGCTCTTACATTAAGGACTCGGGGTAGAGTATTATGTAATTACACATATTTAACTCAGTGATGATCTCTTTCTTTTGTTAATTACAGCATCGAAGCCTCCTGCTTCACGAAGGTGATATCACTTTGTTGCATGTTCAAGGCAATGAAATCCCAACCTGGTTTCAAAGGCCAGATCATCACTTTTCTGCTGGAGGTGAAGAAGGTTTTAGACCACGAGAATCTATACAAGTGGAGATTCCTTTCAACCAAGATCAGACCAATGAATGGTTAAGAATTGGAGTGTGCCTCGAGGTAAACAGCAGAGAAATCAGCAAAGAAAAGAGAATTCGTTGGAGCTTCAAAGCCATTAATAATGAAGACGATGAAAGATTTTGTCAAAGATCAGAACGAGAGTTCCATATTGGAAATGGATTACATTCTCCTGATCCTCATCTCTATATTGCTTTTCTTCCCTTTAATACTCATAATTGTTGGTCGAATAATCTAAGAGGTGATGATCATCGTCGCCAACTTGTTTTAAATCTTAGATTTAATATGCAGTGTGATATTAAGGACTATGGTTGGCGTCTCATCTATAACTGTTAGCACTTTATTATTAAAGCACGTAGGTTATACTGTGTGTGATAAACTGATAATACATACATCAGAGGATCAGAGGTATTTGGGAAGTTTGACTGTTCTATTTCTGTTATTCATTCCTTTTTATTTTAGAGAAATTAGTTATTTAGTGTAATAATTATGATTCTGAAGTTTGATCTATTTAACAATTACATCATTGTCATGAGCTAGACTCTCAAAAGGTGTTAACAAACTGAATCCTTGCCGTGGGATGCATGGGTTTCTTTGTTTATTTCTCTCTTTGTTTTTTGGGTTAATGTGTCAATTTACCCTTGAAGTATTTGACCATTTGCAAACTCTTAGTATTATTCTGGAAGGTTTTTTCAATTTTAATATCACCCCAAAAGCTTTAAAACATAGCAACGTCACCTCCAAATTAACAGCTCGAACGGTCAAACTTTAGTTGATCTCATTACGCTGATGTAGCATGATCATGTGGGATCCACATCACTTGTTGAGTTTGACAACAATATTATTAGCAGCCCTCCTCTAAAATCATCTAAATTGGGTAATTAAATAATATTAATGTCTATAATTAAAATAATTCACGCTTGTATTAGTTTTTTTTTCAGAAAAAAATAAAAGCCAACAATAACGAAACTAAAACGGCATAAGAAAACAAATAAAACGGCATCTTAGAAAACGGTGTCCGCAACCACAAATATATGATCCATGATATGGTCGTTTCCACGCAATTTCCAACGGTCAGAAATCAAAGCAGTGAATCATCACGCTTCAAATGATCAATTTCATTAAGGAATCAAAGAAACCGAATCTTCATACAATGGCGCAACAAATCGGTAGAAATCCGATTCCACGGCGGAGCTACCACGGGTTCTAAGGATCGGTGAGTTTCTCAATCTAATCACTTTGGCTGTTGGACATGATCATATAAGAGCTAGCTAGTGTACTAGGAGAGGGTTTGCTTTGTTTTTTTTTTCCCTGGTGTTAAACATAGGAGTTAGAAAAATAATTTTCAAAGATTAAAGAAATTAATGCAAAATTCCAGACAAATACTATCAAAATAGGAAAAATACAAATAAGAGAGGCTAATATTTGAATCTCAAGTCAATACTACATATTGACTTCACTCTGTTTTTTAAAATTTACTCAGGGGTAAATTGGTCATTTGAAAAGATTTGGAAATCTCATTCCTTCCTCAAATCTGATATGGGTTTTCAGATATTGGCCTCCCTTATTTGTATTTTCCCCATTTTAACAGTATTTTTCTGGGATTTTTGTGAAATTAATTGATTTAGGTTTTTTTTTAAAGAAAATGTGTGTTGGTTTTTGTATAATACCCATTTAGTAATTTGTATTAAAAACTACTCCTTAGAAAAAACGCTATTAGGGTGTGTTTGGGATCACATTTGGAGGCCTAAATGTGCATCTCAACCACCAAAAGCTACTTTTTTGCTTTTTGTGATGTTTGGATCAACGATTTTCAATTAGGCTTTTAAAGAAAAAACTGTTTTAAACCATAAGTCAAAATTTTATGTTTTTGGCTTCTCCACGGAGAGAAAAAATAGATCATGGAGAGAAAAGAATATGAATACCATGAGAGGAAAAGTATTCGGTCCCACTTTTTTAATTAAAATAACATTCTAGTTCTTATTATGAGTTTACTTATAAATGAAAATTTTGGTCCTAATTATATGTCAACTTAAAGGTTAATAATGATTGTTTTTCTAATTTTATCCTTATTTATGAAAGCATCCAAAGAAAAAAAGTAGTAAAATTTAAGAGAAATCGGTAAAAACTCTCCCATTAAAAATTTAATTGACATGAATAACTTAATGAGTTTATATATACGAATAATGACAATACTCTGATTGAGGTTATTCTCATGAATTAAATTTTTAAAGGGAGACTTTTCTCTAATTTTCTTTAAAATTTAAGTAATTTAGTATTTTTAAATTTTTCCTAATAATACATTAACTTTTTTTTTAAAAAAATTTATATCATTTTTAGTCATTTTACATCCAAACTTACTTTTGTATTAATCATCTCAACAAGTTTCAGTTCATCAAACTAACTTTTCTAAAAGTCAATCCAAATATAAATTATATTACACAATATAACTTTTACCCTATCTTACGCTTGCAAAAATCATATTGAAACAAAGTCACATTTGTCACTGCTAATCCAAATAAACCCTTAATTTATATAATTAGTCAGTAGAGAGAGTTTAGAAGATAAAGCGGACTAATATCTAAAATAAATCCCTTTAATAGGAGTAATGTCTTCCTAAAGTCAGTAGAGAGGGTTTAGAAGATAAAGTGGCTCAGCTTACCAAGGAAATAATTTTCAACACAAATTATTAAAACGGTATTTTAGAAAAACAAATAGACATTTTTTTATGAGGGCATAACTTAACTAAGTTTTTTAATATCTCTAAACTAGTGACCTAACTCTTACATTTAGGATTGAAACAAGCACTTCATTTATTTAATCATATCTAATTCTTACATTTAGGATCGAAAGCAAATTCTTTATCAGGTTTTGTTGCAGATAACTCAACCGTGAAACATGTTATGTTGTGTTATGGTGTGTAGGGATGAAGGAGAACTGATAGAAAGCATAGTAGAAGGGGTTTGGATGAATTTACGCCCAAAATTACTACTCCCTCTGGTTCTAAATATAGGACATAGTTTGTAGTGCAAATTGTACTAGAAATTATGTCCTATATTTAAGACTAGAGGTAGTATTAATCTCTGACACTTTGAATCCCATTGATTCTAAGATAGAGGAGATGAATGGGATTGTGATGGAAGGCTTGACAAAGTTCTATAGGCCCAAACAAAATGATTCAGATACACAGCCCAGAAATTTCCACATCTGATCTGACTATAATTTTAATTCTTATTTTCAATTATAGGTTTGTTTGATTTTAGGGAAAATGACGAAAAAAAACTTTAAAATTGTAAAATTTTAAATCAAATTTATTATCAATAATTAATAAGATAATGATAAAATTATGAGAAATGCTTAATTTAGGATTTTATAATTTTAAAGTTCTTTTTATATCATTTTCTCTTTATTTTATTGGTTTGAATAGATCAACTCAGTTTATTATACTAAACATATAGTATTGTTCAGTTTTGATAAATTTATATACATTTATCTTTGTGAATTGTTATATGCAAAACCAACGTTCTTGCATAAAATTTTAGGGTAACACGTGTTAGTTATGGAACTAGACTGTATAAAGTGGGTGTTTGGAAAACACATGAATCGATTAATAAAAGAGAAAAATCAATCTTTTAATATATTTTTAACTCACTTATAACTTAATTATTCAATTATTAATCTGTGTGACTTAGGTTCTTAATTTTTAGTTTGCTTATGACTCACTCCCATATATTTTATTTTTTATATTATTATCCTCGCCATCCATAACTCGTCATATGTGACAAAAATTTGCTTCCAACTTAGCTTTGCGAGGGTGTTCGGAAGATAAAACATGAATTAATTAAAAAAAAGCTCTTTTACAATTTATGATATAAAACTCTTCTAATATATTCACTTTGTACAACATAAGGTGACTTAAATAAGCTAATCAAAACACACCACTTAATTTTTTTTCCGCCTACAAACACCCACTTAGTTATAGGGTATTCAAATTGAAACAATTTGCTGGAGTACTTTGTAGAAAAATCCTCAATTTTCTTCTGTTAATATGACAGACTTTTTCAAACATGTCATAATAGTAGGAGTGGAAACAAGTCAAATAAGGCTTTAGCTAAATAAGTTTGAACCTATAATATAAGACTAAAGTTTGAGTCAGAGTCTAGGCCTATATATAGATTTTTTTAGACTCATGCCTGAGTCTTCAAAAGGCCTTATCAGAGGCCTTATCAGACCTGAAGCCTTTTTACTAGGCTTAAAAAATTAAGCTTTAAAGACTTTAAATATGCTTAAAGGCCTATAATTAAAAGTCTACAATGTTATTAAAATAAAATTTAATTCCTATAATTTAATAAGTTTAAATGAAAATTAATTTAAAAAGATATTATTTGAGTTTTAAATTATAGAGAATGAGTCACTATGATAATTTAATAATTGCATTTTTAAATTAAAATAACAAATGATAAAAATATAAAAATAACGTGCGCGCACATAATATATATGAAATTATATTTTAAAATGTGTACATAAGCCATGTCTGAAGGTTTATAAGCCGAGCCTTCATAAAATAAGCCTAGCATGCTTAGATATTTAAGTCCTCATTGGTGCTATGGTCCTTGACGCTGATATCTGCCTACCCCAAATCAAGCACCACTGGTGTGGTCGTCTCCTGTGGCATCGTCTGCGGCGCCTATGGTTGGGCCAACTCCTGTAGGGGGGATGGGCTGAAATGCCGCTGTCGCCCTCCTTCCATGCTGCCCCTCCCTCTGCCCCCATATCTACTGCTGTCGCCACGCAAAATAAGTCTGAGGACCTTGGGCTACTTCCCCTTATCCTGTCTAGAAGTCATATCAACTACAAAATTTCAAAAAAAAAACATTTTAGTCACATTATTATGTAAAAATATAATAAAAATAAAAATACATATAAAATATGTATTGTCTCCGTACCTCAAGTGAAAATAATGAGAAGTATTGCAGCAAAAACTCTTCCACAGACGCCTGAATGCTCAAATATAAAGAAAACACTCAAAGGAATCTCAGGAAACAAAATGGCCAAATGGAAAAGTGAAGGGGGGAGGTGGGTTTAAATAGAGGCGGCCTTTGTAGCGATTCTTAAAATAACCGCTACAAATAACCTTGGGTGGCTAAAATTTGTAGTGGTTCTAGAATAACTGCTACAAATTACAAAAATGTTTGAAGTTCTGTAGCGTTTATGGTACAAAACCGCTACAAATTTAGCGACCTCTCAAATTCTGTAACAGTTATAAATCTATAACCGCTACAAATACGCGACCTTTCACATTTTGTAGCGGTTTAATTGATTAAACCGCTACAAAGAAACGCTACACTGTTGACTTGTTCTGTTTTCGCCAAATGGCACCAACTTTGTAGTAGTTATAATTTACTAACCGCTACAAAGATATCACTACAAATTTTGGCGGGAATTGCGCGTCATATTTGTAGCAGTCATTTATACTTAACTGCTATAAAAAACGTTGTCAATCTGTTACACCACTTGACGCATAGCTTGCCGCTATAAATTTGTAGCGGTTTAGGCTTTAACCGCTACAAATTTTAACATTTGTAGCGGTTAATTGTAACCGCTACAATATCAATGCTACAAAATACCATTTTTTTGTAGTGTTTGGAGAAATTAAAGATATTGCTTAAATTAGTTAATCATATTTATTTTCCTAAAATACCCTTATTTAAAATTTAAAATGACATCCAATTACGTTGATTCTTTATTTTTTCTTGTATCTCTCCTGCCTCACACACGACTTCTCCAAGCTCTCACACAATCCGGCGTCGTCAATCTCCTTAAACAACTGCCGATCTACTCTTATTAAATTATTAATGTGTTTAATTATTATTGAGAAAGTATCAATAGGGGGTTTTTGGGAAGAAATTGACAAAAATTAGAACTTTGTCCTATAATTAGGACCAAGCTCAACTCTCAAATATTATTTTATAATTAGGACCGGAAGGAGTATATATTATCTTTGTCTTTCTAATCTAATGAACTAGGTATATATTAGGTGGTTTGTCTTTCTATCGAAATATAACCTAAACCAATTTGATAGGACTTCCCTTAACAGGGACTCTTACATTCTAATATCTCTCCTACTACTTTTTAGTTTCTTCTTTCATTCATTTTTGTCCACAATCTCCATTTTTTTATTTTCTTTTCCTTTTTTTTTTTTATGTGTGTGTCCCGCATTGAATGGTTCTTGATATATACCATATGTGATTTTTGTCAAGCTATAGATATACGTTGGATTTTTCTTTCAACCAAAATAATTTAAAGCCAATTTGATAGGACTCATATACCTTCAAATCCTTTCTCTAACTAGTTTATATGGGACTCTTATATCCTAATATTCTTCAATTCATATCTTAAAACTCATCAACTTCTCTTATCGTTATATTACCATACATCCCGTTCTTAATATAAGAGTTTGTCTGTAGTTTAAATTTACACTACGGACAAGCTCTTAAGGACTCGAGGTAGTATTATATAATTACACATATTTAACTCAGTGATGATCTCTTTCTTTTGTTAATTGCAGCATCGAAGCCTCCTGCTTCACGAAGGTGATATCACTTTGTTGCATGTTCAAGGCAATGAAATCCCAACCTGGTTTCAAAGGCCAGATCATCACTTTTCTGCTGGAGGTGAAGAAGGTTTTAGACCACGAGAATCTATACAAGTGGAGATTCCTTTCAACCAAGATCAGACCAATGAATGGTTAAGAATTGGAGTGTGCCTCGAGGTAAACAGCAGAGAAATCAGCAGAGAAATCAGAATTCGTTGGAGCTTCAAAGCCATTAATAATGAAGACGATGAAAGATTTTGTCAAAGATCAGAACGAGAGTTCCATATTGGAAATGGATTACATTCTCCTGATCCTCATCTCTATATTGCTTTTCTTCCCTTTAATACTCATAATTGTTGGTCGAATAATCTAAGAGGTGATGATCATCGTCGCCAACTTGTTTTAAATCTTAGATTTAATATGCAGTGTGATATTAAGGACTATGGTTGGCGTCTCATCTATAACTGTTAGCACTTTATTATTAAAGCACGTAGGTTATACTGTGTGTGATAAACTGATAATACATACATCAGAGGATCAGAGGTATTTGGGAAGTTTGAGTGTTCTATTTCTGTTATTCATTCCTTTTTATTTTAGAGAAATTAGTTATTTAGTGTAATGATTATGATTCTGAAGTTTGATCTATTTAACAATTACATCCTTGTCATGAGGTAGACTCTCAAAAGGTGTTAACAAACTGAATCCTTGCCGTGGGATGCATGGGTTTCTTTGTTTATTTCTCTCTTTGTTTTTTGGGCTAATGTGTCAATTTACCCTTGAAGTATTTGACCATTTGCAAACTCTAATGTTGTTCTATTTACCCTTGAAGTATTTGACCATTTGCAAACTCTTAATATTATTCTGGAAGGTTTTTTCAATTTTAATATCACCCCAAAAGCTTTAAAACATAGCAACGTCACCTCCAAATTAACAGCTCGAACGGTCAAACTTTAGTTGATCTCATTACGCTGATGTAGCATGATCATGTGGGATCCACATCACTTGTTGAGTTTGACAACAATATTATTAGCAGCCCTCCTCTAAAATCATCTAAATTGGGTAATTAAATAATATTAATGTCTATAATTAAAATAATTCACGCTTGTATTAGTTTTTTTTTCAGAAAAAAATAAAAGCCAACAACAACGAAACTAAAACGGCATAAGAAAACAAATAAAACGGCATCTTAGAAAACGGTGTCCGCAACCACAAATATATGATCCATGATATGGTCGTTTCCACGCAATTTCCAACGGTTAGAAATCAAAGCAGTGAATCATCACGCTTCAAATGATCAATTTCATTAAGGAATCAAAGAAACCGAATCTTCATACAATGGCGCAACAAATCGGTAGAAATCCGATTCCACGGCGGAGCTACCACGGGTTCTAAGGATCGGTGAGTTTCTCAATCTAATCACTTTGGCTGTTGGACATGATCATATAAGAGCTAGCTAGTGTACTAGGAGAGGGTTTGCTTTGTTTTTTTTTTCCCTGGTGTTAAACATAGGAGTTAGAAAAATAATTTTCAAAGATTAAAGAAATTAATGCAAAATTCCAGACAAATACTATCAAAATAGGAAAAATACAAATAAGAGAGGCTAATATTTGAATCTCAAGTCAATACTACATATTGACTTCACTCTGTTTTTTAAAATTTACTCAGGGGTAAATTGGTCATTTGAAAAGATTTGGAAATCTCATTCCTTCCTCAAATCTGATATGGGTTTTCAGATATTGGCCTCCCTTATTTGTATTTTCCCCATTTTAACAGTATTTTTCTGGGATTTTTGTGAAATTAATTAATTTAGGTTTTTTTTTAAAGAAAATGTGTGTTGGTTTTTGTATAATACCCATTTAGTAATTTGTATTAAAAACTACTCCTTAAAAAAAAGTCCATTAGGGTGTGTTTGGGATCACATTTGGAGGCCTAAATGTGCATCTCAACCACTAAAAGCTACTTTTTTGCTTTTTATGATGTTTGGATCAACGATTTTTTCAATTAAACTTTTGAAGAAAAAACTGCTTTAAATCATAAGTCAAAATTCTATGTTTTTGGCTTCTCCACCGACAGAAAAAGCAGATCATGGAGAGAAAAGAATATGAATTGAATACCATGTGAAGAAAAGATATTCGGTCTCACTTTTTTAATTAAAATAACATTCTAGTTCTTATTATGAGTTTACTTGTAAATGAAAATTTTGGTCTTAATTATATGTCAACTTAAAGGTTAATAATGATTGTTTTTCTAATTTTATCCTTATTTATGAAAGCATCCAAAGAAAAAAAGTAGTAAAATTTAAAAGAAATCGGTAAAAACTCTCCCATTAGAAATTTAATTGACATGAATAACTTGATAAGTTTATATATACAAAGAATGACAATACTCTGATTGAGGTTATTCTCATGAATTAAATTTTTAAAGGGAGACTTTTCTCCAATTTTCTCTAAAATTTAAGTAATTTAGTATTTTCAAATTTGTTCCTAATAATACATTAAATTTTTTTTTAAAAAAAATTATATCATTTTTAATCATTTTACATCCAGACTTACTTTTGTATTAATTATCTCAACAAGTTTCAGTTCATCAAAGTTCAAACTAACTTTTCTAAAAGTCAATCCAAATATAAATTATATTATACAATATAACTTTTATCCTATTTTACGCTTGCAAAAATCATATTGAAATAAAATCACTTTTGTCACTACTAATCCAAATATACCCTTAATTTATGTAATTAGTCAATAGAGAGAGTTTAGAAGATAAAGGGGACTAATCTCTAAAACAAATCCCTTTAATAGGAATAATGTCTTCCTAAAGTCAGTAGAGAGGGTTTAGAAGATAAAGTGGCTCAGCTTACCAAGAAAATAATTTTCAACACAAATTATTAAAACGGTATTTTAGAAAAACAAATAGACATTTTTTTATGAGGGGTAACTTAACTAATTTCTTTAATATCTCTAAACTAGTCACCTAAATCTTACATTTAGGATTGAAACAAGCACTTCATTTATTTAATCATATCTAATTCTTACATTTAGGATCGAAAGCATATTCTTTATCAGGTTTTGTTGCAGATAACTCAACCATGAAGCATGTTATGTTGTGTTATGGTGTGTAGGGATGAAGGAGAACTGATAGAAAGCATAGTAGAAGGGGTTTGGATGAATTTACGTCCAAAATTACGAATAATCTCTGACACTTTGAATGCCATTGATGCTAAGATAGAGGAGATGAATGGGATTGTGATGGAAGGCTTAACAAATTATAGGCCCAAACAAAATGATTCAGATACACATCCCAAAAATTTCCACATCTGATCTGACTATAATTTTAATTCTTATTTTCAATTATAGGTTTGTTTGATTTTAGGGAAAATGACAGAAAAACAATTTTAAAATTGTGAAATTTCAAATCAGATTTGTTATCAATAATTGATAAGATAATGACAAGATTATGAGAAATACTTAATTTAGGATTTTACAATTTTAAAGTTTTTTTTATATCATTTTCTCTTTATTTTATTGGTTTGAATAGATCAACTCAGTTTATTATACTAAACATATAGTATTGTTCAGTTCTGATAAATTTATATACATTTATCTTTGTGAATTGTTATATGCAAAACCAACGTTCTTGCATAAAATTTTAGGGTAACACGTGTTAGTTATGGAACTAGACTATACAAAATGGGTGTTTGAAAAACACATGAATCGATTAATAGAAGAGAAAAATCAATCTTTTAATATATTTTTAACTCACTTATAACTTAATTATTCAATTATTAATCGGTGTGACTTAGGTTCTTAATTTTTTTTTTGCTAGCAAAGATATATTTTATTCATAACATAATGTTCAGTAATCAGTACACATATAGTAATGCTGTAACTAACAGTACTACTAAACAACGTGAACCTTAGCCATACTCATTCTCAGAGCTTCCAAAATCATTATCTAATAAGAGTTGCAGTTGTGGTGGGGGTCTAATCATCCAGTCTCCTGGGCATGACCCTCTAAGTGAAGCATTGGCAACCCAATCTGCTACCAAGTTTGCTTCTCTAGGAACATACTCAAAATTGAAGTTCCTTCCAGAATTCCTTAACACAAGGATATTTTCCCAAATAATGTCACAATTCCAGTTTGGAAATGATGATTCCTCTTTTAAACATTTAATTAATGATTGATTGTCTGATTCAAAGTACACATCCTCCAACTGATTTTCCTTAGCATACCTTACTGCATCCTCCATGGCTAGACATTCCCCCATGAAGATCGATTCAGCTCCAATCTGTCTTGCTCTTCCATCAAGTAGCCATCCATTCTGGTCTCTTACCACAAAGGCTATGGCTGCCTTCCCCACATCCTTAGAATAAGCACAGTCCGTGTTGATCTTTAACTGATTTTCTTCTGGTTTCATCCATCTTCCTGGTTCTCTACTGCTCTGTTGTGCTCTGGGATTTACACTGGTCAAGTCTGATCTCCACCCTCAGGCCTCCCAAAATTCTTGTAATAATTTTCCTGCCTGTGAAAAAACAAAAACTGGATTAGGTTGTTTTTGTTCATATATGTACTTGTTTCTCTCTTTCCATATTTGCCATAGGATCATGGCCAACATTGCCTTTTGCCAATCTGTCTAACCTAATTCCAGAAGGCAGTAACTAATCCATTGCTTTATATCACCCTCGAGATCTTCATGAAAGTTAAATGAGAATATGCTACCAAACCAGACCCGTTTAGCCCAGGGGCAAGAATAGAACAAATGTTTAGTAGACTCCACTCTTTGCTTACAGACAAGACAGACATTTGCACTTCATACTCTCCTCTTATTTAGATTTTAGAAAGTAGGAAGTGCATTGGATAACAGCCTCCATTAAAAATTCTTCACTTTTTGGGGCATTCTAAGTTTCCATATTTCTTTCCACACTTTTTGGTTGTTGGTTAAGGATGAGGCAGATTCGGTTCTTTGTCCCTCTACTAACATTGCCATTGCAATCTTGTATCCCTCTTTTACCGTATATGTCCCTCTTTGCCCACCAGTTCATAACCATTTATCCTCCCTAGCATTCATGGCCACTGTGGTATTTAAAATAGCTCTTTTTTCAAACTGTTCCAGCCAACCCTCAATTAAACCTACATCCCACCCAAAAGGTTTGCGCAAAACATCGACAGTCAATTCAGCAAATGACTCATGAGGGCATGGAGATAGCAACTTCTTACCAGGGATGTCAGCGAGCCACGGGTCCTTCCATATCTTTGTGCTTTTTCCATTCCCAATGCTTGCTATTATGTTGCCCTCCAGAACTTTCCTTCCTTCAATGATGCTGGTCCATACCCAGGACGGTCTCCCACCCTGTTTCGCCTCCATAAATCCATGCTTAGGGAAATACTTGGCCTTCAAAATCCTTACCCACAAAAGGTTTGGTTCCTGCAAAATACGCCATCCAAGTTTAGCAAGCAAGGCCAAATTAAAAGCTTTAAAATCCTTGAATCCCATTCCCCCATCTTCCTTGTACAGTTTCAGTTTTTCTTTTGAGACCCAATGTATCTTCCTCTTGGTGTCAGTGCTCTTCCACCAAAATTTGGATACAATTTGGTCTAACCTTTCTAGCACATTCCTAGGAAATAGAAAGCATGACATTGGATAAACAGGTATGGAGTTGGCTATAGATTTCACAAATATCTCATTCCCAGCTTTTGATAGAAAATTTTGTTGCCATCCTTGGACTTTTTTCTTCATTATATCAATTACAAAGCTAAGCACCTGTTGTTTAGACCGCCCCCGTACTATCGGAAGTCCTAGGTAATTTCCAGGGAGGTCAACAGCGTGCACCTGGAATATATGGCCAACTTCCTCCTTTAACACCTGTAGCGAGTTTTGGGAAAAGAATAAGCAAGACTTGTTAACATTAATCATCTGGCAAGAAGCATCACAATAGACATCCAAAATATCTTTCAAAGCACGACAAGCATTAACATCTGCCTGTAGAAACAAGACCGAATCATCGGCAAAAAAACTATGAGTAACAGTAGGGCATCCACGAGCGACTTTTATGCCTTTGATCAGCCTGTTCCTTTCGGCCTTTTCAATCATTTTGGACAACACATTACAGACAATGATGAATAAATATGGGGATAAAGGATCCCCTTGGCGCAATCCTCTCATTGGGGTGATAGTAGATATTCTTTTTCCTGACATCATTATAGAGAAAGAAATCGAACAAATACACCAAAGGATTCTGTTAGTCTATTCACTACAAAATCCTAACTTGATAAGGACAGCATACAAGAAATCCCATTCCACTCGGTCATAGGCTTTGTTCATGTCAATTTTCAATGCAGCCTTACTTGAGCCAGTTCTCTTTTGCTTCATGTGGTGAAAAACCTCATGTACAATAATTATATTATCCTGTATAAGCCTACCAGGGACGAATGCCCGCTAATTTTCTGATATAATTTTACCAAGCAGTGGTTTTAGCCTATTAGAGACTACTTTTGAAAATATCTTATATGAAAAGTTACATAGACTAATGGGCCTAAAGTCACTAACACCTTCTGGGCTTTCTATTTTTGGGATGAGCACTAGATCTGTTTTGTTAATATCAGCTAGTTGAAAACCAGAATTAAAATATTTTTGAACCAAAGAACAAACCTGATCACCAACTGTGTCCCATGCTCTGTGGTAGAAGTTGCCTGTGAAGCCATCTGGTCCTGGTGCTTTGGATCCCCCAAGTTCAAATGCCGCCTTTTTCACTTCTTCATCAGTGATTGTGCTCATCAATTCCACGTTTTCTTCCTGAGTAATGACCTTTTCCAGACAATTCAATGCCTCTGAGAAATCTCTATTTGGGGAGCTTTCAAACAGCTTATTGTAGAATTCTGAGAAGCAATTTCCCACTTGTTCTTCATTCTCCATCCACTCACCTTGGTTGTTCTTTACTCTTGTAATTTTATTTTTACATCTCCTTCTAATTGTGGTCATGTGAAAAAACTTGGAGTTCTGATCCCCACATTTGAGCCATTGAATCCTTGACTTTTGGGCCCAATAAAGCTCCTCTTGTTCCCACAGCTTACTAATTTCCTTCTTTAATTCAACAACTTCATTTGCCACTTCCTCATTCCATTCTTTGTTTAAGCATGACTGACTTAGGTTCTTAATTTTTAGTTTGCTTATGACTCACTCCCTTATATTTCATTTTTTATATTATTATCCTCGCCATCCATAACTTGTCATATGTGACAAAAATTTGCTTCCAACTTAGCTTTGCGAGGGTGTTCGGAAGATAAAACATGAATTAATTAAAAAAAAAAGCTCTTTTACAATTTATGATATAAAACTCTTCTAATATATTCACTTTGTACAGCATAAGGTGACTTAAATAAGCTAATCAAAACACGCCACTTAATTTTTTTCTGCCAACAAACACCCACTTAGTTATAGGCTATTCAAATTGAAACAATTTGTTGGAGTACTTTGAGAAAATCCTCAATTTTCTTCTGTTAATATGATAGACTTTTTCAAACCTATCATTATAGCAGGAGTGAAAACAGGTCAGATCAGGCTTTAGCTAAATAAGTTTAAACTTGTAATATAAGACTAAAGCTTGAGTCAGAATCTAGGCCTGTATATAGATTTTTTTTAGACTCGTGCCTGAGTCTTCAAAAGGCCTGATCAGACCTGAAGCCTTTTTACTAGGCTTAAAAGATTAAGCTTTAAAGACTTTAAGTAGGCTTAAAGGCTTATAATTAACAGTCTACAATGTTATTAAAATAAAATTTAATTCCTATAATTTAATAAGTCTAAATGAAAATTAATTTAAAAAGATGTTATTTGAGTTTTAAATTATAGAGAACGAGTCACTATGATAATTTAATAATTGCATTTTTAAATTAAAATAAACAATGATAAAAATATAAAAATAACGCAGGCGCACATAATATAGATGAAATTATATTTTAAAATGTGTACACAAGCCATGTCTAAAGGCTTATAAGCCAGGCCTTCATAAAATAAGCCTAGCCTGCTTAGATATTTAAGTCTCTGAGTAGATCTTGGTCTAACCTTTTTATTAAACAAATTAGGCCTGATAAGGATCTAACTTATTTCCACCCTACATAGTAGACACGCAAATATGGACACATCACACGTATAATCAAATTCAATCCATTATATTTAAATAAGTAAACTAGTTTAATAACAATAATTAAAGTTACTTTAATTCAAATGAAACAGAAAACGTACATGCATGAACTACTTAATGAAATACATTCACATTCATCCTAGTTAGAACAAAAACGAATACATGCATGATTCATGAACTTCTTAAAAGGTACATGCATGTGTTGGGGCAATTACATGTACATATAATAATGATATTAGAAATTCCATGAAGTTAAAAGATACAAATATTAAAGGCCAGAACATAAATTAAATAATCCCTTATGAAAAGATTCAGGCCGTTCCTTCAATTCTTTTTAGACATGGTTTTAATTTTTTTTAATAAAAACATTTTGTAGAACACTACATGGATGTTTCACAATAAGACATTCTTTTGTGTAAAAGAGTTAGCAAATATCATTTTTTTTTCAAAAAATAATTATATGAATTTAATTGTATCGAAATTGACTTGGATTCATTACTTGTTAATTACACCCTCCGGTCTTTTTTTATAAACAACATTCTCTCTCTTGGGGTTGGTCATTTTTATAAGCAATTTTCTCCTTATGTCTCAAAATTTAAACTACTTTTTCTTTTTCTACCCTATTAAATACACATTTTTAAATTAATTATCCTTCACTCACCACTAATTCTCTTTCATTTACTCATTTATTACACATTCTCTCTCATATTTTATATTCATACTATCTCATATTTGTTACTCATTCTCTCTCTTAGAGTCGGGAAATTGAGCTGAGCCCGTCGGACTGGCCCGTTTAGGCCCAAGCCCTTCAAGGGCAAGGCTTATGATTTAGAAGCTAAAAAAGGAAGTGGGCTTAAAAGGGCCGGTCCTGTAGGGTGGGCCTAAAGCAGGACTGGCCCTTTTAGGTTAGTTTAATATTTTTTTAAAATAAATTGATAAATATAATATCATTATATCAAATTATCAATATGAGAAATACTTAAGTACCTAATAAAGTATTAATAACAGGAAAACACTTATTAATTGGTTTCATTTATTTTATTTTCTACAATGGTTTATTCATTTAAATTTTAAAAAAAAGGCTAATTTGGACATTAGATGATTATTTTAACAAAAAATTTATGAGTTTTAAAAATATAATAATGTATCTCAATTTAAAATAAAATAATAAATAAAATGTAAAACTTAAAAAAGAATTTTTTTTAATTAAAATGAGTTTAAGCCCAAACCCGTGAAGAGCCAGCCTTATAAGACCGCGAGCTTTAAACATATGTTACTTTTTAGGAAACGGGTCTAAACGGGTCGGCTTGTTTAAGCCCGAACCCGTGAAGGGCCAACCCGTATTCCCGGCTCTACTCTCTCCTATGATCTTTTGATAAATAGAGGTTTATTTGGAAGAAACATGACATTTTTTACACAAATTGTTTTTAACTAATCTTAACCGTCAGTTCATTTTACATGATAAGGACAAAAGTTACTTATAAAAAGGACAGGAGGGAGTATCTCCTTAGATGAAAATAATTCTCCTTGCATGGTTATTTTATCCTCAAAATTTCAAACTAACTTTTTGAAAAAAAAAAAATCATTGCCACATGGAATATGATGTTGAATTGGACCACATCCCATAAAAAGGAAAAGGCAAAGTGAAATATTCATCCACAAGTTAGATTTTGTCACATTTATATTAAAAATAGTGATTATAAAGTTTAAAAGACAATTAAACTTATTTGAAATAGTAAATTTATCACAATTTAGATATTTCAAACCACTATGTGGCCCGTTTGGTTCAAATAATTAAAGAGAATGTAGTGATAAGGAATGTTAAGTTAAATAATCTTTTCAACTCTATCAAGTTTGAAATTTGTATATAAATATGTATAAATATTGATTCATGGGAAGTAGAAAGGTCCAACATGAATTACATAGTCAAAGTTATGTAATGGATATTATCTGACTGTGGTAACAAAACATCACTAGTCAACAAAATGCATCTGTATTGCTTATAATCCTAATACATGGAATTAAACCAAATATACTGCAATATTTAATTATTAAAATTAACAGTTAAAAATGTATAAAAGTAAGTTTTTTCTAGTGGTCTATAAACGTAAGTTTTTTGTTTTTTGCGGCAATATCCACAAAAGGAAAGACCCAGGCTATAAAGTAGCATAGTGGTTATAGTAATCTTAGCCCAAAAGATTCGAAAAAGAACACTGAAATGGGGACGCCAAATGATGTGTGGATCACTACAGGGACCGCCACATAATGATTCCTTTTTTTATTTTATTTTCTTTTATATATATATATATATTTATATATTTGTACAAATTTTCAAAATTATCACCAATTGTACATGGAAATAATGCAAATCATTTTCTAATACATGGAAGAGCACTGATTTATTTCAAATTTATTTCATACTAGTTAAAGAGACTTTTTTGTCTGTTTTGTTTGCTGCAAATGTTTTGACAGAAATAGAATTGGAAAGATAACCAGAGGTGTCGTATTTCAGCCTTAGGCATGCATCAACGATCATTACTAATTTTTTTTTTTTGTGTGCTTACATTCTTGTGATTGGGACTGATTAGTTGTTTAGTAGCGCCAGAGATACCGATGGATAAATAAAAAAGAACTGGAAAAATAACTGAAAGTGGAAATAAGTCATCGGAAAAAGTGGGGATGAAAAACGTTTGGAAAAATGACACTAATCTTCCAGCTAAGAAAAATAATTTAAAAAAGTCACATAATTTATTAATAATATTTGAAAGAGCTTCCATTCACATGTGATTTTCTCTCTCTGTTTTAATGTTTTTTTATCCTGGGACTCATTTCCAGCGAACCAAACAGGGCCTTAAATGAAGCGGTTGATGGGCGGGTCAGCACGTGCCAATCACCTGCTTCGTCAACAGACACGTCCCTACACTAATTACATATTAGCTGCTACCAACTTGTCTCGTTCAAGTCTCTTCCCTTCCCCAAAAACCCAAACTTTTTGGTTTTTCATTTTGCAGGCACCAACCATGGCTGCTTCCAACTTCCTCACTCTTCGATCCTCCCTCACCAAACCCTCCTCCAGGCCCTTCTTCTTCAACCCCATCAAGGTCTCATCTTTCCTCTCTTTCTCCTTCTATTCATCATTCTCTGGGTTTTCTTCTTCTTCTGAATTTCTGCTCTTCTTTGCTGTATAATTACTCACTTTCTTTCATCTTCTTGCCTTGTGAATTCTGCAATACTCACCTGTGTAGGAAAATTGTTTTTGGGAAAGGAAACCCAATGAGTGGGGTTTTCACTTTCTCTTTGCTCTGTTTGGTGATTACCACTTTTTGTTTTGTGAATCATCGTCTTCTATTATTTTCACCTTAGCAGGAAATTTTGATCGGGATTGTGCGGTCTGATTGATTTTTTTTTTAATTATATTTCCCCCCAAGCCCCAAGGTTCTGTTTGATATGACTTGTAACTGTTTTGTCGGTTGATTTGAAGCTGTTTCAGTAACAAGGTTTTTGTCCGATTACGGAGGCTATTTTCTACATAATGTTTGATAGTGAAAGTTAATAATCTATACTCCAATGGATTCAGAGTGTTTGGGAATGGAAATTAAGGGTAATCAAGTAGACCAAAACCACAAGGCAAGTCAATTGGGTTTCCAATTTCCCTTTGCTGTTGTTAGGGTAATCTAAGCATCAAACCTAAGAAAGAAGACGACCCCTCAATTTTCTTGTGAAATCTGTTTTTTTGAGTTTGAATTTTCAGTACCAAGAACATTGTTTAAAATTGTAATGATTAATTGAACAAAGTAATTTTTTGTTCTGTATGTAAATGAATGGACTTTTTGGTATAACAGAACTTTGGGCAATCAAGCAGAGGAAGCCATAGAGTGGAAGAGAGGGCACCATCAACAGCTGAGGAATTTGAGAGAGTTGCAGAGGAGAAAGCAAGGGAAGCAGCCAAACAAGGAATAGCAAGCCAAACAACAGATAAGACCTGTGATGCAGCAGAGGAGGCTGCCATGGCTGACTCCAATACTGGAACAGTGAAGAACAGGTACAAGGAACATGAACCTGGTACTGATTACCGCAGGACTGGAAATTAGGAAGCTGTATGTGAAGGAAGCGGCAACAATAAGAAACTGTGTTTGTTTCAATAGCCTGTTCTGTTTTTCTTTTCTTTTTTTTTTTTTGGGTTTTTTCTTGTGTTAGAAGGAATCAATCCCTTTTTATCCCTTATTAGTGTTCATACTTTCTGATCTTAATGCTTCATATTGGATTATCATGTTAATTGGTGGTGAGTTTATTGATCATGCTTTTGCAGTCCGTTCCTGTCCTGTTAAAATCTGTGGAAGTAACCATATTATATAACCAACTCCATCCTAGATAGAGTTGGTTTGTTTTTTTTAAAAAAAAATTAAGGAAATTAAATAAATTACTTAATCATATCATATTTTATGTATTATTATATTATACATTAGTTTATTAATCAAACTAGTTAGTTTGAAAAAAAAAATATAAATACTCTAAAGTAATTTAATTAGCTTGCTTAATTTCTCCAAAAAAATTAATTTTATCTTATATTTAGGATTGGAAGGAGTAGTATAATGGTGTAAGGTCTTGTTAGATTTTTTGGATATTGAGTCGGAATCCTAAAGAAGACACCCATACTATAAAGAGCGGCCATAAACTCTAAGGCCCGTTTGGTACGTTGGAATTGATTTTAATAGAAATAGATATGGATATGGATATGGAAATGGAAATGGGGACTAAAAGTATGTTTGGTATGTCATGGAAATGAGATCTAATTTTTGTATAAAAATACCAAAATGTCCTTCAATTTTTTTTATTTTTATTTTTTTGAAGATAGTGGAGGGTAATAGATGGAAATGATCATATGGAATTTTTATTTTTAAAATATTTTGATGGAATTGATTGGGTGGAATTGAGCCTATTTGGCTTCCATATGGAATTGAAAAATTTTCCAATTCCATCATACCAAACAAGCACCATGATGGAATTGATCCTCAATTCCATTTCCATCACCCCTAATTCCATCATACCAAACAGGGCCTAAGGGTGTATTTGGTTTGATGGGAGGGGAGGGGTTAAATTATCTTTTTAGATTGAAGGTATTTAAATTTTAGGCGGGAATTCAAAATTTAAAAGGACTGAGAAAGTAAATTTTAGTTAGGAATCTAGAATTTAAAAAAATGAGAAGATAAATTTTAGGTTTCTCCTATCTAAAATTATAATTTATCACCCCCTCCCCTTTTCGTCCCCTACTCCCGTCCCCTCCCCTCCGCTCCCCTCCCCTCCCCTCCCACCTAACACCCCCTAAAATTGGAATACTCGCTTGGTATCCGAGACACCATTATTTTTTCTGACGTCAGCCATGATGTTTAGTGGGCGAAGATTATTAATATTTATTATATATATGGAAAGGCTTGAACCTTGACTTTAATCTAATCTCAACTTACGTGGACTCAAGCGGAGCTTGTATTACACTATAAATTATAGGAGTACGTTAATGGTGTATAAATTGCAGAGCTGAGATTCCGTACGATGTGGGGTTGAAGATGAAAGGTGAGACGGAGTTGTCTATTAAAGTTGTTCTTATCCCCTATCCATTATCCACTCAACGACACCTTGGCTGCAAAGATACTCTGTTGAAACTATGTTTGGCTCCTGGCCTGTTGAGCATTCTTTGAAAAAATAAAATTTTTAATTTTTATTATGTTCTTGTAGTCTCAAGTGACTCGAATATTAAAAAACAGAGACCTAATTAAAAGTCAGGTGGAATTTTTCATAAGGGTGTGTGGCATTATGGTGGGGGAGAACTAGCCATTGAGAAATAACCTGAAATTATAAGACCTAATAAAAAGTTTAAAAAATAGAATGATTAATCAGATGAAACCATACCAACCTAATGCAGAGACTTGGATTAAAAATCATGTCAAACTATATATTAATTTTCCTGATAAAAAAATGCTGTGAAATATTAAATAAAAAATAAATAGGGACATTTTGGAAAAAGTCCCAGATGAAAAGTTTTTTTTTGGTGAAAAGAACCTAAATAAGAGTATTAATACTTTGTGTTACAAAAATTTATGAAATACCAATATTGTGCGAATAAAAATTTACTAGGTTATTGTCACCAATAAATTTACTAATGGGAGAATTTTTTATTATAGAAATGATTGGCGTATCATATCTCAAGTATTTTTTTTAAAAAATATCTCTTCCTCCTTTTGCAACCAAACTTATCCTTAAGAACTTGAAAGATGCTGCTAGATGAGGTATTAAGGATAAGACAAGAAGTTTGAAAAATGTAGCAAGATGTTATCATCTGTGTCAATAAATTGCAATTAGGATAATTGAGAGATTGTGATTGAGGAAAAAGAAAGCAACCACGAAGATGAAAACCCCGTTTTGTTAGTCCGCATACCACATGGGACCACGTGAATGACCGTGTCATAAGCCAATTTTATTGGGATGGAAATTATTGGGCCCCACACGTGTCTCAGCCCAACACCCATAAGAGTGATTAATTCCGAGCTCCAACGACACCGTTTCCGGCGCTGCATCATGCAGACTGGGCCCCGGGATTTTCCTGAGTCCATTTAGAGATTAGTGATCCACTCACATCGACTTCGTGGTCAGAGATGTCACACTGGTAGCTTCTACCAATATAAGGCATTTTGAAACCTTTCTCCTAAACGATGTGGAGCTTAATGAGAGTCACATCAACTTAATGAATGTCCATATAATATTACTCAAAAGGATCATTTAGAGACAATCTCATTAAAAAAAAAAAGTTCTTATTTATAGGGACGCAGTGAGCACTCATTAGTCAGACAAACTATTCACTCCTAAATATTATTTCTCTGATTTTTAATATAAGACATATGTATTTTATTTAATTATATTAAGAAAATTAGTTGAATTATATATTAAAAAAAATTTAGTTGAATTAGTTAACATAATATATATTTTTTAAAACACTATAGTCATCTTTCTTAACTTCATCATTTTCTTCATTCCTCAATTATTGTTTAGAGAATATTAATGGGTAACTTAGAAAAAGATTTATAAATATAAAAATTATGTATAATATTTAATATCAAGATCAAATCCTTAAAAATTTATCTCATATTTAGTGTCAGACGGAGTATTAGGTCCTTAAGTGAATCTTGATCAAAGACAAGTTTTTCCTACTCGCAGTAGCCCCACTTATGATGGCAAAGGGACATGATTTTCATCATCCATTGATTGAATATAATTGCAAAAACATTTGGAGGAATGTTTCATACCCAAAATACACAAATGTGCACAGCATCTCATTAACAGGGCCTTGTCGTCACGAGTAGGGTACAGAGTCATCAGTACAAAATTGTCACTAAAATTTCATGCTTTGCCTGCTTGCTTCTTCAATTTTCCACAAAAGTCGCTTTCTTTTACGCCCTCCTATTTATTTCAACTCATTCTCACTTTAAAAAGCAGGACTAAATTGAACGCGCACCAACCATACTTGACAAACTCACGGGAATTTTATATATTTTAAGTTAATGATTCAAATTTTGGTGATGGAAAAACTGTATATGCTCTTGTTGAAAAACTATTCTATATTTGGGATTATTTCTACTCAAATATGACATACATGAATCGGTCAATGATAAAAATGAAGATAACTATCATAACAAAAATAAAATTTAAACATTTTTATGTGTATTGGTGCCCACATATCCATGGAGGCAATTTATTGAGAAAATTGGTGAAAAGTTTTTGTTTGAAAATTATATTAACCAACAGAATTTAATATATTTTTAAATATAGATAGTGCTGATATTCTAAAGAATTTCATACATAGAAAGTGAAAGTGCCGATACTCAAATTCTAGCCTTTTTTGCCAATAAAATTTGTAAGCAGAGACTTTTCACAATTTTATCCAATCTTTCCTTACCTTAATAATTTGGTTTGGCCTAGGTTAGTATAAAAAGTGTATTACCTTATCTAGCCCCTTTTTGGTAATTTTCTCATGCCAAAAATCTAAAATAACGATATATATAAAATTTCATATGAATTTTGGCTAATTCCGGGCATTACATAGAACATACTTTCTGAACTGGGCCTCTGAAATTTTAGCCACTTTCACCCTCCAATGTAGCTCTATATAACTGTTTTTAAAGTAACTTTGGTATTTGCGATATCTGCACCTATAAACTGTTTTAATCCCATCCTCTATACCATAATTTAATCCTCCTTAACCCAATTAACCATCACTAATCAAAGCCAAATGAGCTTCTTCTTTATCACTAAAACCATCCTCTTCATGCAATCTGGCAAAAACCCCAACTAATGCGGCTGTATTGTAAGTGCATGCTTCCGTCTGCAAGTAATTCCCCCTCTTGTCGCTAAAACCATCCGTACTATTGGGCCCACCCACAAGGGCCCCAATCAGGACATTAGGGTTAGGATCATGGCGTCCATACCAGTTATCATACCCCTGCGTGCACCCAATAAAACCCTTGTTCTCTTTGTATGATTCTATGGATGCGCCCCTGTGGTGAACCCTCAGGGGGAAGTGGGGCCCATAGCCGACCAAATAACTCATGCCCATTGGGTTAGAACCCAGGATGTAGTCCACCTGTGATTTTGCGAAGGCTAGGATCTCCTGCGGAGAGACCTCTCCTTTGTCGCAGTGGAGCCTCTGTCCTACGGCTTGGAGATGATCGGAGTAGACAGTGAGAAGAAACGACGCCGTTGAGACGTACTGCATGTTGTTCCACTGGCGGACGTAGAGTAAGCCTCCTGGGGTGAGACGCACGTTAGTGGAATTGTTTTGGCCGAGGCAGGCGCAGAGATAATGCTCTGCTTTTGAACGGTACTGTTGGAGCGTGGCTTGGTTTTTCTTGTGCTTTTCTTCCATGAGCAGCTGAAAAGGAAAATTAAAGAAAATTGAAAATTCTGATATTGACCATTGACAAAATAATACTAGTAGTAGCATTAATGGAAATTTAATGATTATTAAATATTAGTATCCTTTTTAATTAATTTGACCAATGTATAAACTATGAAGTCTTATCGGTAGTTATTGAATTTTCTGTTCAATTTTCGCATCTATAACCGCAACATGTTCTGGAAGATTTTGGAATTATGCAATTTAGAAATCTGCGTTGGTTAAAAAGGGGAGAAAACAGAAAAGGAATTTATATATTTCTCAAGAGAAATGATATTCAAATTGTGTATAGTTTACCTGGCAAACTTTATAGATGCATAGAAAGTCAAGTTAAAACAAATAGCCATAATTTACTATCTTTATTTTAAATATAGGAGTTACATAATTAATTTTCAGAATTAAAAAATTCGTCTAAAGTGAATAGGGATACTCTAGATATAAAATTATAAATTTCAATGCTAGAGTGAATTAGAGTTTTATATTTATTCATATCTCCAAACTTTTAATGAGTTCTGATTTTTGTCCCTATACTTGTTTTCATTGTTTTTTGCCCATATACATTATATTGTCTAAAATACTAGTTTTTATATATAAGAAATTGGAATATGAGCCTAACAATGTTAATTTCACTAATATGCTAACTTAAATATGGACTGCTAACTAGGATTGTAGGTGTCGTGAAGGCACCAAAATCAAAACTCCTTACAAGTTTAGAAATCAAAATCAATACATTTTTAAAATATAAACGCATTGATGTAAATTTCAACTAACTCATGGCTTTAGAATTGAAGTGAGTAATAGAGGAAATACCATGGAAGCGAGGCATTGAACGCCTGCGTACTTGATATCCCAACTGAATTCAACGATGGCCCAAGTGGTCCCACCAAAGTCAAAAGCATTCTCCAAAACGTAGTTTAAATAGTCATCATTTTGAGTGGCCTTGTACAACCATATGGCTGCCCACAGTAACTCGTCCCTGTAGCCGCTCACAGACGAATAATACCCTTTAGCCACTCCAATGCTCTCGTCATACTTCCCCCTGTACTTGTCCCCAAACTCAAATAACTGCACCATATGTATCATCCCCAACAACAACAACAACTAATTAAACTTCACAACAATTCTTAAAATTAAATTAAAATTAATTAAATAATTAAGTAATGTCTGTGAGTTAAAGTATAAAATTACCCTGTTAACAAGCTAATCAACTAACATACGTACCTGTCGTGCATGGTGCAATAGTAGGTGAGCGTAATGTGGGTTTGTTCTCCTAAACACTATAGAAGCGGCGGCCATCGCTGCTGCCGTCTCTCCGGCGACCTCTGAGCCGGGATTGTCGGCGTCCACCTTGTATGCTCGCCGGGACGTCGTCATGTCCTCTGGCCTTTGCCAACAGTAATGATCAGTCTCTCCATCGCCCACCTGAAAAAACATCAACTTTTTCAGAGATGCCAGGAAAAAAATCAATTACAAGTCGAATTATTAGTGTATTTAAAAAAAAGAACACATAACGGATTAGTCTCTCTTCACTTTTTAAGATTTTGACTCTCAAGTAATTCCAACTTCAGGGGACAATCCCATAATTCCATTCCCCCATGTGCCTCCGCGAGTGAGACACGCGCCAATCATGGTATGGACTACGGAGGTGGGTCCGCACTGAAAATCATGGTAGATCCGCTGATTGCTCTGACATATATCTGACTGAGTCCATATTTCTCCAGGGAACATGTAGGTCGGAAGAAGCATTTACCACCTGCCTTAACGGCGGCGCGTGATATACACTCGCTCTGGGTGATGTTACAGCACAGAATAATATAATACCGTATTGAAATTACAATGCAGAATACTGGCTAGCACATAGTAAACGAGAACACGAAATTACCTGCGCCCAGAGAACATGAGGTTGAGTATGTGCCTTGATGAAATAGTCAGTGCCCCACTTGATGGCCTCGAGAGCGTGAGAGTACTCGCCGGCGCTGGCGAAAAGGTCGGCGTATTCGATGACACCCCAAGAGAGCATGGTGATGGTGAATGCCATGGGAAGGCCGAACTTGACATTGTCTCCAGCATCATAATAGCCTCCTACCAATTCCACCTACCCCAAAAGATAACACATATAAATGACGAGCCAATGATAGAGAGAGAGGTGTTGTAGAGTTGTAGGGTAATGTACCCCTTGGTCGAGGCCGTCGGTGAGGCCGGAATGGTGGCGCCAGGTGACCCTCTGGTTGTGGGGTAAGTGGCCGGAACGTTGGGACTCGAAGTAGAGGAGGCTGTGAGAGAGAGCTTGCTTGTAGTTGAAGGAATAAGAGCATGAAACAGATGGGAAAGAGGAGGAGGAGGAGAGAGAGAGAAGAGCGATAAGCATCCATGTTCTTAGGTTCTGACTTAGGACTTGTGTCTTCTCATTCCTCTCCATTTTCATTCTGTTTCTCTCTTATGTCTTTAACTATGTATTTATCCGTGACGAGTTTCGTAAAGCTAAGGGAGGTTACTATTAGAAGGGAGGGATCAGATGCGGGCATATTCATGGGGAATTGGCATGCAGCCTCATTATTCATTGGTTTAATTTATGAAGCAATTATGCATGTACTCAGTTTTTAATGCATACATCCACTTATAGAGCCGGGAATGCGGGTCGGGCCTGTCAAAGGCCGGGCCTATGATTTAGAGGCTGAAAATGGAAGCGGGTTTAAAAGGGCTGGCCCTATGCGGGCCGGCCCTTTTTGGCCCGTTTAATATTTTTTTAAAATAAATTAATAAATATAATATCATTATATCAAATTATCAATATGAGAGACACCTAAGTTCCTAATAGAGTATTAATAACAGGCAAACACTTATTAATTGGTTTGATTTATTTTATTTTCTACAATGTTTTATTCATTTAAACTTAAAAAAAAAGGCTAATTTGGACATTAGATGATTATTTTAACTAAAAATTTATGATTTTTAAAAATAATGTATACCAATTTAAAGCAAAATAATAAATAAATTGTAAAACTTTAAAAAAAGAAAATTTTGAATTAAAATGAGTTTAAGCCCGTTTAGGCCCGAGCCCGTAAAAGGCCAGCCCTGTAGGGCCGCGGGCTTCAAAAATATGGTACTTTTTAGGAAACGAGCCTAAACGGGCCGGCCCGTTTAGGCCCGAGCCCGTGAAGAGCCGGCCCGTTTTCCCAACTCTATCCACTTATAGTAATTCAAATTAACATATACGAATAATTTACTACCATTATGCCCCGCCCCGGCCACGTGTACGTACCTCATTCCCGCCTGCTGCTAATCAAAGAATACATAAAATTTTTCACATTTGCACTTGTTATTATTTTCACATCTCTCTCTCCCAATTCTCTTTTTCCAATAAAAATTAAATGGAGGTAAAATTAAAAAAATATCATCAAGTATTCCGTACAAGTGACTTGTACATGGGTACAAAATGGTATTACTTCCTATCCATAAAAGATCTAGTTTGTAGCAGAGGATCGAGGTAGTAATTTTCATTAGTTTTTAAAATTGTATCAAGGTTATTTTCCATATATATTTTAGAGAGTAAGAGAGGAATAAAGAGAAGAGTGTAAATGTTACCAATAAGCATGTGTGATGCACATTTCTCTTTATTTCTCTTTACACCTGAGCTAATTAAAAGCGCACGTACTTAGGGAGATCCAATCCATTCCTACAAGGAAGAAATTGAAATTACAGAAGATATGATGGCGGAGAAGGAAGAAAACACGTGAGCCATCATAAGGAGCATTAATCGGTGAATTTAGTAGAGCCTGGTACTTGTTTATAGTACATTACTAGAGCAGTTTTGAGCTGCTCAAAACACTAATAATATATAGAAGGTAGATACTTCCCCGTATTAACCCCATTATATATGGAGCCTAACCACACGCACGCTGTGCAGTCAGCAGCGTATGACGTGTCGGCCAAATATTTTAGACGCTTTTCTTTATATATATATATATATATATATATAAGTGCCCGCCTCATTATTTTATATAGTCAAGTTTGCTCGACTAATCCTCTCAATTAATAATGATCGGAGACGAGCTACCAATACACAAGTTTGATTATCTAACAGATTTGTGTAAAATAATGAGGCGGAGGTAATTAATATATTGTGTGTGTATTCCTGGCCTGGCCACTCATTATTGTCATTATAATCAATAATGAGTGGGCATACGCAGAACAATATCTTTTTCAAATCAGATGATTAATAAGTATTACTTACCACTCATTATTTTTTCTAGAGGCTGTATACTGATTTGTATCTACCTGTCAGAAATCAAAGTTCATGACTACCATCCCACACTATATATATATATATATATATATATATATTCTTTCTGCTCTATAATATAAGTCACTTCAACTAATTCATCATAATCAAAAAACTGCAACCAAAAAATGGTAGTAATTTTTACTTTTGACGATATTAAATAAGGTATTGAAAGAGGAAAAAAATACAATGAGTCATATTTAAACATTAATTATAGAGGTAAAATTAACAAATAAATATTAATTACTCTTTAAGTGATTTATATTATGGATTAAGTCATTCTTCTTGAAGTGACTTGTATTATGGACAAGAGTAAGTATATATGTATTGTAGTTACATAATATATATATATATATATATATATATATGCTAGATCTTCCCTCCACTGCAATTTCAAGGTCACCATCTTCTCCGTTACTTCCCAAACCTCCGAAGCCGAATCCCACGGTCTAAAATCAGCCATCTCTTCCATCAACTTCTGTGTGACTTCCTCGAGATCCCACCACCAGATCGACCTCTCCGGCCTCCTTGAGAACGAAGCCGCCGTCGTGGTCATGCGTGAAACCAATGGCCGCTCACATTCTGTTCTCATCGTTGATATCTTCGGATCCCAATGTTTGTCCGTACACCACAAGAGTTCGGCATGCTTAAGTACATTTGCGTGGCTTCTCAAAACATGTCGTCTCCTTTGCCAACACATCAGCAAAATGGCAAAATGGTAGGTGGAAGATACTAAAATAATAATAAAAAAAGATAATAATGAAAGGCCATCATGAAAAATTGATATTGGGGAAGGTATTTATACAATATTTTATAAAGTATTGTTGATGTGTACTTTTATATAATTAACTTGTACCTGCATCTCCCATTATTAATTTACAAAATATTGTAGAACTATATAAATTAATAATGAGTGACATTTATAATATGAAAAGGTAGTTACACAGCATTTTTTAAATTAATAATGGGGAGGTACGTACGAGTTATTAACTTTATAAAAATAGAGCAGTAAACTTCTCCCTGAATGATATATTAGTAAAATGGCAGACTCAAAACACTAAAATAAAAAAAAAGATAATAATGAGTGACGGTTATGAAAGATAGATGGGAAAGATAGCTACACAATATTTTGTAAATTAATAATAGGGCAGGTAGGTATAAGTTAACTATATAAGAGTAGAGCAGTAAGCATCTCCTTGGTCGACATATCAGCAAAATGACAGGCTCAAAACACTAAAAAAGAAAGATAATAATGAGTGACGGTTATGAAAGATAGATAATAGGAAAGATAGTTACACAATATTTTACAAAATATAGCTGATGTATATAGTAGATTTAATTAACTTGTACCTACCTCTCCCTCATTATTAATTTATAAAATATTTTATAACTATATAAGTTAATAATGAGTGACATTTATAATGGGGAAGGTAGTTACACAATATTTTTTAAATTAATAATGGGGGAGGTAGGTACAATTAACTATATAAAAGTAGAGTAATAAGTGTCTTCTTGACCAATAAATTAATAAAATGGTAGGTTCAAAATATTAATATATATATATATATATATATATATATATATATATATATATATATATATATATATAATATTGAGAGACAGTAATAAAAGATAGATAATCAAAATATTAAACTAACCTAGACCCACGCAAGCATGGGTGAGAGGCCCAATATCTATTAATCTATTGTTATATAAAAAATCACTTATATTTAAAACAATATTTTGAAGTATGCAACACGTTTTTCATACTTTCGCAGAAAGCTCACTTGGAGAAGAAGCATTTAACCATTTTTTTATCATCATCATCATCATCATTAGGGTGTAAACAGGTGAGGATGGATCTGGTGCTTATCTTCGTGCATATTTCCCAGATTCTTATTATGATTTGACCATAAAATATGACATGATTAACCATCACGTTAATTATAGTAAAATGAGTTTTGGCCTTTTAAGTATGAGATCTCCATATGAAATCATACCACTATAAATTTAAAAACTTCAAGTCAAACTTTATACACAAACAGGGATGATAATGAACCCATTGAACATGGTTTAAAGTAAAACTGCAATTAAATATCACTTGCGTAGAGGGATGCTGACGAATCGACTGATATTCATATTCATATTTTATACATCCCAAATAACAACTATGAAAATTGCCAGGGAGGCCCAGTCAGGATACTACAGATTTAAAGTGTTAAAAGATACAAATTTACTTATAAAGTATTTTGCAATGACATCAGACACCATAAACTTTTGGGACAATTACAATAAAGTCCCATATAAGAGAAAAAATGAAAAAATAGTCCTTAAAGTTGTTAATGACAAGTCGAGGAGCGTCTATTAACAAGTTGAGGAGCTTACACTGACAACTTCAGGGACCATTTCTTCATTTTTTCTCTTGTATGGGATTTCATTGTAATTACCCCCAAACTTTTTTAACATAAACATTACAAAGCAAGTTTTTAAAAAGGTGCAAAACCGTCAAGGCCGCTAGGTTAACTAACGTTGACAGTTTTTCCCAAATCAAAATATTCGACAGAGCTAGAGTTGACCAGAGGATGATTGTTTAGCTAGCTAGGAAGAAAGTGTAGGAGCAGAAGGGGATGGCACCGGCCCTTACTCTGACAGTATGCTCGTAGCTTACATTTGCACTTATTAACTTTTTTGTCTCTCCTTATATTTACAAATTATTTTTGCATCTCTCGCTCTCTCCCTACCCTCTTTTTTCAATGTAAATTAAATCGAGGTAAAATTAAAAAATTGTCACTGTGTATATCTTACAAGTGATTTATGTATATTTAGGACCAAATTTTTTTGTTACAAGTGATTTATATATGGGTATAAAATTGCACTCCCGATCCATAATAGAAGATCTAGTTTGTAATACAAGAGGTAGTAATTTTCATTAGTTTTTAAAATTGTATCAGGGTTAATTATTTTCCATATTTTAGAGAGTAAGAGAGGAATAAAGAAAAGAGTGTGAATGTTACTGATATGCATGTGTGATGCGCATTTCTCTTTATTTCTCTTTACAACTGAGCTGAGCTAAAAGCGCACTAAGGGAGATCCAACTCATTCATACAAGAGGCATCCATATTTTAATAATGTAACTTTTTTTTTTAACTTTCATAAAATGTATATAGTAAATAATATTAATAATGTACCATTTAATTGTTAGTAATGAGATAGCGTGAGAAAGAAGGGTGAAATTAGAGATATGATGCCAGAGAAGGAAGAAAACACCTGAGCCATCATAAAAGGGCATTAATTGATGAATTAATACATTGGATTAATCAGAATCCAAAATATTAATAGCACTGTACCGAGTAAGAAAATTATTCTCGCCATGAGGTCATCAGTTATTGACAAATAAGGAAGCGTATTGATTGTGGAAGCCGCTTCTCTCCGGTGCCTTTACTGTCCACTGCTGTCATTTTTCATTAAATTGCGCCGTTTTGGTGCAAAACACTCCAACACGTTTTTTTTTTAAAAAAAAATACTATTCAATATTATGGAGTATTTTTTAAGTACCGGTTCCCTAAAATATATTTTCAATATCCTAAAATAATTTTCAATATTATCTAATATCCTGAAATATTTTTTTATTGACAATCAGTACTCTGAAATATTTTTGGAATACTAGATAATATTGAAAAATTATTTTAGAGAACTGATTGGTACTGTAAAAATCCATGTTCTCTAACCCGGACCGGCCCGGCCGAACCGGCCCGGAAACCGGTGACCCGGGCACTAAACCGGTCCGGTTCGGTGACCCGGTCCGGGTCAACTTTTTTTATTTTTTTTTAATTTTTATTTTTTTTAAAAAAAATTTCCTTTAGAATTTCATACTATAAGCCTAAAATATTCTATTTTTCACCGGTTTGGTCCCGGTTTAGCTCCGATTTGACTCCGGTCTGACCCACTGACCCTTAACCCAGTACCCCAACCGGTTCACTGACCGGTCCGGGTTTAATTACCTTGGTAAAAATATTTCAGGATTTTGAATCATGTTTTTCAAAATACATCAGGATATTGAATAATACTAAAAAATTATTTTAGGATTTTGAAAAAATATTTTAAAAAACTAACTGATACTAAAAAAATATTTTAAGATGTTGAATAGTATTTTTTTAATAAAAAAACACCTGCTGCAGCGTTTTGCGCCAAAACGGTGCAATTTAATGGAAAAGGATGGCAACGGACCAAAAAGCCACAAGAGAGAAGCCGCTTCCATTGATTGTGGCCCAAAAAAATTACTGTCAACAAAATATCCAGTGCATATAATGAATTCGATATAGGGGTCACGTTAATCTTCTTCGTATTCTTCGTATCGTTCCAATTTTATCAGATGCCTTCACTGGTAGGCTATTTGAAACATGAGGTTTGAGAAAGTGTTACATTCATTGGAAATTGGCAAGTGATACACACACTTATTTAAATAGGAAGCGAAGCAAAGCAAAATTGAAAGAATTAGATCGTCAAGACAAAAAAAAAAAAAAGACTTCTATTGAAATGGAGATGGGAAATGAAACAAAATATTTTGCCTAATAATGCTCGGTACAAATATAATAAGAGAGAAAAGTGACAACAATTCAAGGAAAAAAACTAATAAAATTATAGAGATTTTTTAATGAAAATATTAAATCTGTTTAACTCTATAAGATAAAAGGCACGTTCAAATAAATTTATTAAAAAAGCATGAGATGATGTATCAAATGCAACATGTCCTCACCAAGCAAGCACTTGGTTGAGCAGACAGATATGAAGCAATATGGTGAGATTACCAACAAGTTCTCACTGACAGCGATGGATGACAAGGAAGGGCTAGCGACCTTAAGTAGAAAATTAGTCAAATTAAATTCATAATATAGGGAAAATTGCAACACGTTTTTCATATACTTTGGCAAAAAGCTCACTTGGAGAAGAAACAGGTGAGAATTGATCTGGTGCTTATCTTCTTGCATATTTCCCAGATTCTTATTATGATTTGGCCATAAAATATCACACGATTAACCATTAATACAATGAGTTTTGGCCGTTTAAGCAAGAAATCTCCAATTTAAGTTCATGTGAAATCATAACACTACAAATTAAAAGAACTTCAAGTCAAACTTCATACACAAGCAGGGATGATAATGAATCCATGGAACATGGTTTGAAGTAAAACTGCAATTAAATATCACCTGCGTAGAGGGAGGATACCGAATCAATTGATGTTGATATTTTATACATCCCAAATAACAACAACGAAAATTGCAGAATTGGATAGCACCAACAATAGGGATAGAGGCCCAGCCAGCAAATTATAGATTTAATGAGTTAAATGTGCATATTTACTTATAAAGTATTTCGTCAATGACACTAGACACCATAAACTTTTCTAAGGTGAAAACTTATAAAGGAAGTTTTTAAAATGGTGCAAAGCCATCAAGGCCGTTAAGTTAACTAAAGTTGACAGTTTTTTCCAAATCAAAATACACGACAGAGAGAGTTGTTCAGAGAATGATTGCTGAGGAAGAAAGTGTAGGAGGGGAAGGGGATGGCACCGGTCCTTACTTTGACAGTATGTTAGCAGCTTACTTATTTGTCAAGACATCCAGCTCAGCACCCAATTCAGTTAAAAGTTGTGAAAGCACGTAACACACAAACATATATCATCAACACACACACACAACACATCTTACCATTCAGAGTTATTCTTAATATCCATCCAACACATCTGGTGATTGGTTGAATAAAAGTAAGATCGATAGGTCACGATGAATTCATCAACCGCTCGCTCTTTCCCCCCAACCTACTTCTTAGTGATATGACTGATTTCAATTCAAATTTCAGAACAAACAAAACCAGTTAACGGTCAAATTCGGCATGTTCACATATACAATAAGGCAAAGCTTAAATCACCAATCGTCAATAAACTAGCATTTCATACATTGCTTGCTTCAATTATGCAATCCCAAAAGTTATCAGATTTTGACCAGTATGATAGTAGAAACCACTCAGAAATTATAATGACAAAGAAAGCATAAACCCTACGAACTCAAGCAGCAAGAGCAGTATCATAGCAGTAGCGTTGAAGGAAGATGCATCTTAGCATTCATAAGCTTTTTCAGTTCAGTGTTTCTCTTAATCCTGAAGAAAACTTCATTCCCATCCTACAACATCAAAGTCCAAGGCATAACAACTCATGCTTATTTTACATCTCTAATTTTAAAATAACATACATCACATAACAAACGCATTCAACCAAATCATATGATCACACAGATAGCAATCACATTTTGCCTATGACTACCACTGTTGGTCTTCGACACACAATAATGTTCTTTTACATTCCTTTAAAAGCAATAGAAAATAAAAGAACAAAAAAAAAATAATGCTTCTTTTACAATCCTTAAAAAAGACAAAAGAAAATAACAGAGAAAAAAATGTCGCGCAGTTCATAAACAACTGAGAAAGACATCCTGACACAAGTCTTCTGCCACATGGCGCTGACCAAATACTCCGTATGGCACTGAGCTTAAGTTGGAGCTGAGCTTAGCTTGAGACATATGCATATTTCCCTACTCCCGAGAAAAATTACCCTTTGAACTCAGACATAAACATAATTATCAATTAGCTTAACCCCAGAGCCATACTTCCTTGAGAACCAAGTTCACAAATGAATTTTTACCCTTCCCATCCAACTAAGTTAAGACTAATCTCTGCACAGAATTTGAAACTTCAATTCAAACATACTAGTAAGACAGACATCCCAGAGAGGTAATTACATGACGATGCAAGGAAGGGGGGGACAGGGCATTGCATAGGTAAGATTAGAAGATAAAAAAATAACTTAAACATCCTCTAGAAGATTAATAGGCTAATTGGTTTTCCTTCTGATGCACAAAACCATATACACATAAGAACATGATATTAACTGATCAAACATAAGAATTATCTCACCATAAAAGATAATAATCATGAACAACATTAACATCACTACATAAGCATAACAAATTAATGAACATTTAGTCTTGACTATAATAACATCAAATACGCCCACAAAGTCCTTATTTATGCTATATGTCAAAGTATCAAATAACGTAAATAATTTTAGGGTTCAAACATTTCGTGTGGCAGTTGTCTTGCTTGAATTAGCTTTTTTTGGTCCATTAATAATGAAACAGAGAAAAAAAAATAGGATAAAAATAATATAAAAAAGAATATCTATTTCAACATATAAAAATCCCTAAACCTAGGCAAGTTAATTGAAGCAATAACATTGTCTTAAATGGAATGGCTTTGCATTTTACCCCTCACAAACACTATCATTAACTTTCATATTACATTGTAATGTGGCAAGACCGCATTTCTAGAATGACCTGAAAGATGCTGCTAGATGAAATATCAAGGATAAGATAAGAAGTTCAAAAAATGTAGCAGGGCATTTTGAAACCTTGCTCCTAAACGATGTGGAACTTAATGAGAGTCACATCAACTTAATAAATGTCCATGGTATATTACTCAAAAGATCTTATATTTAGAGAAAATCTCATTCAAAATAAAATCTTTTTATAGCGACGGAGGGAGTACTTATTAGTCGGACAAATTAATCACTCTTAAATATTACTTTTCTTATCCTTAATATAAGACATAATTATCTAATTTAATCAAATTAAGAAAGTTAAATGAATTAGTTAACATAATATGTATTTTTCAAAACACCATAATCACCTTCCTTGAATTCCTCATTTCTTTCCTTCCTTAATTATTGTTGAGAGAATATTAATGAGTAAATTTAAAAAAAAAATTACAAATATAAAAATTATATCTAATATTTATGACAAAGATCAAATTTTTTAATATGTCTTATATTATGGCCAGGAGTACTAGTAGGTCCTTCTAAAGTGAATTCTTTATTCTTTACAAAAGAGTTGTGAATTGAACTACTTGATCAAAGACAAAAGTTTTTCCTGCTCGCACTAGCCCCACTTATGATGGCAAAGGGACATGATTTTCATCTTCAATTGATTGAATATAATTTCAAAAAGATTTGTAGGAATGATTCATACTCAAAATACACAAATTGTGATGAAAGTTGTTCTTATTAAATGGGGAAATGAGTGTCTCCATTGATCTCTCCCCCCTCCATTTAATGTTTCAATCATTAGATCAGCTATTAATGGTTGAGATTTAATGATAGATGTAAAAATATTATTATAATTTTAAATTTAATAAAAATCTATTATTAAATCTCAACCATTAAATGTTAATCTAATGGTTGAGATATTAAATGGAGAGTAAATAGAGAGAGATTAATAGAAACACTCCTCCCCTATTAAATGTGCTTGGCATCTGATTAATAGGGCCTCGTCGTCATGAGTAGGGTACAGTCTCATCAGGACAAAATTGCCATTAAAATTTCATGCTTTGCCTACTTGCTTCTTCAATTTTCCACAAAAGTCACTTTCTTTGACACCCTCCTATTTATTTCAATTTTCAACTCATCCTCCCTTTAAAAAGCAGGACTCAATTGAACGCGCACCAACCATACTTGACAAACTCACGGGAATTTCATATATTTTAAGTCAATAATTCAATGGAAAAACTGTATATGCTCTTGTTGAAAAACTATTCTATATTTGGGATTTTTTCTACTCAAATATGACATATGAATCAGTCAATGATAAAAAAGTAGATAACCATCATAAAAAAAAAAAAAATTCAAACATGTTTTGTGTGTATTGGTGCCCACATATCCATGGAGGCAATTTATTGAGAAAATTGGTGAAAAATTTTTGTTTGAAAATTTTATTAACCAAAAGAACTTAATATATTTTTATGTATAGATAATGTTGATATTTTAAATAATTTCATATACAGAAAGTACCGATGCTCAAATTCCAATTTTTTTTTTGTCAATAAAATTTGTAAATAGGAACTTTTCACAATTTTATCCAATCTTTCCTTACCTTAATATTTGGTTTTGGCCTAGGTTAGTATAAGTGTATAACCTTATCTAGCCACTTTTTGGTAATTTTTTCATGTGAAAAATCTAAAATAACGATATATATAAAATTTCATATGAATTTTTTGGCTAATTCCGGGCATTATATAGGACATACTTTCTGAACTGTCCCTCTGAAAATTTAGCCACTTCCACCCTCCAAATGTTGCTCTACAACTATTTTCTAAGTAATTTTGGTATTTGCGATATCTGCACCTATAAACTGTTTTAATTCCATCCTCTGTACCATAGTTTAATCCTCATTAACCCCAATTAACCATCACTAATCAAAGCCAAATGAGCTTCTTCTTCATCACTAAAACCATCCTCTTCATGCAATCTGGCAAAAACCCCAACTAATGCGGCTGTATTGTAAGTGCATGCTTCCGTCTGCACGTAATTCCCCCTCTCGTCTCTAAACCAGTCTGTACTATTGGGCCCACCTACAAGGGCCCCAATCAGGACATTAGGATTAGGATCGTGGCGTCCATACCAGTTATCATAACCCTGCGTGCACCCAATAAAACCCTTGTTCTCTTTGTATGATTCTATGGATGCGCCCCTGTGGTGCACCCTCAGGGGGAAGTGGGGCCCATAGCCTACCAAATAACTCATGCCCATTGGATTAGAACCCAGGATATAGTCCACCTGTGATTTTGCGAAGGCTAGGATCTCCTGAGGAGAGACCTCTCCTTGGTCGCAGTGGAGCCTCTGACTTTTGGCTTGGAGATGATCAGAGTAGACAGTGAGAAGAAACGACGCCGTTGAGACGTACTGCATGTTGTTCCACTGGCGGACGTAGAGTAAGCCTCCTGGGGTGAGAGGCACGTTAGTGGAGTTGTTTTGGCCGAGGCACGCGCAGAGATAATGCTCTGCTTTTGAACGGTACTGTCGGAGTGTGGCTTGGTTTTTCTCGTGCTTTTCTTCCATGAGCAGCTGAAAAGGAAAATTTAAAAAAAAAATGAAAATTCTGATATTGACCATTGAGAAACTAATAGTAGCATTAATGGAAATTTAATGATTATTAAATATTAGTAGCCTTTGTAATTAATTTGACCAATGTATGAACTATGAAGTCTTATGGGTAGTTATTGAATTTTCTGTTCAATTTTCGCATCTATAACCGAAACATGTTCTGGAAGATTTTGGAATTATACAATTTAGAAATCTGCGTTGGTTGAAAAGGGGGAAAATAACAGAAAAGGAATTTATATTTTTCTCAAGAGAAATGATATTCAAATTGTGTATAGTTTACCTGGCAAACTTTATAGATTCATAGAAAGTCAAGTTAATACAAATAGCCATAATTTACTCCTTTTATTTTTAAATATAGGGGTAACATAATAAATTTTCAGAATTAAAAAATTAGACTAAAATAAATAGGGATAGTCTAGAGACAAATTTATAAATTTGAATGCTAGAATGAATTAGACTTTTACATTTACTCAGATCTCTAAATTTTTAATGAGTTATGATTCTCGTCCCTATACTTGTTATCGTTGTTTTTTGCCCATATACTTTATGTTTTCTAAAATATTAGTTTTTATATATAAGAAATTGGATATGAGCTTAACAATATTAATTTCACTGAATTGGTGTTAGTACTATTAAGTAAGCTTATGTGGATATAGACTGCTAGCTAGGATTGTAGTTGTCGTGAAGGCACCAAAATAAAAATCAAAACATATTAAAAATATAAACACATTGATGGATATTTCAACTAACTCATGGCTTTAGAATTGAAGTGAGTAATAGAGGAAATACCATGGAAGCGAGGCATTGAACGCCTGCATACTTGACGTCCCAACTGAATTCAGCGATGGCCCAAGTGGTCCCACCAAAGTCAAAAGCATTCTCCAAAACGTAGTTTAAATAGTCATCATTTTGAGTGGCCTTGTACAACCATATGGCTGCCCACAGTAACTCGTCCCTGTAGCCGCTCACAGACGAATAATACCCTTTAGCCACTCCAATACTCTCGTCATACTTCCCCCTGTACTTGTCCCCAAACTCAAATAACTGCACCATATATATTAAAATTACAACTAATTAAACTTCACAACAATTCTTAAATTAAATTAAAATTAATTAAATAATTAAGTAATGTCTGTGAGTTAAAGTATAAAATTACCCTGTTAACAAGCTAATCAACTAACATACGTACCTGTCGTGCATGGTGCAATAGTAGGTGAGCATAATGTGGGTTTGTTCTCCTAAACACTATAGAAGCGGCGGCCATCGCTGCTGCCGTCTCTCCGGCGACCTCTGAGCCGGGATTGTCGGCGTCCACCTTGTATGCTCGCCGGGACGTCGTCATGTCCTCTGGCCTTTGCCAACAGTAATGATCAGTTTCTCCATCGCCAACCTGAGAGGCCAGGAGAAAAATTAATTACAAGTCGAATTATCGGTGTACTTAATAAAAAAAACATATAGCTGATTAGTCTCTTTTCACTTTTTTAGATTTTGACGCTCAAGTAATTGAAATTCTCGGTGAACAATCCCATAATTCCATCCCCCCATGTGCCGCCGCGAGTGAGACACGCGCCAATCATGGTATGGACTATGGAGGTGGGTCAGCACTGAAAATGATGGTAGATCCGCTGACTGCTCTGACAAATATCTGATTTGAGTCCATATTTCTCCAGGGAACATGGAGTTCGGAAGAAGCACGTACCACCTACCTTAACGGCGCGTGGGCTGTATATTCCGTACACTCGCTCTCTTGGTAAAGTTACGTCACAGAATAACACACTATTGAAATAACAATGCAGAATATTACTACATAGTAAACGAGAAAACGAAATTACCTGTGCCCAGAGAACATGAGGATGAGTATGTGCCTTGATGAAATAATCAGTGCCCCATTTGATGGCCTCGAGAGCGTGAGAGTACTCGCCGGCGCCGGCGAAAAGGTCGGCGTATTCGATGACACCCCAAGAGAGCAAGGTGATGGAGAATGCCATGGGAAGGCCGAACTTGACATTATCTCCTGCATCATAATAGCCTCCCACCAAGTCCACCTACCCCAAAAGATAACACACAACAAAAATGACGACCCAATGATAGAGAGAGAGAGAATCAGAGAGAGGAGTCATAGAGTTGTAGGGTAAGGTACCCCTTGTTCAAGGCCGTCGGTGAGGCCGGAATGGTGGCGCCAGGTGGCCCTCTGGTTGTGGGGCAAGTGGCCGGAACGCTGGGACTCCAAGTAGAGGAAGCTGTGAGAGAGAGCTTGCTTGTAGTTGAAGGAATGGCATGAAACAGATGGGAAGAAGAAAGAGGAGGTTGATGAGAGAGAGAGGAGAGAGATAAGCCATGTTCTTAGGCTCTGACTTATGCCTTGTTTCTTCTGATTCCTCTCCATTTTCATTCTGTTTCTCTCTTATGTCTAAGTGTATTTATGCGTGAGGCGTTTCGTAAAGGGAGGTTATTATTAGCAGGGAGAGATCAGACGGGGGCATGTTCATGGGGAATTGGTATGCAGCCTCATTATTCATTGGTTTAATTAATGAAGCCATTATGTACTCGGTTTTTAATGCATGGATCCACTTATAATTCAAATTAACATACTGTTATACTGAAAAGAAAAAAATAAAATAACAACAACTCAATCAAATAGGCTTAATTTTGTTTATAATAGTGTGGCCTAATGACATGAAAGCCCTCATGTAATTAAGAGCCCTTGAGTTTCATCTCGATTATAACTTTATATTGTTAGCATATACCCTGTAATATACCCCTCTAATGTAGAAAAAGAAGGCTTAAGGGAAGAAAAAGGAAAAAAAGGTGCCAGAGGATGAGATTATAATTTACTTACCAATATGCCCCACATGTAAGTCGCGTCTAATTAAACTCATTCCCGCATACTAATCAAAGATTATATTAAATTGATAAAATTTTTCACATTTGCATTTATTAACTTTTTTGTCTCTCCCTACATTTACAAATTATTTTCACATCTCTCTCCCCCCATTCCCTGTTTCCAATAGAAATTAAACGGAAGTAAAATTGGAAAAATGTCATTAAGTATGCCTTGCAAGTTAAGTGATTTATAATTAGGACCAAATTTTTTTTGCTACAAGTGACTTATATATAGGTACATAATGGTACTTCCTATCCGTAATAGAAGATCTAATTTGTAGTACATGAGGTAGTAATTTTCATTAGTTTTTAAAATTGTATCAGGGTTATTTTTCATGTTTTAGAGAGTAAGAGAGGAATAAAGAGAAGAGTGTCAATGTTACTAATAAACATGTGTGATGCACATTTCTCTTTATTTCTCTTTACACCTGAGCTAATTAAAAGCGCACTTAGGGAGAGATCCAATCCATTCATACAAGAGGCATCCATATTTTAATGTAACTTTTTTTTACTTTCATAAAATGTATAGTAAATAATATTAACGTACCATTTAATTTTAGTAATGAGATGGCGTGAGAAACAAGGGTGAAATTACAGATATGATGCCAGAGAAGGAAGAAAACACCTGAGCCATCATAAAAGGGCATTAATTGATGAATTAATACATTGGATTAATCAAAATCCAAAATATTAATAGCACTTTGGCCAGCAAGAAAATTACTGTCAACAAAATATCTTATGTATATAATGTTTCGATATAGGGGCCACGTTAATCTTCTTCGTATTGTTCCAATTTTATCAGATGTCAACGAAGGTAAGCTATTTGAAACATGAGGTTTGAGAAATGCGACACTCATTGGAAATTGGTAAGTGAAACACGCTCATATATAAATAGGAAGCTAGCAAAATTGAAAGAAGTAAATCACCAAGTGAAAAAAAAAAAGACTTCTATTGAAATGGAGATGGGAAATGAAACAAAATATTTTGTCGGTACAAATATAATAAGAGAGAAAAGTGACAACAATTCAAGGAAAAAGACTAATAAAATTATAGAGATTTTTTAATGAATATTAAATCTGTTTAACTCTAGAAGATAAAAGGCACGTTCAAATAAATTTATAAAAAAAGCATGAGATGAAGTATCAAATGTAACATGTCCTCACCTAGCAAGCACTTGGTTGCGCAGACGGATATGAAGCAATATGGTGAGATTACCAACAAGTCGTCACTGACAGCGATGAATGACAAGGAAGGGCTAGCGACCTTAGTAGCAAGTTAGTCACACTCTTCTAGACCCACGCATGGGCGGGCGAGAGGTGAGTATTTATTAATATGTTTTTATGTAAAAAATCACTTAGATTTAAAATAATACTTTTGTCTTTTATATGGTTAATATTTATATCCACCTCCCCAATTATTAATTTAAAAATTAATCTTCTTTTGTTAGCATTTTAAGCCTGTCATTTTGTTAATGTATGGATTAGGGAGACACTTATTGCTCTACCTCTGTATAGTTAGTTAACTGATAAGTTGCACCTACCTCCCCCATTATTAATTTACAAAATATTATGGAACCCCCTTCCCCAAATATTGTGGAACTCTCTTCCCCATTATCTATCTTTAGTAACTGCCTCTCATTGTTATATATCACTCTAGTCCTATTTATAAGTTCCTTTTAACTAATTCTCACATACTAAGGAGAGTTAGTTAACTCATTAACTATAAGTTAAATTTCCAATTTCGCCCTTATCTATGATTGGTTTCAAAAGTCAACAAGAATAAATTCTTTTTGTTTATTGCAATTAATAGGGGTAAAAAAGTACAAAATACATTTTCTATCCTGAAATTGGACTTATAAATAGGACCAAATTTTTTTGGTAAAAAAAAACTTATAAATAGAACCAGAGTGATATATATATATATATATATATATTATTTTAGTGTTTTGTGCCTCTCATTTTTCTGATGTATCGGTCAGATAAACGCTTACTACTCTCCTCTTATATAGTTAACTTACACCTACCTCCCCCATTATTAATTTACAAAATATTGTGGAAATCCCTTCCCCATTATCTATCTTTGGTAACTACCTCTCATTATTATATATATCTATATATATAAATTTGTTTTAGTGTTTTGAGCCTGTCAGTTTTCTAATATGTCGGTTAAATAGACACTTACTGCTATACTTTTATATAGTTAACTTACACCTACCTCCCCCATTATTGATTTACAAAATATCGTGGAATATACATTTTCTATCCTGAAATTAGACTTATAAATATGACCAAATTTTTTGATAAAAATGACTTATAAATAGAACCAGAGTGAGATATATATATATATATATATATATATATATATATATATATATATATATATATATATATTATTTTAGTGTTTTGCGCCTCTTATTTTTCTGATGTATCGGTCAGATAAACGCTTACTACTCTCCTCTTATATAGTTAACTTACACCTACCTCCCCCATTATTAATTTACAAAATATTGTGGAAATCCCTTCCCCATTATCTACCTTTGGTAACCACCTCTCATTATTATATATATATATATATATATATATATTAGTTTTAGTGTTTTGAGCCTGTTAGTTTTCTAATATGTCGGTCAAATAGACACTTACTGCTTCACTTTTATATAGTTAACTTACACCTACCTCCCCCATTATTGATTTACAAAATATCGTGGAACTCTCTTCCCCATTATCTATCTTTTTAATCACCTCTCGTTATTATAAATATTTTTTTATTTTAGTATTTTGAGCCTACCATTTTTCTGAAGTGTCAGCCAGGTAGACGCTTGCTACTTGACATTTACATAGATAATAACTTGCACCCACCTCCTCCATTATTAATTTACAAAATGTTGCAGAACTCCCTTTCCCATTATCTATCTTCAGTAACTGCCTCTCATTATTATATGTATATATTTTGTTTTAGCGTTGAGCCTCCCACTTTTCTGGTAGACGCTTACTTCTCTACTTTTATTTAGTTAACTTGCACCTACCTCCCCCATTATTAATTTACAAAATATTGTGAAACTCCCTTCCCTCAAATATTGTGGAACTCCTTTCCCCATTATCTATCTTTGGTAACAGCTTCTCATTATTATATATACTTTTCGTTTGTGTTTACAACCTCCCATTATTATAAACAGGTGAAAATGGATCCAGTGCTTATCTTCGTGCATATTTCCCAGATTCTTTATGATTTGGTAATAAAATATCACATGATTGACCATCAGTTTTGGCCGTTCAAGTATGAGATCTCCAAGTTAATTTCATGTGAAATCATACCACTATAAATTAGAAAACTTAAGTTAAACTTTATACACAAACCGGGATGATAATGAATCCATTGAACATGGTTTAACTTTGAAGTAAAACAGCAATTAAATATCACATGCGTAGAGGGATGGTGACGAATCGATTGATATTGATATTCTGTACATCCCAAATAACAACTATGATAATTGCAGAATCGGATGGCACCAATAATAGGGACATTGGCCCAGTCAGCATACTACAGATTTCAAGAGTTGAAAGAATAAATTTGCTTGTGAAGTATATCACCAGACACCCGACACCATAAACTTTTCTAAGATGAAAAATTACAGAGTTTTCAAAATGGTGCAAAACCGCCAAAACCGTTTTTCCAAATCAAAATATTCGGCAGGGAGTTGACCAGAGGATGATTGTTTAGGAAGAACGTGTAGGAGGGGAAGGGGATGGCACCGGTCCTTACTCTTACAGTATGCTAGCAGCTTACTTATTTCTCAAGCAATCCAGCTCGGCACCCAATTCAGTTAAAAGTTATGAAAGCATGTAACACACAAACATATATCATCAACACACACAAGACACACAACACAGCTTACCATTCAGAGTTATTCGTAATATCCATCCAACACATCTGATGATTGGTTGAATAAAAGTAAGATCCATGGGTCACGATGAATTCATCAACCGCTCTCTCTTTCCCCCCAACTTACTTCTTAGCGATATGACTGATTTTCAATTCAAATTTCCCACCGACCAGAACCAGTTAACAGTCAAATTCGGCATGTTCACATATCCAATAAGGCCAAGCTTAAATCACCAATCGTCAATAAACTAGCATTACATACATTGTTTGCTTAAATTATGCAATCCCAAAAGTTACCAGATTTTAACCAGTATGATAGTAGAAACCACTCAGAAATTATATTGACAAAGAAAGTATAAACCGTACGAACTCAAGCAGCAAGAGCAGTATCATAGCAGTAGGTTGAAGGAAGATGCATCTCAGGCATCAACCTCAATTAAAACTAAAGTCTATTATATTCATAATAAGGCAAGAAGTGTAAAGTTCTCCACTCCTATTTCGCGACAGCACCTCCTGTTTGATGAAGCATGGCATCTATTTCGTCCCCATCCTCCATTTCCAGCTGCAACCAACAAAAATGTACCGAGAAAAACCAATAATATAGTAAACAGTTATCGGAATGTGAGCAATGTTTCAATGAGAATGGGATGACAGAGAGATGCACACACAGACCTCATCTGGAGTCTGCTCTGCTCGAAGGCGACGGCCATCAAAAAGAAAAGCAATGGAATTAAAGTCCACTGATTGTCGATCACAGTAAGCATTCATAAGCTTTTTCAGTTGAGTGCTTCTCTTAATCCTGAAGAAAACTTCATTCCCATCCTACAACATCAAAGTGCAAGGCATAACAACTCATGCTTATTTTACATCTCTAATTTTAAAACGAAATACATCACATAAAAAAAGCATTCAACCAAATCATATGATCAATTGATCACACAGATAGCAATACCAAGAATGTGGACATTCTGCCTATGACTACCACTGTTGGTCTTCTACACATAATGATGATCTTTTACATTCCTTAAAAAGCAATAGAAAATAAAAGAACCAAAAAAAAAAAATAATGCTTCTCTTTTACATTCCTTAAAAAAACAAAAGAAAAGAAAAGAACAGAGAAAAAAATGTTATGCAGTTCATAAACAACTGAGAAAGACATCCCAACACAAATCTTCCGCACATGGCACTGACCAAATAGGCCATATGGCACTGAACTTAAGTTGGAGCTTAGCTTAGCTTACGACATATGGCTATTTCCCTACTCATGAGAAAAATTACAATTTGAACTCAAACATAAACATAATTATCAATTAGCTTAACCCCCGAGCTATACTTGCTTAAAAGCCAGGTTCACAAATTGAATTTTTACCCTTCCCAGCTAAATTAAGACTAATCTCTGCACAGCATTTGAAACTTCAATTCAAAAATAATCGCAAGACAGACATCCCCCTCTCCCAAAGATAATTACATGACTATGCAGGGGAGGGGAGGGGGGAAGACAGGGCATTGCATAGGTAAGATTATAAGATAAAAGAATAACTTAAAACATCCTCTAGAAGATTAATAGGCTAATTGGTTTTCCTTCTGATGCACAAAACCATAGTCAAAAGCAAGGGGTACCTTAAGGCCATAAGCTTCTAAATAACATTTGGAAAGGCTAAGAATGAGCCCCATTCAAGTCAAAAAATGCACAAAAGTGCGAAAACAAACACCATATACACATAAGAACATGATATTAACTGATCAAACATAATCATTATCACACCATAAAAGATAATAATCATGAACAACATTAACATCACTACATAAGCATAACAAATTAATGACCATTTAGTCTCGACTATAATAACATCAAATACGCCCACAAAGTCCTTATTAATGCTATATGTCAAAGTATCAAATTGCGCAAATAACTTTAGGGTTCAAACATTTCGTGTGGCAGCTGTCTTGCTTGACTTACCTTTTTTTGGTCCATTAATAATGAAACAGAGAAAAAAAAATAATAGCATAAAAATATTATAAAAAAGAATATCTGTTTCAACATATACAAATCCCTAAAGCTGAGGCCGACATATAAGATTCTAGTTTCCAATTTTATCCTACTACTATTGTTTAACAAAAGGTTACACTTGTAAACTAGCTCTTACCTTTTTTGTTTCCAAAAGGCAAACACACAAAAGCGCCCAAGGCGATAACTGAAGATGGACAAAAAATAACATCCCAAAAGCACTTGCCTAGGAGGCATGTAGTATGAATTATGTCTTTATTATCATTAATAAACGGTATCATCTGTCAAAACAAACTCCAGAAATCTAGGAACTATGAGAATCTTAGATCTCATTCTAACTCAATTCATTTATCATAGAGGATTACAATGTACATATAGGGAAAGCTATAGAAACTGAATACATAAAAGTCAAAGACAAACTTAGAGGATAGGTGAGTGATAGATGGAGGTGTGTGTGAGTGTCAACTATTGCATGCTATTCGGTGCTGATATTGTTGACATTTAACACTCCCCCTCAAGTTGGAGAGTATATGTTAATCATACCCAGCTTGCACAAAAACCTTTCAAACGTAACTTTGTTTAGTGGTTTTGTCAATACATCTGCAACTTGGTCTTCAGATCTAATGTAGGACAAATTCATAATGCTTCAATTTTCTCTTTAACAAAGTGTCTGTCTATCTCAACATGTTTTATTCTATCATGATAGACTGGGTTCTTGACCATTTCAATACTGGCTTTGTTGTCACACCAAATTTGCATTGGTCCCTCATATGGAATTCCCAACTCCTTCAGCAATCTGACGACCCAAAGTCCTTCACATACTCCATGATTAACAGCTCTCAGTTCGGCTTCCATACTACTTGGTGACACCACAGTCTGTTTCTTGCTTCTCCATGTAACAAGATTTCCCCACACATACATGCAATATCCTGAGATTGATCTTCTAGTCTCTCTATCCCTCACATTGTCTGCATCAGTGTATATTTCGATATCTTTGGTAGTGCATTTCTTAAAGAAGATTCCTCTTCCAGGATTAAGCTTTAAATAGCTTAGGATTCTGTATACAGCTGCCATGTGTTCTTCTTGTGACTAGTGCATGAATTGACTTGCTATTCCAAGTGCATAGCTAATGTCTGGACGTGTGTGGGTATAGTATGAGTTTCCCTACAAGTCTCCTGTATTGCTTTGTGTTGACTGGGACACCATTTGGTTTGATTTCTAGATGACAACCCTCTTCTATTGGTGTTCCTTCAGGTTATGCCCTTAGCATTCCAATTTCATGCAACAAATCTAAGGTACACTTCCGCTGGGATACATTGATACCCTTATTAGTTCTTGCCACTTACATGCCTAGGAAATATCTCATTTGTCCAAGGTCTTTCGCCTGGAATTCAGTTGACAAGTCCTACATTAAATGAGCAATGGATTCTTCATCATTTTCTGTAATGACCATATTATCAACATAGATGATCAAAATGGTGACTTTGCCGTTTAAACGTTTGATGAACAATGTGTCATCTGCTTGTCCTTGAGTATACCCGAGTCTTTTCAGTTTTTTGATGAATCTACCAAACCATGCCCGAGGAGATTGCTTAAGTCCGTACAATGGCTCGTTGAGTTTACACATAGAGTTCTTAGGAGCTAAAATTCCATCTTTCAATTGAGCTTGAATCTGATCTTTCAATTGAGCTTGAGCTGCCTTGATTCAAGAATTTTTTGCTTTCTTCAATTCGAATTGCACATGATTGACTACTTCAAACAAACGTGGCATGCGTTTGAGTCCCATGCTTCGGCCTCTTATCTCTTCAAATGAATCGTTGAGTCCCAGAAGGAAGTCATACACTCGTTCTTCTTCTACAATCTTCTTATGTGACTGAGCATCTTTGACGGTATCCCATAGATGTTAATAGAAGAGATCTTCTTGTTGCCACAGTTTATGTAAGGTATTATAATAATTAGTAACTGTCAAGTTACCTTGTCTCAGATCTCGAGTTATCACTTCAGGTGGATTAAAGTAGTGCTGTTATCAAGAGAAGAGTAAGTTTGCTTTACTTCATCCTAGATTTCTTTTGAAGTGGTTGCAAGGAGATAACCTTCACTGATTTCATCAATCATGGAGTTGCACAACCAATTCATAACTTGATTGTTTTCGAAAAACCATGTATCAAAATTGGGATCATTAGGAGGAGGCTGAGGAGCTGCTCCATTGATATATTTCTCCATTCGCTTACTACGAATATATCTTAGCACGGCTTGAGACCACTGAAAATAGTTTCTTCCATTGAACCTGCGGTTAATAGCCATAATCTGACTATCTAGAAGTCCTGGTGTAGTTATTGTGCTACTAGTAGTGGAGGAAGATGAGTCTTGAGTTTCAGAATTTGTACCGGACATGAGCGCCATTGGTGTGGCTCCGGTTATGGTTGGATTTCTAGGAAGAGAGCCAATAAGAGGAGGAAATTTGGAAGAATCCATGTGTTTTCTGGAAGAAATGGTGGCTGGAAACAATACAACTTGTTTTCTGGGAGAAAAAACGGTGGGCGGAAGCAACGTGTACGGCGGCGCGTGGGTCACACGTGGTGTACGGGCGGTGGCGCATGAATGACACGCACTGCTCAGATCGACTCCATGCTTTTGGGTTTTGCCGATCAGCAGTCTACAGTCATCCCTGGCCTGGCGGTGTATGCTCACTCGCCGGTGTGGGTGAGATCTCATATCACAGTCGCTCCCTCTATTTTTTTTGTTTCTCTCTCTCTCGCCTCAGCATTTCTGGTCACCATGCATTTTAGGACCAGCTCTGATACCATATGAAAATTTTAGATCTCATTCTAACTCAATTCATTTATCACAGAGGATTACAATATATATAGGAAAAGTTATAGAAACTGAATACATGAAAGTCAAAGACAATCTTAGAGGATAGGTGAGTGATAGACGGAGGTGTGTGTAAGTGTCAACTATTGCATGCTATTCGGTGCTGATATTGCAGACATTTAACAGGAACAAACCCTTGTATATCAGACAATGACATTCAATACCCTATTTTAAAATCTACTTCATGTGGTCCTATGTATTAAGTTCCTTCTAACCAACTAACAAAAACCTAGGCAAGTTAATTGAAGCAATAACATGGTCTTAAATGGAATTTGCTTTGCATTTTGCCCCTCACAAACACTATCATTAACTTTCATACTACATTGTAATGTTGCAAGAGGGCATTTCTAGAATGAATTATTAAATGCAGTACAAAAACTGAAAAATGGCTTGTACGAAAGACCATAACTTTTTCCTAGAACGTGACCAATAATTCTTATAAGAACTTCTCAATTCTAGGAAGAATTAGAAGTTGCGTGCCAAGCGAACTACTAATACATCACTAATAAATATATCACTTATATTAATGCTGTTCCATATGCAAAAACGTGCATGGATAGCCGGAAGCTCACAACTCGTAGTCAAATACTAATAACCAGCATAATATTTCAATCACCCAAACAGGACACAAGAGGACAATTCATCAGATGCAAAAAGGATGAGAATCTAGAATAATCTTTTGTGTACACGTGTATGGCCTAGATGAATTGTAATAAACTATATATAACCATTACTGTACCAGAGGCAAATCACTGAAATACAATTGCAGATTTCCAATATCTTTCTGTTATTGCTTATTGATTTCGTTTACATTTTTTCTTCTTGTTGAAATGGTATCAGAGCGTTGAAACTGACTACGCAGTGTCAATATGACGGAAGCGTCGCCTAATTTTGGCACGATCACACCGTCTTCAACCTCCATCTCGCAGCAATCCCCATCTCCTTCTAATTTTCCACATTTTGTTACTGTTAAGCTGAATGATGAAAATTATTTGGTGTGGAAAACTCAGATGCTTCCTTATCTTCATGGACAGCGTCTGTTTGGGTATATTGATGGTACCTATGCTGCTCCTCCATCTAAGTTGCCCAATGGCCAATCTAATCCGGAGTACTTAACATGGTTTGATAAGGATCAATTAGTTTTGTCAATTCTAATTGCTTCTTTAAATGAAAAGCTTATTCCTAGAGTTATGCGTCACAAAACTTCTCAAGCTATGTGGTTTGCTTTGGAAATCATGTTTTCACAACACTCCCAAGCCCGATACGTGCAGTTACATCAACAATTGACTAACTTAAAGAAAGGAGGAGAATCTATTAGTGAATATCACCAACGAGCTATTTTAATCGCTGATTCATTAGCAGCTGCTGGAAATCCTATAAGTGATCTTGATTTTACTACCTATTTACTTGCTGGTCTTGGTTCTGATTTTGATCCAATTGTTACTTCCTTGACTACACAGTGTGGTACTCGTACTATTGAAGAAATTTTAAGTCACTTGTTGATTTTTGAAAATCGTCTGCATCAGCAGAATACTGTTCTGCAACTTCTGAAATTGTTGCTAACACAGTTCAAACATCCTCTGGTTCCTTTCCACATACCTCTTGTGGTGGTCGTTCTTTTTTCCAGAATCGAGGAAAGTTTCGTGGCACTTCTGGATATTATAGAGGCAGAAGAGGAGGCCGTTTTTCTTATGGTGGATTTGGTGGAGGTCGCTTTAATGGTTCTGGACGGGGTTCTACCTCATCTTCTTTTACTGATCCTACTGATATACCGTGTCAAATATGCAAAAAATTTGGCCATGAAGCTCGTGTTTGCTACAATCGCTATAATCATGCTTATCAGGCTCCAGCACCTCCTTCCATATCTGCCAATTACTCGAACTTTGATTTTGTTGATGATGCTCTCTGGTATCCTGACACAGGGGCTACTCATCATATGACATCTGATTTGTCCAACCTGAATCTTCAATCAGAAATCTATGTTGGCTCACATCCTGTGAAAATTGGTGATGGCACTCCACTTCAGATTCAACACCAAGGCTCTGGCTCTCTTTCTACAAATGGTGGCAATTTCTTCCTTTCTAATCTGCTTCATGTCCCTCGTCTTACTAAAAATTTGCTTTCTGTTTATCAGTTTTGTAATGATAATAATGTCTTTTTTTGAATTTCATTCTGATCATTTTTCTATCAAGGACTCCAAAACAAAGGCTCTTCTTCAAGGTCAACCTAGAGGACGTCTCTATCCACTCACGGACTCTGTTCAACCTCATGCTTTCTATGGTGTCAAAACTTCCTTTCCTTAGTGGCATAGTCGTCTTGGTCATCCTGCCTTTCAAGTAGTTCAACGAGTGCTCTCCACAAATAATCTTCCACTGTCATCCAAGTCTGATCATGGTCAATGTTCTGCATGTCGAGTCTCCAAGAGTCATGTTCTACCATCTCCTGTCTCCCCTCATCGCTCCTCTGTTCCTTTTGAATTAATTTCTTGTGATGTCTGGGGTCCTGCCCCATTAGTGTCCTCCGATGGTTTTCGTTATTATGTCTCCTTTGTAGATGATTTCTCTCGTTACATTTGGTTGTATCCAATTAAGCAAAAGAATGAAGTTGTCTCTGTTTTTCATCTTTTTAATAAAATGGTCTCTGTTCATTATAATTCTTCTATTCGTTCTTTTCAATCTGATTGGGGTGGGGAGTTTCGACCTTTTCATAAAAATCTTACTTCTCTTGGTATTTTTCATCGTATCACATGTCCTCACACACATACACAAAATGGCACTGTTGAACGCTGTCATCGCTCCATTGTTGAAACCGGTTTAGCCTTGATGTCTTATGCTCATGTTCCTAAATCCTATTGGTCTTACTCCTTTGCTACTGCTTGCTATTTGTTGAATCGGTTGCCAAGCCTGGTGTTGCAGTCTCGAAGTCCTTTTGAGGTTCTTTACAATTATAAGCCTGATTACACATTTTTGAAGGTCTTTGGGTGTGCTTGTTGGCCTCATTTACGACCTTATGCTTCCTCTAAATTGGATCATCGGTCAAAATGTTGTGTTTCTTGGCTATGCTAACCATTATTTGGGCTATTTATGTTTGGACTTGTCCACAGGCAGACTCTATATTTCACGGAACGTTGTGTTTGATGAATTATATTTTCCCTTTATGGATCTTCATCAGCCCACTATTAATTCATCTCAAGAGCGTGGTCCATTGCCTCTTCTCTACTATGGGCCTCCACCTATTATTCACACTGAGCCCAATATTGAAGGCCCACCTTCTTCAACTACTCCTAATATCCCTAGCAACTCATCTCGTGCATCTCCTTTTCCAGAAGCTCCTGGGTCTTCGTCCTCATCTGACACGCTCTCACCGCCGGTCCCTGCTTCCTCTCCACCTCGGTCGTCTCATCCGATGGTGACTCGTTCTCAGAACTTTATCTCTAAGCCTAAATCTCTGGGGGACGGTATGATCTCTTGGCCCCCTCGCGCTCACACGGCCTTGGTTTCCGAGCCATCTGTTCCACGCACAATCTCCGAGGCTCTGAAACACGATGGTTGGCGGTCTGCCATGTACGATGAGCTCAAAGCTTTAATGGATACTCAAACTTGGTCTCTTGTGCCTCCTTCAGTTGCTCACAATGTTATCGGCTGTAAATGGGTCTTTCGGCGCAAGCTTCATGCGGATCATTCTCTTGATAAGCTCAAAGCTAGACTTGTGGCCAAGGGTTTTCATCAACAAGTAGGTATTGATTTCTCAGAAACCTTTTCCCCTGTTGTGAAGCCTATTACTGTTCGCACCATTCTTGCTCTTGCTGTTTCTCGTGGGTGGTCTGTTAAACAAATTGACATTCAAAATGCTTTTCTTCATGGTTTTTTGGATGATGAAGTATATATGTCTCAACCTCCTGGGTTTATTCATCCTGAGTATCCATCTTATGATTGCAAATTAAACCGCGCTCTTTATGGCTTGAAACAAGCTCCTCTTGCTTGGTTTGCTCGATTAAGCTCTAAATTACATGAACTTGGGTTTGTCTCATCAAAGTCTGATTCATCGTTATTTATCTGTAATTCCACTAAGTGTACTATCTATGTTCTGGTCTATGTTGATGACATCTTAATTACTGGCTCCTCTCCTTCTGCTGTCTCTGAGCTTATTACTGCTTTGGGTACTACTTTCCAGTTAAGGATCTTGGTGATTTACACTATTTTTTGGGTATTGAGGTTCATCATGCTCCATCTGGTTTAATTCTTTCTCAGCGCAAATATATTACTGATTTACTTGAAAAGGCTCATATGGCTAAAGCAAAATCTGTGTCTACTCCAATTGCTGCTTCTCCTATTTCTGCTGCCTCTCAAAGTTCAGATTTCTATGATCCTAGTTTTTATCGCAGTATTGTTGGTAGTCTACAGTATCTGAGCTTCACACGTCCTGATTTGGCTTTTACTGTTAATCGTGTATGTCAGTATATGCATTGTCCTAAAGACTGCCATTGGACTGCTGTTAAGCGTATTCTTCGATATTTAAAGGGTACCAGTCATTTCCCTCTTTTAATTAAACCTTCTTCATCTACTGAACTGGTTGCATTTTGTGATGCTGATTTGGGAGGTGATCTCAATACTAGTCGTTCCACTGCTGGTTCTGCTGTGTTTTTTGGTCCCAATTTAATTGCTTGGGGTTCTTAAAAGCAACCCTCTGTTTCTCGCTCCAGTACTGAAGTTGAATATAAAGCTCTTGCCACAACTGCTGCTGATCTAATTTGGGTTCAAAATCTTCTTCAGGAACTTGGTCTATTTTTATCTATTCCTCCACTGTTATGTTGTGATAATTTGGGTGCTACTTATCTTGCTGCAAATCCTGTCTTTCATTCAAGAGCTAAACATATTGCTCTTGATTATCATTTTGTTCGTGAACGTTTGGCTGCTAAATTACTTCGTATCACTCACATCTCAGCCCGTGATCAGATTGCTGATGTATTTACTAAGCCTCAATCTACCTCTCAATTTGCTCGTTTTCGTACGAGTCTCACTGTCCATCCTGTTCAGTTTGACTCGCAGGGGGGTAATAACCAGCATAATATTTCAATCACCCAAACAGGGCACAAGAGGACAATTCATCAGATGCAAAAAGGATGAGAATCTAGAATAATCTTTTATGTGTACACGTGTATGGCCTAGATGAATTGTAATAGACTATATATAGCCATTACTGTACCAGAGGCAAATCACTGAAATACAATTGCAGATTTCCAATATCTTTCTGTTATTGCTTATTGATTTCGTTTACATTTTTTCTTGTTGTTGAAAAATACCAACCAGTTAAATTCTACACGTAATTCAAAAACAACTAAAAGAATCTGCCTCGTAATTCATTGAAGCAAACTCAACTACTCATTCTCGTCAAGAAGTAATTGACAGTACAAGCGAACATACACAATGATCAAACAGTTAAAAAATAGTCTCTTTGTGAATTATCGAGCATACAAACGTAAGTCGGAGTACAGGGAGGGAAATGTATGGTACCCATGCTGGAAAACACTCAATCCACGATAAGTACGAACTAAAATCCAACAACCATGGATCCCCAGTTCCAAACATCGGTAGGGTGACTTAAATAGTAGCAAAACCCTAGATTCCACTGTCGGCTCCAAAACCCTCAGTTCGCATGCAAAGGGAAAAAGGGAAATCAAGCTCAGATAAAAAGAATCAACCACAAACCTGTCCCTTGACCTTAAGGTTGATATGCGCCGCCTGATCGGTGGGCTTCTTGTCCTCCTCGTTAGTGACGCCAGCCATCTTCTACTTTCCTGGACTTCGGAAAACCTCGGAAATCTTGTTCAAACAAATCTGATCGCCTCCGATTAAAGTCACAGCCACGCCGACGTTCGGTATGAAGGGAGCTCGCTCGCTGATGGTTGCCTCTGCAAATTCTCTCCGCCGATAAAGTTTAAATAGAGGAATGGATGATCGAGGATTCGAGTGGACTGACTAGTAAGTGACCTTAGCGTGGGAAGAACGAAGCAATTTGACGGTTCCGATTCTGTGAAAGGGATAAGATCGGACGGGCGACAGAAGTCCACTATGATTCTTTTTTCCTCATGGAAAACCTAAAATAAAACGTTTAAGATTACTGTAATTTTTTTTTTTGGGTAACTCAAGATAATGAGATAGTACTGTTTTTTTTTTATACCCTAGAAAACCGGACACTTTTTTTCTGCCTAATAGAAAATGGTTCGGTGGAAAAATTTATGTTTGGTAGGTTGAAAATATGGTAAAATAAGTAGGAAAAATATTCAAATGATCATATTGCCCGCAATAAATAACTATTATTAATCAAATTCATATTTGAATTCAAAAAACCAATAATTAATCCAATATAATAATTCAATAAATAAATAGTAAATTATAATTAAAATTAAAATAAATAAGTAAATATAAATATTCAATGTATATAATAAAATCACTATAAATTTTTAAAAAGATCACTTTAGATATTATATAATTAAAAAAGTAAATAAAAATAATCAATAAATACTTTTTTTTTTGCCCAGACAATAAATAATATATGAAGATTGCCTTTTTGTTAAGACATTGAATCAAATCTATTTTATTTTGAAACAGTTTATATAACAATAACAGTGATAATTAACAATAATAAAATGAAATAAACAACTAAATTGAATAATAACACTCCTAAAATCTCTTAATATATTGTGTCGACTTCAACTACAGTGAGTGTATCCCAAAATCTCTCTTCCATATTCTTTTGCAGTAACTCCCTCTTTCAAATTTTAAAAATATACGTTGCACCTACTTCGCGTGGAGATCATGAAATCGGAATTCGAATTTACTCTGCAAGGATAATCAAATTCAAATTTGCTAAATAAAATCATATTCTAATTTTAAATGAAAATATTTAAAAATTAATTATTCATACAATAATTCGTAAAAAAATGAATAAAAAATTATAATTTAAATAATTATAAATATTAAATATAAATATAAAAATCAACTAGAGAGGTAGATATTTGATAGAATGCCGATAGTTGGGATAACGAATGATAGGGAAGTTAGAGAAATATTAGGAAAACATATTCATCTAAATTATTATTTTAAATATTTTATTTTTTATTTAGGTTATTTTTATGATTTTTTAGCGATTCTCAAGTTTAGGAGCTTGCAAATTTTAATTATATATTTTTAAGTAGTTATTCTTAAAGCTAAAATGTTTATGACATTTGTTTGCTATTTTGATCCTGGCTTTAAAACTATAAATATTTTTTTAATGGGTATCAATTAATTAGAAACCAGACGTGCTTCCAATAATAGGTAATTTGCCCAATTTAGATTTAAATTGAAAAAGTTGTGCCCAATGGAATTTAAACTTCAAAATGACAAGGAAAGGAGTAAGGAAATTTGAATTTGATGCAAGGTAAAGATGCTATAAAATTAATGTCAAAGCTGAGAATCTTTTCACATGTGACGTATTTGAATTTGAAATATTCCAAAAGGACTGAATTAATGAAAGCAAAATGCAGAAAGTAACAATCGTTGTTGAAGAATCTTTGTCAAAGTTGGTGCATTTGAAGCAAAACTTGTTTTACAATCCGTAAATAAAGCTACACAGAAAAAGACGTAAAATAAAATATTATGACAATGACGAAGATTTTCCTTATGACAAACCACCACTAATATGCTACTTCAGCATTGTACCGAAGGAGTTTGTGCCCATCAGTGTACTCAAACCGGGACCGAATTTTGTGCCCATCAATGTACTCAAACCCGGACCGAACTGGAAATCAGCCGGTAGACCGGTCCTGTTCGGTTATCGACCCTATTCTGTACTTTATTTTAAAAAATTGACTTTTTAATTTTTTTCTTTTAAATTTTATATTAATAAACCTAAAATCTTCAATTTCTCACCGATTTGGTCTCGGATTAGTTCCAATTTAACTCCCTTTGACTCAATACCCCAACTAGTTCAGTGACCAATCCGGGTTTAATTAACTTGATGCGCATAATGTGGGGGCACAAACATATGATGGACCTAGATATCTACTCGGACTGAAAATGCAGCATTAATGGAAGTTGTCGTCGGACGGTCTGAGTTCATGAGGATTCTCGGAGGATCAGTTCCACGAGAAGATTCCTGCCACTAATGACTTTGCATTTACTTTTTTCGGAGACAAATTTGTCTTTGGCACTCTTCTGCTTGCCATTGAAAGTTATTTCACACCAATTTTGGTGGGAACCGATTTTCGTGGACGAGAGAAAATCTCATCTTATTGAAAAATGCTTTCCTAGCAAAATGGCCTACCAAACATGTCCTGCCGATGGAAAATTATGATTTTCTTTTTCCTTCTCTAGATTTTCAGGGTAACAAACCAGCCCTAATTATTCAGATTAGAAGTGAATCGAACCTACAACCAAAATACAAGGAAAGTTTCATGTCACTGTAAAATAAAGCTATATAATGTCGCTAAAAATTAATAACAGGGAATAAAAGTATATGGCCTTATCCTATTGGCCCAAGAAAATACATTATCAGAAATTTTGAAAAGAAAATGACTGGGGGCAATAAGAAAGAACCAAACATTTGATGGGCATGGGGGAGGGAGAGGGCGGTTGAGGACACGAGAGCAGACCAATTAGAATAGCCAATCTCAACGTTCAGATTGAATTCACATGTTTCAAAATTTTGTCAAGTGAAATGACGTTTCATAAATTCATTGGTGGAAAAGGAGGAAAACTTTTCAACGACGTATTTCAGCACCATCTCTTTCTCTGGACTCTCTTTTATTTCTTTAGTCATACTATTATCCAATTCAGAAATTTCATACCAAACATAACCAGTTAACAGACACCAAATTCAGCATATTCAGATATCCAACAAAAGATTAAGCATCAGTACTATCCTTCATCACATCAATAAGATGGCAACCTTTAAATCACCAATCATCAATAAACTAACATTTCATACACTGCACGTTGAGACACAAAAGATAGTAAATTATGAAATCCCACAAGTCATCAGATTTCACCAGTATGATAGTAGAAACCACAGAGTGATTATATTGACAACGAAAGCATAAACCCTACAAACTCAAGTAGCAAAGCAGGATTAAAGCAGCAGGTTGATAGAAGATACATTTTAGGTATCAACCTCAAGTTAAAGTAAGTCTAAATTTATAACAAGGTAAGAGGAAAGATCTCCACTTCCATTAGGCAACAGAACCTCCTGTTTGATGAAGCATGGCATCTATTTCATCTCCATCCTCCATTTCCAGCTGCACCCAATCGAATTTTAACGAGGAAAAGAACAGTAATATGGTCAATAGTTATCAAAATATGAGCAGTTTTAAAATAAAAACTGGGAAGACAAGGACATCCACACAGACCTCATCTGGAGTCTGCTCTGCTCGAAGGCGACGACCATCAAAAAGAAAAGCAATGGAATTAAAATCCACTGATTGTCGGTCACAGTAAGCATTCATAAGCTTTTTCAGTTGAGTGCTTCTCTTAATCCTGAAGAAAACTTCATTCCCATCCTATGACATCAAAGGGGGGAAAGATTATGCTGATTTTATATGTAGCAACAAAATCCTGAGATCACATGATAATAATATCAAGAACGTTAACATTTTGGCTTTGACAACCACTGCAGTTCTTCTACGATCTGGTGCCAGACCTTCCCTTTTTCTTCTTGTGGGGTAGCAAGTATAGACCAATGACAGATCAAATAAAAAACACCATGAACCAAATAATCCATAAGGCACCGAGCTGAATTTTGAAGCTAAAGCTTGATGGGCTTTAAATTCAGACACACTACCATCTCCCCACTCCCAAAAACACTTGGAACTCTGATAAACATAATTACCCATTAGCTTAACCCCAGAGCTGTGCTTCTTCCAAAGCCAAATTCACATATCGAGCTTTTACCCATCTCAATTAAAATTATGACTAATCCATGCACAGCATTAGTCATTTAATTTCAAACAAAACAGTAGGACATACATCCCTCCCAAAAAATTTTACGACAATGCTTTTTTTTTTTGGGCATGCATTGCAGAATTAGATTACAAAGGAAAAAAATCAATCTAAACATCCTCAAGAAAACCAAAGGCCTAATTTGGTTTTCCTTCTGATACACGAAAACCACAGGCAAATAACCAACAAATAGATAAATGAAAACTTAAAACAAACATTATCATATATAACTATACCAACATAATCATTATCATGCCATAAAAGATAATAATAATCATCAATAACACTAACATCATTACATAAGCATAATAATAATTTAGTCATGACCATAATAACATTAAATACACTCATATATAGCCATTATTTATGCTATACGTCAAAGTATAAGTTACCTAGTTAACTTTATAGTCCGAAAAATACAAGTGGCAGCTGTGTTGCATGTGCCTTAGTTTTAGTACCCATTATTAAAACACGAAAAATATAGCGCCAATGGCTTGTTGCCACAATGGCACCAAAATCCTCCCTCATGTCCCTGCATGGGAGGGGGTGTGCGCATTGTGTATATGTTTAATTGCAAGGAGCGGAAAAAAAAATACACAAACAATATTTAAATATAAGAATAACTATGTCTCCCTATACAAATCCCTAAAGCTGAGGTGGACTACAAAGATTGGTATAGTTTCCCATTTTATGCAGTTACTATTGTTAAACTTTAGGACTTTAGGATTGGGCTTATAATCTAACTTTTCACTATTTGTTTCCAAACACAAAAAAGCGCCCAAGGTGAATCGCCAACATTGTCTGAAAATCGAAATTATGTGGAATAACAAAACGGTTCCATTCTTTGGAAGTTTTATGGCAGGAATAAATGGTCTTGACCATTGATTGAAAGTTATTATAAAATAGATAAAATTAAATGCATTGTATCCTTTTCTTTTCAATATTATCCCCATGAGCTAATTTAGATAGAAGAGCATGCATAAATTCTCATTGTCTTTAGCCTTCTCATTCTACATCATGAATAAGCAAGTAAAACATTCAAAAACAAAGCAACAATTGTTTTATCATTTATCAAAGATATATGGTTGTTATCAATTATGCGTCTAATCTTTTTAAAAATAAAGTTTTGGAATATTTTCATCTTATCAAACCTACACAAGAAAAATCAATATATATGCGTGTGGAGACCTTGATGGCTGATGCAACAAAGAAAATGGGAGGACAACTTGGTGTGGTGGAGAGAATGGGAATAGTGTTCAACACAGGAAAAAACAAGAGGAGGAATGCACAATAACAACTGTGGAACATGATCAAGCACAGTTTCATTAATATAATATTATTTCCGGACCATTCCATGTTGACCCCACTTTGGAGGGACAGAAAGAATTTACAATGACTAGAGATAGCTTGGGAGACCATCTCTTGCCTTCACTTACTCTCCTATTCTCCTTTTTCCGGAAAAAAAAAATCCGAATAATGGTTTATCCCCTATAGGCATCCTACTCCTACCTCATTCCATTACATCCCAAAGAAACCCCCAAATTGAAAACCCCTCTGAAAACCAGACGCTCACAACTCATACCAAACAGTTAAATGCAATCCGTAAATACGGACGACTTCCTGCCACATAATTCAGTACAGGTTCCACAATTCATTCTCACGAAGAAGTAATTGACAATAAAAGCAGGCAGACACGTTGATTAAACAGTTAACAAATTGTCTCTTTGTGAATTACTGACCCCTATAAACGCAAGTCAGAGTACAGAGTAGGGAATTGTATATAGCACACCCCACTGGAAAACACTTGTACCACTCTTGGATCTCCAGTTCCAAAGAGACAGGACGGATACAGGATGGATATCTAAAATAGTAGCATCAAAAGATTCCACTTGAAACGACCCTAGCTAGAAACAAAACCCTAGATTCCACTATCGCCCATAAAAAAACCCTCAGTTATCATGAAAGGGAAAAAGGAAAATCAAGCTAGCAAAAAAAGGATGAACCTCAAACCTGTCCCTTGACCTTAAGGTTGATATGCGCGCCCTGATCGGTGGGCTTCTTGTCCTCCTCGTTCGTGACGCCTGACATCTTCAACTCACTTTGACTTCGAAAAACCTCGGAACTCTCCAACGGAAAACCAGATCGCCTCCGATCACAGTTACAGCACCGCTGACGAACGTACACGGACGCAGTTCACGGGTGGTTCTTCAGTGAATTCCCTCCGCCGACAGGTTAAATAGACGGGTGGATGGGGGAGGGTAGTGACGTTAGCGTGGAAAGAAAATAGGGGGAATCACTCCTAAGTCCTAAGTAAGGAACATATTATTATAAAGGTCCCTTGAGATTGTAAAACACACTCAAAATGTTGTTAATATATGTAGAAGAGCTGTAAATAGGGACCTTTCTGATAATATGTTTCTTACTTGAAACCTAGAAGTGATTCTCCCAAAGAAAATATAATTATAAATTCATCATTCTTTTTCTTATTAATTTTTGTTTTCACAATTTTTATTTTGATAAACTAAATAGATCAACCTTTTTATAGTTTTATCCGGTGAAAAATTTGATCTGTTTTATTTTTCAAAAAATATTTACAATTATGTGTGGAATAGATTAATTTTTTTAATCACATATATTATATAATTTATTTAAAAATTTGTATGTATTGTATTTTTAACTAAAAACCAATATCCGGAATACTAAAAGTTTTTTGTTACAAGAATACTAAAAGTTTAATCATGAGCGAAACTTGTCAGCAAAAGATAATCCAGGGACGAAATTTTGAAAAGATCGTAACTGAGAGGCCGAAAAGCACGTTGAAGCTAAATTTTGAATTTCGGTCCAAGCCCAATACGGTGTAGCTTAGACCAGGAGCTTTTATTTTTATTTTATGTTTTTTTTGTTGATCAAAGAATTCCCTGGATAGAGTTTTTGCCTCTTTTAACAAGTGCACTTCTTGATATTTAAACTTATGTTCTGTTCCTTATGAGAATGAGATCACTTAACCAACAGCTTCCAATTTTTAATATAAGAGTTAGTTGACTTTTCTTTTAAAAAAAAGTAAAAAAACTAAATAAATTACTTACAAATAGGGGTGAGCAAATTAGAAGAACCAACTCAATTTGGATTTTTTGGTTTGTTTAATTCAGTTTTTGGGAAAGATTTTATTTTTATTTTTGAGAATATTGGTTTCCATTTTTGATTCAGTTATTAAAAAATTAGTTCGGTTGAAACTGAAATATATATAATATATTCATATTTAATATATACTATTTGATAATTGCATTTTTTATAATTAAGTAGGTTTATATTTTGAATTATATTAAATAAAATCGATAGATATTTTAAATCTGTTCAGTTTATTTTATATATTCCCCTCCTAAATTTAATTTTAAGAATAAAAAGTAATCTTTTTATAAAATTTATTCATATATCCTTTATTTTGTAAATAATAAATAAAAAAATCAGTTAATTCGGTTATTAAATATTTCTGTTAATTCAGTTAATATTTTGGCTTCAGTTAGTTTGGTTATTCAGTTTTGGTTCATGGTTCAGTGTTCACAATTAGTTTTATTTGATTATTTTAGTTTTCACTGAAAAACCAAATACTCACCCCTACTTATAGAAAAATTAGTTTGAAGAAAAATGATAAATTAAATGCTTTAATATAATTTATTTAATTTCTTTAATTTCTCTAAAAAAAATCAATACATTAAGCACAGCGCTTTTTATAATTTTGTCATAAACAATATATTAAGCTTTTCGTTGAGGAGGTGGACGTAATTATTGTAAAAAGTTTAAAATTTAAGCCTTTTTATTGCCAAAATATTAAAATTCAGTAAAATTATAATTACTTAGTCCAAAATATCGAGGGTTGATTATAATTTAGTATTTAAACAAGGGAAAAAAACATATAAATACCATTTGAATTGGGAAAACCCCAAAAAATCTGTTAACACATGGAAAGGATAAATTGGTCCTAAGGGACTAATATGAGATTTTGAAATATTGTGTTGTTACAAAATTGTCTCTCAAGTTTTTCTTTTAAAAAAAAGAAAGAACCCCCGCTGGCATCGAAGCTTTGTTGTCACTGCCGCCCTACACCATCTCGCTGATGGGCAGTCGGCAGCCGGCCGCCAGAGCTCCGGTGACAACTTGAGTATAGAGATTGATTACTTGAACTCCTCAGGCTATATTTGGTGTCATGGACAAGTTGAATAAAGATAATAACAATTTAAGTGTAGTCATTTACAATTTCAGAAATGCAAGTTGTCAATTACTATACTCAATTTGTCATTACTTTTATTCAACATGTCAATGACGCCGAATAGAGTTTATAAAGCTCAAGTAGTCAATCCCATTACTCAAGCTATCACAAGAGCTTTGGTCGGCGATGCTAGAATATTTGCAACCAGCCGCCGGCGGAGCTCTAGCACCGGCAAGGGTTCTTTCTGTTTTTGTTTTAAAAAAAAATTGATGAGCATTTTGTTAAAAGTACAACACTTCAAAATCTTAAATTAGTCCCTTGAGACCTATTTATTCTTTCTATGTGTTAACAAACTTTCTTGGATTTTCTATGTTCAAATTGTACTTATTTAGAATTTTCTCTTTTTACAAAGGGTAAAACTCCATTATATGTTCTCTTTTAAATACGTGTTTAGATTAGCAGTGGAAACTGCTTTTCAGATGTGATTTATGATATACAAGATAAGTATATGAGAAAATTTTCGTCTCGACTTGCGTAAACATACTTTTTAAATACCAACTCAAAGAGACCCTGGATTGAACATTCACTTTGATCCAAAAGAAATTGAACATTATTTTATTTACTTCAGTTCAAATTTCTATCTTAATTTAATTCCAAAAATAAAATTTTAAAACATATTTTTGTGAAAATATAAATAATAAAATAATTTTATGAACAACATGCAAGTAAAGTAGGAAGATTCACAATTTGGTGGTGGTGGTGGTGGTTGTGGGATTTAAGGTGTCAAATGTATTAGAAACGACTTAGAGTCATTCAACTCTTTCATTTTTGTGATGGTTTTCCCTTTCATTATTTAGGCCTCCCATTTTTTTTCCTCCTTTGATTAGCAACAAGACAGGATGGAAGTTCCAACAGTAGTAATCATTTCATTGAGGTATATGCCATTGATACTCATGGCTACAAGGCCCTTAGAACAAGACATTATGGAGAAATGAAGGCAAATATTACATATCCCCACATGGAAACAAATTACCAGTTAAGGACGACAACAATGCACTTCAGAGATTCACATAATGGCTGCTGCACTAAAGTGATATCTTGGACCTCTTCTCGCTTTAGCATAAATGGTCAACAAAGACATCAATTTCAACCAACAAAGCTCAAAAAGAACATGTTCGACGTTCCCCTTTTAACAGTTGTCATCCAGTATTCTTTGCCAGTTTTTTCTAATAACCCTTTGGGCGATCCAGCATCCAACATTTTTTCTAGATCATATTACCAGGTATCCAAGTCTCTCCCCAGGGGTCTTTTTGAAGAAGGTGGGATTTGAACTTAGTTCACTCACTTTGTGATCTAACTAGTCCACCGCAAAACCAAGTACCCTTGAGTAGTATTCTCTGCAAGTTAAACCTATCATAAAAGTCAACAGCAAACCTACCATGTGAGCGGGAAACATGGAAGGAAATTTTGCCACGTTAAAATGTTCAGAGTGTAAACAACATTGTCTCACAAACTTCAGTGCTTATCATCCTTCTGCAGATTTAAGCAGATTTCCGCGCTCAACGTTTCTGCAAAGATTAGGTCATAGGAAATCAGAACTACACAATGAGTAGCTATTCCTCTAATCACAAAGGGACACAGATAAATTTGAGATCTGACAGAGACATATCAATGAATTAATATTTGGTGACAATGATTGCCATAGTATGACATATCTGACGAGCTAAATGCAAACTTCAAAGAACAATTTACAATGACAAGATTATAATGCATAAACAACTTCTGAGGAATTTTTTTCCCATGCATGCATGCACATCAGTCTAAAATCTACAACATGGGTGAATGGGAAGTCTTAAGAACAATAGACCCAAGGCATAATGGTGGTCCAGTCATGAAAACTCACATGGACAAGTTAGTTGCTTGGCTCTATAACACTCCTTGCCAAACTGTCGCTGTCTCTTAGCATAACGAGCTTCTTAAAATTTTTAGTTGATCAAATGAGCGATGTATTTTATCCCTTTCTTCAATTCCCACACTGGTATTTTCTAATAACTGCACCAAAACAAAGAAAGATGTAACGAAAATATTACAAATATCATATGTATGAAAAGTTAGAAACTTTAGTGTAAATTTTATTAAAAAAACGCATACAGAAAGTAAGTAGAAAAGCACAACTTTTGAAATCAACTATTCATAAGGCCCTATTGCACAATTATCTTCATCCAAGCATCTGGGATACTAGCGTATCAAAGGTACCCCAGTTGGATGTATTTATACACACATTCAAGATGCTTCATACCTTTCCAAAGGCATGAAAATCTAACATCAAAGAAATTTTAGCTTTTGTCAACTAGCATAAAATACCAACCGTATCCATTATTTATAAGGTATCACCACGAAATTAATATTCAAGAATGACATGTTCAAAGTAGCAATCAACAATATTGAACATCTTGGGCCAAAGGGGGGGAAATTATTGAACATCATGCACAAACCAACCTGCCAATAAACTTGTAAGATGTTATCAATATCTGCCTTGAATAAAGACAATATCCGCTGCAATTTAGGATCTTTGTGCATCAACGAAAGTAGAAAAGAAACAGCATTTACTCTATTGTAGAAGGCCTTTCTAGACTGGATACATGAATCAGAAATTGCTGAAAAGCTTCCTCCTAGAGCGGATCTCATGCTCTTCAACACAAGATTCATAAGCTTGTGGCACCGGTCAAACAAGAAAAAACAAGGAAGTAGGTAATAATGCAGAGTACTTAATTGATTGGACAGGGTGTGCTTGTCATCATCTTCTGGAATGCACTGTAAGATATAGTTAAATCTATAATCAATCAAGGAATTAAGAGGATAACTGAGGATCAAACTTGTGGGAAGAATACCAAAAGCATTGAAAACAAGTACAGAAGATCAAAAATATGTAAATGCCATTTTCTAAGATGGAATTGTCTCCTTGGTTTTAAGAGAGATCTATAATTCAGTAGTTATAATTCCAAATAAACATGACTAAAAAGGTGAAGTAACCCCAAAAAAAAAAAATGCAAGATCAGATAGAAAATACTTCATCCAACTCCGCAAGTCTTGATTGACTTTCTGCTGATTTTAAGGACACTCTTATTTTTTTAAAAAAATGAATCACATCTTTTCATTTTAATTATTTAATATTTTATCTTACACATCACATTTGTCAAAGATGTCACGTTTTTTAATGTTCAAAATAAACAAGGCAAAAGACAAAAACAAAAAGTAAATCATTTTAACTTTCAATGAGAGGGCATGATTTTGAAAATCTAAATGAAGTGATATGAATGGCCAAATCCCCACTTAGCCGTGGCATATATGGTTGACTAGCTGTTGAATTTTAAATAATATACTCACTTGTACAACATCCATCAAATATTGTGAAAGATAACCTCCCAAAGTGTCAATACTTTTCTCAGCAAGCATTGTAGGCTTAACATCCACTGTTACAAGCATTCTTAGCAGAGAACAACTGTTATGCAGTGGAGGCTTTAGCAGCTGCGGCACAAAATAAAAGTGTGAGAACTCATCATCTGGGAACGTCTCTGAATGGATTGAATCACCATAAAAGTTAAAAAAAAAAAAGGGAAACAATTAGTTCAGTTAACGAAGAAAACTCCATGCAAATACACATATGAGGAGACCCCGTAATCCAAAAATGTATTCGAATGGACCAAAGCATGAGAAAAGTAAAAAATGGGAGATAAGTACTTCAGTCAATAAAGAAGAGAACTCCATATAAAAGAAAGCTTAACGAATTGGTTGGTTAAGGAAAAAATTGAATAGACTTACTATCTGATCAAGAATCACTTCCTCTAGCATTTCTAGAACAAGAGAGTTATTGCCCATCATAGCCAGATGTGAACAAATAAGACTTGTAATTGACTTGAAAGTTTTGAAGATTGGATCATTGGCCATACCAGGAGGAACAACTTCTGCAAAATTCAATCAATAACAGCTCCAAATAAAATTTGACATTGGATGACTACAGAAGATATGTTTAATAAAAATGAAAAAGTTGATATTCTCCAATTCAATCATCCTAGATCACTACACACCAGTGGGGCAGGATTACCTGCCTAGCAAGTCATACACATGACCAGTGACTAAGAACATTTTCTTCATCCTCATGATTTCACAAGCTCAAGAACATATGAAGCATGCCATGTCAAAGTTGTTATTAGCTATTAATTATCCAGAAGCCAAATTTTATGTCAATATATCCCCCAAAACAATCTCCCGCAAACATAAGCCCAAAAAAGTTGACCATGTAACCCCACTTGGGTGCTAATCACCATAGAAATCTCTGGCCTACCATGAGAAACTTTAAAGCTTGAGAGCAAGGTAATGGAGAAACTCAAGTGATCAGCAATATCAATATGTCCAGCCCTGTACGCTGAATGAAGAACTTCAATTGCCCGAAATAACACATGGGGATCTAGATTAGGACCTACAAAAAGAGAGACAAAGAAGTGCACAGGTGTTGAGTAATAAAAAGTTTTTAAAGTGTTTGTTTATTAAACATCATATTTGAATCACATTGGACATATTGTAAAAACACCAATAGCAAGTGTAATTATTGTACAAAGGTATAACTAATTGTTATGACTTATCAATGCAAAAATAAGTCTTGTCGGCACATCAACTTACTAATTATTCAATGCTTTGCAAGCTGTCTATGTTTTCAGAATCTCTGTACCAAATAACTCAGGGCTTTTCCTGAAATTAAATCTTATATCGCAAACATTGTATATAGCTCACACATTTCATGTTAAAATAGTACATTTCTATGAATTGAAACCGCATCCTTAATGCGAAGGTTGAAAAGCCTAAATATTTTATTTGATGCCGCCTATAAACAATCTAGTCAGACAATTATATTCATTTTTTTCATGAGACACTAGCTACAGATTCTGAATTTATTGTCTATGAACAACAACATTCGACTTTCGTATGTTCATTGGATTTTTCTTATCAATCAAGTTGTACATGACAGGTCAGTCAACAAATAAGTGAAAATTCACAAATACACAAAGTATCAAGCAGAAAAGGCCACGAGCATAGATAACACTAGCTGTTAATTTTGACACACTAACAATGCAGCATCAAGAGAACAGTATTGTGAAAATTTTGAAGTTCTAATCTACAAATGAATAGCACAAGAAACTAATCATCATGCACGTGATAAGCCAGTTACAATTTCACCAAGGACAAAAATACATACATAGGCAGCAACGAGATATTGTCTTTAAGAAATGTGAATCTAAATGAGAGAAATAGTAAAGGCAACACAAAGAGAGCTCTTGAGCTTCTCTAGGAAGCCTGATGAAGGGACCATAACACATATTTCCTGCAACAAGAAAAGGTATTGTGATGAGAGGCAAGGAAGAGTATAGGTAATAAACTACAAAAACCAAGTTAACAGTGTTTTTGTTTACCTTCTTGACATGTACAATAGAACTCCTGCAATGAGTATTGCATGTTTTCATATATGCAAACAAGTGATGAGTTCAACAAAGCATGCTGTCCAATGTGAAGTTGAAGACGTAACACAGCCTGAATGAACATTTAAGTTTAAAGGACAAGAAAATAGTAGATCGGTGATTTAAGACCACAAGTTACATTTAAAAACCTCACTTATTTAGTGATTACCTGTGAGAAGGCCGGGTGTTTATCACCAACCTGGATCAGCAACAAAGGGAGCTCTCTTATCCATGTAATCAAAGCATCTTGAAATTCAATAATTTCCGGACCGCTTGCATCTGGACGAAGCTTACTTTGGATCTATAATTTGTACCAAAAAATATAAGCACATTCAATTAAAGTATAGTATAAATTGCTTTCATTTGGGTATCCATAAGTCTCCAACTTGAAGTAATTATTAATGAAGCGAAACTCACAGAAGTTAGCATATCCTCAATTGCAGAAAGACAGGCCATTTTCAATAAAGAAGCTGGCTTGCTTTCCCTGAATGTCTGTGTAAACGCCTGCATTCAAGAAGTGCTGATCATCAAAACAAATAAGTTACAGAATTTAAAAAGAATAAGAAAATCCATTCATTGGCTTTTAAGAAGAAACAATTAATATCCTGAGTCTTTAAAATCATATGTCAAACCTGAAGAAGACGAGGTGTCCAATAGTTTGCCTCATGTGTAACAATTTTAGGAATAAAAGGAAGGAGTTGGATTAAATGCTTTTCCCAGACAGCGTGAGCTGACTGTGAAGCTTGACAAACCTGCATAGCAACAAGTCCAACCCCTTTCAAATTGCATAGCTTAAGAGCTCAAACTTCAAAAAAGTTGTTGGTGCATTTATCAAACCTTCCCAAGCAGTGCATTTTCTAGAAATTCTAGAAACTTCTCCAACAAATCAAGAGGAAGGCAGATCCATTCATTGAGTAGAAAAAATATTTTTGTAACGACCATATTAAGTTCAAGGTATCTACCATATTCCTGCAAAGCATAAGAAAAGGGAATCAGATCCATTAAGAGTGCAAACCGGAACACCATTTTAGTCTGACCACAATTTTCACAGAGGGGGAACTGCCAAAAATAAAGGGTATTTCACCATAGAAAAATTTATATAGGGAATTATACGCTTATTTTCACATAAAAATTGGCTGTAACATTGAAATATACACCACTGTCAACTTTCAAGTATCCAGTACAAATGCCTAAACCAAGAGTCATACTCCCAGAAACGCTTCATCAAATCAAATATCCCAAGTAACTGTCAAGCTACAAGACTGTCAACTGCTACTTTTCCAACTTTGAACACCTTCATTGGAAACCAATATATATATATAACGATAGAAATCAATATTTGTCAAGTTGGGACGCAAGGCATGCCTTATCAAAGGCCAACATTCCATCTTGAGGTGCATGAGAATGAGCTATGCTATTAGCAATCTAAATATTCCTTCCAATCAAATGTGCTTACTCCTCCCATTAATCCACCGACTAACAAGATTAACACTACATGAGATTAATTTTAATTCAAAATGGTTACTGTCCATTAAATCCGAAGGATAAGGTAGGCAACACACTTTAGTAAATGTTTCAATACAACAATGGATATGGGAAGAATCAGTATCCATTGCAAAAACACTTTATTCATCCTCAATGAAGGCTTGAATCATGTCAGTGTATGAAAAAAAATAAATGGATGAAAGCCTGAATCATGTCGTGAGTTGTGTATCATTTTCTTACTCTGTTCGGAAAAATACAATACAATTGAGTTAACCACTCATGAGGTTACCAGATAGGTAGATAACATCTACTTTAAAACTCTAGCCTCAGTTGAGAAAACCTAGGAAAAAGAGACGCATTATATAACAAACGTCTCCAAACAAAGATATAACATAACATGAATGTATATCTCATAGAAAAGAAATTCAATTTCTTCATAACTAAATAACTAGCTCAGTAAAATGTTGGGAGGCCAATTAGAAATCTAAACGAAACACAAAATGCCTACAGCAGAGACCTTGTAGTAGAGCAACATGTAATCATCATTCATTAAATACCTAGCTGAGCAAATTGCTACAATTGATTGAAAAAGTCAAATTAACAGATGTATTAAAGAAGAATAACAAGTCATTTCTATTTCATCTTCCACACCCTATACTACACCAACAGTTCTACCCTCCCTAAGAATAGGTTTAGAAAACAAACCCACAGAACAAGTACCTTCTCTGAATGATCATGCACAGGATTGAGAGGAAACAAAGAAAATAATTTCCTCAACATTAAGGAAGAGATAGCTTCATCCCATATCATCATACCAAGGTCACCAAGAGAACTATGGGACTCCGACAGCTTGCCATTACCACCATAAATAAAGGAACTGATTATCATATCTATGCAATTAAGTATAGACAGCATACAAGAAGAGGATGTCCCATCAAGTTTTGGGGAAGCACGAGCTTGAGGAATAAACTCCTGGAAACTATTTAGTAATATGAGCACAAGATCCTTCAGTTTCTTTATGATAAGAGGAAATCCTATGAACAGAGAAAGCATAAAGCAGGACAGTCAGACCATTAGTGTCTCAAATGAACAAAAAGATGCAGAATCTAGAAATTGAATAAACAATTCCACTTAAAAATAATTCAAACTCATCAACATCAAAATGTTAATTATCTGTTTTAAAATTTATTATGCCTTACCAGTGGACCTAGCAGGCATATCATCCTCAAGAGCATGCAATACCCTTTGCCCACCATCATTCTATTGAAATTAAAGAAAACATCAAAGACAAGTTGGTGAAGCCAAAAGCATCTTATAAATATGCAAAAATATTATAAAAATCTTTGTGGGAAAGAAGAAAGCCAATTGTAGATGTGGTCAAAAACAGACCAAATGTAATCTCAGAAGCAGAGTGCCACAAAAATAAAATATGCACCATTTGAGTATGCAACAACAACAATAACTCCACCTAAGTTTATAACTGGTCCTGAGCCCGGGTAAAGGAGGAGGGTTGTGTTAGGCCCCTCAACATCCAACTTAAAATTTTGTCGAATCTTTATGAACTGGATCAATAAGTAAATAATACGCATTCTTTAAAATTACATTTTATTTAAAGGGATTCTGACCACGTACTCCATTCTCTATATGCCAAAGTTACAAATCTGCATAATATAAGCAAATATATATATATATCCATACAATGGTCTAACTCATATTTACGATGACAAACAAATTAAACATTTTATATTCACACTAGAGCTTTCAAAGGTACAAATTGACAAAATCTAGTATACTGTTAGAATGCCAGCAGCAATTAGCATTAAAAATAGAATTAGAAAAACAGAGTTCATTATTTTAATTGAAAACAAGATACCTTATCATGCAAATTAGTTTCTTGTTTATTCCATGGCAAGAGTGACAAGCAGCGAAACAACCCAAGAAACACCTTCAGTTTCCCTTTGTCCTGTAAATAGCACTGGTTGTTCCTAAGAATATCATCATAGTTTTGGAAAATCTGTTCATCATGCAACCAACAAAACGGTAAATACAAAGCCCCAACACAACTATTTCAATTAAGCCACACAATTACACCAAAGAAAAAAAGATCAATATTGGCATAGATGGATGCAGAAATCAATATCTCATTGCAGGATCATCGGCAAAACTAAAGGAGCCCACTGCCAATGCAGCTAACATTCCCTTCACCAACAAATAATAAATGCAGATGCATCTCAGGCAGCATTTTCCCATATATCTTTTAGAGAAAAATGGTGTCACCTTCTCCGCATATAAAGGTAAGGAAGGTGGATAAAACTCAAGAACAAGATCCAAGAATTCAAAAGCTTTGAGCCGTATGTCAATTGATAAATGCGTCATTGCTTTAAAACTGTAAGCCATCAGCAAGGAAACAACCAGCTCTTGGTTATCCTACAAGACATGGGGAGAAAAAACATAAAAAATAAAGTAAATCAGTTGTGAAAAGGGATAAATGTACAGTGGCATTAAATATAATGACTGCAAGATGCATCAAGGTAAAACAAATTAGATCTTCAGAACGAAGATTGAAGAGAGCATTTAAATCAACTGTTCCAAACAAATATAGGATATGCAACTATGCAAGTTTTTTGAATCCCAAAAAGAAATGTTTTGACTGTCAAAAAGAAAACCAACTGTTCCACAGTTTTTCGGTAAATCCTATACCAGATTAGAATATTTTGTATTGATTAGCTTCCATTTCAGCAATAAAGAAAAGATAGTGAGGAGAATTAAACTATAAATACCTCTTCACAGCCAGGCAAAATCACTAACTTAAATAGATCATACAATGAATCTCGAACCACTTTAGAATCATCAACAATGCGCTCACGAAGTTTTTCTACAACAGCATACTTGTGCAACTTCAGTTCTGTTGGATGCTTGATGAGCAGTTCCTTGATACCCGCCAATGCATCTTTGAATTTTGCGGAGGGGGAGGGGGAAGGATTAGCATATATTAGTATTGATTACCATGTAAATAAATAAAAGCTGAATGCTTCAATGAGTTGATTAAAAAGAGAAAAGATAATTTATGTACATGCAACAACAATATCTGTTTTTTTAGGTTTACTGACACTCCTATGCTACACTAACTTGGCTTCGAACATAATTTGTTTTTAGGTTTAATGACACTCCTAGCATGATGACAAAACATTCAACAAGAATATACCTCTTCGAACTTTTGGGTTGTGATGCGATGTTTGTTGAAGAAGCTCTTTTAATGTCAAACCTTTCTTGTTTACTGCCAAGCCCGCCTTCTCTGATGCCACACTCTGCTCAGGCAAAATAATTGCTGCCAGAAACGTGTATGAGCATAGAACTAGTTCATGTAAAGTAATTTAGATCTTAAAGTATCAACCAATGACAATTTTCGCAAAGTTAAAGAAACCTATTTTTAAAGAGCATATTTAGAATTGACTTAATTATTAGACCAGTGAAGAGCCATATGAATAATGAAAACTAGAAAGAAATTGCAGCTGAAACAATGTAATACCTTTGGATTTAATTTCAGTATTTGTAGAATTCTTAGGTGGGGGCAGTTTCCTCCCTATCTTTCGCTTTATTTTCTGAAATTGTGCAGTCAATGAGTACTCAAAGAATTTTCATACTAATACATTCAAGTAAATATAATGAAAGAACTTTAGTATAGTAATGCATTTTAGTAACCTTGAAGTCCACACCATGCTTTTTCTTTGAAGGAGCTTTCGAACGAGTCATATTTTCCGGCCAAACTATGCACTGAAAATACCCAAACGGATCAATTAAACTTTTAACGGTTTGGACAGGGTAAATAGATGCTCGGCTCACAACTGAAAAATGAGATTATTCTTGCCCTCACCAGTCCCAGTCACACATGATACGAGCAAGAGGAAATACCTGTGAGAGTGATTTGTGGTAGATGGGTGGAAGACACTTAAGTTACCAAGGTGCCGAAGACGATGAAACGGCGAAGGTATAGGACCAATAGACTATGAGCGTCTAAAAGGGTTAGTTTGAGGCGGCGGGACTAAAGGACTCGGCGCAGCGGGAAGCCGGGACTTGTGGTCTAGTACGAATATGAGCTACGCTCCGACTGCTTTTCCCCTAATTTTTTTTTCCGGATTGTTTTCCCCTAATACCTGAATAATTAAATTACAGGGAAGATGACATCAAGATCAAAACAAAAAAATAATAACATTTTAAAAGTCTCGGGTAACGATAAATGAGAGAGTAACCGATTGACAAGTGAAAAAGCTCTTATGCCGGGTTCGGGTTCGGGTTCGACGTGATATAAAGTGTATAGGTAAATATGTGAAAAAATTTTATTTTTACTTACATAAATATACTTCTCCCGACTTTTTATTGATAAGTTATGAGACTTTTCTAGTACTATTGTTTTTCTTGATTGGTACCTTATAATTAAGTGTTATGCATAAAAAATAATGTTATTTTTGGGGCACGGAAGAAATTTAACATTTTGTATTGGTAAAGTGAACTTGTTTCAAGAGAAAAATGGTAGAAATTATTATACAAATATATTATAATTTTTCACTTCTTTTCCCTAGATCATTTTTTTTTAATAATATGGAGTCCATTAGCTCAATAACAGAGCATACAACATAGCAATCAAAAGGCTAGGATCCTTCATCAATGACCGCCTCCTGAGTAGAAGGTGGTTGTTAATCAAAGATGCAAAAATTCCCTATCAGGCTATGAGATATCCTAGCAAGATAATCAGCTAAACCATTGTTTTCCGTATAGAGATGGTTGTATACAATATGCCAATCTTTACAAAAGAGTAATCTAACTTCGTCGACAATATCTTTAAAAGGATGGTTGTTATCACAACCTCGAGTAGCCAGATTAATAGCCTCCACTCAATCAAAAAATAGGCAAATTTTCCTATAACCCCTGACCCAATATAGGTAGAGTCCATGTGTTATCCCTATAAGCTCAGCCACAACTACTGGTACAGAAGTTAGCTTGCTACTAAATCTACAGATTCAGTTTCCCTCCTGGTGTCGGATGACGCCTCCACACCCGCTTCAGCCATCCAGCATGATTGAGCCATCCACTTCAAGTCTCACATAATCAGCCCTTAAATTCTGCTCCTCGACTGATGCACCTTAACCTAATTTTTGTAGCAAATCATGGTCTAAACAAGCACGGAAAAAACTATTGTTAGCATTACAAGGAACAAGCTCCAATTTCCCCCCCCCCCAAAATAATCCATTACATCTTGATACCCAGATGTCCCAACAGATGTATCCAAACAGGGTTGCCCAAGGGATTTTCTTGGTATGTGCCATGCCCGCTTTGTGAATGAGATTCCATTTGATCCAATCAGCTCCCTGTAAAGCCGTAAAAGCACTCCATTTTGTTGGGGATACTACAAATTTCTACCGTTCCATTGCATGATTGCAATCTCTCAGGAGATGCATCGAGTCTTCCTCTGCTTCATAACTAAATGGACAATACGCCGCCATAGATATGCCCCTCCTCTATCTAAGTTGGGCAGTATGTGCTCGACTATGAGAAAACAGCAAAATAAATGATTTGATCTTCTTAGGAACATTCCATCTCCATGAGCTTCCAAATGTTATCTCCCCTGTGGTGTGTACCTGCACAAAGAAAATGATATGCACTATTAACAGAAAAAGATCCCTCACTAGAAGGCTTCTAATAGAATTTATCCTCTCCTCTCGGGGTGGGTATGCACAAGCAATCTTATCAACAATGTGTCTAGGTAACCAGAGAGGCATCTTATTGCAGTCTCATTCACCAAAATTGTCTACAAAATCTGACACCTTTTCATCTCTATTAACTCGATCTTGTCCCTCTAGTATGAAATCAATCGAAGGAGTATTCATTTCCGACCAATTTTCAAACCTGAATTCTGTTGAGAGTCCATTCTCAATCTTCTTTCCAAGACCATCCCTAAAGAAAGGCCACATTTTACATATGTCCCTCCAGGTTCAAGAAGCATGATGTCTCTTTGCCACTTTTGGAATAGCAGTGTTTCCACATTTGTATTTCCCTCGAAGCACTTTAACCCATAATGCTTCATTATTACAAGTAAGGTTCCAACACAACTTTAAGATAAAGGCTTCATTTTGTTTGGCTAAGTTTCTGATTCCCAGGCCCCTATCTACCTTGTCTCTTGTTATCTGATCCCAAAAAGCCAAGTGAAGTTTCCTTCCTGGTTCTTTTTCTCCCCAAAGAAAGTTTCTACTTTGTTTTTCCAGATCATCCAGAAGTCCCTTTGGGAGAAGAACGGTTTGCATATATTATGTGGGAATGGCCGATAACACAGACTTAATCAGAGTAGTACGCCCAGCTAAACTGAGGTACTTTTTCTTCCATCCTGCTAATCAAGCTTTAGTCTTCACAATAATAGGAGCAAAAGTCACATAAGATGCCCTCTTATTTAAGAGAGGGATCCCAAGAAATTTACCAAGATCTCCTGTTAAGCTCACTCCCATTTGATGACTCACTGCCAAAGATCTAGAAAAATGAACATTCTTTGAAAAACAGATCTTGGTTTTTGCCCGATTCATCTTCTGCCCAGAAGCTTCACAAAATAGATTCATACACTCAAGCATAGTATCAATCTGGCTCGAGGAAGCCTCCCCAAATAGGAATAAATCATCTGCAAAGAAAAGATGGGAAATAAGAGGACCCCCGGTATTCAGTTGAATCGGAATCCAATCCCCATCATCAATACCATCTTGTATAATATGATTTAATCTTTCCATACACAAAGTAAAGATGTATGGAAAGATCGGGTCCCCTTGTCTTATCCCTCTTGTTGGTTGGAACTTTTCAGAAGGTTCACCATTCTATTATACCCGAAACGAAGAACTAGTAATGTATGCCATGATTACATCAATTAACCATTCACCAATACCCAAAACCTGTAGAGTATCTTTGATAAAAGACCATTATAAACGATCATAGGCCTTTTCCAAATCCACTTTTCTTGCTAGCCACCCTTCATTGCCCTTCTTAGATCTCATCGAGTGAATAACTTCCTGGGCAATAATAATGTTGTCACTGCTTTATCGACCTGCAATAAAACAACATTGGTGGAAGCCAACTACTCTGCTCAAGATGTGTTTCAATCGATTGGTGATGATTTTGGTTACCACTTTATAGCTAACATTTCACAAGAAGATTGGTCTAAAGTCTTTTATCTGTTCAAGCTTGTCGGCTTTTGGGATAAGCACCAAATTTGTGTCATTGAGACCTTCAATCTTAGTAGGATCATGGAAAATATCATGCATTAACTCACATATAGAATTACCCACTATAGGCCAATACTTTTGGTAGAAAAAGGCTTGTATTCCATCAAGGCCTGGGGCTTTAAATGCACCGAGATAAAAAATAGCAGCTTTAATTTCTTCATTTGTAACAGGAGCCATCAACCAATTCATTTTCGTTGTTCTCAACTCAGGAAAACTATTTGTAGTTCTGGTAAGACGAGCTTCCGTATTGTCACTCTTGAACAAAGTTTTATAGAAATTCAAAGCCATCCTTTTAAGTTCCTGCTGATCAAACACCCATTCATCGTCATTATTTTTGAGACCATCAACCATGTTCCTTCTCTTTCGAATGATCGCACTCGTATGGAAAAACTTACTATTTTTGTCACCCCATTTAAGCTAATTGCATCTGGATTTTTGAAACCACATGAGCTCTTCTTGAGCAAGAATTTTATTATAATCTTTCCAGAGCTCCTTCTCAATTTGGGCTAAGTATTGGTTTTCTCTTATAGCTCTAGCCCTCTCAACCCCTTCAATTCTTTTAAATAGAAACCTCTTCTTGCTACTAATATTCCCTATTTTGAATGTATTCCACTTCAAGGCTTCAGAGGTAAATTTAGCAATTTTATTTTCCCAGTTCCCATCTTGCCAACATCTAGAGACAATATCAGCAAATTCTGTCTCTAACAACCGAGCCGCTTAACAACAGAACGGTGCTTGGAAGTTACTTGAGAGGTCCACCAACTTTATTCTCACATAAAGTGGCCTATGATCAGACCCATATTTAGATAAATGGTGAACTTTTAATAAAGGAAAGCAATTTTTCCATTCATTATTGAAGAAAGCCCAATCTATCCGTTCCATCAGCATATTCCTTTCCTATGTAAATCTTTCCCCCACATACTCCATTTCAATCAAATTTGAGAAGTGAATACAGTTTCTAAATTTTTCTAAAGAATTAACATTTAAAGACGAGCCCCCTTTTTTATCATCACAAGATAATATGCATTAAAATCTCCCAACACTAACCATGGCCCACTGGTATTTTGACTAATAGATTGAATCATCCCAGAGAGCTCTACGCAACCTATAGCAAGGTTCAGCATAAACAACAGTAATCTAACAAACCTGTTGGTTATTCGGTGAAGAAACTTGGAGATGAATTAGTTAGGTAGTGGATGAAACATACCTGACCATTAAATCACTATTATTCCATAGGACCCAGATCCCACTAGCATATCCTATAACTTCCAGGCGGATCCAGTTATCAAAACCCAACTTCCTCATGATTATATCCGCTTTAGATCCACTGACTCTCATCTCAAGCAAAATAAGCAAGTGAACATTTCTACCCTTAATAACATCTTTGAGTCTTCCAGGAAAGGATTTCAAAGAAGCCCCACGGTAATTCCAACAAATGGTGTTCAGAATCATAAATAATTAAAAGATAAAGAATTGACATACCACTACATAGAGCTATTGTCTTAGCTCTAAGTCTTCGGCATCCTTCATCTGGTCATCAACGGCTTTTTCAGCGTCATTGCTCACCCCTTGTGCGTCTATGCTCACTTCAATTAGTTTGCTTTTGTCTTTGTCCAATAAATGAGAGTTAGGAAAAGTAGTGGGGTCAAGAGATTCCTTTGAAAAGTCAACATCTTTTTCCTCAACTTTTCTTTACGTTAGGCATGCCTCAATTTGAACATGTGATTGTTCTTCATCCATAATAATTTGCTTGTGGGACCTTCTTTATGGGTTGGGCTTGGTATTTTGGGAGATAGTTTCATTGATTTGGTCCTTGTCAAGCTTGGATCCAATAACTATCTGATGCCCTCTAGCAGTAGGAAGCTTGGTTTTTTTAATTGATGAAGAAATAATTCTGGGCTTGCTAGATTGGCCTTTCTTCTTCCCATTAAAATGCATCCTAACCGACCCATATTGACTTATCATTGGGCTTGAGCCCATTTCACCACCATTAAGCGTTCCTTGGTCCACCTCTTGCATACTAGAGCCTTCTTGTTCCATTCCCTTTCCTATCTTTAACACGTCATTTTCCTTCTTTAGTTCAGTCATTGTACCGTTCCCCTGCATCATATTCACACTTTGCTTTCTATCTTCTCTGACTTCTGCTTTTTCCGCCTTTTGGCACCCCACTTCATCTTTCCTAGGACTAGTTGAAGAAATTCCCAAATCTTCTTTCTTTCGCCACTATCTCGTTAGGGCCTTGGTTATGACAGAAGCCGACTGTACGTCACTTTTCTCTGCAGATTTGACTTGCTCATCTAAGTCCCTATGCACTCCATACCTCAAATCATGCTTCTGTGTCTATTCCTTTCTATTATTTTTATTTTCCCCATGTATTTTTTACTGATTCTTCATCTCTGATTTGGATTTTGTAGGCTTCAGACGGGACATATGCTTTACCGTCATCCAAGCACCGTACAGTTCAGCAAAAGAAACTCCAGGCACACTAATTAAAGGTCGCTTTTTCAGTTGGGTTATAATAGACAACGGCGGCAAATTCTCCGGCGTAAGCTCTAGGTTCATTTTTGCAGATATATTAGCATTTTGAGCACAAACATCCTGTTTATGGCCATATAACCCACATATAAAGCATATATTTTCAAGACCTTCATACTCCACAAGGTATATGGTTTGTCGGATGACAAATCTCAATCTCAATTACTTATTTAAGTCAACTTCTATACTGACCCTTGCAAATTTCCCACGTTCCACTGCTATGTTGTTACTGCATTGAGCAAGTGTGTTTAAATCCACTTTTAAAGCTTTTACAATCATGTTACCCAACTCCAACATACACTCTTCTAAGTAGCAATGCATTGGAAGATTAGGGACTTTGATCCAAATTACAACCTTCTTGACTTTATTATTATATGAGTTGAAGTTCGGACTCCACTTTTGTACCGCAAGATAATGCCCCCTGAATTAGCCAAGGCCCATCAAACAACAACCTCCGGCAGAGCTCCTTGTTACTCATTCGGAACACATAATAATGATTAGCCAAATCAATGAGCTCAAAATTGCTTGATTTAATTAACAATTGAATCCTATCCTTCATCATTCTTAAGTTGGTGGGTTTTCCTAGTAAGGTTACGATGAGGGCATCTTTCCATGGCTTGCACAGTTCCTTCAGTTGGTCATCAGGCATATTTAGTCTTGGCAAGCTCTCCAACAACTTCGTATCTTCCTCCATTAGAAATGGTGCTTCAACCGCCTCGTCACTTGGCCATTCACACATTAATGCATCCAAATCATGAGACATAGTTTTTCCCTCATGTCCTACTAATTTTGCCTTGTAAGAAATCTGACTTTTGCCTGGGTAAGGTGGTATTTTTGGCATTTGACCACCGTTCCCTAGTTTCGTTATTGCATCTGTCATAACCACATCAATTAGGCTGTCATTTCCTCCCCCCTCCGATGGCTTTTCATGATCCATCTTCTTAATGTTCCTTCTTCTGATGTCATCTTCCTCTTGTAACGTTGAACTACTTTCCTCTGGCGAAGACCCATTGTTGCTTGAAGAAACCCCGTGCACACCCTTTCTCTCTACGCTCTCACTCATCTCTCTCTTTAGTCGTTGTCCTTTCGATTTACCTATTTTCCAGATCATTTTTGCATTGTTGAATTTTTAGTTTTTAATTTCATTATATAATAATTTTAAACTATTTATTATTCACTAACAGGTGGCAAAAGAAAGATTTAGTGACAATAAGCATTTACTCTTGGCGCACGAGATAAGTATAATTCAATTATGGTAAAATTAGAAAAATACTTTGTAACCCTGCCGTACCCTACCTACTAAAAAAATCAAGAAAGTAATGAAGATAGAAATAGGAATAAATTACATCTCTTTAAATTGAGGAATATGCTACTGAAGGGAAATAAGATTAATTAATTAGTGAATTATAATAAATTATATTTATTAATTAATGGATCTAAACCGACATGTTTTCTTATAAATCGGGTATTGCACGTTTTTAAGAATAAAGTTTGATTATATGGCTAAAGTATACTTTTTAGTTCTTTTAAGTTTCATATGAGGTATACTTTTGATCCATTAACATTATTAAGTTTACTTGTGGTCTTATATTTCTAACACTATTAATGTTGCTAACCGAAATACTGACGCAACAAACTCAAGTGATAACTATACAATTGACAAAACACATTTAAGTTTTAATAATTTAATATAATATATTTATATTATTAAACCAAAATAAACCGACAAATCGCTACAAATGAAATGAGGGTTTTGGTATTTAGATTATTAAATAATATATTTAGATTATTAAATTAAAAATTTTAATACAATAAGAAGTTTTAATATTCACGGCTTCTTTAGGTTTTAAAATTTAAAATTGATAGCATTTAATTACACAATAATCACTTAAGTTTACATAGTCAACACTTAAATGTGTTGCGTCAACATTTTTTATTAGTAACAGTATTAGTGTTAGAATTATAAGATCACAAGTACAATTTATAAAGTTAAGAGACCAACAATATGTCTCATATGAACCTAAAGGACTAATAAAAATATACTTTAGGCTAATTATATTATAAATACAAATTAATTAATATAATTATTCCAGTACCATACATATAATCATATATGGGTCACATAATTTTTTTTTCTTTTGAACACTGATTAGTGATATATTTATATTGATATCGATGACAGAGATTTTTTTTCCCCTTATGAACTCAATGATTTATTGATGATGATGATACCGATTTATCCTCAACGAATAGTGATTATTTTCCCCATATAGTCTATCGAATATGTGCTAATAATTGTAAATATTAATAAATTCCCCCTTGTAAAATATTTTTTGAATATTTGTTTTTTTCTTTTGCCTTCATTTTTTGAATATTTGATGGAGAGAGAAAATTAAAGTGTTTTATAATATTTTAAAAGGATGGGGCAGTATTGTAACTTTTCCATCAACAAAGTAATTAACATTGAACTTAATTAAATATTAATTATAACTTATTACTAGGAAATTAGAATAGTCTTAAATATAAATATCTTGGTATAAGTAAAATTAAATATAACGTTATTTTGAAAGAGAAAGGAGAGAACACTGATCAACTGGAACATGCATCTATTGGTGAGGAGATAACAGAAGAATTTAGATTTATACACTTAAAATGATATCGGCATCCGAGTTACCCTCTCCCTTTTACTTTGGTACAGGGATCAATATCTCTTCACACACTAAATTATATAACTAGGAATTAGTCACACAAAATATAAGGAAAAGTTTTTTTTTTCTGGTAAACAACAGGCAGACAGGGCCTTCGGCCCTCTAACCCGGAATCCCCCTGGTATCCGGCGCCTTTTCCTAAGTCCCTGACCTTCTAACACTGGACCAGATAACCCGGGGTAACCTACTAATCCGGAGCGGGGGATATTTTAGGCACACCCCTGTAAGATGCTTTGCACCAAGGGTGGGTTCCCCCTCTCAACAAGTGCTTCTCCCAGGTTCGAACTCTCGTTCGCCTAGGGGAGTGTCAGATGCCTTACCACTGCACCACCCGGCACTTGTTTGGTAAATATAAGGAAAAGTTGAAATGAACAGAACGAGTAAACCTTAACACTGTGGTCATGTTCTTCACAGAATTGGCTTCATGAAGTGATTGCTTGAACTCTTCACCTTTGTGTCTGTCCTTGTAACTTTAAGGGTCTGTTTGGTGTGAGAGATTTGGAGGGGAAGGGAGATGAGGGAAAATTTTTTTGCGCTAAATTTTAAAAGATTGAAGAAGTGAGATAATAAAATTTTAATAAAAAGAATATATAAGATAAAAAATAAGAAAAATTAATTAAAATTTTTTAACCCCATTTCTCTAATTTTTTTAAATTCAACTCAAAATTTTTTTTCCTCCACCCACTTTCCCTCCCTTCCTTTCAAACCAAACAAGCCCTAATTGTCTTTGTCGCCTCAACTTTGACTTTCCTTTTATGTATGTTTACAAACCTTGGATAAAGCCTTCTCAGCCAATAATGCAACCCTCAATTCTAGTTCCTGATCTCAACAGTTCCAATTTCTCTATTAATCTTTGGCCACCATCAACCGTGTGCTTGAGCACAGGAGAAGCTTCAAAATGCTCTTCAGCAAACAAAATCAACCGAGTGCTAGGTTTCAAGCGAGCCTTGTTAGCTTCCTTAATCACCAAAGCCAACAAATTCATCAACCAGGCAATTAGCACCAATTAGCATCATCTCACTTTCCAACACTCATGGCGCTGCTCAATTTCAAAAGAAATTTGAAATCAGTCAATTTCATATCAAATCCATTAGAATCATTCATTGGTATAAACAAGGTAGCTACCGAAGCTAGATCCGAGTATAAAGGAAATGGCAAAAATTTTCTTGTGTCCAAAGTAGCCGGAAGACGGAACAAAAAAAAAAGTAAACGGCGATTGTCACGGGAAGTTTTAATTCTGTCCCACAAAGCCTCGACACCATTATTCTTCCTCCTCCTCACGTTACTCTTTCTTTATATATTAAATATTCATTTTCCTATTGCCCACTTTCTTTCCTTTTTAAGATTATATAATACACACACAACACTCTTTCTGTTGATGGAGAATAACAAATGCGTGCGAGTGGTAGTTGGAGAAACAGCTGGATAATGTTAGTTGAAAATTTATTTGTAGCACACAAGTATGCGTTTTCTTTTCCTGTTCCATAACTCTACTTTCTTATGCCTCTCCAATCAATGTGACTAAATCTAGTAATCAATTGGGAGTTTAAATACCAAAAAAAAAAAAAAATCATTAACCGTGAAATTTTTAATTAATTTATATTTACATCAAACAAGCTTCGTTAACTAAAAATATGTTCGTTAAATTTGATAATTCCACACAATGTTGCTTTTTATTCGCCACAAAATTTTCAGAGGATACACAACAATTACATATCACTCTAGTTCTATTTATAAGTTTTTTTTAACTAATTCTCATATACCAAGTAGAGTTAGTTAACTCATTAATTATGAGCTAAATTTTCAATTTCGCCCTTATCTATGATTGATTTCAAAAGTCAATATGAATATATTTTTTTTGTTATTGTAATTAATAGGGGTAAAAAATTACAAAACGTATTTATTACTTTGAAATTGGACTTATAAATAGGATCAAATTTTTTGTCAAAATAGACTTATAAATAGGATCAGAGTGGTATATCTGGCTGGTTATCCACATGCCAATTTGCCAATTTACCAATATGTTGCTTCACACACACACATATACACTCCTTGTGGTTAATAATATAAAACATATTTGCTTAATTCAATTAAATTAAAGAAGTATGTTAAGTTACTTAATATGATATATATTTTCTAAAATATTCTATCATCTTCTTTAATTTTCTTGTTCTCTTTCTTTCTTTATTATTGTTGAGAATGCATCAATAATAATAAATTATAAAAATAATGATAAATATGGAAACTATGTCTTATATTTAAGGTCGATATCAACTTCCCTTATATGTATTATATTAAATTAAGTACATGAGGGAGTATAACAGAGGATTAATTGCCAAAAAAAAAGAAAGAAAGGAACAATAAATACTTTAAATCCAACTTCTAAACAATAATTTACTTTCCACTTCAATTTTCAGATGAACAAAAAGGGTCAGTGAACCCCAGACAAGAACAGAAGACAAAAACTACCTGCAACTTCTAAACTCTAAATACAACTGCATCATTCCAAATCTTCTTCAGATCCACAAACTACAATTAAATTCATCCAATCAAAAAAACAGAGAGAAGAAAAAAATATCTTTCAATAATTATGAACAGATACGTGGTAGTGAATCTCTAGCCCCAAAAATATTTAACAAAAAACAAAAATCATTGTTTCTTACGAAAAACGACCTCTGTGTCTAACCCAAAAGCGTCAACTTCACGTAGGTGAACCAGCTCCGACCTTCTGAACAAATCCTTCAACGGCGTCACGCTGTACAGATCATTCGCCGAGTACTTATCCGGCCGCCTGCTCAAAGTCACGTGCAACACACACACCCCTCCTCTCTTCAACGTCCTCTCAATCTCTCCAACAAATTTCTCCGGATACAGCGCGTGATCGAACACGTTCGAGAACTCGAAGTCGAACGTCTCGTTCTTGAATGGCTGATCGTGAAAATCTCCCTTCAACACCAATGGCGGATACGGCACCAAGTCTATCCCCACTGACTCCGCCACCCCGACCCGTCTCAGAGCCTCCACCTCCTGCCCCACCCGAGCCCCGATGCAGAGAGATTTCGACGAGTTCTTGAGGAGGTTCTCGGCCTGAAGTTTCTGAAAATGCTTTAAGAAAACGGATATTTTCCGGTCCCAGTCTCGGGTGGTCCAGATTTTCCGAAGCTTTGGGTTGAGCGTTTTGTCGAGCTGGCGACGGATGTAGGCGTCGTAGGAGGAATAACCCGGTCGGATCCTAAGATCTTGGGTGGATCCGAGATAATCCTCCTGGCCGACGCCTTGCGCTGGTGGAGGACGGCGGTGACATCGGATGTAAGTGAGAAGGAAGAGAGAGAGGAAGAGGAAGAGAGAAAGAAGAAAGAATCTGGGAATGGCCGTTGTTTTCATGCCGATTCTCTCTCTTCGCTCTCGCGATCACGTCTCCGTCTTGGGGTTCATGGGACACGAAGAGGAGAAAGAAGGAAGAAGAAAGAAGAAAGAACAATTACCAAAATAAAAATTTAACAAGACAGAAGAAAGCCGTTCTCCACATATCGAACATTAAAGGATGCGGTAGGACTTAGGAGAGAATGCAGGGGCTATGTTAGGGTAAGTTAGCATTTTTTTAAAAAAATTATAGAAAATATTTAGATCAAATCCTTTATATTTATTTCATCAAATTCTTCAATATTATGTATCTTTTTTTAAATTACCATCATTTAACTTTAAACCCATATAACTGAAAAAAACTTAATGTGATGAAGTATATATACCCTAATTTTCTCAGGAATGGAAGGTGTATATATATAGGAGTGTATATATATGGATCAGAGTCTTAGATACCCCACGACCCACGTCTAGACCAATATATAAATTTAATTTCGTGTTGTAACCAAAAGAAATTTCACAATTCTAGTTTAGGGACTATATGATCATCCTTAATAATTATATAAATAAAATTACAAAATCACCTCAATTTACTGTACTTTTATAAAATAATTTTAATTTGATTAGTTTTAATTAGTCGGGAACTTGTTGTCTAGAATATTTAGTAAAATTTTAATTTTTCCATCATTGATGAGAGTAGTGTAAAAAAGAACAAAGTATTTATTATTAACCAACAACATAGATAACCGTATTTTTTTCAAAAAAATATTTACATTTCTAAAATATTTATTCATTCTAACTAATTTTAATTGAATTAATTATTTTTGATAAATTAATTATTTTTCAATCATAAAAAAAATCCAATGGAGTAGTAGCTATAATAATTTATAACTTTTATTTCAAAATTTAGTAGGAATAAAGGGTTAAAATAGACTACTTCCTATTTTGAAAAGGTTAAAATAGAATTTTCAAAATTTTTCATCCCAAACTGAAATTAAGCTAAAAAATTTGGGGGGGAAATATCTCATTGGAAATTTTATTGGTGATAAATTTTCATACATAGAGAGCATCAATTCTTTTCAAATTTTATACAGTATTTTGATTTAGATCCTTCCAACTAATAAAACTTTGAAAGAGACTTTTCCCAATTTTCCTATCCAATACATGTAAGTTGATCCCTAACATAAAGGATAAAGGTGTATTATATAATTATTTAAATTAAATTATGTAAGTAGATGGCGCATATATAAATAAATATACATGTGTGTGTGTGTAAGCCTTAGATTATGGAGGGCCAATGAGGGAAGGACGCGTGGTTAGTAGTGCGCGCGGGGCGAGTGATGTGGTAGTAATGGTTGAAATTGAAATCATCGTCAATCAACACAGTCCACCAGGTACCCTCCTGCAATTATGAAGTCACAAATATATGATTATATATATATATATATATATGGGTATATATATATATGGGTTAAGTAGTAAATTTGTGTCGGAAGTATGAGTCCAAGAGTAATTTTGTTCTGAAAGTTTTTTGGGGATCAATTTCACCCCGATAATTTCAAAACGTAGCAATGTTGCCCTTTTCCGTTAAATAACAAACATTGATAGTTAAAAAATTGACGTTGATTATTAATTTTTTAACTGAAAAGGGTAATATTGTTACGTTTTGAAACTTCCGATGTAAAATTGATCTCAAAAAAACTTCCAACGCAAAATTGCTTCTGAGCCCATACTTCTAGAACAAATTTGCTACTTAACCCTATATACATTCCACTTTGATTTAATTTTATTGCTCCAACGGCTAATGTAAATATGTAATCATGAATTAATACAGTGAATTCCAACTCTGTATCCAACTAGCTATAGTGCGTGCATGTGTGTTTAATTAACTGTATATGTTTTTTTGACGCGACATGCATATAGAATACTTCGTTTTATTTATAAGAAACTTTTTCTCTTATAGGCTAATTTCTTTTATAAACAATTTTTATTTTTTGTCTGAAAATATAAAATTTTTTTTTTATTTTACCCTTACTAAATACTCATTTTCTCTCATATTTTTGATATATTCTCTCTCCTATATTCTTTTCATAAATAGAGGTATATATTAAAAAAATATGACATTTTTGACACACTTATTATTTTTAACTACCAATTCATTTTACACAATCAAAGGAAAAGTTCCTTATAAATAAAATTGGAAAGAGTATATTATTAATAAAGAATTCCTATTTTCACAGCGTTTTCATCCTCTCTTCTCTATCTCTTCCACTCTTCCCTTCTGTTTCACATTATTGTTATTCTTCTAAATATCACACTTGACTTTATCCTTGCAAAGTTGCAAGTAACTTTTTTTTTTTTTTTTTTTTGGGACCTGAATCCTTGTAAGTAACCTCGACCTTTGGACTCGTGAAAAGAAATTTAGTGTTACACACATCATCGTCCTTTGGAAAACAGATAGACACGAAGAATATATATTATGTGTGTGTGTGTGTTTCACCAACCTCGTTTGTTTGCATTTGAAACAAATATAAACACATTAGATCAGAGGAATGAGATTAATTAAAAAAGTTGGTCCAATCAGGCATCAAAAGAAGGGTTACTTTGGATAAAGCCATGATTGTAGGGCCAGATAGAGTTGAAACAAAAGTGATATTAGACTGTGAGATTGATCCCGAAGCAAAAATCCAATCGTGGATAAAAGAGAATTCAGTGGTAGCAATATCTAAATCACTGATTGTGTCTCAAGCATTAGACTATTTAATGATGACTACCCGAGGGCAAACTGATAAGTTTTTCCAATCAGTAAATCCAGAAGTAAAGGATTTAATTGTTTTCCTACACTAATTTTTCTCAATGTAGAGGCTTCCTGGGCTATTAAATGGTCAACTATGCATTGACTGATCGATTTATAGATATAATGTTTTACTTGAACGAAATCTCTTAAGTTAAAAAGCCAAAAATTTCTTACTAAATATTCGTCTGAATAATCAAATGAACAACCAAATTGTTCAATGAATTCGGCTATAGCAGAATGCAATCTATTTTCAAATATAGCTGTTTGAATTATCGGATATTTTCTTATTAAACTCATTTCATCCATAAAAATATAGATGTTCTTATGATATTCCTTGGCTATATACATTAACTCTAGAATAAGATTCTTCATTTATAAAAATCAAGGAATTCTAATTTTGTTCTATCATGCTTCGAATAACTAATAATCAGAATTATAACAGAATGAGAGATTAGGATTTACCGGGTCCAACTCGTCTTCCGCAATTCGTCTTCTCTTCCTCACTTCTCCGCCTCAGCGCCCTTTCTTTGCCTTTCCGGACTTACAACGGCACTAGCAGACCTTCGGGAAACAGAACTACGACTTATCGAAATTATAGTCGTCCGGTTATCCGGGTGATTACCTCAACTCATCCTCTCTCCTTTCGAAATATTAGATAGGAAGCATAATTTTAGAACAAGGAATAAGAATTCCTTGGCTTTTATTTACTCAAAGAGAATGTACATGGCTGGAGGAAAAACAAAGTACCTTAGCAAGTGAGGTGCTAAGTGTGTGCTCTGTGAAAAAAACCTCCTTCGATCTTTATAGACTCGACTACTCAGGTAACCATGGTTTTATAACTTAACCACAGTTTCCTTTATACAACCCTAGTTACAAAAAGTAATCACGGGTGGTATCCTTTAGTCTGATGGCCGACAGCTTTTATAAAGCTTTTTCTGCGCTTGTCTCTTGCTTTTTCTTTTCCTTTGTCTCTTCTGCCGACGATGGTTGACAAAGTAGACAGCTATGTTGCTTTTCTTCTTTCCTTTGCATTATTGTGCAAAAGCTTTCTTTTACTTTACTGCTGGCACTGATTTGATTCAGTCTTATCTTTCTTTTAAAGGCGTTCAGCTGGCTGATGACACCTGGCTTCATTGGATTCTTCTTTTTGCAATAAACAATTGCGGATTCGGTGACATGATAGGTCCATGCTCCACCATCTTCTATCATTTCTTCAATTTCAAGAAGATAAGGGACAAATCCAGCTGCTCGTCTTAATTGAGAATAATACTCATCAAACACCCATTTAATGTCTGGGATACTTTTCTTAATTTTCAAGTCTATCTTTTGATTTATCCCAACCGTTCCAACTTGACAGATGTAAGGCCCTGTGAAGGAAAATTCTGGTGGGACAATAACAAATTTTAAGAACTTGATTTTGGCTGGTCCTATTTTATCTAACTCTTTGATGGCTAGAACAATAGGCTTTGGTAAAACACCATCAATCTTTTGATGATTTTCTACATAGGCTAAAGAAAGGTAACCATAATTAAACGCAAGTTTAATTATCTCTTTTGGTGCTTCGCTCAGGGTTAAGATTTTTGGATAATAACTTCCATAATCTATGGCAAAGGTCTTACTAGACTCTTGATTATTTCCTGAATTCATAATTGTATTCACTCGGTTATATTCAATCAAAAATTCATTTTTTGATTTATGATTCTCGGGTAATTCAGGGAACTGTTTTGGATGAGGGAGTAACTGTTTAGCTTTTTCTAAGGTGAACCCTACCTGAACAGCTCTCTTTTTAGGAACTTGGATAAAATTTTGTCCAAGTAACTCTTGGGTTAACTTTTCCAATTCAGGGCTAAAGAATTCCTTGACTTCACAGACTTTAGCCTCAACTATCGTCTCAGTCTTGGATCCTGAACTGTTGAGTTTTAAGGCCGAAGAAGAATTGGAGAAAATAAATAATCCAAGAATTCAAAATATATACATAGCTGCGGTACAAATCCTTGTAAAAGCCTGTTTTAGGTCAGGAATTAGTACACCAATCCAAGTATATTTAATGGATGATAGAATTACATCTCATCTAAAACATGCTACTCTTGGTGTAGTTTTAGGAGATTTAATCTATCAGAAATTAAAGTTTGTAATACAACCAAACTTTAGTTTAACTAGACGAGAACCCAATAAACATAGAGCATTAAAGCTATGTTATAAATTATCAGGAATAGACATGATGCCAGGAAGTGATGTCATGACTATTGAAACCAAGATTCTGTATGCATTTACAGAAGATCATAAGATAAAGAGAAGAACTGAAGAAAGAGTGATTATTCCCTCTATATTCAGTACTTTTGTTAGTAATCAACCTATCCCAACAGATGATAGGATGATTCCTGAAGAGATAATATTGGAAGCCTCAAGACAGAGACCTCTAATAAAATCATCAAATATAATACCAAGATTATCATTTGATAATAATAGAATCATTATTAGACAATCAGGAAATAAACCCGAAAGTAGTCTAATAAGGATACAAGAAGAATTAACCGATATTCCGATAACTCAAAATTCAAGAGAAGAAGGAAATCCATATTTAATTCCTTTAGTAATAAAGAATGAAAGAATTGCACAAAACTGTGTAATAAATACAGCAGTAAATTTCTCACATATCAGAGAATCTTTGGTATATCAAGCAGTACCAGAGAGATTAGAAAATTCTAGAAGATATAATCCTCTAGAAATTGTCGAGAAAGAAGTAGAGTTAGCATTAACTCTATTCACAAATGAAAATAAGGAAATTGTAATAATTCAAAAATTTGAATTAATGACAAATCCTCAATCACCAATATTATTGGGAGAAGATTTTATTTCCAATAATCAAGTGATAATTCATCCAAGTCATTTAGAAATAAGTGGATATAAAATTCCAAAAACAAGATAGGGAAACACCCTATATTCGAATCCACTATAGAGCTAAAAGATATGACTGTCTTTTAGATACAGGTTGTACAATTAATTTGGTAAAACACAAATTAATCCAAGAAAAATTGATTAATATCACACCAGTAAGAGCACTCGATATTCATAATCAAGAAACAAGGTATGATAAAGGATATAAACACCTTTATTTACAAATCGGAAATATTGAATTTAGAATTAATACTTTCTATCAATATTCTGAAATAGGAAGTGATTTCATTCTAGGAATCAGAGCTATAAGACAAGCTTTTAAGCTTTTTAGTCTTACAGAAAAAAATGCTTATTTTATAACTCATTGTAATACGAGTCTTAAAACTGCATTAATGCCTTATCCAAGTATACATCATTATACTCAGAGTTTAACAGCTCAGTGTGGTGATTTAGTAACAAAAGAATTTGAAGTTTCGAAAGAAACTAAAAAATTATTAGAACAATGTTTTAATGAAAATCCAAGAGCATTTGCAAATAGAAAAAATTATGTTGCAAAAATTGAATTAAAAACTGATAACCCAGTTTATGAGAAACCAAGACGGTATTCAAAGCTAGATTTAGAAGATTTTCCTAAAGTAATGGAAAAATTGTTAAATCTAAATTTAATCCGAGCTTCTAAAAGTCCATGGAATTGCCCAGGATTTTTAGTTAGAAATTATTCAGAGCAAAAAAGAGGAGAACCAAGATTTGTAATAGATTACAAGCCTTTAAATAAGGTTGTAAAGTCTAATACATATCCACTCCCGAGAAAGGATGTTCTTTTTGATAAAATAAAAGACTCAGAAATATTTTCAAAATTTGATTGTAAGTCTGGATTTTATCAAATAGAATTAGAAGAAAATTCGAGAGAGTGTACTGCGTTCAGTATACCAAATGGACATTACGAATGGAATGTTCTACCAATGGGACTAAAAACTAGTCCAGCGATATTTCAAGAAAGAATGGATCAGATTTTTAATCCATATAGATCATTCATTTTGGTCTATATTGATGATGTTTTAATCTTTTCTAAAAGTAAAGAAGAGCATAGAAAACATTTATTTGTTTTTGCTAGTCTTGCTTTTAAGAATGGATTAGTACTATCAAAGAAAAAAGCAGAAATAGGAAAAACTCAGATAGAATATTTGGGTTTGAATATAAAGCCAAGAGGAGTTGTAGAATTACAGCCAAATATTATTCGGACTATATTAACTTTTCCGGATGAAATAAAAGACAAGAAACAGTTAATGTCTTTCTTAGGACATCTTAATTATGCCATGAACTTTATTCCTTATGGAGCTTTAGTTCGAGGAAAATTACAAAAGATGCTTAGGAAGAATAAACCCTTTATTTGGGGTAAAGAAGAAATCGAGGAGGTTAAGAAGATAAAAGCATATGTAAAAAATGAAGTTAAACCTTTACCTTTACCAAAAGATGAGGATGATTTATTTTTACAAACTGATGCTTCTAACCATTATTGGGGAGCAGTACTGCGAAAGCGGGAAGAACCCATAAATCCAATTTTGTCTTATGCTTCAGGTACATTCAAGGGAGCAGAGATAAATTATGATATAAATGAAAAGGAACTTCTTGCTGTTAAATATGGCATTAAGAAGTTTGAAATCTGGATAGTCAGCAAAGAGTTTGTTGTTGAAACAGATAATACTCAAGTAAAGGCATTTATAAATAATAAATGTCCTGATTCAATTGCGACTCAGAGAAGAGCAAAATTATCTGCATGGTTTAGTATGTATTCTTTTAAAGTTGTAACCATTAAAGGACTTCATAATGTTTTTGCAGATTTTCTTAGCCGATATGGAAGTCAATTCCATGATTAGTCTTATGGATCATATTCAAAAGATCCAAGATGAAGAAGCCAAGATGGAATCTCTTCTAGATATCCAAAGTAAGAAATATGAAGAGCTTATAAAGCTTCATAGCCAAGTTATACTTCAAAGGAGTATATTACTTCGACTCAGAACTGATATGAACCAGTTTATCAGGAATTCAATTCCTTTGAGCGAAGAACCCAAGAAAGTCTTAGCCAGTTCTTCTGGTATAAGCGAGAAAAGTCTTCCAGGTAGAATACTGGAAGCGAAAAAGTCAGAGACAATAGTTTCTGCAAAAATAGACGAAACGGTTGAAGAATCTAAACAAAAAAGAGATTCTGATGATTCCAAGAAAGAGGATAATGAGGAGAATCCATTAGTGGAATCCAATGAATTATCCAAAGAACAAAGGCAATTAGCCTTAAAACTCAACAGTTCAGGATCCAAGACTGAGACGATAGTTGAGGCTAAAGTCTGTGAAGTCAAGGAATTCTTTAGCCCTGAATTGGAAAAGTTAACCCAAGAGTTACTTGGACAAAATTTTATCCAAGTTCCTAAAAAGAGAGCTGTTCAGGTAGGGTTCACCTTAGAAAAAGCTAAACAGTTACTCCCTCATCCAAAACAGTTCCCTGAATTACCCGAGAATCATAAATCAAAAAATGAATTTTTGATTGAATATAACCGAGTGAATACAATTATGAATTCAGGAAATAATCAAGAGTCTAGTAAGACCTTTGCCATAGATTATGGAAGTTATTATCCAAAAATCTTAACCCTGAGCGAAGCACCAAAAGAGATAATTAAACTTGCGTTTAATTATGGTTACCTTTCTTTAGCCTATGTAGAAAATCATCAAAAGATTGATGGTGTTTTACCAAAGCCTATTGTTCTAGCCATCAAAGAGTTAGATAAAATAGGACCAGCCAAAATCAAGTTCTTAAAATTTGTTATTGTCCCACCAGAATTTTCCTTCACAGGGCCTTACATCTGTCAAGTTGGAACGGTTGGGATAAATCAAAAGATAGACTTGAAAATTAAGAAAAGTATCCCAGACATTAAATGGGTGTTTGATGAGTATTATTCTCAATTAAGACGAGCAGCTGGATTTGTCCCTTATCTTCTTGAAATTGAAGAAATGATAGAAGATGGTGGAGCATGGACCTATCATGTCACCGAATCCGCAATTGTTTATTGCAAAAAGAAGAATCCAATGAAGCCAGGTGTCATCAGCCAGCTGAACGCCTTTAAAAGAAAGATAAGACTGAATCAAATCAGTGCCAGCAGTAAAGTAAAAGAAAGCTTTTGCACAATAATGCAAAGGAAAGAAGAAAAGCAACATAGCTGTCTACTTTGTCAACCATCGTCGGCAGAAGAGACAAAGGAAAAGAAAAAGCAAGAGACAAGCGCAGAAAAAGCTTTATAAAAGCTGTCGGCCATCAGACTAAAGGATACCACCCGTGATTACTTTTTGTAACTAGGGTTGTATAAAGGAAACTGTGGTTAAGTTATAAAACCATGGTTACCTGAGTAGTCGAGTCTATAAAGATCGAAGGAGGTTTTTTTCACAGAGCACACACTTAGCACCTCACTTGCTAAGGTACTTTGTTTTTCCTCCAGCCATGTACATTCTCTTTGAGTAAATAAAAGCCAAGGAATTCTTATTCCTTGTTCTAAAATTATGCTTCCTATCTAATATTTCGAAAGGAGAGAGGATGAGTTGAGGTAATCACCCGGATAACCGGACGACTATAATTTCGATAAGTCGTAGTTCTGTTTCCCGAAGGTCTGCTAGTGCCGTTGTAAGTCCGGAAAGGCAAAGAAAGGGCGCTGAGGCGGAGAAGTGAGGAAGAGAAGACGAATTGCGGAAGACGAGTTGGACCCGGTAAATCCTAATCTCTCATTCTGTTATAATTCTGATTATTAGTTATTCGAAGCATGATAGAACAAAATTAGAATTCCTTGATTTTTATAAATGAAGAATCTTATTCTAGAGTTAATGTATATAGCCAAGGAATATCATAAGAACATCTATATTTTTATGGATGAAATGAGTTTAATAAGAAAATATCCGATAATTCAAACAGCTATATTTGAAAATAGATTGCATTCTGCTATAGCCGAATTCATTGAACAATTTGGTTGTTCATTTGATTATTCAGACGAATATTTAGTAAGAAATTTTTGGCTTTTTAGCTTAAGAGATTTCGTTCAAGTAAAACATTATATCTATAAATCGATCAGTCAATGCATAGTTGACCATTTAATAGCCCAGGAAGCCTCTACATTGAGAAAAATTAGTGTAGGAAGACAATTAAATCCTTTATTTCCAGAATCTAAGACTGATTATGGAAAGATTGAGATAGCCAATAGAAGAAAGTGTGGATGTATGTCCATAACTTGCGGTATGCAAGATTTAAGCCTAGATGATCTAGAGAGTCTACCTTTAGAAGTCGATAAATTCCAAAAAGGAAAAGAATTAGCGAATCCGCTAAAAGATCCGCCGAATTCCAGCAAAGTGGTATCAGAGCCTATACTTCTAGATAAGGAGAAAGAACCAATTGTAGATACTTGTGAGGACAAGTATGCTAGTATTCATCATTATACTGAGTATAATGAAGAAGAACATAGAAGAAGAAGATTGCAAAATCTTTATCAGAAATCATCCGATTATCCTTATCTTTAATGATTAGTTTAAAGAATAAGAAAATCGAAATAGAACAAGAACTATCCAAGAATAGAAAGCTAGAAATAATTAACCAAGGTTTACCCGTAAACTTAGAGCCTATTCAGAATCATCTAAAGATTTTGAAAAAGGAATTAGAATTAATTAGTGAACAAATCAAGATAGAATCCGAACTCACGAGAAAACAAATAAGAGAAACTTCTAGCAGCAAAACAGAAGAGCCGAGATTAAAAAATAAAGAAATCTATCCTTTTTCTTTAGCAATTCCCTCTGCTATAGATTTAGAAATAGAAGAATTAAGAAATATTCTTTTAGAAAAAGAAAAAAGGAAAACAGAGAGAAGAAAAAGACGAGAGTTAAAGCTAAAAGAAAAAGAAGTAGAAGATAAGAAAAGAAAAATTTTAGAAGAATTAAAAATTAAAATTGAAGAAGAAGATAGTGATGAGTCAGAATCGTCATCATCTTTTAGTTTTAAAGAAGAAAAAGCAATAGTCGAAACTAAAAGTTTTGAAACAAGTCTAGAAGAATACCTAGAAAATGAATCTTCTTATGAATTAAAAGAAGAAGAGATAAGTCAAGAATTAGATCTTGAATTAACTAATAACTTAGTTAAAATTCAAGCTAATGAAGTAAAAATGGAAGAAGGACAAACTTCTCACTCTGCAAGAAGAGAAACTAGAAGAGTCTATGGAAATAGAAACGAAGAAATAAATAGACATAGAGAAGATGTGCCAAGAAGAGATTATCGATTTTATCGATATGAGCCTAGTGATAACCCAATGGAATTTGTTAGACCCAATGGAGTTATTCTAAACTTAGATTGTGAGATTGATCCCGAAGCAAAAATCCAATCGTGGATAAAAGAGAATTCAGTGGTAGCAATATCTAAATCACTGACTGTGTCTCAAGCATTAGACTATTTAATGATGACTACCCGAGGGCAAACTGATAAGTTTTTCCAATCAGTAAATCCAGAAGTAAAAAATGATCTTAGAGAATCAGCTAATATTCAAGAATTAGCCATAAAATTAGAAAATCTCATACTCTGGGAATGGGTAGGAGATCCAAAACAAGAATCGGTAGCTGAATGGACTCAAAGAAAAACTTTAGAGTCAATCAGAAGATTAAATCAATTAGCAATGTGTTCTCCATGTTATTTGGAACAATACATTTGTAATTTCCAGGATATCTTCTATGAAGGAAGATTTGGAGATCCAGGAGTTCAAGAATATGATATATACTCGAGATTATTCTTTCAGAAAATATCTGAACCATGGGGGTCTCAGATAGAAAAGGATTATTATACTTACTATAACAGTAAGTATAATACTCAAGATAATGATACCTTAGGACAGAAAATAAGGTTTAGTCGAGAATGGTTTAAAGAAATATGTGTAAAGCATTTAATGAATAAAAAGATAGAAAAATGGAAACAAACAAAAGGATTGTGTTGTGACCAATTACTCGAGAAAAGATGGGGTTGTAAACCACAATTCTCAAAGAAAAAGAAATGGAAACCTAAGAAGGTATCTAAAAAATACAAGAAAAAGAAATATCCAAAATATGGATATTGGAGAAAAAAGACAAGTAAATATAAACCGAAAAAACAATGCACTTGTTATATATGTCAAGAAAAGGGACATTATGCAAATGAATGCCCTAATAAAGATAAAAAGAAAAAAGAAACTAAAGTTTTTGAAACTTTAGAAGAACAAGGATTTATTCCTTGTGAAGAAAGTGAGTATTCAGTTTCAGAAAATGATTGTTCATTTTATGAAATTTCAAGTGAAAGTGAATCCGATTTTGAATCAGATTTTAATGACTAGTGAAACTCATATTTTTGATATGCAGTTAGCAGCCAAAATAGAACAAGAAGATTTTGATCTCGAACCATCAAATATCTTTAAAAAAGATGTTTTGAAAAACATTTTTAGAAAAAATAAGTCACAATATTTTGTGATAAAAAAGATTCAAGAACCAATGAGAGTAGATCAAGCTATCTCAGGAACAGCTGAAATACCCTTATTGACAAATGAAATAGCCGAAGAAGAATTGGAGAAAATAAATAATCCAAGAATTCAAAATATATACATAGCTGCAGTACAAATCCTTGTAAAAGCCTGTTTTAGGTCAGGAATTAGTACACCAATCCAAGTATATTTAATGGATGATAAAATTACATCTCATCTAAAACATGCTACTCTTGGTGTAGTTTTAGGAGATTTAATCTATTAGAAATTAAAGTTTGTAATACAACCAAACTTTAGTTTAACTAGACGAGAACCCAATAAACATAGAGCATTAAAGCTATGTTATAAATTATCAGGAATAGACATGATGCCAGGAAGTGATGTCATGACTATTGAAACCAAGATTCTGTATGCATTTACAGAAGATCATAAGATAAAGAGAAGAACTGAAGAAAGAGTGATTATTCCCTCTATATTCGGCGGATCTTTTAGTGGATTCGCTAATTCTTTTCCTTTTTGGAATTTATCGACTTCTAAAGGTAAATAATTATTATCGTGGTGACGAGAATATAGTGTGATCGACGCCAAAATGTATACATTTGGAGGGGAAGAAAATATTCCAATTGCACGTCATTTTACTTTTTATTAAAATAAGAGGTGATATATATATACAAGAGTCTATCTCAGCTCTCTATTTGTTGGGGGAAAAAATCTCAGCTCTCTATTTCCAACTCACAAGAGTTAATAAAACAATATGCATTGATTCGTGCAATCAAGAATATTTATTATTTAGTTAATTTACTTTCCATTGTGCTGTTTTTTTTTTTTTTGCCAGTGCTATTTTAGAGAGATATATATATATTGCTTATGTATATGTATTAATAAGTCTACTACCACATAAAATTTAGAGAGAAAAATCAGTTATGATTCATGAGAGGGAGAGAGATTCGACACATGAAGACCTCTAATATCTCACCAAAACTATTCTTCAGTATTCCCTTTCTCCTCTCGTGCATCAATTGGCATCAGAGCAGGTTGCCACTATTCTCTTGTGCTCGCATAAGCCTTCTAAATCAGCCCCCAGAATTCTCAAAGCCTTCTAAAGCGTCACGATCCGAGTTTCTTCATTTCTTCTCATTGCCATACTGCAATGTATTCACCTATATATGTTCTTCTTATCATTATGGTGTATTTTATTTTTTTTCATTTCTCCTCTTCCAAAGTACCCAAACACATGATCCCAGAAAGGCACACTAACGCCCGCTACCTTTATTACCTGTGTTTCGCATATTGAGGCTAACCCAATCCACTAACTCAGAGGACCAAAAAAGTTGGTCTGAAGGGTTAGTTCCTAGACTCACCCAAATGTTTCTGATACTACATGCATGACATTTTCAAGTGAAGTCACAGTCACGTTGCTAAACAACAGTGAGAATAAACTAATTTTATTTACAAAGATTACCCATGTATAATCCTTCATTCTTAGAAGTAATAACTAAAACTCCAAAAATGTTTTGTGGCTTATGAGGTAGAGATTTATGTTAACCCTCCTCTTTTGAGTCAGGATTTGAATCTCCTTCACATTTCTAAATCTCATAATAATAAAGTCTTAACCAACCAATGCATTCTAACTATCCAACAGTCACGTTTCGAACTAAAACAAAATTATACATGTTAAGGAAATTTGCATCTGGATGATTTCAACGCAAACGATTTTTGGAAAACCAACCCACATTTCTAATTAATTACTGATCGGATGTAATACATATTTTAAATACGATGTTTTATTATTTTAAATTTTTTTTAGTTTTATCTTATCATTTATTTTACTGTAACCTTATTCAAAGAATTTCCTCATGAAACGCCCTGTGGTCAGGCCTTCAAATTGTTAGGTTAAAAATGTAGAAAGTGGTTCAACCTAGATCGTTTTTACTTAAGGAGCCTGCATGTTCCTCAACTTCCTAAAGATCCAGGTGTTAGTCCCTTATTAACTCAAATAACTGAACCAAGTGGAGTAAGTGTAGAGCTATGCATTCTCCTAAATTGGAATAGGGGCAGGGTACACTGCCTATGTACTTCCAATTGAAGAACACGACTGAAAAAAGAGGACGACTAATGGGTCTCCTTCAAATGCCAGATTTCCCTACAACTTCCAACCTTTCCCTACAATAAATTAAAATGAATACACTACAAAAAAAACGTTATTTAGTAGCGGTTAAAAATGGTTATTAGTAGCGGTTTTAACACTACTACAAAAAAGTAAAGCTGTGGCGCTTATAATTGCATTAACTGTGGCGCTAGAGAAGTGTCACATATCTAGATGCCACTAAAAAAAGCTGTGGCGCTTGGAAGCGCCACAACATTTAAAAAATTTTTTTTAAAAAAAATACCCTCCTGTGGCGCTTGTTTGAGGAAGTGCCACAGGAGGGGGGCCTCCTGTGGCGCTTTCTCAAGCAAGCGCCACAGTAGGGGGACCCTAGTGTGGCGCTTGCTCAAGCAAGCGCCACAGGAGGACCCCCTCCTAAGCAAGCGCCACAATAGGGTCCCCCTTTTTTTCTTCTTCTTCTTCTTCTTCTTTTTTTTCCTATGGCTTTTTTTTATGCTTCCTGATTGTGAAATTTTATATAAAATGAGTGAACACAGTACATCAACAACTAATTAAGTAAATTAAAATATTACTAAAAAACGCAAGCTTGTCGGCAAAAAAATTTAAACAAAGCAAAAAGGCAAACGAAATAAGCTATGTTTTCATTCTTTCCTATTAAATTAGGAACAAAAAGGCAAACGTTATATCACAGTTTATCTTGACTAAAAAAAAATTTAAACAAAGCAAGCTAGAATGAAATAGTCTTCTTCTTACAAATCTATTAATTGACCAGCGCAGGGAGTGGGAGACCACGTTGGTGATGCTAGCTTGAGTGACGAGTGAGCATGTGGGTGTGTTTTTTAGTGTGAAGATGATAGCAAATGGAGGGAGGGGGCCGACGGATCCACTAAGAAGATGAGAAAGGGAAAGTAGTTTAATGGAGGAGAGAGTAGTTAAATAATTAAAGTGGAGTAGTAGTCAAAAAGAGAAGGAATGGGGGGCGGACACAGGACCACTACGCGGGAAATGAAATAATTAAGAGCTACACTATAAATTTGAATTTTTTTTTTTTAAAGTGAGCAATTGTGGCGCCTAAATAATTAGGCGCCACAATTGCTTCTTCTCAGCTGTGGCGCCTAAGCAATTAGGCGCCACAGCTGAGAAACATATTAATATGTGTGGCGCCTATTTATTTAGGCGCCACACATACCCACTTTCTTAAAAAAAAAAAAAAAATCAATGCTGCAGCTGTGGCGCTTGGTGGGTTAGGCGCCACAGCTGCTTTCGTGACCCCAAGTGTGGCGCCTGCGTAGGCAGGCGCCACACTAGGCCTCCTCAATTGTAGCACTTAATTTATTAGGCGCCACAGCTGGTACCCAAAATTAAAAAAAAAATTATAGACGTTAAAAAAAAACAAAAAAAAGAAGCTGTGGCACTTGTTTAAAGAAGTGCCACAAAATGTGCGCCACCTTTTACCCTTTTTGTAGTAGTGTAACCGCTACAAACAACATTAGTAGTGGTTGTAAAAACCGCTACTAAATTGTATGTTGTAAGCGGTTTTGTAGCAGTTTACAAAAACCGCTACTCATGTAACACAACCGCTACAAATTTAGTAGCGGTTACTAAACCACTACAAATGTTGGCGCCCCAATTTCGCGTGGCGAAAAATGAAAAATGAAAATTTGGCTCCAATTTTATAGTTGTTGGAAAACCGCTACTAAATTCAAATGGGAATTTCAAAAGCAACGCCAAAAATTTAATACTATTTTGAATTTAAATTTGTAGCAGTTCTAAAATCGCTACAAACTTTTGGAACTTTTTTTTAAAAAATCATACAATTATTTGAGTCCATTGTTATAATATTGTGTTGAATAGTTTATTATTTAAGTAACTTAAATGATATCGTTATTATTTATAAAGAATGATTAAATTAAGTTAGATAAGTATAAAATTTATATGGATAATATTATTGAGAATGTGTAGATAATGAGTATAAATGTTATGAGAAGGGAGAAAATGTTGAAATCAAAGAATTGAAATTCCTTTTACTATATTTGATCACCTTACTCAACTCTTTGGCTTTTAAAAAAAAATAGATGAGAGAAAACAAAAGAGAAGAAAGGTTGAAAGAAATGGAGGAGTGTTTGAAATGAAGTGTGCTGAAGGTATTTATAAGGATTTACGTAGCACTTGTAGCAGTTTCAGAACCCCTACTAATATTTTTTGAATTTTTTTTATAAAAATATTTTAAATTTGAAATGTTTAATTTGTAGCGGTTTTGTTTGTAAAACGGCTACAAATTCATTTTTGTATTTATTTTTTTTATAAATATTTATTTCAAATGTATTCTGTAGCAGTTATACGATAAAAACCGCTACAAATTTTCACCACCGTTGATAGGATTTGAAATTCAAATTTTCAATGTGCAACACTTTGTAGCAGTTATGTCAAAAAAACCGTTGCAAATGTTCATGATTGTTAGCGGGAATTAAAATATTTAAATTTTAAATGAAAACTTTCTAGCGGTTAGTATTAAAAAACCGCTACAAATATTCATAATCGTTGGCGGGAATTAAAATTTTTCAAATTTCAAATGTTCAATTTGTAGCGGTTTCATCCATTTAACCGCTACAAATATTTATGTTTTGTAGCGGTTTATATTTATAAACCGCTACAAATGTTTTATTTATTATTTTTTTAATAAATATTTATTTTAAATACATTCGGTAGCGATTATATACTATAACCGCTACAAATAAGAGTTAAATTTTGTAGCAGTTCTTTGTAACCGCTACAAAAAGGCGGCCTTCTAAATTCTGTGGCAGTTACTATCGTAAAAACCACTACAAAAAAACCACCACAATAGTCGTGCTAGCTTCGCGCCAAGTTGGCACCACATTTGTAGCGATTAATATAGACTAACCGCTACAAAATAACTGCGACAAATTTGACGCGGGTTTGGCGCCAAAATTTGTAGCGGTTATGTCTTATAAACCGCTACAAATCGTGTTTCCTAACCCATGAGCCACTTGGCGCGAAGCATATCGTTACAAATTTGTAGCGATGTTGCTCAAAACCGCTACAAATCCTGATATTCATAGCGGTTTATTCTAACCGCTACAAATACACCGCTACGAATTATCTTTTTTTTTTTGTAGTGATAGAATATTTGGTAATAGCTTCCATCTTTGTGTAGCGATGATGTTAAGAAAAATATCTAAGTCAAGTTTCTTATATCGATTATGTCAAGTTCTACAATCACATGCAGTCATCATGTATCCTATTTTTGAAATATCATCATTTAAGTATAAATCCACATGAAAAATGATAGGAGATATAATCATGTATGATTGAAGAACTTGACATAATGGATATAAAGAACTTGATGTAAATATGAACCTAACATTAATTCGAAATGCCTCTATACTATGTTAAAGTTCTAATCACCTCAAAATCACGGAATCCACTTGGTTCGCAGGTTATGAAGATCCAACAAAACTTTGATTATGAAGACTCAGATTTATCTTATTCAAAACGACGATAACTTGGTCCAAATAGAAATGATACGAAAGGTTCTTCACTCTTCTCCATGCTCGGTAACGTACTTCTCTTCTTCTTAGCCAGAGTTTTAGATTTCTCTGTCGTTAGCTATAAGTTTAAACCCCTGAGTATATGTAATGAGAGACGTCAAAGATTTTTAATGGAGACCCTTAGGTTGAGATTCTCATCTGATTTTCTTCTCTTTTACTGAAATTTATGTGTTTAATGTATGTATGATTGTTCAGATTTGAGCATAATTCATGTATGTTGTCATTGTTGAGCATTTGCGCTAGAAACTAATGTTTATAGCTTTATATGACTTGAATTAATTAGTAATTAATAGGCTTATGGAATTTCAAATTGGACAGTTTCATCAATTCGTCTAATCTCTATTATATTGGTGCTTTGATCTCTGCAAATTTATATTTTTCGGATTTGGAATATATTTATTTTGGTAATTTTTTTTTGGGATATTGAGATGTCATACGCTTCTAGTCGATTGATTAGAGGTTTGAGAGGGGAATTGGAGAAGAAAACTAAAATATAATTCCTCTGTTTGTTCAAGTAGAGAGATATCATTAGAATTGGATCTACTTAAACTAATAAATCTCTATCACTTGTAAGCTGAGCCAAGCCATATGCCTTGCCAGCTCCTCTCATAAAGTTACTTTTCATATGAACAGTGCCGGCTTACATCTGGCTCATTCATCCATCAGAAATTTGTATTGGGCTTTGAGCTTCTTCTGTCCTCTCTCACTTAGTTTCATATTTAGATGAGTTTGTTTCCCACGTGGGTTAGACTGTGCAGTCAATAACACGCCTTCGTCAGTTGGTGCATAAAAGAAGTCTCTCACATGAAGGGGAAACGAGCACATGTAGCTTTGATCAGTATGTTTCCGGATTGTTTCCCTAGGAGAGGAGCTCGTCCTTTCAGGTGCTCTTTGTTTGTGTATTCCTATTTTTTATGTAGGGATAGCTTCCTTTGTTTTGGAATGTAGGATGTTGATTGCTTTAGTTGTTTTAGGGAGGAAGATGAAAGATCTTCAAATTTTTGTATATGTTATAGGGTCTCTTCGCGTATACAAAGACCATTAATTATCTAACGTTTATGGAAGAAAGAACTTAAATCTGGTTGTTGTCATTTAATATTTATGTAAAGGTGGCGGTTGGTGGTTATCTGCCATTAATGAACTTAGTTTATTCCTTTAAGTATAAGGTTTCAAATTAACTCCAGCCATTTTTTTAACCGTCAGGAGTAATAACCAAGGACGTTTCATCTCTTCTTAACTTAACAGTGTTCTGAACTAACTCCAAAATGGCTGGTGTTTGCAGTTGGCTGGATAGTATATCTCCTGAGTCGACGTCATGGAAAGTTATCGTCAAGGTGGACCACTCATTCTGTCGTACGGACATGGACCTGTTTGGATCGCATTAAGGCTACCAGCAGTGTGTTGTAGCCATCGACCTTATTGTTTTTGACGAGAAGGTATGGTTCGATCTCAGTTGGAAACACCTATCAGAACACCGTTATATGGCTCATTATATTTCTAACATCGGTTGTGGTAAACGATTGTAGGGGACGAGGATGTTAATGAGGCTTGGCAGTGACCACGTGATTGATCATTTTGCTAAGGTTTTGAAGGCCGGTGGAGTATTTTATGTCAGGGACTTCGTTGTGGCCGATGACGATGAGGGTATTAATGACAAATACCATATTGAGGTGGTCATGAATACTTTCGTTAAGGAGTATATTATTGACAGCCCTGATCATGGTTTTAAGCTGAAGGACATTGTTGTCATTAGGAGGGAATATCTGCAACATGAAATCGTAACAGGTTTTCATTTATTTCTTCATTGGCCTTTTTTATATTTCATCTTCACATGTTACTCACACACCATAATCGTCAGATGTTTGTGGTCTTGTGTGTTCTCCCGTTGCTGCCGAATGGGAACAGGTTGGAGGCCTCATTATTCCGGAGGTGACGTTTGATGTTCAGGACAGGCAGTTGAGTTCGACTATCATTTTCTTTTAATTCAGTCGTTACTTCTTCATTCGTCTTTCTTTTTCGTGGTTTGCCAGCATTATTTGTCTGTTAATTAATGCTTGATGCAGTATGCAGAGGATTTTCATTCAACTCAGAGGTGAAAGTGTTGTCAAGGCTTGGGAGGGCTACAGCCATGTCAACCATATCATGAGTTTGGTTGTTATTGTGCAGAACGGAATGGTTCAGAGGGAAGAGGTTCAGAGTGGGTAGGGAGGTATGACTAAACACACACACATATCTGTTATTAGATTTTTAAGTTGGCAATAAATGTTTCACTTATCCGTCTCTTTTGTTTGTGTAGATGGTTATTGTATTGTTAACTTTGCCTCTGCAACTATGGTTTTCTGGAACCCTAGATTTAGTGACATTCAGGATGTGCAGAGGGAGGTGCTTGCCACGGCCCGCAGGTGTTGATTGGTACAGATTGTAGTGTGAAGTTGATAGGTCGAGGAAGGAGAAGTCATGGTAGCTTAGTAGATCTTTTTGATTTGCAGACGGATATTGAAATCCCAGGAGTTTTTTTGGTTTTGCTATATAGACCTTTATATGGTATGGAAGTCTGTGTAAGGCGACGGTTGGATTATCACTGCAAGACGAATTTATTTCGTTTTGTTATGGATGTCTTTATGTAGTATTCAATGGCTTTTGTAAGATGGTTGGTGGTTTGTATTCCTGAGATTGGATTTCAGCATGTAATCATAGTTCTTTATGGCAGCATTACTTCACCTATATACATCCGTTTTCAGTTGAAAAAGCCAAGTTTGTGGAACTAATGTACATGGGCTTTCAATTGTACAAGCCAACTTTATGTAACTAATGCAGTTGAAATACGAGTGTCATGTTGGAATATTTCTAAATCAATGTCAGGGAACTAATTTTTGGGGTTTTCGCCTACCACATCCTAACACTTTTTCATAATTATGAAAACACATAAGTTTTATTGGTAACAAAGCTAAGGACACTGTCACAAGAGATAAGCATATTTGAAGTCAAGGGCATTTAGTAAAAATGTTAGGTTTAGGTAAAAAAGAAAAGCATTGGTTTTGATTGTGTAGCATTTCAACCATGATTGTTACATGAAATATCCAGATAGATTGTGAAACATGAAATAGGTGGCCTTTGTTACCAATGATATTTTGTAACTGCATGGTTTGCTCGCAGTTAGAAGTCACGTCAAGTTCTGAGGGGGTGGTCTACGCACCACGTGGCCTAATATAGTTCAGTGGTCAGATGGATGGGTGACGGTACTATGTTGAGTATTGCAAATAGCCGATGTTATCAGAACTTTACAGCAAAATCTTTATCAGTTGGCACTGTAGGGATTAATGACGTATACCAAAAGTAAAAGAGTGATATCATGATATGACATGGGGTCATTTAAGCTGTTGTTCTCAACTCTGTCTAAATTAGAACCGTTAGGTTTTAAGTTTACATGATATACAATAACTTTTATGTCCAATCATATATTTTTTGGCTGTGGTGAATTATCTTTTTGATAGGAAAGTATTGACAGGCAGGCAAGTTATAATTATGCCCAAGTTCACTAATGGCATAACAATAAATGAATTATCTTTTTGATAGGAAAGTATTGACAGGCAGTCGTAGGCATGTGGCTATACATGATGTTTTGGTGGCTGGTACAGATTGAGTCATGTTTTAGTGCTAGACGTGACGCCCGATATATATTTTCTTACAAGGATTGCAGAATAAATGATAGTCATCTTTTTCTAAATATGGGTGTATGACATAAGATCTTTTATGGTTGGAAGATAGTAATAGTTTATTAGGCAGATGGATATATGGTGGTAATATGATGAGTATCACAGGTGTAGGCATTAACCGGTCTTGACAACAAAATATGTGAGTTCGTGCTAAGTGTTGTTCTCAACTTTGCTAAACTCGAACCGAAAACTCATTAAAGAAGATGGGTGTCCTCAACTATAGTTGGTGCTAAGTTGTTGTTCTCAGCATGTACCCATCTCATTTCAACACATGGGTATCCTCTAAGTTGTTGTTCTCAGCTTTGTTAAACTCAAACCGATAGGTTTTAAGTTCACATGATATGTAATTACTTTTAAGCAAAATCATATATTTGTTAGTTGTGGTGAATGATCTTTTTGAAAGGGAACTATTGACATGTAGGTTCATGCGGTGGTAAATGAAGTTTTGGTGGCTGATACAGATTGAATCATGTGTTGGTGCAGGACGTGATGCCCGCTGTATATTTTCTTACGTCCATTGCACAATAAATGGTAGTCATCTTTTTCTAAATATGGCTATGTGACATAAGATCTTTAGTGGTTAGAAGATAGTAATAGTCATTGGGCAGATGGATATATGGTGGTAATATAATAAGTATCGCAGGTGAAGGCATTTACCGGCCTAATGGATAATATGTGAGTTGGTGCTGTGCTTCTTAATGACTTATAGCATGAGTGAAAGAGTGATATCATGATATGAGATGGGTGTCCTCTAAGTTGTTGTTCTCACTCTTGTTAAACTCAAACCGATATGTAATTATTTTTATGTCCAATCATATATTTGTTGGTTGTGGTGAAAGATCTTTTTGATAGGAAACTATTGACATGTAGGTTCATGCGGTTGTAAATGATGTTTTGGTGGCTAATACAGATTGAATGTTTTTTGGTGCTAGAGGTGATGCCTGCCGTGAGCCGGAAGCATCATAAATGGTAGTCATACCTGACTCAAAGTGGCTAAATGACATAGGTTATGTGCTTGTATTTATATCGCAGCAATGGACGTCGGATTTTTGTCTTGTCATGTAGTGGTCCTAGAGTTTGTGAGTCGATGTTCCTCGCATGGATGAAGATGAATAGTGATGCTGATGATGATTTTGCAAGAACGTTGACATATCCTCAGTTTCCTCAATATTATGTCTACTAGCGATCTAAACGAGCATGGAAACGCAGGGAAAAAGGATTTGTAATCGGCAGGTTAACTCATACCCCTCCTTCATCAGGGGAACTTTATTACCTTCGGATTCTAATAAGTAAGGTCAAAGGCCCGAAGTCATTTGAGGATATCAAAACTATAAATGGAGTTGTTCATGCCACATTTAGAGATGCCTGTTATGCGCTTGGATTGCTAGATGATGATAATGAGTATGTTAGTGCTATAAATGAGGCCTCAATATGGGCCTCAGGTAAATTGCTAAGAAAGATGTTTGTCAGTATGCTTTTATGCTCGTGCTTAAGTCGTCCAGACTTTGTTTGGAGTGAGACCTCCAAGATGTTGTCTGAAGACTTACTGTACATATCACGTTTCAATCCAGTGTTTGAAAGTAAGTATGCATTCAATATCTTATAATAGCTGTGACATATTTATTTTCCTCACTTTTATTTCTAATATCTTAGTATGATTGTCCATGTAGACTGATTGGGGTTCCTTCATTGTTTCAATTATTTCACACTTTGTAGGTCTTAATATATCAGATACAGAAAAAGTGAATATTGCTCTTAAAGAGATTGATCAATTACTTCAAGTGAATGGGAAGAGCCTACAAGACTTTCCGTCACTCCCTTCTCCACCATCATGTCCTACATTTGATTATTCAAATAATCTTATTTTGCAGGAATTAAGTTATGACCGTGTTTGCCTGCAAGAAGAAGCAAGGATGCTTGTATGTTCGCTTAATGTGGAGCAAAGGAAAATCTTTGACACGGTGTTGTCTTCGCTGTCATCGACATTGGATTTTGGTTTTTACTTTGTATATGGATATGGTGGTACAGGGAAGACATTTTTGTGGAATGCTTTAACATCAACTCTACGAGCAAGGGGGGATATTGTTATTGCAGTGGCTTCAAGTGGGATTGCAGCCACATTGTTGCCAACTGGTAGAACTGCACACTCTAGGTTTGCAATTCCGATCCAAGTCACAGAGGATTCCATTTGCAACATTAGCCAAAATTCTGCTTTAGCCAATTTAATAAAATGTACCAAGTTGATTATATGGGACGAGGCACCTATGGTTCAACGTTTCTGCCTTGAAGCATTCGATCGTTCGTTGCAAGATGTTATGAATTCCAATTACCCTTTTGGTGGCAAGCGCATTGTCTTGGGAGGTGATTTTCGCCAAATACTTCCTGTCATACCAAAAGGAACGAGAGTAGATATTGTTAATGCAAGTATTAGTTCATCATATCTATGGGAGCATTGCACTGTGTTCCAGTTGACAACAAACATGCGTTTATCTGCATCGTCATGTCAAGGGGATGTAGACAAGTTGCGAAAATTTTTGAAATGGCTGCTGGACGTTGGAGATGGGAAGTTGGGCTTGCCACATGATGGTGTAGCAAACATTGAAATCCTGCTTGAATTGTTGATTGTTGAGTACTCCGACCCTATTAGTACAATTGTTGACTCTACGTATCCTGATTTACTCAATAACATTACAAATAGTGACTATTTTAATGATAGGGCAATCTTAGCACCAACGATTGAAACTGTTAACCAAGTCAATGAGTACATGTGTTCGCTATTGCCTGGTGATTCAATTGACTACTTGAGTTGTGACTCCGTTTGCAAAACCTTCCAGGATTATGATGGGTTCGAGGATTTGTATACTCCTGAGTTTTTGAATAACATTAGTTGTTCAGGCTTGCCAATGCACAAGTTGTCACTTAAAGTGGGCACACCTATTATGTTGTTAAGGAACATTGACCAAGCCGCGGGGCTTTGCAATAGCACACGTCTGCGTGTACACACCTTGGTCAATCAGTAATAGAGGCTGTAACACTTAATGGTTCCAAGCCGAATGAGAAGGTATTAATCCATAAGATGGATATGAACCCTTCCGACAGTCGTTTGCCTGTTCAAATGCGGAGGTGGCAGTTTCCTATTTCTGTGTCATTTGCAATGACTATAAATAAAAGTTAAGGACAATCATTACGTTTTGTGGGTCTGTATCTGCCAAAGCCAGTCTTCACTCATGGTCAATTAAATGTTGCTCTCTTAAGGGTTAGAAGCATGGATGGGTTGAGGATTTTGATTCTTGATGAAATGATTCGTCCCATTCGGACAACAACTAACGTTATGTATAGGGAGGTTTTTCACAACTTGGTCAACATGAAATGATGATTGCGTGGGGGAATTTTTTGTGTTTTTTCTCCTCTTCATTGTATTTGTTGTGTTTGCCAAGTTTTTCATGTCTTTTTGTTGGAATGGAAGAAACTTGCAAATGATGTCATTCTCTAGTATATAATAGATGGATGTATGTGCAACACAATTTGCAACCTGCTTGTAGGAAACAAGCCTCGTAGTTTTTGATGCAGCGGATGTGTAATTTTTTTACGCTCTGATGTTGACTTGAGGTGAGTTAGGGTGTAAACTTGCAATTTAATTGAATGCTCTCCGCGCAACGCACGGGGGAGTAATTGCTCGTTTAAACAATAGCACAAAACTTGAATGATAATTTAAGGATTTGAGTTAGAATTTTCCTATAAGGAATATAATCTCACCCAAAGGAATTAAATCTCAATTTGGACCAGGACATCCTAGGGGAAGAACTTGTAGCTAATTGCAGTTTGATTATAATTAAATTTTAGTTCATTGTTAATTTCCTGTTTTATTATTTAATTTTCTTGGTTCATTTAACAAACCCCTTTATGTCCTTTATGTTTGTATCAGTGTTCGTTTTAGTCCTTTAAATTTAACGCTGTTAATTTCACTTAATGGAAATTGATGACTCATCAAACTTAAGTGATAACTGTGTAATTAAATACTGACATATACTTACTTTTTTTTAATTTTTAATATGTTTAAATTTGAAAATAAAAATAAAAAATAAAAAAGGCAAAACATGTGTATTATTGTCTTCTTCGACAACGCATCTGTTTCTCCAAACACATCTGTAACATCACCACATCCTTCCATTTCTTTTACCCACAACATATGGATCTTACTTCTACCTGCAAGATCAAAAACCAATCGCTGCTTTCTCTGTGAACTCCGTCTCCAATGTAGAAGACTCGGTATCAATTAATCAAGACTATGTATAAGAGGGATATGATCTAAAACCAAATTGCTAGATTATTTGTTAACACTTTTATTTTTCTTCTAAAGTGGCAACAAAACATACTTTCTCTAATTTCATATGGCAAGTCGATACTTAAAAGGTTCAAAGTGGTACTACTAAAACAACTAAGTATCAGGGATTAGATCCGTCCTCTATTGAATGTTGATCCAAATAGACTTGTTCTTTGCAACTCGGTGGCACATCACGTAGAAGAATGATTCAGTCCATCTCCAAATGGGAGTCTCTAGCCAAAATATATCTGCACATTCAAAGCAACAAAAAATATATTGATGCTTGTGATTTGCAAGGATGAAAATAGGGAGCAAATCAGTATCAATAGTATGTATAAAAGAAGAAAGACTTACAGAATGAGATGCTCGCTGTAGAAATTCATCACTCGTTGCAGGGATGAGTCTCACGGATTAAACCTAAAAGATATAGTTTTCATTTTGAATTTTTTTAATTTACATGATTTAAAATATAAAAATATTACATCAAAAAAAGATTAATAAGTAAGCCTACTTCATTAGCCTTGTTTTATATGCATGATCATCACTTAAATTTAATGAGTCAGCAATTTCCGTTAAGTGAAACTAACTACGTTAAGTTTGAAAGACTAAAAATGCACTTTTTAAACATAAAAGACTAAAATGAACCCTAATGTAAATATAAAGAATCAAACATATACTTTAGCCTATTTGTTTTTAAGTGATCTTTCTTGTTTAGGTGGTTAACTTTTTGCCTCTTTGGGAAACGATCCAAATTACTCTATATTATTGCAAATCTTGACAATTATTTTTATTTTGATTCCATTCAACAATAGGATAAAAAAGCCAATTTTTTATTCAAAACCATATAATTGTAGAATTGATCTAAGGGTGTTCAAAACCTGGGACGGGATTAAGATACCCCAATCCCGGTTCTTGATACCAGTTTTTGGCGGGAATGCAATTTGTATCAATTTATTTTCTTAAAAACATAATAAAATTAAAAAATATCATTATATTAGTTAACAAGCATAGACTCTCCACGCGATGCACAGGATGATTTCACTTTCATGCAATAAGTAGTTTCATTTCATTTCCATAATAATAACAAATCAACTCAAAATACTAAATGCCTAAACTATGAAATGGTGCAAGTATTCCTTGAACAATAGTGCCATGCACCCTCTACCATCAAATAACATTTTAAATACACGTCTTCAAAACTCATTAAATGATGTTAGCTATATAAAAAATTATATAAACAAAATATGATGGTGGGTGTCTCACTTCTTATACTTAATAGGTACAGCCATGATGGTAAAGAATAAGATTAGTAGAATCCCTACAAACACTCTGGAAAAAAAAGGTGACCGAAGTGGGTGTCTCACTCAAACCCCCTTATGGTATATGGGAAATAATAAACACTAGATAGGTATTTAACTCGAACCTCATAATTGATGCACAACCACAAGCAGTTACTTTTTGTGGTAAATAACTGCTCCAAGCAAACCGGTTATTCCCATTTTGTGAGTTATTAAGATATTCAGTTATTCTTTAAACCTCTAACTCTATTTCTTAAATTCCTTAAAGGAATAGAATAATTCTTCATATACATGATGGTTCACAGGTCACCAATTTCCACTTGCACGCATACTCCAACACACTAAACTATTTCGTTGAATGCCAGCAATTATGAAAGGATGTTGTAACATGCTTTCACCTCTATTTCTTCGCATTGTTTGTTTTGTAACAACCACCTCCACTATCCATCATATAACAAACGCACGCAATGAATGGGCCGCCTCTAATAAATCTTCCCATACCTCAACATTTGCCTTTGACAACTATCTACTTTTAGACTGGTCCGTTCATTTCTTAACGCATTAACTGGACCAATGAATTAAGGTCTACATCCACAAGCAACCCTTAAACCATTGGATTAGTATCTCATAAAATCCATTTCGATCATAAGATCTGCATAATACCATACATAAAGTGAACACTCAGTAACCTATTCTTTTTGTCTATGCTATTGATCATAAGATGTCCTAACTAGCATTGCTTTAGATGTAACTTGTAAGAAAAGAGAGATCGGAGCATACACTTAAGTAACCGACAAGCAGCCCCGCCGAAAGCATCTTTTCCTCTCTTAGAGCAGGCATATCCTCTTATTTTTTATATATATAATAAGTTCACAACCTCTTCCATTTACTTCATGCTCATTCAAGGCTGATTATTTGGCTGCACATGGCATGCTCGCTTCTTAGATTCAAGCCATGCGTCGAACATTCCGGTAAGATGACTCGCAACTTTCCAGATGATAATGGTCAAAGACTAACCAGGAGGTGAAGAAGAATATTGCTGTGATGGCTGTTAATGGTCCAAATGCAAGAAAAAATATTGCTCATAGACAGCAAGAGGCCTCTCAAACTGATGATTCCCCATTTTTTATTAGATTTGAGATATATTTTACTACCTTCGGTCCTAAATATAAGACATAGTTTGTAGTGTAAATTGCACTATAAATTATGTCCTATATTTAGGACCGGAGGGAGTAGTATATTTGGAGAGTCATCACTGCAAAATTTAAGAATTTTTATTGAGATTTAATAAAAAAAATTGTGCGCATTATTCGGGGATATTATTATTAGTATTTTAGTTTTTTTAACTAAAATAGAAATACACAAATAGGTTTTAAAAATAAAATAAAAATATTAATAGTAATTTTAAGTTTCGAAATTAAATTTTAAACAAAAAAACAACAAAAGGTTACAGTTTATTAGTTTATTTATTATTCTCTCATTTTGTCAACAGAATGACGTGGTTGGAGTAAGAAGTGAGATGGCTTTTTCAAATCGGAAAAAGAACCTCCCCTCGGCCCAGAAGAAGACGACAGCGTTTTGTGGAATTGGAAGGATTGGAGACCTAGGAGCTGGGAGCTACAGGTTTGAAAAAAAAAACAGAGGAGAGATCGGGAGCTTGGAGAGGCTAGAGAGATAGAGTTCGACGGCGGCTGCGGCGCAGTCGATTCAATCTGAACCAGAGTGAGCGACAGGAGCTAGCTGACCGAAAGAGAGAGAGACGACATTTTTGGCGGTGGAAGCTTCATCTTTGGCAGCCATCATTGCTCACGGTTCCAGCTCCTTCTTCGAATCGCTGAGCAAGAGCTGAACCAAAAAGGGGCCGACGTTGCTAGAGGTCATCGTTTCCATTGGGCGATTGAAGAAGCAGGCGACAGTTGGAAGAGAGGCAGGAAGAGAGGCATATGCACTATAGATCATCTTCAAAATCTTTAGTTTGATTCTCAGCATGGGTTTGACTTGAACTTTGCTGTAGCTGTTTTGTGAACTGTGAAGAGTGATTTAAATTGCAATTCTTCTTTTATTCCACTATGCTGTTTGCCTCTGATTGTGGCTCTAAATTTGCAGTTGCTGAATTGAATTGTTGATTTAAAGCCATGTGTGGCTAGTATTTTTTGAATCTAGAGTGGCTATGTACTAATTTGTGGATTTGAGCATGTATGAATTAGAAGTGGTAATATGGTCTGGCCCGATGGGTTCGGACTGACCCGTCACGGGTTGAGACCATATGGATTCAGGTTCAAAAGAACCACATCAATATAGGTTGGCATTTAGCCAACCCAACCCATAATCTTTGGGTTGGCAGGTTGGGCGGGCCAACCCATATTTTTTTTTTAACAATATACTAAGATTGTTTTTTCTACACATCTAAACCATAACAAAATTAAAAATACATTACAAATTAAACATTCATCACAAATTCATACATAATAAAATAAATATAAATCCACAAACCATTAGTATAACTCAACAATAATCAATAATTAGTTAATATTAAAGGTGTTTCAATTTGAAACATGATGTGAAGCTGTATCTTAACCTCGATCACTTTGCTTTTGTACAAGTAAATCAGTTACTGCCACAAATAATAAAACAAGGTGAAAGATAATATTATGCTAATTTTAAATAAACGAGTAAATGACAATGAAATAAATAATGAGTTAATATAATTACATTACCATCATCAATAACATCTTTTGTTGGAAAACCAAGCATCCAATTATGCGTACAGATAAGGGCTTGAACATTATCAGGAAGAAGAGAACTTCTATACTCTGTGAGAACTCGTGAACCAATACTGAAAGCTGATTCACTAGCCACTGTAGTTATTGGAATGCTTAAAACATCAGACGCCATCTTTGAAAGACAAGGAAAATGAGCAGAGTTAGTTTTCCAATAATCCAAAACTTCCATGTCTATATATCTTACCTCTTGCCTCTTGCTCTTAATTTATATATATAAAAAAATATGGACTGGCCTGCCAACCCGATAGTCCAACCCGTCACAGGTTGGGACCATATGGATTCGGGCCTAAAAGAACCGCTCCCAAATGGTCTTAGATTTTCAGAACCCAACCCGTCACGGGTTTGGACCATATGGGTTTAGCCCACAGTCTCAACCCATATTACCAGCTCTAGTATGAACCATTAAATTGTGCTTAATGTTAATTTTTGTTTACTTAATATTATATTAATTTGTTTACTTTGTGCTTGATCACTATGATTGAGTATGAATTTGGAGAATTTATATTAGCATTGGGAGAGGGATCTTAATTGGATAATAAGATTAAGTAATGTGATATTAGAATTTATTCTAATTTGCCAATAAAATAAGAATATACCTATTGGACACATATAATCCTATTAGAGTGAATTTGGACATTTATTGTCTTTTGAGTAAATTAGTTAGGAATAACAATTTTAACTTGAGAGAGGGATATAAGTAATTGGAAGATACTTATATCCACTTAAACTCTAGATTAACAATTTAACATTAAGTGCTTTTAATTGTATGATTACATGCTTTAAGACTTGAAAAATGGATTAGTCACTCTAGGTTATTTTCCTCCATTGAAATTTTAAAAACATTAAATTTACTACTTTTGCTTTTGTTTAAATTGATTTTCAAATTCGTTTCCTTCTTTGATTTGCTTAATTTAAATGAAAATGAGAATTTTAATACCTAATTATCTCTTACTTTGAATCTCTATGGGACGACATTGATTTCCTATTATACTATTTCAATGGCTCCTACACTTGCGGTGCTTATTTAAAACTTAATAGCTTCAAAAACCAAGTATTATATAATAATAATAATATTTTTATAATATATTAAATCCGGATCGTTGAGATCTTAATCCAACAATCCAGATCAAGAAAAGGACCCTCCTTTTCTTAAAACAAAAGGACCAAAGCCGAAGCCCAGAAGATGAGAGAGTAGAGGAAGGCGAGAATAGCTTGATGACATGGTGTATTGTGGGCTTTTAGATTGGTTAGGTGGATAAGATTAAAACATTATGAGAGATGAGGAAAGAAAAGATGATGAGAGAAACCGAACCTGAAATTTACCAAACATTTGACAACATACCAAACCAAATCTTAAAGATTTACCTATCATGATAATCTATTACCTAATCCTGCGACACTCAAAACAGCAAGCTTGATTCTTGAATATACAAGTTAGGTCCTCATCTTACTTTTTAGTTCATGAATTTTAAAGACACGCTTATTGACCGACACACTTCTCCTTCGTTGAATCACTAATTTATTTGTTATCCACTTATATGAATGCAGATTATTGGATATGCATTTTGGTTAAGGAGGTGTACCACATGCATTTTACTATGGACCCTATTTCCAAGCTGGACCACCAATTATTTAAATTCCTAAATACCCCTATGGAGTATGCTCGAATGCAGTAAACGAGGTACATAATGTTAAAGAGTTGAGTTTAATCCTTTTCATTCTCAACTGATTGCACACTACTCCATTTACACATCTGTTAGGCGATGGGGGAAAAAAGATACCACCTATTAGATTCCACATTTCACATTTTCATGATTGGAAATGAACTTCATTCTATGAAGCTTACAAAAGTATTCCAAGAGTTTTTCTTACATATGCAATCCCATGCTAAACGAAGTTGTACATAACAGATGCAAGATAACTATTAACGAACATCACCACCATAAAAACCATCTAAAACATCTAACCCATCTAAACCCTTGTAAGGAAACCACTAAACACAACACACAATATACCACAAACAATAAGAACTCCTGGAAAGTTAGCATAACTTTGTCCGATTGAAAAAAGATCAGCTAATACTCCCCAACTAGCCAACGAATCGAGCAATCAAACCCTCCTGGCCGTTGCAAGCACCTCCCTTCTCACAAAACAACCACCAATCAAGGTTGAATAACAAAAAAGGAAACATAAAAGATAAAACAACCAACACCTATAAGGCCACAAGCCGGCACCCATTCCCTCCTTCAATCAGCAACATCCTTCAACTTAAAGCCATGATCTGGGGTGTTAGCAATATGCTCCTGAACGACGATATTCCCTTGCACCTCATTATGGTATTTAGGATGAATCCCCTCATCGTCTTCTGCCACAATGAAGTCCTTCACATAAAAAACACCTATATACCACCATCCCCTACAATGAATGACTATTAGATGGTGGAAGCCGAAAATGTTCTGGCTTTGGGTGTTTGAGAAATAAAAACCCACTAAAAATAAAGAGAAATTAGAGATATGAAGCCAAAAGACATGTTTGAGGGGATTTGAAAAGGAAAAAGCATATGTGAGGAAGAGAAAGCCAGAAGGATCTATGCAAAATACTCCCCCCACAGGCGACATCAACAGAGAGAATCAAGGTTAGAGGCATGCGGCGGTGCAATGAAGCTTCAGTGATGGAGAAATTCTGTTTATGGAGGATGCAAAGATGATGGATGAAGACAAGCATAAGAGTGTGTTTGGATTAGTTTTTGGAAAATAGCTTCTAGAGAAAAAAGTAGAGAATAAATTTTAGAGAATAGATTTTGAGTAGAATAGATTATGGGGGAAAAAAGTGATTTTGATAAAATGAAAGTGTTTGGATATTGTGATCAGAATTACTTTTTTCATGGTTAAATTACTTAAAAGGACATTAGCTTTTGTGATAATTATCACTCTGATCCTATTTATATGTTCTTTTTTACCAGAAAATTTGGTCCTATTTATAAGTCCAGTTTTAGTTTAGTAAATGAGATTATAACAATTTTGCCCTTTTTTATTGTACTAATAAAGAAATAATTTAAAGATAGATAGAGAAGAAAGAGTTGAAAAGTAATTATTCATAAATGAAGGTATAGTTGAAAATTTACCCCATAATTATTGAGTTAATTATCTCTCCTTGGTATGTGACATTTAATTAAAAGGGACTTATAAATAGGATCAGAGTGGTACATATAAAGGATAAAAGGAAAGAGAAAAGAGTTAGGAGAGAGAGAAAGGGAAAGAGAAAATGGACAGGAGAGAGAGAAAGGGAAAGAGAAAATGGACAGGAGAGAGAAAAGGGACAAGAAAGAGAGAGAGAATGCTGAGCAAGGGAAAGAGCGAAAGGATGAGAGAGAGAGAGAATGATCCAAAAGGGATAAAACTAGCTTATCCCAAAACCATGGTTTTATTCCAAAATATGATTATGCCTTTTTTTAGTGTTTGGGTGTCATTTTTCAAAATCATGGTTTCAATTCAAAAGCATTTTTTTTTGTTTCATCCAAACACACACTAAATCTGGGTAAAGAAAATGAATGAAAGGAAAGAGAGTGAAGAAAGTCACAAATAGAGAGACGTTTTAAAGTTCAAAATTTGAAAATTAAAAAGAATGGAGGGAGATAAAAGTAAGTTGCCCAAAGCCACATGCTGAAGCAAGAAGAGTATGCACTAAGCCCAAAAAACATTAACCCAAGAGACATATAGCCACACAAGATTTGGTACTGTTCATTTGAATAGTAAAAATAGAGAGAAGCTATAAAGAAAAGTAGTTTAGCTTGGCTAAATAGTTATTTAGATTTATTATTGTATATTGATTTTCCATATTTTATCATTTAAAGAGATTATTTAACAACTAATAAGGCCATAATAAAGGAAACGATTTAGAAGTTCACAAAATGCTAAAATTTCTCTCCACTAGGGTTTCTCTCCCTCCGATAAGATGAACGCCCTGACAAGACAAAGCCTAACAATGATTGAGTGTCAACTGCTCCTTCATGTTTGTAGGGTTTTCTCTCCCCTTCAGGTGGAGTTTACTGGAAGACTTCCTTTATTGTGGTAAGAGGTTGTTCTGGTTGGACCCAAGCCCTGTGATAGCAACGCGCGGGATTGTAGGGTGGATGGATATGAGAAGGTGTTCAAACCTCAAACCCCTTTGATGACATCCGCCGACGAATTCCGATGGGTGCCCCGTGGCCTTCAAGATTGCTGGGCATTTTAAAGCGATGGCTTTCACTCACTCTTCTAGTGCACGAATGTTACTGATTGAGGATTTGAGGGTTGAGAGGAGGGTTTTTTCTGTAGCTGGGGGAAAATCCGTGGCGGAGATGTGGCACACATGATATCGGAGCATAAAGAATGCACAAGTTAGAGCCATAGAGTCATATGGCTTCTCTGCCAGCGGATTCTCAGGTGAAGGTCAAGTGATGAAGACTCAATGGATTACTGGGTGTTGGGGCTCTTCAGTCACCCTGAGGAAACCAAAGGCACCAGAACAAATGCAATTAAAAGTACTAATTTTGCAGTCTCTAGCGCTTGAGGGTAGTGGCTCGCTAAAGGTTCAACTCTTTCCCACTGATGACTTATTGGTTTTGAGATTTGCTATTGGTAGGATAACCTCTTTAGGTGTTAATTATGCTTAGTTCTTATGATTATTTACAAAAATTGACAATTGATGTGCCTGTGTGTATTATAAGTTAATATGTCTTACCCAACTTGTCATTGCCCTATGTGAACTAGTGTCGAAGGATTATTGGTGGGAAAGAGTCGGATCGACTACTCTAAGCCCCAAAACCAGAGTTCTTCATACACCTTCAAGATTTAGTTATGTTTGGTTGAAGGTAGCTGTATGTGGTAGGGAGGTCAAGAATTTGGTGAGTTTTCTATCCAATGAATGTGCAATAGATAGACAATTGACAAACATTATTCTGGGCATATTCAATAAGACTGTATGTGTTGTTCATTTTTTGCCCAACATGTGCATGTTCAGTATGTTGATCGACACTATTCATTATAGGACTCGACATGGGCCTATTCAGTGTATATGGCAGTATTGCTCATCCTCAGTCTGGAGTTGGATTTCCTTTTCCTTTTGTCTTTTTGATTGTGCGTTCTCTAATATTATGTTAAATGTTTTTCTCCTTGAGTACACTTTTGTATCAAAGAATTTAGTTAGGAACCTCTCTTGAAGGTATGTTCCCATGGAAGCAGATTTGGTAATCGGGAGGATTGTCAAAGCTTCATTGGCAAGGTCTTGTTCCTGTGTTCAGGCATTTTGACCTCCGTTCCAGTTGCAGGCTTATGTATCAAATGGTATCGATGATGTCTCAGCTCTAGTATTAAGTTCTTGTTGTATTGAAGAACTCTTATATATTTATTCCTCTATTCCGTTAGCTAGGTTTTGGGGCTTGCTTTTTCATTTAGTGTGTTTTTTTGTTGTAATTTTACTTATGTGTTATTGTATCTTTGTCGTGTTTGATTCTATTAGTTTGGTTGTTGGAAAAAAAAGTCATAATAATTACATAAATTGATGTAGGGTTGAAGAATAACGTTTTATTATTAATATTATCTTTGTTATTATCTTTATACAATATGTATAATTAGGTTGATATCATAATATATGCAATTTAACTCCAACTAAAGATGTAATACATATCTTCTCAAAGGATAACTTAATTTATGTGAAAAAAAAATATAAAAATTAAAGTTTAAAGAAAGAGAAGGTGGGGCATTGAAAGAGAGGATGAGGTGGAAAGCACGTAGGTGTTGGTTTATCTATGCTTAGTTCTTATGATTATTTAGAAAATTTGACACCTGATGTGACTGGGTTAGTCTTATATGATTGGATGGTTTATTATCTATCTTCACTGGTCTGTGTGTATTATAAGTTAATATGCCGGACCCAAATTGTCATTGCCCTACGTGAATTGGTGTGGAAGGATTATTGGTGGGAAATATTTGGATTGACTACTCTAAGCCTCAAAACCAGAGTTCTTCATACACCTTCAAGATTTAGTTATGTTTAGTTGTAGGTAGCTGTATGTGGTAGGGAGGTCAAGAATTTAGTGGATTTTTTGTCTAAGGAATGTGCAATAGATAGACAATTGACAAGCATTATTTTGGGCCTATTCAGTAAGACTATATGTGTTGTTCATTTTTGGCCCAACATGTGTATGTTCAGTGTGTTGATCGACAATGTTCATTATAGGACTCGACATGGGTCATTCAGTGTGTATGGCATTATTGCTCATCCATAGTCTAGAGTTGGATTTCCTTTTCCTATTCTCTTTTTAATTGTGCGTTCTCTGATATTATGTTGAATGTTTTTCTCCTTGAGTACATTTTTATGTCAAGGAATTTGGTTAGGAACTCTCTTAAAGGTGTGTTCCCATGAAAGCAGATTTGGTAATCAGGAGGATTGTCAAAGCTTCGTTGGCAAGATCTTGCTCCTGTGTTCGGGCATTTTGACCTTCGTCCCAGTTGCAGGTTTATGTTTCAAATGGTGTGGATGATGTCTCAGCTCTAGTATTACGTTCTTGTTATATTGAAGAACTCTTATATATTTGTTTCTTTATTCTGTTAGCTAGGTTTTGGGGCTTACTTTTTCATTTAGTGTATTTTATTGCTGTAAATTTACTTATGTGACATTGTATCTTTGCCGCATTTAATTCTATTAGTTTGGTTGTTGGCAAAAAAAATGGCCATAATAATTACATAAATTGATCTAGAGTTGAAGAATAACATTTTATTATTAATATTATCTTTGTTATTATCTTTATACAGTATATATAGTTAGGTTAATATCACAATATATGCAGTTTAACTCCAACTAAAGATGTAATACATATCTTATCATAGGATAACTTAATTTATGAGGGAAAAAATATAAAAATAAAAGGTTAAAGAAAGAGAAGGTGGGACATTGAAAGAAAGGATGAGGTGGAAAGTACGTAGGTCCCATAAAAAACAGTTTAACAAATTTGTCATTATTACCCCATTTGAACTTGTGTATTTTTGTACTCAATTAAACATTATTACACCAGACGCCCCTTCGCTAAAAGTTTGTTGTCATATTTACACTTTAACCCTTTAATTTACCAATATCTTGTGGAAGGAGCTAGTCCCTCACAACGTACCTAATCAAAGTTCAAATCCCACATAAGAGAGATATCCACACTCCAACAGGAAGCTAATTGTTTATAAGATAAGAGTCCTTATTATCTATGACAATTTAAATAAGGAGGAAAATGGTGTCTTTATTTATTCATTTTTTTTAATTCAAGTACCATTACAAAAAAAACACTGAATTTCCGACCGAATTTACCGCGCAATTTGCAACGAAATTCAAAGTTTCCGATGGAATGGATTCTGTCGCAAATTGCTACGAAATTAATTCCATCTCAAATTTCCGACGGATTAATTCCATCAGAAATTGTAAGGAAATTTCTTACGGAATTCAATTCCGTCGCAAACTTATTTTTTATTTTTAAAATTTTAAAAAGCCAAGTGGAAACTCTAGCAGCTGCCACCTCATTGCCGGTGCGTGGCAGCTCCAGTGGCCTCCACCTTGTTGCTAACACCCAGATCCGCCACGTGTCGAGTCTGGCTTCGCCATGTGTCGCAACCTCGCTCCGCCACATGTCGCAGCCTCTTTTTTTGTAAAAATGCAACTCAATTTACCCTCCTTTGGTTCGAACCCATGACCTCGTCCATACATACGCGATGCCTTATCAGATAGGTTCGACTGCTTTGGCGTTTTATTATTACATAATTATATGTATATATATAATCAATTATTTATAAATATATATATTTTTCTTATATATAAATGTAATAATAATATAAAATAATTTTATATATTCTTATAATTTTTAATATAAATTAACTTCAAATTAAAAAATTTTACATCTTAAATAAATTTCATATGACTATATTTTTGTCTAATTTCTAAAATTAATTTTTTATTAACATTAATTAATAAATAATAAATAATCATTTACTAATATTAATGAATAAATAATAAATTTTATCTTTTATAAATAAATTTTTGTATAAATATTTTGCCCTATAGGGACTAAGACCTATGGTTGGAAATTAAAAATATTTTAAAAATTAGAAAATAATAATAAATAAATAGATTAAAATTAAAAATATTAATTAATAACTAATGAATTTTACAAAAATATATTTTTTAAAATTAAATTAAATTATAATAATAATAATTTTTAAAGTTTGCCACGGAATTTTTTGCTACGGAAAATTCCATTGGAAATTCCGTGGCAAAATTTGCCACGGGATATTTTCCATGACTAATTCCGTAGCAAATTTTGTTGTGGAATTTTCGATGAATTTGCGACGGAATTTTCAGTAGCAAATTCTGTTAGAAATTTAATATGTTTTTATAGTATACAATAAGACAAAGACAAAATCATCATGTTGACCACATAATAAGAAAAAATTTATATACTCAAACCAATCATTAGAGATTAGTTTGATGATAAAGATGGAATATGAGTAATGAGAGAGCCTTAAATATTTTTTATACATAATGAAAAAAAAGCTCAAACCAAAAAGTTTCATTAAAGGGAAATAGAATCCGAAAATGTAATGTAAAAATGGCAACAAGGTCAACATTATAGGTGTGGAAGGAGAAGCCCCACATTACGTTCACCTTATGCACACGCCACTCCATATTTTAGACATTTTGCTTGTCTTCATTACCAACATAAGATGCTTCCTTAGCCAACTACTGATAAAACAAACGAAACCTAATCATTTTGCCCAATGTCTTTAAATTAGTAACCACCTTGGTACAATCCATGTATACCAAATGTAATAATGATATTCTTGATTTATCAAATGGGACTCATTATTATGTTTTTCATTCTTCAATTGTATGAAATGTAAATTGAAATAACATTATTTTTCTGTTGAAATATGTTCCTCCATTAACAGAGATATAAAGACATATAGATGGTGGTCAACCACATGTGTCAAAATAGAACCCATCAATCCCATATATCTATACATCTTACAACAAAAAGATGAAATTTATAAATTACATAGAAGACTAATTACTCCATCCCATCCAAAACACAAGGCTTTAAACCATTTTACCCAAACATTAAATTTGTCTTAAATTTAAAAGAAAAATCCAACTTTATCCTTATGAAATGAGGCTTTGAGTAATAAAGAAATATGCAATGAGTCATCTTCAAGTATTACTCACACATGTAAAATTGACAAATAATCATTAATTATTTTTAAAGTGATTTATATTATAGATCAAATAACACTCTTCTAAAAGTTGATTTATATGAACTAATTTAACCAACATCTTTAATTTACTCAAATTAATGAATTAAATCTTTCGTTAAGGACTAAATGAATATTTTGGGCAGAAAGGAGTATTTTTCTAAAGGCCTGAAAAGTTTGCCTAAAGGACCATTACATTCAATTTTATCAAAAAAGAAAAAAAGAATAATTACATTCAACATGTACACTAGCCTAGTGCTAGGTTGCGGAGCCTCCAAAGCCACCATATCTAATAATTCACGGTGGAGTGGAATAGCACCACTATTTTCAAGGGATTAAGAACTAGGGTGGCTTTCTATTTCTGAGTTTATTACTCCTCACAATCTCGCATACTTAATATAAGATCTTATTAACTGATTTGAGTAAATTAAAAATATTAATTAAGTTAGTTAATATATATAACATATTTTTTAAAAAAGCACTCAAATTATTTTAATTAATTCCATTCCTCCCTTTCATACTTGATTTTTGTTTATAGAATATCAATAGAGTTAATTTAGAAGAAAATTGATATAAATGTGAAATAGGTCTTCCATTTGTAACTAACATCAGCCCCCTAATTAGTTTAACATTGGGGACAGGAGAGAGCATATGAGATAGAGAAATGTGTACAAACAAAAGCAACTCGTCAACTTTTGGTAGTGTTAGGTGAACAGAAGTTCATCATCATCAGCCGACCTCCATTAACAACCAGTAGAAGAAGAAGAAGAAGAAGAAACTTCAACTTGTGAGATTGACATCGAAAAGCATATATTCACACACAGACACACACCCTTAATTCAACGGTATCCTCATTGATCTTTTTATTGCTGTTGTTGGCGGCAGTTGAAATTAACTTCACCCACCACTAGACATAAATGCTTTCAAACTCATTGTACCCTCTCTTTTTCTTACTCGCTAAGGCCTCTTTCATATCAATTATATCATCCCCATCACACCACCAAGTCAAACTCTTCGCTTTTATTTGTTTATCGCTCTCTCACCAAATCTCTCTCTCTCTCTCTCTCTCTCTCATTCATATGCAAGCTGGTTTTGTAAATATTTTATTATAATCAAGCTAATTTAATTCATGTGGTATTGATGCTCTGCATATTTTTTTCAAGTTAAATTTAACTACTATCTCCTGTTCTTAATATAAAAGTTAGTCAACTAATTTAAACAAATTAAGGAAGCTAGTTATATTAGTTATTTGTATATAAGATGATTTTCCCAAAATATTATAGTTTATCATGACTATTTTTGGATGAAAACTCCTAATGTGGACAATCAATACATATTCTTTAGGAAAAAATTATAAATTTAGGAGTTAAAGTCGATAGAGTTTCATATTTGTGATCGACTCTAATTTCCAACTAGCTCTTCTATTAACCGGTAAGTAGTAGTTTTTAATGTTATAAGTATTCTCTGTAGAAAGACTAATCTCTCTCAACGTATAAATTGGGTATGTCAATTCCTCCTAATTGAATTAGATTTTTGGAAATGATTTTATTGTGTTGAAAATAAGTATATGAGAAGCGTTTTATCTCAACCGCTTCTTGAAGTGCTTTTCGTTTTGATTTATTTTGATAACTATTGAAATCATGAGATTTTTTTTTCATGTTTTTCTGACGGAAAACGAAGCACATCTTGGTTTGATTAACACATAATAATTATGATTCAAACCCTAACTTCTTTGCTTCAAGCAATAACTCATTATCCCACAAACATTAACCTAAGTGTATAGTTTAATTTAATTTCATGGACTTTGTTTGTGACATTGTAACAGCTACTTCACCTAATTATAGCACGCGTCAATGTGTATGCATATATATAAATCTTCTTGGCAAATTAAGTTTACGTGTGCGTCATATATTATCACATTAATTCTTTATAATAATAATCAAGATCAATAATTAATCAACATTCTTTTCATTGCACACACACACACTTTATAGGCACCTTAAAAGTTCTGAACATCTCAATCAATTTTAATCCTTTGAATATTATAGTTGCAAACTGGCCTTATTTCTAATTTATTTTTATCCATTAACATGCTCGTTTATTTATTAGAATTACATTACAAATTCTACGGAAGATTGTTACAAGTTTGACCCAATGGCATCTCAATTAGAAATGGTTATAAAACTTAAAGGGGTCGGACACTACTATAAAAAGGGATTTTAACGTCCCTATTTTGGCACTTTTAACGTCCAAAAACTAAGGGACGTCTATGTAGGGGGCGTAGTATGTTTTAAGAAAAGACGTCCCAAAAAAGTTGGGATGTCTAAAGTGAGACTTTAGACGTCCCAAATTGAGAATTGGGACGTCTAAAGTCAGGACTTTAGACGTCCCAAATTTATTCTTAATTTGGGGCATTAAAAATTTTTATTTTTTTAAAAATAATTATTTATATTCTTCATTACCCAGCAAATTAAAATTGCAGAAACAGAATTGAAGATGGATTCATAAACCAAAAAATGTCCCTTACGAAATGGTAAGGACTTCTAGCACTGCAATCCTTTTACTATATATATATATATATATATATATGTATAATAACAACAACTCATACAACCTAATATCATATATGTATAACAACAACTAGAAAGTGTCAAAATATTTGTCACCACACAACTACAAACTAATTGTTGTTCATTTCATCAAAATAAATATACATATGTATTTTCCTCGATTTCCAAGCTCCAAACGTATAAAACAAAAACATTATTAGTATTGCATAACTACTAACAACTAGTTTATGATTCTGGCAAAAAAAAACAATCAAGGGAAAAACACTCCAATAACTAGAATCATGTAAATAAATTGAAAGCATTATAATAATTTCATATTGCAAGTTTAACTTAATTCTTCATGTAAATTTATATTTAAAAAAAAACAAACCTGATGAAACCAGGGGAGAGGGCAGCCAACAATGTCTATGTGCTTCCAAGGTAGAGAGAAGACGTTGGAGGAGTTGTGTATACACAGTGGAGAGGAGATGTACGCCGGAGGATGAAAGCAACAAAGAGAATGGGAGGTGTACGCCAGAGGATGGGGGGGCAAAAGAGGTGGAGGAGGTGTACGTTGGAGGGTGAGAGCAAAGAAGGTGTTATGAGATTGGAAGGAGGTGGAGGAAAAGGGAATGAAGAAAAGAAAGAGAGAAAGAAGATTGAGGAAGACGAAGTCACGGGAATGAAAGAAAAAAGGAAATGCAGAAAAAAGGGAAGAGAAGTCATGGGGATGGGAAAGATGGAAAAAGAAGTATGGGTTTCTGACACGGGAATGAAGAAAAGGGAAAAAAAGTCTCACGCATATCAGAATTTCTGACATGACTTTAGGAGTGCCAAATTTTTTTGGGACGCCTAAAGTCTTACTTTAGGAGTCCCAAATTTTTTGGGACTCCTAAAGTGTGACTTTAGGCGTCCCAAACCCATTTGGGACGCCTAAAGTAAGTTAAATTTTTTTAATTTATTTTTTTGGCGCCAATGGAAATCTTTAGGCGTCCTAAATAAAATTTGGGACGTCTAAACTCAACTTTAGGCGTCCCAAATTCAAATTTGGGACGTCTAAGAGTTTTCCTATGTACACATAATTATGAAAATGCCATCGCCTTCCTTTTTAACTACCCAATTTTAAAATTGGGACGTCTATTGGAGTGGTTATATCATAATTCTGTAGTAGTGGGAATAGAGCAAAATATACATGCGAAAACAAATTATTGCTAACACTGGTTCTCTAAGAAGTATAAGAGATGAAGAAGAAAGTAATGCACAGTATCTTCAAGTGTGTGGGCAGCACTTTTCTTTAGGCTTAATTCACTGTCATAAGATGCAATTTGGATTGATGGACGAATTTCTTGTAGAATACAATGAAGACTCTTGAGTATAAACTGCACTCTCAACACTCAAGTTAAGACAATAATGGTTTTTACAAAGTGATAATTTGACTTTATATCTGTGTGCACTCAAAGAGCTCGTTTGGTACACTAGAATTGATTTTGATGGAAATGGATATGGATATGGATATAGAGATGGTTATGGAATGAAGTTTAAATGTGTGTTTGGTATGTTAATGGAATTTAGGTATTATTTTTATTTAACATTTATATTTAAAATATCAAATTTCTAATATGCCCTCATCTAAAAATCACCCTAGACTATCACTGTCTAACCCCTAATACAACCCTTTCTTGAAAATACAGCCACCTTTATAGGAAATATCAAATCAAATTTGGACAAGCGTTGCTTTAAAAAAACAACTTGCATTCAACTGAACCAATAATGAAAATTTTCAATGGCTTTAAAACAAAAAATTTGTTGCCAAGGAAAGGGTTCAATGCTGCCGCATCATCACCGCTACTGTTGTTGTCATGGTGGCTATTATGGGTAGAAACAGAGCACCAGAAGAAGCAAGAATAGAGGAAGAGAAATAGAAGGTGCGGGTAGTTGTGGGGAAACTCGAGGAAAAGAATAATTTATGTCTGCCATAACCACAATCATTGCGAAACAGAGAAGAAGTTGATCTTATCCTGAGATTAGTTGTGAGTGTAGAAATTGGTGCACTGGTTGAAGGTGCCTCAAAGGAAGCGAGTGGTGGTGGATCACAGTGCATCACCACGGTGGTTAAATGTGAGGGCATGGCATTAGAGTTTGAGTGATGAAGGTCGACGAAGTATAGAATGGTGGTGGCTGATGGGGTGAGGGTCTAACGAGAGAGGGAGAATCAAGGACCCATCAACTATGGGGTTGCTAGCAACAGAGGTGGATGATGGGGTAGTGGTAGGGCTGCCGGTGACGATGCAATGGGGGTCAGAGGGACAACGTGGTTTAGGGATAGGAGAGAAAGGAGAGGAGAGGGGCAAAAATAGAATTTCATGTGTTATATAATGGAAATGATTTACATCAAGCTTGATGGAATTGGCCTCCTCATGGAAGCCAATTCTATGCTCCTAGATTTATACCAAACAGGATAAAAGCATGGAATTCAAATCAAATTCCATTTCCATGAAACCAATTTAGGCAAACCAAAAGGGGTAAAAGACAAAAGCAATAAGTTTAATCTTTTATTATGTGGTGTGATTTGATGTTATATCTGAATGGATTGATGGTGATGGGTGTTTATAAGATATTAAGTGTGTGTTTGGATCATGAAACGAAAAACCGGACCGGACCGGCCGGTTTAGGCCGGAAACCGGCCAACTGGCCAATTGTCCGGTCTGGTTCACAGTCTAAATCGGGGAAAAGCTTACTCGGTACAAACCGGGATCACTCGGTGCAAATCGGTTTCAACCCGGGTAAACCGTCGAGTTGGGTGGGTTGCCCGGTTTTTAAAAAATTTCAGATCTGCAGCCATATTCGGATCAAGGAGAGGTAGAAGAAGATAGAAAGGAGCGACACACATGATGGCTGAAGAAGAAAAAGAAACCTGAGAGGCTCAGATTTCACTAACTGCAAGCCATGGAGTAGAGGTTGAAGAATAAAAGAAGCAAAGAAAACTCATGAATTTGAAGATTTTGTGGAACCAAGAGACTGGCGTTGTTTTTCTTCTGCAGCAGCCTCCGTCGAGCACCCCTCCATCAAGCATGATGAACAGCTGATCGCCCCATCAAGCACATCTCCTTTTGTCTAGCCTAAAGAGGAAGAGAACACGTAACTAGGCAAGCATAGAAACGACGCTCTAGGTCTACCGCACAAAGCTCTATGTCTGCAACACTGAGGCCCATCAGTTTTGGTAACCCTAATATTAGAAGGAAAAAAAATGACAAAACTGCCATTTAATTCTCTAATTTTGTTTATTGAATTTAATTCTCTATTTTTTTTATTGAATTTAATGCTCTAATTTTAATGGACATTGTTAAGCTCGTCTAAATACTAATCTATTTAAGATAATTTGATTTCATCTTTAATGGCCAATTATATTCTAAGAGTCTGCATAAAATAAAATAATATTTAGTAGCTACATGTGCAAAAAAAGAAAATTTTAATAATAAATATTCAATATTTAACTCATTGATTTTCATAAAATATAAAATGTTAATAAATTGTTACTAATAATTTATAATATTTTAATATGACCGGTTCGACTACCGGTTAGACCCCGGTTGACCCATTAACCCTTAAACTTGTTTCATGACCGATTCATTGACCAGTCTGATTTTTCGTTCCTTGGTTTGGATTAGCTTTTAAGAATAGCTTTTACAATTTACGAGGTAAGTGTGTGAGATGAGTTTTATCTCAGGTTGCGCAAACCTAGGTTTAGAAAGTTCGTAAATACTCACTAAATGGTGTCTCCTTGAAGTGCGGTTTCTTGAAACAACACCTTTTCAATTAAAAGTTACACCAATTTGTTAGATTCGTAAATTTCGTAAGTTGATTCATGAATAGACATTTGAAAAGTTACACATTTATAATATGTAGAATTTTCTTATAAACATAAGATAACCTTTTGGTTACCACAACTTTAATTATAACTTTTGGCAGTGATATGTTTGTTTTATTTTATAATTATAGCACTATCATCAATAAATGTCACTATATATCTTTTTTTGTGTGCCAATGATGTCACTATATATCACATGATGGATCTAAGGGAAAAAAACTACATATCACATGTTTTGGTGTCTAAGAAAACTACGTATCACATGTTTGCCATATAATGTTTAGCCAATTTCGATGTTGACCCCAAACAAACCCCAAAACAAAAAAGTATGCAAAAATGGTCAACTTTTAGGGTGTGTTTGGTTTGATGGGAGGGGGTGAAAGAGAAGCCAAAATTTTGGCTTTAATTCCCTTCCCTCCTTTTAAACAAAATATACCCTTTTCTCACTTCCCTCCGTGCTAACAAACTAAATAAGGTAATCTCCCCCTCCCCTCAAACCAAACATCACCCTTAAGCAGTATTTAATTGATAGTAAATTTCTTTAATTTCACCCAATGATCATATCAACAAATTATTGATATTGGAGTTTATTGAGGAAGTTTCATCTAAACTAAAATAATGATAAATTCAAAACACTCCCATCGTATAAAAAATTTCAAATTGCCCCTTTTCAATACTATTGATATCTTGCTTTACTCATTTGGAGAAGAAAATTTAATGTTTAATATCTCAACTGTCGTTATTATATACTCCCTAGTCCCTTCGGTACTAATTATAAAATAAATTTAATTTTTTTGGAGAAATTAAGGAAGCCAATTAAATTACTTTAGAGTATTTTTATTTTTTTCTTCAAACTAATTAATATGATTAATAAATTAATACATAATCTAAGGATACTAAAAATATAAACACTCTAAAGTAATTTAATTTGCTTTCTTAATTTCTCAAAAAAAAAAATCAACTTTATCTTATAATTAGGACCGGAGGGAGTATTATCGATGTATAAATATTCATCCAAAATATTTTATTAATTGAGTATCAATCTAGCTTTCTCTTACGGTCAAAAAAAAAAAATCTAGCTTTCTCGTTTTTTCAAAAAAAAAAAAAGATTAAGCAGACCAATTAATGATCAAAATATTATGTCGACAGATATTAAATGAGTATGAATTTTATTTTGCACATCAAATAAGATCAGGCTTTGTTTGCTCGCGTTATCACATTTTCAAATAAAAATATATATAGCCGTGAAAATATTATATAATATACAATACATCGTTGTCCTTAAAAGAAATCTATATAATATATCAACTTGAGCATTTCTGGATAAAAAGTTTGTGGTGTGGCCAATCTCAATATTGTTTCTGATAATGACAATTTGATGTTTAACCCATAACAAAATTTGATATCAATATAAAACGTCAATTACATATTCAAATAAAAATAAAATATTAGATGGGCCAAAAAAGGTTTAATAAAATATAACTCTTATAATTAAGGACAAAACAAAATTTATTAAAGGTTAGTAAAGTTGGTGAACGGGTTGACTGATAACTATAATATTATAAGTTTAAAATCTACTGATGTGATAACCTTATTGGTAAATAATTTCTAAATACTTTGTAAGCGTTCTTTGAGTTTAGAGGCATGCTTAGTCTTGTTTAGAGTCGGGAATACGGGCCTGTCCGGCCCTACAGGACTGCCTCTTCACGGGTTCGGGCCTAAACAGGCCGGCTTGTTTAAGCCCGCTTTCTAAAAAGTACCATATTTTTTAAGCCTGCGGCCTTACAGAGCTAACCCTTCACGAGCTCAAGCTTAAACTCATTTTAATTCAAAAAAAAATTCTTTTTCAAGTTTTACAATTTATTTATTATTTTGTTTTAAATTGAGATACATTATTTTTAAAACTCATAAATTTTTAGTTAAAATAATCATCTAATGTCCAAATTAGCATTTTTTTTTAAGTTTAAATGAATAAATCATTGTAGAAAATAAAATAAATTAAACCAATTAATAAGTGTTTGCCTGTTATTAATACTCTATTAGGTACTTAGGTGTTTCTCATATTGATAATTTGATATAATGATATTATATTTATTAATTTATTTAAAAAAATAGTAAATGGGCTTAAAAGGGCCGGCTCTTTTAGGCCCGCTTCCATTTTTAGCCTCTAAAGCATAAACCCGGCCCTTGAAGAGCTCGGACCTAAACTGGCCCGCCTGACGGGCTCGACCCGATTTCCCAGCTATAGTCTTGTTAAGTCCCAAGAACCCAACTCACCAAAACTTTTTTTGTAAAAAGAAGAACTTATTAACTCCACATTAGCATATTTATTATCATCGATTTTTTTAAATAATTTTTTTTTGCCAACACAATTTTTTTTAAATACAATTGTAGTTGTTAGAGACTTTTCTTAGCTGAACGTTGTGTGTGATTATTTTTTTGTTAGAAAATATTTCATGTATTATATTTTTAGTTAATCCTTTATGCAAGATTGTGAAATTAAATTTGTTCAGAAAAATTTTAGTTTTGTTAGTTTAATTAGATTTGAAAACATCAAAGAAAAAAAAACTCATGAAAGAATAATTAATTTATGAGGGAGGAGACTTTCAAAATTAAAGTACCACTCTGGTTCTATTTATAAGTTCTTTTTTACAATAAAATTTGATCCTATTTATAAGTACAATTTCAATGTAATAAATGAGATTGTGACAATTTTATCCCTATTTATTATACAAATGAAGAAATAATTTAAAAGTATATAGAGAACAAAGAGTTGAAAAATATCCACTTATAAATGATAATATAGTTATAAATTTACCCCATTATCATTGAGTTAACTTTCTCTCATTGATATGTAAGATTTAGTTAAAAGAAATTTATAAATAGGAGCAGCGTGATATGATCTTAAGTCTTGATATTGACCATTTCATATATCAATCATGCAATTAAGAATTATATTAAAAAATTTTCTTATATGTATTAAGTCTACTTTTTTCCGATGAGGTATGTATTACTACAAAATCTAAGTGCAAATTTACGTGTATGATGTTAACATTTTCAATAAAATTACAATAATTAAATATTTGTGTAGTTGAACTTTACACGGTTAAGTTTTCAGGTTACCCAAATATTCAATGGATGATATTTTGTTTGTGTCCTTTATGGAAAGCTAACAATTTAAAATATTATATATTTACAGCCAGCAACACCAATCTGTGGCTATGAACGAAGATAAAAGAAAAGAAAACTTGCCCCTAGGTTAATCTATTACTCCCTTCCCTACTCAATATATGAGTTAAATAACTGATTTTCAAAAACTAAGAAAAATAGTTTATAATTAGTTATTTGTACAATAGGTGTATTTATTTTTTTTCTAAAATGCTCATTTAATCATATGCATTCAAAGCTATCCTATAAAATCAATTTAATACATGTAATCATAGAGATATTTAGGATTAAGGAAAACCTCTAAGCTAGCTTCTATATTCTTAAAGACCAAAGAGGGTATTTAAGATATTTCAGAGTTTAATTACCATCCATCTTAATAACCCTTAACAACATCAATATGCATTAAATATCAATTATAAATAAAATGAAGAGCCGACTGAAAAATAGAGTAATATATACAAATTTTACACTGTATGTAGCCACTTAATCAGATGGCCTTAATGAGGTCCAATGTCTTTTAACTAGCTTTTGGAGTCTCTGAGTCAATATCACACACACACACATATAGTACAGGCGTATTATAATTTAAACAATTATAAAAATTAAATATTATACAAAATAATGATAACAACAATAATAATAATTTATGTTGCTTGGAAGGACTTTTATCAGACATTAATAGTAAAGTTAAGAGTTAAGGTGAAAAAAAGGTCAATAGCCCAAAGACTCGCATATGAAAAAAAAAAAAATCAGATTAATAGCAGAGTTACTTTCAACTCATAATGAAGTTCCAATCTTATAATTAAGTGGAAAAAAAGCCCCTTCTCATTCAGGAATCGACATATATAGCACATATTATTAAATATTCGATGATTCATATATAAAATTACGATTAAAAAGATCCTTCATCTCCCATCCTTAGTGTAAATAGCCACGTAACTAATTTGTAAATTTATAAATAAGGTAGTTATTTATAATAAATATATTGATTTTCCTGTGAAATACTCTTTTTAATCATGTAAATTGTAAAAACTCTTGATAGAAACCCTTTATTATATGCAATCAATGAAAACACTATAAAAAATTACTCCTCCGATCTTTAATATAATATATATTTAGAAAGTTGGTATTGGTTTTAAATATAAGACATGATTTTAATATTTTTCAATCATTTCCTAATTTACCCCTATTGATGCTCCATCAACCATAATGAAAGAGGAGAGGGAAGAAGGGAATTAAGATATATGACTAGCGTGTTTTAAAAAATACACGTCATGTTAACTAACTTAACTAATTTCTTTAATTTAATCAAATCAAGTAAATATATCTTATATTGAGGATCATATGAAGTATAAATTTAGAAAACAGAAAATGGATTGATGTTCAATATTTAGGGAAAAAAGTTAACCTTTTTTCTAATTATTATATTTAGAATCGAAGAGGGTACATCATTAAATTAGGGGAATTACTATTTGGTCTTGATGAAGGGATTTAATCACCCAAAAGTCCAACAATAACCTATAAGCTTGCAATAACATGTGTCAGTGCGGTAAATAACAACAAATTAATTCGTCCACTTATCATTATCATTAGGACGTTTTATTTTTAAATCCTTGTCGGGACCTTAAAGTAAGTCTCGTTGAAGTATCTTGAGTCCTTTGAAACCAATAGACCAATAAAGATAGGCACTTGTGGTTGAAACTTGAAAAAATGGGCAAATTATCGGCATTTTGTATGATGTGGGAGAATATGCACAAAAGGAGAGAAAGTCACAGAGAGAATCATCACTCACTTGCACGCACAAGTTGCCACCACTATCCTATCTTCATTTTTTCATCAATTTCAAACCTTAATAATAATTCCTTCATGATCTTCATCACCCCTAACCCACTTTGTTTGAATTATATATATATATATATATATTGGTCTCAGAAGTCTTGTGTTTTCATTCGATTTCAGATTTTCGCATATTAATTTCTTCATTTCATATCTGAAGAAGACGTACCACACTTGGACTCATCTTCTCATGCTATTTTTTCTCAAGACAAAACAATTTCATTAATTAAATTCACTTACGCGGCTACGCCTCCATATATATATAATTAATGTCGACGATGTTATTATATTCATGTATCATGAAGGCCTGCATTAATATCCCAAATTTCAGATCTTCTTGGCAACAATTATGCTTTGTTAAAATATTCCCATGAAAACTTGTTCCAAGAGAAATCTTTAGAAATCTTAGCACTGATTGTTCACCTAACAAGAGATTAAATATTGATGAATATGTCATCTTTTTTTATCTTTCTATTTGTTTTAAAACTCATAACATATTGGCAACTGAATCTTATAATATACTCCCTCCGGTCCTAATTATAGGACAATATTTAGGAGTTGATCTTGGTTCTAATTATAAGACAAAGTTTTAATTTTTGTCAATTTCTTCCCAAAATACCCCCATTGATATTTTCTTAATAATAATGAAACACAATAACAATTTTATAATACACCTATGTATTCTATAAAGTGAGTAATACTTGCATCTCATTAATGTTACATACACCTGAATTCTACTGTTTCTTTTATTTTTTTTAATAAAATAATTTTGAAACCTTGAGAAACTTTAACTTAACGCCTTTTGATAGTCTTTTAAAATAGAGAGTAATACACGTTGTTTGTGGTTTTTTCTTTGCTCTCAGCTGCAATAGCTAGAGAAATTAATTCTCAGTCTTTGTAATAAATGGATCAAATCTGACTTTGTTAATCAAACAATGAGTTCTGAAGTCCTTAACTACAATTTTCTCAAATACAAGAAGTGCTCCAATTAATACTCCAAAGTTAGGGCATTTTTGGAAAATAAATAATATTAACTAATTTAACTACTATTCTTAATTTCTCCAAAATTAGATAAATATGTTCTATAATTAGGACCGAGGGAGTAGGTTAAATGCATTTGAATTTCCAACCTCTGATTAAAAACTAATAAAATGAGTGTGAGTATCAAGTCCAAAACACCAAATCATACCATCTACAAAGCAATGAAATTATATATAAATTTATCTTCACTTTGTATATGTGGATTTTTCATAATACCATGTCCAGCTATTTTTATAATTACTCTATAATTACTAATAATTATGAAGTACAAATCGTTCAATATACGGCTATTACTTGTCCTTCTAGCTGCTTGTTGAAGACGCCGTTGAAGCCTATTCAGTTACGGTTTACCTAATTGGAAAAATATATTTATCAAATATTTTATACTAGAACATAATTAATTAGGTTAAAGAGTCCGCAATTTGGCAACCTAATATAACGATAGATCAAAAAGAAATTAAGTTCTCGAGTTATAAAGGGGAAAAAATATATATCTTAAAAGTTCTCAGCAAATTCTTTTGTTCATTTTTGCGTAATCATCGTTCTCCCACCACCCTACTAAGTAGTAAGTACCAACCTTGGCCGTCTACGTTACTGTTTTTGTTTAAAATAAAAATTTAAAATAAAACATAAAATAATTTCGTCCGTTTTTCTATATAAAATCATCATCATATCATCATAAAGTAACTGCTCCCACTTCTCCTTCTGTATTGCTCTGCTTTTTTCCTCTCTGAAACAGAGTATGGCAATGGCGCCTTCACTCTTCCTATCATTCTTCTTCTTTCTTTTCTCTTTTTCTGCTTCTTCAGGTTACCTTTACATTCTCTTTGATAAATTTGATTTCACAGAGTATGTTCAACGTTTTCTTATTTCTGTGTTTACTTGATTGCTTCGTTCTCCTGTTCTTGCAGGATCGGGTTCAATCGGAATTAACTATGGAATGGTGGCCAACGACCTACCTCCGCCGTCCAAGGTGGTTCAGCTTCTCAAATCCAACGGTATCACCAGGGTCAAGCTTTACGACACTGACGCCGACGTCCTCACGGCTCTAGCCAACTCCGGCATCCCAGTCGTGGTGGCTCTCCCCAACGAGCTACTCTCCTCAGCCGCAGCTGACCAATCCTTCACCGACAAGTGGGTCCAAGCAAACATCTCCCAGTACCACCCGGCCACTCAGTTCGAAGCCATTGCCGTCGGGAATGAAGTCTTCGTCGACCCGAATAACACCACCAAATTTCTAGTTCCCGCCATGAAAAACGTCCAAGCTTCCCTAGCAAAACACAACCTCAACAACGTCAAAGTCTCATCGCCGGTCGCCCTCTCGGCGCTGCAATCTTCATTCCCACCGTCATCGGGAGCCTTCAAGTCGGAGCTGATCGAACCGGCTATAAAACCCATGCTAGAGTTTCTCCGACAAACCGGGTCCGACCTCATGGTGAACGCTTACCCGTTTTTCGCTTACGAAGCAAACTCCAAGACAGTCTCGTTGGACTACGCTCTGTTCAAACAGAACCCGGGTGTCGTGGATTCGGGTAACGGGTTGCAATATATGAGCCTTCTGGAGGCCCAAATCGACGCCGTTTATGCCGCCATGTCAGCTCTCAAATACGACGACGTAAAGATAGTTGTGTCGGAAACCGGTTGGCCCTCTAAGGGAGATTCCAACGAGATCGGAGCTGGAATGGACAATGCGGCGTCGTATAACGGGAACTTGGTCAACCGGGTGTTGACTGGAAGTGGGACCCCTCTGAGGAAGAACAACCCACTCAACGTCTTCTTGTTCGCTTTGTTCAACGAGAACCAGAAACCAGGTCCGACGTCGGAGAGGAACTACGGGCTGTTCTATCCCAGCGAGCAGAAGGTGTACGACATTCCACTCACGGCGACGGATGCGGCAAAGGCGCCGACTAATGTGAGCAAGAGTCAGACACCTGTGGCCGGACCTACGGCACCGAGTTCTTCTAGTGGCCAAACGTGGTGTGTGGCGAACGGGAAATCTGCGACGGAGAAGTTGCAGGCGGCGCTAGATTATGCATGTGGAGAGGGAGGAGCTGATTGCCGTCCGATTCAGCAGGGTGCCACGTGTTACGATCCGAACACGTTGGAGGCGCATGCTTCGTACGCGTTTAACAGTTATTACCAGAAGATGTCACGCGGCAGCGGCACGTGCGATTTTGGCGGGACTGCGTACGTCGTCACTCAGCCACCCAGTAAGTTGAAACGACCATGTCATTTCTTTATTTAAATTAAAAATGAAGAATAATATAATAAGTTTATAATAAAAAATTGTATTTTGGTTTGCAGAGTTTGGGAATTGCGAGTTTCCCACGGGATCCTGAAGAGAGCAAAACTGATGGAGTTTGAAGGAGTGATGCTTTGCTCGATCACTTACATTGTTATTATTATTATTATTTTTTTCTTGCCAACACATTGTTATTATTATTTTGCTCATTGGAGTTATACATTGTTATTATTATTCAGTCATTGGAGTTACATATGGTGTGTTCATATTTATTTATACGGACATTTTTTTATCTACGTAAATAATATATTTACTTTAGCATATGATTAGCTAATGTACTACTTTCTGTCACCTGCTTAACTCCTTTTTTTTTAATTAAGGAAACTAAATAAATTATTTAATCATATGATAAGCTGTATGTAATTAAATTATATATCAGTTTATAAGTTAAATAAATTATTTTGGAGAAAAAATATAAATATAAATATTTTAAATTAATTTAATTAACTTTCTTAACCTCCCAAAAAATTCAACCTAATCTTATATTAAGAACCAAATGTGTTATTACATTTTGCATTATATATACTCCCTAGGGGTGGAAACAGGTCAGGCCGGCTGACAGGGGCCTATGGCCTGGCCTGTTAGAGGCCTGTTCAGGCCTGGCCTGACAGGCTAAAAGGCCAGGCCAAGGCCTCTTTAAAAACCTATTTTCTTTAATAGGCCAGGCCAAGGTCTATTAACAGGCCTGTTAGGCCTGTCAGGCCGGCCTGAGCCTGTAAGGTTTATTAAAAAAAAAAAAAATTCTGTAATACCGATCCGACCGCCCCTCACTGCCACTCCCCTCTTCTCTAATTTCTAAACCTAATTCCTAAATTCTAAAGAAAGACTCCCTCTCCCTCTGCGCTCTGCCTCGAGCCCTTGACGCGACCCCTCGGCCCTCGACCACGGCGACTCCCCTCGACCACCCTCGACTGCCACCCCCCTCGACGAGAGTCCGTCTGCCTCCCGAGTCCCGACCCCGGCGAGCGACTCCCTCTCCCTCGAAGAGTTCTTGGAACCGGCGCATTTTGGCAAAGAGAGCACCGAAGGGTTCGAGGGTTTTCTCGCACATTTTGGCAGAACAGAGAGCCTCTTTGCTGTTCAACCAGAGGCATTTCGCTTTCACATTCTCTGATTACTTCTGCGAGCCCTAGCTCGCCCTCCTGCTTCATTGCACCTCCGTCCATTCTCGGATCAACATCAGGTAACTGCCATTTCCATTTCAACTCGTGCGTTCATGGTTTTGGTCGCTCGCTGCAATTCCCGGTCCCACTGCGCTGCTCGCAGCGGCGCCCCCGCTCCCTTCCCTCTTCAGTCCATCCTCGGAGGGAAGAGGGATGTGTTTGGGATTTGAAGTTATGCTTGTTTAAGTTTTGCTTGTTTAGCGCGTTTCTGTATTATGCTTGGCTAATGATTCTGTTTTCTATTTATAGATAACTGGGTTCTGGTTTTGGGAAATATTTGAGTTCTAATAACTTGCTAATGTTTTTAGTAGGTGAGCGGGTGCACCTCTAGTCACCAAGGAGCTTCTTTACTGCTTCAGGGTTTAGATTTGCATACAGAGAGCTCCCTGTAGTATCTCATCCCTAAGAAATCATGCACGCGCCGGTTCTAGTGCTCAGTAAGTTATTTCTCTCTCTCTTTATATCGTGGATTGATGACGTTATCACCTTCGAGTGCCATTCATTTATCTGTTCAAAATTTGTTCCATGTTGTTTGGATTGTTATTGGAAGCAATACACCAATGCCATCACTTGCTGTATATTCAAATTTTCTTCGATTTTTTATTACTGTTTACTCATCAATTACCTCTTGAAAATGGACAGAGGACTCTTTGAAACGGGAGTCTGGAAGTAAGGTGCAACATGCTAATATTCAGGCATCGAAGGTAAAGCAAAGCTCTGTTTATGTTAAACGAAATGAATGGTAGAACTGGAAGCAAGCAAAAGGCTTGATACATAGCCAAAATTTTTTCCAAAGTGGATTACTTATTCATCAGACAATCATAAGACTTAAGACTATTTTCACAACAACCAGAAACGGGAATTGTCAAATTGGATTAATTAATGCAATTGCAGCACTCTGTTTTACTCAAGCTGTTTATGACTATTAAAATAATTGTCCTGAGTTACAAGAGTTGCTAAAACGAAAAGGAAAAGGTCCCCCCACCCCAATAATTTTTACGATGGACATTTCGGGACGGCAAAGATAAAAAGTAAATGTCAATTCGCTTTCCTTTTTATTTTGTTATCTTGGCATCCATGAATTGTAAAGATCAGTGATAAAATTGGTAACGTAGAGATACACAATATTACTTACTGTACTGATCAGAGATATATGCATATATTTATTTTTTGCAGTAACAAGTGATGAGTCCATTGACAAGGCTTTCATGTTGTCCATACAAGAAGGCTAGTCTCCATGCAACTCTCTGTGGTTTTTCCTTTTCCTCTTTCCTAGGAAGAAAGTTTATAGTTTACCATTATTGTGATAGAACCTGGAAGTTTTGTGCTAGAAACTTGCAAAACGTTTTGTGCTAGAAGAACAAGGATATTCATTGTGACTTTTGCTTCAGGAGTGTCAGTTTCAAAGTGACTTTTGCTTCAGGAGAACAAGGATATTTATTGCAGATGCTTAGATCTATTCACATGTTCACATTTAGTAAATATTTGTGTGACTTTTGCTTCAGGAGAACAAGGATATTCATTGCAACAATTATGTGATTTGTAAAATTTTAATATGGCCCTCTTATGTACATGTGGTGTTCTGGTTATTTGCTACTTTTGATTCATGCAATGGTGTTCTCTATCAGGAAAAAAAAAAAAATGAGAGTCCTAGGCCTGTGTTAGGCCTGTTTGTGTCGGCCTGTTTTGGCCTGTTAGGTGTCGGCCTGTTGGCCTGTTTGGCCTGTTAGGATCTTTTACAAATTCCAGGCCTTCTTAACAGGCCACAGGCCAGGTCAGGCCTGTGTACAGGCCAGGCTCAGGCCTAATAAAAAGCCTGCAACAGGCCACAGGCCAGGCTTAGGCCGTTTTGTGCCTTAACAGGCCAGGCCTGTTAAGGCACAAGCCTGGCCTGGCCTGTTTCCACCCCTCTGTCCACCATATAGGATACTTTTAGAAAGAAGACATGATTCATAATATAAATCACTTTCAATTTAATTAATATTTTTTTTCTAACTCACGTGATTAATACTCATAGTCTAACTTTGGTCAATCATTATATCTCACATCTCTCTCTAAAATAACAGTGGCAATGCACTTGAACATAATGATAAAAATGAGAAAAATTTACATTTTAGAATATATTGAACACAGTGATAAAAATGAGAAAAATTTATATTTTAGAATATATTAAATGACTTAATGATTATTTCTCATTTTCCATGATAATGTGCAAGTGATATGCTGTGAGGGAGTGTATGTATATATATACATATATATACATGTTTGAGTAGAGACGTCCAGACAAGGGGAAAGGGACGCATTTACAGCTATATGTACCGAATCCAACTGACAGCACAAGCATAGTTGGATCAGGGATGGACGGCTTCGTCTGTTGTTTTGCTCCTTCTCCTCCTTGGGAGCTTAGAAAAAACGATGCCGTTTTGCTCATCCTTTACCCATGGCCCATGGGCTTGATTCACGGGGTGGGGGAAGTACTCTTTTCGCAATTGTGTTGTGGTTGAAATTGGGGGCCAAGCGAGTCTGAGTTGTACCCTGACTGGTCTTTACTCTTTGGGCTTGAGTTCATGTAACTAGGCCCAATAAGTCTTTCTGAGGGGCCGGGGTACAAAAATGAAAAATGTAATTGTAATTTAAAGTTCATAGTTAGCTTGGGTGTAACAAAAAAGATTACAAGAATTTGAGGAGTATCCTATCTATACAGATTGTCTAGAGGCTATCAATTTATGCCCTATTTGGTATGGTGGAATTGGAATTGGAATTCAATTCTATAAGTTGTGCATGTTTGGTACAAAGAAATGCTCATGGAATTTAATTCCATATGGAAGTCAAATGGGGTCAATTCCATCAAACTCAATTCCACCCAAATAGCTAAGATTTGCAATTCCATGTCTTCAATTCCAACCTTTCCCTTTTTGTGATGAGACCCAGGTTTAAGAACCAGAACCGGACCGGTCGGTCCGACCCGGAAACAAGTGAACCGGTCCAGGTTCCAATTTTTTAACATTTTTTTTTATATTTTTCCTTTAGAATTTCATACTATAAGCCTAAAATTTTCAATTTCTTACAAAGGAGAGGGATTTTTTATTTTTTAATTATAAAGGCATTTTGGTCTTTTCACATATAAATTAGGACTCATTTCCATAATATACCAAACATACTTTTAAACCTCGTTTCCATTTCCATTTCCATCAAAATCAATTCCATTGTACCAAACATGCCCTTACTATTCAGGGGTTTGGATACTAATCACCCGTTTAAAGAGGTTATCGATGATGTCGGGCTTTGGATGTCTAAGAATTGGCAAGTCATTATCACTCATATTTCTAAAGATCGAAACATTTTAGCTGATCATCTAGCTAGTTTAGCACATGGTACATCAGGAAATTTTGTTATTCTTGATTATCCACCACCTTTCAATCGGGAGGCGATTGTTAATCAAGGATAGGCTTTTGAGCTTGTTTTGTTTTAGGTTTTCATAAACCAGCTCTTGTATTTCTCCTTTAGTGAGTTAATGTATTTCAGTTTTCATTCAAAAAAAGATTAATTCCTTACAATGTGGTGAATCAAAGTTCTAATCTCTGGTGGGGGAGATACGCATGTTTAGTGTCTGGCTGTGCCTCGAATAGGATTTCCTCTAATAGAAGGAAGCAAAATGAGAATTGACCAAAAAAAAACTGAAAGCAAAATGAGCAAAAAGGGAAAAGAAAAACACTGTGGGTTGGGTTTAGTGGAAAGGACTAAATCCCTTAAAATGTGGTGAACCAAAATTTAAATTCCCACTAAAAGGAGTGTCCATACATAGTGTTTAACGATGTTTTGGACAAGATTTCTTAAAAAGGGATGATACATGTATCTAACAAAAAATTAAAAAATAATTTAAAATGCTTTTAATCACCATAGTAGCGAGGATTCTTGTTCTCGTCATCTATGTTTTTTTGGGCTATATTTTTTATCAAATGCACACTTTTGATTTAATTGAATTCTGATTTTGGTTGCTGTGCTTTATGGCATTAGCTAAAGTTCATGTGGTTAAACTTATGTTAAGTCTTTATAAAACTAAAAATCATGACTTGTGATTATAGAACTAAAACTAAAATTCAATCAAAGGAGTACACGAATATGATAGAAATGGAGAAATACGAATTTTATTTCCAAAAATACAAAAAAAAATTTAGATCCTTAAGCGGGTATAACTCATCTTGAACAAGTCTAACTCTTTTTTAGTTTTTAGTAGTGAGCAGCACTTTTTCAGTTATGTCTGAATGTTTTCTCTTTTTCATTTAGTTAAATATAGGTTGTACCTAGGTTCTGAAGCAAAGGGAAAATCACATTCATCCTAATTAAGAAAAGTAATATCAGAAAAATCCTATAATTTATTAATGACAAATGAAAAAGCAACTATTGATAAATAGATAAGCTATTATTAACAATATTTGAGACTTTTTATGATATTATTATTTTTAATTAGAACCTTGATATCATTTTCCATTAAACAAATTTAAGACACGTTTGCACAATAAGTGTTCCAACATGGAGTTTTTCAGCACTTTTCCTAGAAGAAAAGAGCGGTGCATGAATAAAAAGAATAAAGGAAAAAATAAGATGAGTGCGAGTGCCGTGAAGCTATTTCCTCCTGGCCTGAAGACACCAGCTAATTGAAAAGTTTGTTTTAATATTAAATATCAGAACTCAATTCAATTTGACACATCCTAAGCTTCTATTCTCAAATTGGACCTATTTTATTACTTCCTCTGGTTTTTTTTTGTAAATAATTTTCTCACTCTTTAAGTTTATCATTTTTATAAGTAATTTTTTTATTATGTCTTAAAATTTAAATTACTTTTTTTTATTCCTATTAGATACATATCTTTATATTAATTATCTCCCACTTATCATTAATTCTCTTTCATTTACTCATTTATTACACATTCTCTCTCATATATTATACTTATACTCTCTTATATTTATTACTCATTTTCTTTCCTATCATTTTTTCATAAATAGGATTATATTTGAGATAAATATAATATTTTTGATATATTTATTATTTTCAACTAATATTAATCACCAAATCATTTTACTCAGTAAAAATAAAAATTATTTATAAAAAATGGCAGTGGTAGTAAGTAGTTAGAGAACCAAAAAAAGAGGAGAGATAGGGGAAGCACTAGCCACTAGGGCGTAGTAATGAAAGGGACCCAAAAGCAGAAGGGCGTGAGAATTATTGAGTTCGGCTGCGTGACAAAATGATTTTGGAGAGAGAAAGAGAGTCGGTGGAATCATGTTTCCCGCGTTGATTAGACCCCAGCACAAAGGTTAGGCTGGATGTGGATGCTTTAGTTAGAGACCGTGATCATGCAGCTTGTGGAGGACTTACCAGAGATGCGCAAGGACAGTGGATTATGGGTTTTCAACAATCCCTTGATGTTCAATCTGTAGTCGCTGCTGAGATATATGCTATCAAGGCAGGTCTAGAAGTCTACCAAAACCTCAAATTAAAAGAGGTGAAGGTTTTTTCTGATTCGTTGCAAGCAATTAATTGTTTATTGCGAGATAGCGCTGGGCAAGGGGCACTTCATCAACTGATTGAAGAGACTAGACACCTAATATATAATGACTGGAATATTGAGCTCAACCCTGCACCTAGGGAGGCGTTGGGATGTGCAGATATATTAGCTAAGGCAGCTCATATGTGCAGTCGTCAGGTTACCCTCCTACCAGAAATTGCGCCAGTTTGCAAGGAGAAGTTTTTGGCGGATCAAGTTGCAGTTACAACACATGTTTGAATAGCCCATTTGGGCAGCTTTTGTTTCAAGCTTAGCTTGCCATCTGTGTAACCAAAAAAAAAAAAAAAAAGAAAGTGAATCCGAACAAACCAAAAAATAATACTCCCTCCTGTCCTAATTATAGGATAAGATCTTGATCATAATTATAAGATAAATTTTTAATTTTTATCAATTTCTTCCCAAAATATCCACATTGATACTTTCTCAATAATAATGAAACACAATAATAATATTTTTTAAAAAAAATTAAAACAAAATGATCAATCCATATTTTTCTTAAAATAAAGATTAAAAAATTCAACATCAGGGAGAGATTGCTTCATGATAATATTTTTGATGACATTTTGCACATTAGTATGCAGCTTCACATTTAATTGCAGTTTCTTTTTCTTTTCTTCTTTTTTTTTTTTGCCAATATTTTATTGCAGTTTCTATTATGTTTCATTGTTGATCTTCAAATCTATACACGACTGGGAATTCTATTCCACAACGCTAGTTTTGCGCATTGCCAGAGTTATATTTTTGTTCATTATAGGTGCATTGAGCATTATTAAAAAAGGGCATTTTAGAAAAATAATAAAGATTCACTAATTTAACTATTATTCTTAATTTCTCTAAAATTAAATAAATATGTCCTATAATTAAGACCAAAAAGAATAATAAGGATGGAAATGGAAAAGCGTGTTCTTAAGGTGATCGTTTCCTTATTTTCCTTCATGTTTCCTCTTTGGTGAATTTGTGATGCCTTTGCCGAGAGACGTGTTTTAACCTTTTTATATTATTAGTATTCTTTTCTGTCATAAATATAAAATAGAGTTGATTTTCTTAGAATATTAAGAAAATTAATTAAATTACTTTAAAATATTTATATTTTTCATCATTTTCTCCAAACTATTTTGCTTAATTTGTAAACTTATATATAATTTAAAGATACATAACATATAATATGATTAAATAACTTATTTAGTTTCTTTAATCTTTCTAAAAAAAAGTTAAAAGTCAACTATGTCTTATATTTAAAACTGAAAAGAGTATTACTTTATTGTATTGTCGTTGCCTGATACTTATAACTCTATCTTATATTTAAGACAAAAAAAATATTATTTTATTATATTGTTGTTGTCTGATATTTAATGCCATGCTGCCAAACAACAAAGCTTGGGAGTTAGGAGAGCCACACCATATGGAGAAGAAAAAAGCACATTGATTCCTTTTTTCATATATATCATTATTCGGTGTACGGATCTCCCAATACAAATGTTTTATCTGAGACTCAAATTTAAGATCAAGAGGGATATAAGGAAGGGTTTATATCACTAGATCAACTCTATGTTGGTCACGTTGATTCTTAAATGAATGTTTGGATTCATATTCCTACCAATGGGCTCCACAGAGTAGCTAGTAAAAAGGGTCAACTCGGCTCTTCACGGGCCCGGGCACAAAAGGGGCGGGCTAAAGAAAAACAATCATTTTTTGAGACCCAACCCTTGAACATAAGGGCCATCCCTACCAGGCCGAAGCTATTTTAACAACATTTTACTATTTTTCATCTTTTTTTAAAAAATAAAATTACAATAATGAAAGTCCTAATTTAACACATAAATATTGTCAAAATTAAGATATAAAAGGTACACATCATGCAATAAATAAACACAGTCACTAAGTCATAATAAAATGTAAACTATTGTCCACATACTACATTTACAAATAATTAATGAGAAAACTCAACAAAATTAAAAATACTTCTTATAAATATATTTTGAAAATTGTAAGTAGTCAACAAAATAAACAACACAAGATATGAACAAGACAATCATTAGAAAGTAAGTCAAAAAAATAAAAAATCAGTAAGAAAGCTTATGAAATAAGTTATTATCCAAAAGTTAATTCAAACGTGCACTACATTTTTTATTTTTAGGTTCTTAACACAAAATGCTCTTATGAAACTTAATTTTAAAAAAGATAATTACAACTAAATATTTGCAACACCATTAATAAAGTATAAAAAATCAATAATATTATTATCATAAAAATAATTTTAAGAAATAAAAAAAACACATATAATCCTAAAAGGGTTGATCTTTTTAAGTCAACAATTTTAATACTAACCCTTATCAATGCAGGACGGCCGTTTTCCCAACTTTAGCTCCTTATTACATCATAAAATGAAATTTGGTGCTTTCACAGTCACACTGTGCAGGGAGGAAGTAATGACTAGGAGAAAAGACAAAAATAGTCCAAAGGAACCAATAAGGGGGTAAATAAATAATAGAATTGAGGGAAATTTTGGGAAAAGTCCCACATTAAAAATATAATTGATAAGAATGAACTGATACATTTTTATATGCAGAGTATCCAACAAATTTATGTCATTTTCAGCAAAGTATCTTTTCAGGAAAGGTAAAATTGATATTAAATGCTTATTGAAACTATCAAAGTTTCTTGTAAAAAAGGACAAAAAATACCTTCTAGAGTTGAAAATGTCCAATATTAAACACCAAAAGTATTACTCTCTCATTAATTAATAAATCATCTTTGTTAAGTTTTTAAGAGAAAAATATGTAAAAAGCCTCCGTTTAAAAATTTTATTAATCAAAAGGATTTTATATGTTTTTATAAAATGAAAAACCAGTGCCATACAAAAAGTATTAATACTTAAATTTAAATCCTTCTAATGAAGGGGCGAAAAAATTCACATTGTTTAAACATCCAAAGTTTTAATATAGAGTTGGATACATTTTTTATAAATTAATATAGGCATTTTTACCTCTTCACTCTTCAAAGAAATTCAGTTAATTTTTATGAAAAAAATAGCAATATAACTTTGTTTGTTATAATATAAGTCACCTATTCTTATTTTAAATATTTGTTGGAAATTTTTAGCTATGTTCTTATATTAAAGAGAAGAGAAACAAAATTATATTGTTAATTATTTTTCACAAAAAAAGAGTTAAAAGTTAGGGGTAAAAAATCTTGGGGGGAAAAGAGGAAATTTCAGAAAAATACAATTAAAAATGGGAAAAGATAAATTAGTATTGTAAATTTATCAAATCCTAAGTCAAAACTGAAGTAGGAATATGAGATTTCCAATTTTGACCAAAATGCCCTTAGTTCAGTTCACAAGTTTCAGAGATTAATAACAACATATGTATCTATATTAACAATATCAAATTTTACATTAACGACTTTATTTTCATGCTTTTCAACTTTGTATCTCAAAATCCAGGAATAATTTTGAGGGTACAAGTTGTAAGGGTCAAAACAATATATGTATATATATTAACAATATCATATTTTACATTAACAACTTTACTTTCATGTTTCACAATTTCATATCCCAAAAAATAAGAATAATATTGAGAGTACAAGTTTTAGAGATTAATAACAACATATGTATCCATATTAATAATATCATATTTTACATTAATGAATTGACTTTCATGTTTCACAACTGAACTAAGGGCAATTTAGTTATTTGATCAGAATTGAAAATCTCATATCCCTACTTCAGTTTTAACCTAAGATTTTATAAATTCACAACACAAAATTGTTTTTTCTCATTTTTAAATTTTATTTTTCTGATTTTTTTTTTTTAAAAAAAAGGTTGGGGTGATATGTGTTGGTTGGGAAACTGCAAAGGAAAGAAAAAAGCGCTGGGTATAAAAAAATGAGAAAAAAAAAACAAACCGGAAAAGGGGAGATAAGGGATCGCACACGTCATCCCCGTTAAACTCATGCTTGCAGTCTCCTTTCTTCGCCGTCTCATTTCATCGCCGACGTCATGTTCATTAACGGCGAAGTATAGTTGTGATCTCTCTCTCTCTCTCACTGCTTTTTTTTTTCCCCTCTTCTTTGGATAGAAAAGGCAAGCTATTGCTTGAGTACAAATAAGGAGGTTTGAAACTCCTTAGGAATCAAGTTTGCTACCTAGCGAACACCTCTCAGTGATCTCTCTCTATCGCTCATCACTCACCAGTGACCACATTGAAGCTGCAAGAGCTGTGCCAACGGCGATCATGGAACTGGCCGGACCATCGGACGGCCAAAGAAGAACCCAATCACAGTCCTCGCTTTACTGCTAACATCACCATTAATGGGGTTGAATTTCACCCAATGCCCAAATCACTTTCTCTCTCTGTTCCTCATTCTTCTCTGAGACAGCCTTCGTTTCCGCCGCCGTCTCCGTCTCTTCCTAGCCTTCAGCTCCGACATCCACTGGTTAGTATATTATTTCTTTTTTTAGTAAAAAAAACCCGTCTTTTGCAATTTCCCATTTGAGCCTGGGACCGATTGCCTGTTAGCTTTACGAGAGATGCTTTATGAAGAACGATACGATTAAAAATCTATTCTTTTAGGCTAAGTTGTCCCTAACCTTTGGATAATAGCCCTTCACTTGAAAAAAAAATGTGAACTTAAGAAACAAGGTTCGATCGATGGATAAGTGATAGTTTTTGTTTTTTGTGGTTTTTATTTCCTATCTCATCCATCGATGGATGAAAGTATACATAAAAAACAAGTTGATTTTTTCTTAGAAGAATAAGGAAACTAATTAAATTATTTTAGAGTATTTATATTTTTATTTTTTTATCCAAATTAATTAGTTTAACTAATAATAAACTCATACATATAATATAATCTAAGAAGATACTATATATGATATAATTAAGTAACTTATTTAGCTTCCATAATCTTCTAAAACAAGTCAATTCCGTCTTGTATTTATGGGCGAGGGAGTATTTGATATCAATGTTGAACATGAGATAGCTAGTAGCTGTATGATTAGATCTACTAGTGAAGCTTTTGATGGCAGTTTAGATCTGTGAGGTTCAAAAAAATCATAGGAAAACAAGTGAAGGAAGTTGATAATAATATAAAATTTTGTTAGTTACTTTTCCTTTCTCTCTTACAACATGTTGTTCTTTATCTAATGAGAAATCACACTTGGTCTTGTGACTTTGACAGTGAGTTCTGTCATAGGCGCGCAGCTTTTTTACAAGCGTCAGCTGCATAACTATGCTCAAAAGAGAAACCTGAGTCTGCCTATGTATTCTACTAAGCGAAAGGATCTTCCTCATGCCAATCTTTTCATGTCTAAACTCTAAAGTTACAATAGATGGACAAACTTTTGAGAGTCCTCAATTTTTTCCTACATTAAAGGATACTGAACATGCAGCTGTAGAAGTTGCTCTGATGTCATTGACAAATCCTGGAGCTCAAGAGGCTAGTTTTGAATCACCTGTGGTCACTAGTATAACTTTATTCTTTAGCTTCTATAATTGCCATTTAGTGGTGCTTCTCTTACCCATATGATTGCCTTTAACTTTAAGGATGGTATGGGTTTATACAAGAACCTTTTATAAGAATTGGTTCAAAAGGAATGACCTTGTTTGCTTCCTTACAGCACTACCCAATCTGGTGAGGCTCATATGCCCACATTTGTTTCAAATGTTGAGATAGAAGGAGTGATTTATACTGGACAAGTAGCAAGGACAAAGAAACAGGCTAAGATGAGCACAACCAAGGTTGCGTACACAAAATTAAAAGAACACTAAGGTATTTTCTTTTTGTTGATATCATTGATCCTATGCCACTTTTAATACTTGTTTATCAGTTTGCAGTCACTTGTATTAATTTTTTCCCTAGGAAAAAATTGTTCATGAATAGTCAGTAAGAGAATTTATAGAAAAAAGCATTAGCTCAAGATGCTCCAACCCTTTTTGTATCCTGAAGGAAAACCCCTCTAAAAAGTCATGATCTCAACTAAAAAGTAAAGTGCTTGAGTGAAGGATTTAACCAGGAGCGTAATACGCATCCAGAAACAATCTTTGGTATCAAGGATGCTTTCTTAGTTGTGAGCACTGTAATCTTACTCCAGCTTAGCTTTTTTTCTTTATTTATCGAGTCCTTAGCTTTCTATACACTTTTTTATCCCCCTAAATAATCTCCACAAGCTATTAGGACTATACTGTTGCTTGCTTTCTCTTTCAGGTAAGCTAAATCAGAGCTCATTGATTCAGCTCCCTGCTCATCGAGCAAAGGCTCCTGCATTGTCATCTCACAACTCGGAGTCAACTGATCTAACTCACCTCCAACACCTTGCCAATCCAAAATCTCCTATTGACTATAACATTAACTCAGTGGCTCAGAATGAACATGATGTGACTGCTGGCTGTGCTTCATCTACAATGAAGGTAGTTGACATTTTTTTTTAAACTGACATTTGTCAAGGGACATGTTTCTATTTCTTTTTTCTTTTCTTCGCCTCCTCCCCTAAAAACTGAAAAAGAAAATTAAATAAGTGAAGGATGCTTCCTTAATTTGGTTTTATCCGTATTCATGCATATAGCAATCGCTTACGATGATTACTAAGCCACTGGGTGCTGGTGTTTACTATTGAGATCAATTGGATTTTGACTTGGTTTTATTCAGATCATGCTGCTTTGTCGTATGTTCACATGGTTGATCAGCAATTAGCATATAAGCTTGTTGCTCAGTTGTGTTTCCTTTTGCTATGACAATAGAAGCTGGAGAGACTTGAAGAAGAGGAAGCATCAGAGAAAAGAAAGGCAAACTGGCAATCCTCAAGCATTTCTCTAAAAGGTATATCCAAGTGATTGGTTGGTTCATCTAACACAAGGAGACTTGACCGTTTTAGCATAAATATTGCAAAATTCCGGTCAAGCATATTAGATTTGAAATTACAACCCCCAAGAAGTCCTTTAATATCATCAATGCTCCACCCCTGAGCAGCTTCTTCTATTGTCTCAAGTGAGTTAGCTGAGTTGACTCCGAGTTGTGAGATGACAATGCAGGAGCTTATGCTCGATGAGCAAGGGGATGAATCAATGAGCTCTGATTTAGTTTACCTTTGTGTTCTTTTAATTTTGTGTTAGCAACCTTGGCTACACTTATCTCAGCCTGTTTCTTGTGTTTGCTACTTGTCCAGTGTAAATTACTCCTTCTATCTCAACATTTGAAACAAATGTGGCCATATGAGCCTCACCAGATTTGGTAGTGATGTAAGTAAGTAAACGAGGTCTTTCCTTTTGAACCAATTCTTGTAAAAGTTTCTTCTTTAAACCAACATCATATTCTCCAAGATTTGTCAGTGTCATTAGAACAACTTCTGCAGCTGCATGTTCAACATCCTTTAATGTAGGAAAAAATTGAGGACTCTCAAAAGTTTGCACATCCATTACCAATGCAGTTGAGTCTTGTACTACTTCATAAAAGATTGAGATTGATAATCACATGAAATTCATCCTCTACCAACTCAAGCAAATCCCAACTTGGTCAAAAGGAGATCAAGTTTAGCTCAGTTTGTACACCTTATTAGATGTTCCTCATGTCTGATTTAGTACTTTTTTGTTAATTTTTTCCTTTTCATTCCTTAATACACACACATGCACACTAAAATCATTATATAATCGCAATTAAGAACTAATCCCTTCCCTTTAGAGGCTTTTGCCTCTCATAAAGGGATTGACCTTTGATTCTCATCACCAAATAATGAGCATCAAATCTGAACTATCCAAATTTAATATGGGCAGTGTAGATGTGTTTTTTTTTAAAAAAAAAAAAATTTGATGGGTATAAAATAAAATGGAAATATAATATTTCAACCATTAGTTTTGCCCCAAAAAAATAATTTTATTTCCTTAAAAAAGTAATAAGTTAAAAAGTCATGTTTTGAAAACTAGACCATATTGGTTGGTTTGTGCCGAAAGTTGGTCAACCGGTGGTCCAACTGGTCTGATCCGGTAGTTGACCCCAGTTGATCGGCTTTTATGTGGTTTGACTGGTTTTTTTAGTTTTTTAATATTTTATTCAAAATTTCATATAAATAACCCTGAAATTTTCACTTTCTGACCGATCTAACCCCGGTTGGACTCTGATATGACCCATGATCCAATACCCCGACCGGTTCAGTGGCCGGTTTGGATTTTCAAAACCTAGTTAAAAAGTGCATATCTCACTGTACTGATGAACACAATGTGATGATGAGGAGTGACCTTAAATTCAGTTTTATACACATAGTCATGAATCGAACTACAGATAGCACTCTTTCTTTGTCATAAATTAATAACGCAATTAGTTAGACAATATGGAATGTTGAGTCTTGAAGATGGGTTGTAAACTCCAAAAGCCTATCAGTTGTGCAAGGGGTTTGTGTTTAGAGTAAAATATATCTATGATTACTCTATTTTATCTAAATTACACAAGCCTCTCTCCTACTATGAAAATTATATAGACCTCTCTTGAAATTAAAATGCATGTTACAAAAATCTTCCTTACATAACTAAAATTCCACTTTCATCCATCCAACCGTTAGTTGACTATTAAACATTTGCTTTGACCAAAATGCCCTTCTTTCAATAAATGAATAAATATTTTTATTTGCCTAAAAAATAATTTTTTATACAAAATAAAATAATTCTAATACATATATGTTCAAATTTTCCAATATTTTATAAAATTTATTAATTTTTATCATATTATAAAATTTTAAATTTTTTATCATATTTATTGAAACTTATTTATTTAGTATTCTTTTAAATGACTAAAACTGTAATATCCCAAATTTTATTCACCCACAATTCCTTATATTAAAGGAAATAAAATGGTGAATTATGAAGTACATGAAATGACAAAATAATGCAATTAGTGGTCACACACAACATAATTATGTTTGAAACACAAATTGTTTAAGTTGGAATTTGCTGCTAGTGTGTTTTCCTGCACGGCAGTCTGGTTGTGTGATGGTTTTAGATAATCAAATATATCCAATAGATATGAAATTTTTCAGAATAAAAGTAGACATATCAAACTTTAATTTGATAGGTCATATACGTTGTTTGGACCTATACACTGAGAATTATGTATTTTTGAAGTTAGCCAAGTGAAACTGGCAAGTTTCTATGGCAGTATCCAATAAATGGCAATTCTGGAATGTTGTGCGTTCAGTTGACTAAAGAAAATATTTTTCCTTAAAAATAAACTTAATAAATGTTACATAGCCTTTGGAACCACTGCAATTGGACATCTATAAATAAATATATGAATTTTAAAAATTTGATGAAAATTCTGTCAGCTTTTAGACAAGGTGTGAAATTAACAAGGTGATAGCAAAAATGTATGGGTAAAATAGTCATTTAGCTAAATTAAATCCATAACCCATATTTTTACCTTTTTCTTGTGTGTGGGATATCCAAACAAGGAAGGGAGCTAGGGAATTAAACAGTTGGTTCAAATTAATCAAGGAAAAAGTAATATTGGCCAAGTAAATAAAGTTGGAAAAGTCAACAGTTTAACATGTATTGAAATGGCAAATTAACATAATATTTTAAGGAAATGGATGATGATATTTTAATGATCCTTATTCCCTTCCCAAAGGCATATCTTGGTCAATTATTAAGAGTGGAGGAAAGAGAAAAGAAATTGAATGATTGAAATCCACCGAATGTCATCTTGGTAATTTTTACACAAACCAAGGGTAAATTGGGAAATTGACCAATTAACTCTCCTCCCTCTCTATTAATTCATGTAGCAGCCATACAAATAAAGGAAAAATCATGAAAAAATGAGAAAAAAGTTAGAGGAGAGAGAAAGGATGAATAGTGAAAGTTATTAAGCTCCGGAGCCGATTTTACCTCCGACTCGGGGCTTCCAGTGTCCGGAGTCTTCTCTATCGTTGTTTGACAAGCCATATTGTAGGGCTATCAAATAAAACTAGACTAACTATGCACTATAGTGATGCTAACCTAGGTTAATCTCTTTGAGGAGCTGATTATTTAGTCCATAGCTAATTAAGTATTAATTAACAAATTAACCAAAGAGTGTAATGAAATTAATTAACTATTCTAAACTAGGCTAAACTACTTGTTTATAGGTTTTTCCAAGTTTAATGAGTGAAACGGAGTGATGTGAAATGTGAGCATGAGCTTCCTTTGTGAGTATGAGCTTCCTTGATGAGTGAATCCATTAGCTATCCTTGTTCCAATTTAATTGAGTTTAATTCCTTTGTTAAGTACTTAGGCTTGTGAGAAGAGACCTTCTCCAAACAATTCCTCTCATTAGCTAAACCCACCTAGACACCTAGCTTGAGTTTAGTTCATTAGACTCATTTTAGTTGGCACCTAATATGCATTAAATTTTGCAAGAAGCTTTCTCTACACAAATGGACAATTGCTAGCAACCTAACTGGCTAATTAAGAGCATCAAACACATGAATGATAGAACAAGGCTAACAATTAGGCTAACAAACATTCTATCAAATCATTAAAATACAAAATCCAATACAAATTTCAGTCTCTATATGCAACAACCGAAAACACTACTTAATACAATCACATATCATAATTCCTGTACACCCAGGTTTAACAATCTATAATCATATTAAGTGAAACTAAAATTAAGGTAAAAGAAACTCCCTAGAAGCACAAAGAACTCCAGCTAGCTTCATCAATCACCAAGGATTAGCGAATTAGCCACTCATGACTACACGAACAGCTTCACCGAAGCTTAAAGAACGCTTGGCCAGGGCAGTGATAAAGAGGATAAAATGGAGAAGAATAAGATGGAAGCCATTTTTTTCGAAATGGAGATGGTGATGATTAGCGGTGGAGGTGGAGAATCCGAAAGTGGTTGAAGCCGAAAGAGATGGAGGTGGTATGCATGCGTATCAGCTTGGTAAATGATGAGAAAATATGCCCTTAAAATTCTGATTCCAGTGGCCTAAAATGCTGATTTCCGGATTTTAGGACTAAAATGTCATTTCAAAAATTTAGGTACTAAACTGACAATATCTTTGGGTACTAAAATGTTATTTCTGGAATTTAAGGACTGAATTGAAATTTCCAAAATTCGTCTGCTTAACCAAAATAACTTGAAATGAAATTCAAACTATTGTAATACCATGTATTTGGATAATCATGAAAACAATGACATTTTTACCCCTTTTATCAACTAATTCATGCAATCACTTTTAATCCCAATTAGTCAGAATAAATGCATGTTTGACCAAAATAATATAATAAAATCCCCAAATAAAGTATTAAAAAAATATGATAAAATAGGGATTCATCATTATTCCTCTCATGGAGAGCAACATTTCTATGGTTGCGGATTTTTGATCAGAGGTGTTTGATTCCGTCTACTCAAAGAAGGTACTGTCGGAATAAAAAAATAGATCACATATTCAAGTTTTGATAAGCGTATGCTTTGATTTGAACCAAATATCCTGTGATTTAATTGAGTAATTCTTGAGATACTCAAACCCTAAATTTTGGCCAAAGGGAGCTTTTTAGGGTTTGATGTTCATATGATGATGATGATGATATTAAAAGAGGCTTTATGATGATCTATAATGATTTTGGAAGTTTGTGTTTAAATCTGCCTGAATTCATTTTCTAAAGGCAGAGAACTTACAACGTATTTTTGATCAATCAAACTTAATTCAAATGCTATGAAATTTTATAAGATTAAAGTAGACATCCTATGCTTTAATTTGATAGGTAATATAAGCCATTTGGACTAGTGGATTGAAAGTTATGAGTTTTCAAAGTTTGACCTTGATTCTGGAATGAAATATGTAACATTATGAGTTTTACGAATTTCTGGGAAATGTGTGGCTGTAATTGGGACTCTGTGATATTTTTCATTGAAAAGAGACTTAAAGAGCTTTTTATAGAACGTACAACCAACCCATTTGAATTTTTGTAGAATTAATTATGAATTTCTAAAGTTTGGTCAGCAAAACTAGTAAATTGGGTTAACCTACAAATTTATGGCAATTGTGTTAAATTGTCATAAGTATTGGGTCAAATATAAGAGACATGTCCTAAAGGCCCATGTAGTCCCATTAGACACTTATTTATCATGGCTCTAATGATATGATTATATATCTAGGGTCATGAGGTGACAAAGAAGAAGTAATCTCAAATGTTGGAGAAAAGGTATAAGAGGAGGACTCAATATAAGAGGAGATTAACTTACTTAACTTGCATATATTTGATGTGTTTGTTGTGTATTGATTTACAGTATTGCTTATCTTGATTATGTGAAGTATGTATCAATGAATAAAGCTCTATTTCTATTTATACTATGGCAATAAATATATTGCATCAAACATTGAACAAGTAGAAATGTCATTATGTGAACATGAGCCTATGTAAGGCAAGTATATCATGCACTAGCATTCATCTTGCATACATTATTAGTATGGTTTGCTATTAAGATTCCCCGAATCTTACCCTCTTCAACTAACCATTTAGACAAGTGAAAGCAGAGAAGAGAACTACATGAGAGGTATGCAATGGTGGAATGAAGACAGGAAGATGTTTGCGTTTCATTGTAACGAGTTTAGATACCCTAGTAGCCCTGTGCGACTACATTATTTATAATTATTATGTACAATCCCTATAGAAAATTTTTGTAATTAAGTATTTATTATCAGTATATCTATGCTATTCGTGTGTGTCCACCGAACTGCGCACAAACACTCTGACAAATGTGGAAATAAGATAATGGTCTTACATGTTTTGCATGCCTTTTTATGCAACGAACGGCTCTGTGGGCCCACCCCCTACATACGACAATGACAGCAGTCCGGACCAACTGCCACCTGCACCACGGTGGCTACCAAAGAGCTCTTAAAGCATGACTTATCCTCAGGTTATGGCCTCGAGTCCTTAGGGAAGCGATTTAAATCCTCTAGAGGAGGGGGCAGTTACTGGCCTTCAAGCGAAGCAGAGTGGGCCCATGGAGCCGTCCGTTACAAAAAAAACATATTTCTTTCTTTGTTTTCCACAACACCATGATTGAAAACATATTTGAAAGGCATATTTTTATTCACCATATGTTATTAATAATGTAAATTTGAGATTTTATATAACTTATATTAATTTTAAATTTTTTAAATACATTTTGTTGCAAAAAAAGTTTATAAACATGTTTATTTTAAGTATACATCTAGTAAAGAATTAATCATATTGTTAATTAAGTTTTCTATGTCTGCATTAATTAAATTAATTAAGCCTTTATCTCCATATGAAAATAAATTTAACAGATAAACATTTGCAAAAATAAAAAAATGAAGAAAAATAAAAAACTCTTAAATTAATTAAATAATTTTAGCCAAAATTAGAGAATTAGTAATGATGTAGGGTAAATTAGTAAATAAAATTTATTTTAATATAAATTTCAATTAAAAAATAAAAGTCCTTAACGAAGTTAACAGTATGGACTTAACTATATATTTTCAAAATAGAGGAAAGGTCTGTGTAATTAAGGTAAAAAATAAAGGGAGTTAGAGTATTTTTCTTTTCCCTTTGATATTAAGGTTAAAGTATTTTATTCTTGTGTTTATCATTGTTCACTTAGGCTTTGTTTGGTTGGAAGTTTTAGTAAGTTAGGTTAGGTTGGGGGAGGGTTGGGGATTAAAAATGGGTGTTTGGTTGGAAGGAGAGGAGGTGAGGAGAGGGATGCTTTTTTGTCTTCTAGTGGTCACCTAGCCTCAATTGTAAACCCTCCAAAATTGGGGTTTTTTTCTAGAGGAGTGAATATTTATGTCAAACTATGACTAAATTGCCCATGGCAATTATTCAAAATGCCACCATTGCCCTTGCCAGTGAAAACCCATTGCCCGCGCCATTTCCTTTTTTTCATCCTTTCTCCCACTTGAAATCACATTTTCCCTCTCCTGCTTCGCACGCTCTGCAGTTGGCTTCGGTACCTCCTTCCTTCAGTGGGTTGCTTCTTTCTCCGCCATGTACGATCCTTCTCACTCTTTTTACTCCCTTTCTACTGCTTTCTATTTCTTGCACACCATACTCAAGTGTTGTTCATATTTGATTTTTTTTTTGGTTGCCTCAGTCAAAACCTGTTCCATCATTTGAAGCCTTTATGCCTTTTATTATTAAATTATAGTTTCTGCCATTATCACTTGTGTTGCGCCCATTTACTTGTAAGATGCATAAAGAGATTTTCATGTAGAATCAATCTGACTGTTGATGAGTTCTATATATTGCTGCGTGTCAAGTCTGAGATGCTTTTGGTATTGGGTTTTGTATTGGATATGTTCAACAATTGACAGGGGCAAGATCTTGTGGGTTAGAGTTATCCTTTTTTTTCCCCGATGAATGTTAGAGTTATCTTTATTTCTCTGCATTGATGTTATTACCGACTATGAGGGCCCAGACTTTAGACTTTTGCTCCATTATTGAATTGAATATGATGAACTAAAAGTCATTGTCTTAAAAAATTTCTATTTCAATTCTCATAGAAGAAAAATTCCCTGCTGCTAAGATGGTAAATGGTGGACGCAATAAAGGCCAGATGATTATGATTTAGAAACCAATTTACTTTATAGAGTAAATGTTTGGCTGTCGCATCTTGGTTTCTTTCTATAATTGTTTCTTTCATTTAATTAATCCAATAAAAGTTGGCACCCTGTTGTGTTCAGTTTGTAAAATTCATGCCAGTTGTCATTGTGATATGTCTCAAGTGGTCTAGTATTAACTGGGTGCATGTTGCCTTGGTGTGTTAGATGGAGTTAGCATTTCAAAACAATGTAGTCTTGCGTCGTCGATGGCTGGATTTGCATCATAAAGCTATAGCACTACTCACGTGTGTCTTTGTTTACCTAGTTATTCGAAGGAGCCATAAAAGAAGAATAACTTATATAGCATGAGTTCAAAAGGGAAAAGAGTGTGTGAAGAAATAATGAGTCAAATAAGTACTAATGAAAGGAGCCGCAATATTATCCGTATGAGTCCTAGAGCTTTCCTTACATTATGTGCTTTGCTAGAAAAAGAGTGGGGATTAAAAGCCACAAGATGGTCTATTGTGGAAGAACAAGTGGCAAAAACTCTTTACATATTATCCCATAGAGCAAAAAATTGTGTGGTCAATTTCTTCTTTCAACGATCTGGTGAGACAATTAGTCATCATCTTCATAATGTGTTAAGAGCTATCATTAAAGTAGGAGATAAGTTTGTTGTACAACCTGATGGGACAACAGTCCCTCCTGAAATTCGTGCAAATGATAGGTTCTACCCCCTTTTTTAAGGACTGTGTTGGTGCCATTGATGGAACACATATATGTGTGAAAGTACTAGTAAGGATGCTCCTCGATATCGTGGTAGGAAAGACTTCCCCATGTAAAATGTGTTAGCAACTTGCTCATTTGATTTAAAATTCACGTATGTGCTCACTAGATAGGAAGGCACGGCATCTGATTCTAGGATTATTAAAAATGCATTGGCACAAGAAGATAAGCTCATAATTCCTTAAGGTAAATATTACCTTGTGGATGTTGGCTTCATGCTAACTAGTGGACTGATTACACCTTATAGAGGAGTCTATTATCACTTGAAGGAATATTCAGAAAGAAATCCCCCCAAAACTATAAAGAACTATTCAATTTGAGGCCTTCATCGCTACGTAATGAGATTGAAAGAACTGTTGGTGTTTTGAAAAACAGATTTTACATTTTAGCCAATTCATCTGAGCCTACGTAAGGAGTAAAAGCTCAAACATTTATCATTGGAGTATGTTGCATTCTTCATAACTACTTGATGAGCATTGACCCTAACGAAGATCTTATAGAAGAAGTAGATCGTGAACTTGCAACTCAATCTGAGTCTGATGATAATAGTCGTGATCGACGAGGTGACAATGACGAGGCTACTAAGGGACATGTAATTAGGGAGACTATATCAAATGAGATGTGGATAGATTATCAAAATAGGATAATGAGACATTGAAGTTTATCCTATGATGAACTTGTTCCAAGTTTATTTCAATTTTAGTATGTCATGTGTTTTAGTATGCCATGGAGTCAAATAAGTTTGAAGTTGGAAGTTTGGATCTTTATGTATTCTCATTTCAAGTTTGGATCTTTATGTATTGTTATTTCAAGTTTAGATCTTTATGTATTGTTATTTCAAGTATGGATATTTACTTTTAATACTTTTTTAATAGTATGCCGCCAAAATCAACCAATCAGAAGCCATGTTTGAATTGGACAAAGGCTATGGATGACTACCTTGTTAATGCTTTCTGGGAACAATATAAATGTGGCAACAAGTTTAATGGACAATTCAATTGCACAACATATGATAATATTGTGAAAGAGATGAGTGCCTTGCTTGAAATTGAATTGGACAAAGATAGAATTAAGAACAGGTGTAAAACATTGAAAAAAAAAATTCTCAGAATTTTTTGATATTTTTAAAAATGAATTGAGTGGGTTTGGTTAGAATGCATCATCACATACATAGGAGGCTGAGGATGAAGTTTGGGACCAACTTATAGAGGTTAGTATTTTCCATTAATTATGTTACATTTCCTAAATTGCAATTCTGTTACATTTCCAATTTTGCTCTTCTATTATTTCCAATTCTGCAATAGGGCCTGTTGTGTCCAGTTCTGTAATTCTCCAATATTTATACATAACTCTAGATTCTAACAACAGAATACATCTCACCATTTATTCAGCTACTTGTGTTTATTTGAAAATAATAATTTCTGGAAAATGGTTGCATTGGGAGTAGCTTTCTAAATGTGAGCATGTGGTAAGTAGCTTTCTCCAGTGCCTTGGGAGTTCATGATTTGATGTCATTATCAATTCCAATGCTTGCAAGAACCATTGTATGAGGATGAGACTCAATCTGACCCACTTACCACATGCTTACATTTAGGACCAAAAAGGTTATTTTTTTATATACTATAATCATATTTATTTAATTGTTCTAAAATATAGTAATTTATTACTAACAGCACCTAACATGCCTTCTTGTCCAACCCATCTCTACATCTCATCAAATCCGATACCAATAAATTCCAACAAGCCTTACCCATAAGATTAAATCAAATCAATGTTGGTCAAACCGCTTCCCTCATTAGTCATACAAACTCTATCCCTATCTCAGATTCTTAATGGCCCTTCCTCATTGTTCTAACTCAATCATTTTATTATAGTGACTGTCCTTTCCTTTTAATTTTTTTCCTAAATTGCATTAATTATGTTGTGCCCAGTTCTATAATTTTCCAATATTTATATATATTGCATACGAAATTCTACAATAGGCCCTGTTGATGTCCAATTCTGAAACTCTGCAATAGGCCCTTATTGTTGTCCCATTCTGAAATTCTGCAATTGGCCCTGTTGTGTAGTTGTTGTGTATTTTCCATTTGCCTTATGTGACAAGGAGAATTTCTCCAATTTGCACTTAAACCTTCTGTTACATTTTGAATTCTGCAATAGCATTCTTTTTTTGAGTTCTGTGACAACCTTCTATGATTAATGCACTTAACCATTGTTTAAATTTTTCCTTTTGAAGTCCAAGCCACAAGCTGCAAATTGGAAAAATGCCCCTTACCCAAACTATGACAAAATGGTGCTGTTATATGGTAAAGATAGAGCTTCAGGGGAGGGCACCCATACACTTGGTGAGATGCGAAAGAGGCGTCACACACTTAATGAGGCAGACTTATTTGATGCAGCCAACAACACTGATAATGTTAGTTCCCACCATGATATAAATGTAGACAACTTTGAAGCTCTTGATAACACTACTCAAGAGAACTCAACTGGAGTTGCAAGTGGTTCCTTAAGAAAGAAGCAAAAAGTGAATCGCAATAAAGAGAAAGATTCTGACTTGGCTAAGATTAAGGATGTCATGTATGAATTTGCACATGCCATTAATGTTGGAAATCAAACCATTATTGCTGGAAATGAAGTAATGAAAGAAGCAAATGAAATAGCTAGACAAAGAATGTAAATAGCTAGAGAAACATCAAGAAAGCTTTCTCAATTGTCTGGGGAAGAAATTTTGGAAACTGATTCAAGATTGTGGCTTCTCAACAACCACTGTCACCAAGATTTATAGAGTTCTTATGAGTGATGGTGACCTACTGAGGACATTTGTTGAATGTCCCCTTCTTGCTTGTAAGGACTTACTTATGGATATTATGAATGACTTAAAGTGATTTAGTTTGCTAACCATTTGTAGACTTTTGATGTTAGCAATATAGTTTGATAACCTTTTGGAGACTAGTTCACCATATGTATATTTTGAATGAATTAGCAACATAGGATTGTACAAGAATTAATCACTATCCTACAATTTGCTGATTTGGTGCCTTTTTGTAGATTTTGTTTGAGCGTTGTGAAAACAGTTCAAGCCCATTAAGTTTATTAACTCTATTATTTTGGGAAGTGTTGATGTGAGATCAATTATTTATGTTGGATCATTTATGAGAAACTAATGGAGACTTGCAGTGTTTGCTTGTTTGTACTCAATGTTTTGTCTGTAGTGTACACTTTGCGTCATGTTTTCTGGTACCAAATAAGATGATACAATTTTCTACTGACTGTGCATCACTGGTCATACATTATTCAGAATGCTCTCTTTTGTTTATTTGTTTATTTGCATGTTTGGCCAAACAAATTCAAAATGGATAGTTGTTTTGATTATTTGTTTAAGTATATCTCCTGGATTCTATTGTGGATTCTTTACTATGCATGATTTCTGTTTTGCTATGATGAAAGAATAGGGGTTTTGTTGGCCAAAAGTTCATGTTCCTTTTTTGTTATATTTTTTTTACAGAATGGAGGGTGCAAGAATGAGCCAAGTTTTGAAGTTGAATTTTCTAGTATTTCTATTGATATTGCTGAAAGCATAAGGCTTCTTGTACCAATAACTTATATTGAGAATGCACTAGTGAAAGGAGTTGGTGAGAAACTGTTTCTGCGTCTTAATTAAACTTTACTAAAAGCCTTGTTGTCCATCTCCATGTTTACAATATTCAGTTATGTTAACGATGAAGTTAGGAATCTGATGACCCACATAATTAAACTTTATCATGATGGCCCGTTTTCTTTCCCTCCTTTTGAACTCTACTTTTGTTTTAAAAAAAAAAAGCTTCAAGAGGAAATTGATTTTGCTTGACAATCTCTTTATGAGAGAATGAAAGGATTATGTAAGAATGTTCTGGAGTTGATTATTCTACCTATCTATAGTGCTCTTCTTAGTGAAATGCAATCTAGGATACTTAATCCTGCACCTCCTGGGAAGAGAAAAGTGGTTGTGGCAGCTAATATTGCTGAGGCTTCTTTAACAATTGATGGGATTTTCTATGTTATTGACCATGGATTTGCTAAGCAAAATGTATACAACCTAAAACAAGGATTTGATTCTTTGCTTGTAAAGGTTGAATCATAGAGGAAGCATAAAAGAAGAAGAATAAAATAAATCCAAAGTGGAAAATATTTTTAGGGATTGAATGAATCATTTATATTCTGTTTAAAATTTGTATTTTCATTTATCTTTTCTAATACCATTAATTAATAGTTATTTTCACTGCATTAAATAATTATTTTTTCACCTTTTTTTTCTATAAACAAGGATATTTTTTAAAAGTAAGTTATATATTTTTTATATATTTATGGTGTGTAATTAATTTAAATCCAATTTTTTTTATTATAACTCATCTTTTTATATATTATAAAAAGAGAATAATATGTAAAAAGAAGTGTATATGATTGTTAGAATAATTATTTTATAAATAATTATTATTAATAAATACATTGTGAAAGAAGTGTATATAATTGTTAGAATAATTATTTTATAAATAATAATTTTATAAATAACTATTATTAATAAATACATTATAAAAAAAAGAAGGAAATAATGTAGAAGGGCGTTTTTGTTCACTTATAATTAACTCACCTAACCTAACCTCCTGAACTAAATAAGATAACAAACCTCAACTACCCTCTTCTTGAACCAAACAACATTATAACCTCCCTTAACCTAATTTAGGTTGAACCAAATAAAGCATTCACAGCCATCACACTTATCTTGGAACATAAATGGGCCTCCGGCCCGGAATCCATAGTAGCTCAAGTTTTCTTTAAAATAACCAAAAAGAAGAAAATGCTTATTTCGTTTCCCGATGAAGGATGCTGAAAATTATTTAACTTCTCGAAAATATGTTATATCTTGTGGGAAAAATGAAGTGAATGAATTTAAAAGAAAAATGGGCAAGATATTTATTGGTCGATTATATTTAAGTGCCTTACAAGTTACAAGTGAGGCATGTCCTCAACTTGATAATTTTTTTTAAAAATTATTATCCGATATCTGGTTTGGGGTTTGTGGTTGCTACTTCTAACACAAATATCTCCTCTGTAATTCAAATTTGAGATCCAAAGAGATTTAGTGGAGCTTTATACCACTGGATCAACTCTATGTTGGTTCCTCAAATTGATAATTTTTGTGATTAGCAATATTATTTTTTTTAAAAAAAAGTCTGTACTTGTGTGTAAATCAGTGTGAGGGAAGTTCTTTTTGTAATTGTGAAATGGAGCAAGCTGAGTTTGGGTTGTAGCCGATAGGTCTTTGCAATTTGGGCTTAAGTCCATATATTAGGCCCAACAAGTCTTTCTGACAGCCGGGGTACCAAAATGCAAATCTAACTTCAAGGGGCCTGTTTCGTACTTGGAGATTTGGAGGGGAGGGAGGGAAATGTTTTATAAATAAGATTTTAAAAAAAATTGAAATAGAGAAGTTATAAAATTTTAATAGAAAGAAGATATAAAATAAAAGAGTAAAAAAAATCAATTAAAATTTTTTAACCCCACTTCTTTAATTTTTTTAAGTCCAACTCAAAAAATATTTTCCTCCCCTCACTTTCCCTCCGCTCCCCTCATCCTAAACAACTCCTAAAAATTTATAGCATGGTTGTCAAGCAGAAGGCACAATGAACAAAACGAAAACACAAACCATCACGGGTTGCATCTAGTGAAAGGAACTAATTCCTCATAATGTGGTGAACAAAGTTCAAATCCTTGATTAGATATGTGCCAACATCTAGTATCCAACAATATATCAAATAAGATTACCTTCAATAGAATAACACTTATACCTAACAAAAAATTGAAAATAAAATTAAAATAATTTTAATCACCTTCTTAAGTTGCGATGATTGTTCTCATAACCTATGTTTTTTAGGGCTCAAAACAATACTTTTGATTTAATCGAGTTTTGATTTTGGTTAGCATACTTAAATGGCATTGGCTAAAGTTAACGACGTTACACTCATGTTAAGTCCTTATGAACTATAGAGCTTAAAACCACAATTTATAAATACATGACTAAAATCAAAATTCAATTAAACTATAAAAGACTAATAATAATATTAACCCTATCAAACAATATCTTATGCATTGTATTTATAAATAATTTGATGCACATGAATACAGTAGAAATGAGGAATTGTTTAAATCCACCATTTCAAAGTTCATTGTCTAAATTTGGCCAAAAAAAAAAGTTTATTGTCTAAAAGTAATTAAGAATCTACGCCCTTGAATGAGTACAACTCATCTTCGGCAGGTTTCACTCTTTTTCAACAAGTGAGTAGTATTTTTTTAGTTATGTACAAATTTCTTCCTTTTGTCGCATAATTAAATATAGAATGCACTCAAGTTCTTAAACAAATTGCAGACACACTTGGACTTTCAGCAATTGTTTTAGAAAAGAAGGAGTGCATAAAAAGGAAGAATGAAGTAAAATTTGATTAAAGCAGGAAAATATAGATGAGTGCGAGTGACATGAGGCTATTTCTTCCTCTCTTGAATATATAATCTACTTGAAAAGTTTGTTTTAATATTAATCATAAGACCTCAATCAATTTGACTCCTAAATTTATAAATTTTTTCAAAAATATCTCTACTCATTACATATATTACAAGAAGTTATTATGAAAATAATAATTAAATGGGTAAATTTTAAAAAAAAATCAACCAAATAAAAAGCTTCATTAGATTACCAACAAATCACCTCTTGCATTTGCTTCCTCCTGTCCTTAACATAATATATATTTATTTAATTTGATTAGATTAAAGAAGCTAGTTAAGTTAATTCATATGACATATGTTTTATAAAGCATCTTAATTGTTTTCCTTCATTCCTTCATTTCCTTCCCTCCTTAATTATTGTTGGAGGAGTTTCAATATAGGTAAATTAAAAAAATATTAACAATATAAAAATTATATCTTATATTTAAAATTAAAATCCTCTAAATATAACTTACATTAAAGGCCGAAAGAAATACTATATATTATGGAGGTAGAGAACACAAAAGGGAGAATCACTCTTAGGTCCCAAGTAAGGAACATATTATCATAAAAGTCCACATTTACAACTCTTCTGCGTGTATTAACAATCTGTTGAATGTGTTTTACAATCTCGAGGGACCTTTCTGATAATATATTCCTTGTTTGAAACCTAAAAGTGATCCCAACCAAAAAAAAAGTAGGGATAGGGGAAGCAAATTGGGGGGTAATGAAAGGGACCCAAGAGCAGGAGGGCGTGAGGGTTTTTGAGTTGGGTTGGGTGACAAAATGATTTTGGAGAGAGAAAGAGTCGGGGGAATCATGTTTCCCGCGTTAATTAGACCCCAGCACAAAAGAAAGCGAACCCAAACAAACAGAAAAATAAACAAAAAAGGAGGGAAATAGAAAAGCGTGTTCCCAAGATGATGCCTTGCCTTATTTTCTTTCATGTTTCCTTTTTTGTGAATCTGTGCTTCCTTTCAACCATGATCACTTTTTTTTTTATCACCACAATAATAAATAACAACTTCAAGAATAAAATATTCTAACAATCCTCCAGTTTTATTTTAATTATACAAATATTCACTTTCTTTTAAAAATATATATTTAAATTTAAATTATTAATTCTGTTAAAAATATTCTAAAAAAATGCTAAAAATATATTTTTAATTAATATATATATATATATAAGTAAAATATTTTTTTTTTTAAATTTACCCTTAATACTGAATTCCTAATTTTGGGTAATTAACGGAATTAAGTGTGTATAATTAAAAAGTTATCAAAAAAAGTAAATTCCTAATTTACTAAATTTTTAATTTACCCTTAATACTAAATTTCTAAAAATATATATTTTTAATTAATATATGTAAGTAAAATTTATTTATTTTTTAAATTTATCCTTAATACTAAATTCCTAATATTGGGTAATTGACGGAATTAAGTGTGTGTAAATAAAATATTATCAAAAAAAGTAAATTCCTAATTTACTAAATTTTTAATTTACCCTTAATACTAAATTTCTAATTTGTTTGTAAATGAAGTATTTCACACGTCCAATAGTTTTTTATTTCTAAAGAACAAAATGCAAATCTTAGTGCTTGATAGAAATATATAGTTATCCACGGTAAGTGTGTGTGTGTGTGTGTGTGTGTGTGTGTGTGTGTGTGTGTGTGTGTGTGTGTGTGTGTGTGTGTGTGTGAAAGGTATTTATCCGCCACAGTGGGTTCTCTCTTTTGAAAGCTTTCTCTTTGACTGGTATAATTTCTAATTAGGTCAAATTTATATATATGTATATAATTAAATAAATATGATAAAAAAATAAAATTATAAATTTTACAATATTAAATCTATTACAATTAATTTTTTGTCGTATAAAAATATTTTGCCCATATATGTGTGTGTTTAAATAACTCTAATTTTAACGGGGGCATTTTGATCAAAGAAGTTCAAAAGTTAAACTGAACAGTTTATTATTTAGGTAAATAGAATTTGTGTAACATATATTTTAATTTTAATTGAGATTTATATGAATCTTTAAATTAGATGGGAGGCTTGTATAATTAAGAAAAAAATAAAGGGTTATTAAAGTATTTTACTGCATCTTCGACCTTTTTAAAATTAAAAATACCTACGCTCTAAATTTAAAAAAAAAATGTGTGCATAATTGATGGTTAAAAACATAATATTGCATATTATTAGGGTCTCTAAATTGCACAATTCCAATGTTTTTTGCATTGATTGGGATGAACTGTCAATTGTTAAATTGACAGATTAAAACCTCTAAAGTTTTCAAAATGATTAATCTCGAATTCAAAATAGTTGGGTGATAATGTGTTCGTTTGGGATAACTTATTTTTAGATAATAATTACTTATAATTCGTGATTTACGATATACAAGATAAATATGTGAGAAGAGTTTTATCTCAATTTATATAATAAATATTTATTTCTTAAAAATAAGTGATCTCAAACTCACGTTAATAAAATCAAAAGTCAAGGGAAGAAACGTCCAATGGCATCATAAATTGGAAAAAGAAAAATTCTTCGTATTTTGAGCCTTTGTGAATTTGCCCGCATAACTTGAGTAATAAAAATTTTAAATTTACTCAATGTTTGTCCTCATTGCTCTAATTACATGCAACTGTCAAGGGAGCTAACATTCGAATATATGTGACTAAAAAATCAATTTATTAGAAGTGAAATGATTTACCAAAAAAAATGTTTCAGCCAGATAGCTAATATTGAAATCATGCTTGAAAATAAAAATATGGAATTCCAATTTCTTTAAAATTAAATATCAACACCAGAAAATATATTTATTACAATTGTTAAAAATCGTACTATTCAAACGATAAATAGGATAGCTCATTAGATTGCAAAAATCATAGAGATTGTAACTTGAGGACTTGAGGTGGCTGAAATTAAAATTTAGACCATTACCCGTCAGTCGTATAGCATTTTATTCGTGTGGTGACATGTCGCGATACTAGTGGTGGAGAAATAGGCTTATCCTGAACACAGCACCACACTGGACAATATCCCAAAGCAATCGAGGTGGGGCCATCTCCCCACTACCCCATAATGAATTCAGGCCCCGTTTATAATTTCAACACCCCAAAAGACCAGAATTTTTTTTATTGCAAAAAAGGAGTCAAAGGGCGATTTAAAAAATGACATGTGTCAGTGGGATGAGAATTGGCGGGAAGTAAAAGGCATGTGGCCACGTACAGGTGGCGGTTAGATCACGAGTAGTGAGAGAATACACGGTCACACAAAGAGAGAGAGAGAGAGAGGGCCCCACCTGGATCCAGCGCTTTGTCCTCCACCCAACCTCACCCCGAAACGTGACACCAGAACTGGGGTTTCCGGGTTGAACCGGCGTATTTACCCAATCGTCATGGATTACGTGTCCATGTTGTGGGACCCACTGCACGCCTTCCGAGATCTCTGCCCTGCGAAGAAGGTGTGGGCGCTGAAGCGGAAGGCCTGGAGTTCTGTACTGTTGCAGTGTAGCCACTTGCCCGATTGGTATTGGGTGCAAATGGGGCCCACGTATTTTTTTCAAAATGACCTTTTTGTCCCGATTCCTTCCTGCCGTGGGTTTCTTTCTTTATCTTTTTTTTTTTGGGATATTCTTAATACGTTTTCCTGGAAATAATTTCACTTGAACTAAAACAAATCATTCCTCTCGTTAATTTGATTTTAAAATTAAATAATTATCGAAATTTTAAGCTTCTTTAATATAAATGAGAAATTTAAAAATAATAAATGATAAGCAAAATTGTACAATGATATAATAATTTAATATAGTAATTTATATTAATGACTAAAAAGATTTCTTTGTTAGAGTAGTACTTCTTTTTCTTGCTCAGTATTGACTTTTGATTTAAAATTCATTTTTTTATGATATTTTAAATAATTTAATTTAAAACTTGAGTTTTCATTTAGATTCCATTTTTCCCCGATAATGCTTGGTTAACTTTAAATGCTCTGAAGATTTAATTTTTGCAGCTTTTAAATATTATAGTTCTAGTAACATTTATCAGGAGAAATTCATTTACTCCTTAAATTCTGTAAATTATCTCACCACAATGTAAGCCATTTATAGCAAAAAATTTTAATTCAAAATATAAATCACTTGTTAAATAATGACTTTTCATCAATTTTACCTTTGTTTAATTTATATTAGAAAGAGAGGAAAGTAAAAGATGTGTATGTGAAGATCATTTATAAAATAGAGAGAGATAAAAAAATGCAATAAGGCCAGATGTAAAAAAATATTATCAACTTAGTGTATTTTTTAGTATGTAAGAATAAGGTATAAGTGACTTTTATATATATATATATATTACATAAATAAGAAGACTTACCTGTATTTGGTTGAATGACAATTAAATTAGGAGAAAAATATAGTATAGGAAAAACAAATTAATCAATGGAGGCACTCAAGTTTCGTTAATGGACAAAAAGAATAATAATATTAATGATAAGCGTGTTTCTTCCACGTTTTAATACCACCTTTTTGACATCTCGTGTGTCATTATCCTCGCCATAAGCTCAGGACATCCTTATCTAACCTCAATAATCCCAATCACTGGCTCCAATAAATGCACTTTCCTCTTCTTTCCATGCATCACTCCTAATAGATTTCGGTTTTTATAATTAACATGGAAGGTGCAATATACACGGTTTATCTCGAACAAGCACGCACACGGTTTATCTTGCTTGACCACAAAAAATATACACGGTTTATATCTGGGCAAAACAAATACATACACTGTTTATCTTATAGTAGAAAATTTTGATTGGACAAAAAAGAGAGTTAAAAATAAATGTATGCATTGGGGGTTTTTGTAACTCAAATTTCAATCTAAAATATTACTAACCTGAAGAGTACTTAATTCCTATCTACTTCCTCCGGTCCTAATTATAAGATAAAGTTGATTTTTTTGGAGAAATTAAAGAAACCCATTAAATTACTTTAGAGTGTTTATATTTTTAGTATCTTTAGATTATATATTAGTTTATTAGTCAAATTAAGTAGTTTGGAGAAAAAAATAAAAATAAAAATACTCTAAAGTAATTTAATTGGCTTCCTTAATTTCTCCAAAAAAGTCAACTTTATCTTATAATTAGGACCGGAGGGAGTATCAATTTTATCCATATTAATGTTTAAATGTAGTGGCTCCTTATATTTTCCCCTTTCATTCAAAACCTTGTTCAACTGGGTAAAATTGGGGGAAAATTCAATTTAAGGTATTTTTAATGAGTTAATTGTCGTTTCCTTATTATAACGAAGTAATTGAAAATTGCTTATATTTTAATCTGAATGGATTAGTGGTTTCTTTGGTTCTTACCGTAAGGTACCTCTAGCCACCTATAATTAAGTAATTAACTTTTTCTGAAAAATAAAAAAAATCAAATTTATCCACATTAGATAGCATGAATTATATCCCAAAACATATAAAAAGTTGTAATTAATGAGATTTTAAAAAGGAAACTTTTAAGAAACTGATTAGTCCCCCTCACCTGGTGACTTGTATTATAATATAACAGGACCACTTGTTTCTTATATAAGGTGTTTTTATAATAGGGACTGGCGGGATTACATCAACAAATATACTCATATGGTTCTGTTTATAAAACTGAGAGAGAAGGATTTGTTTGTTTGATTTATAAGTCACATTATTAAAATTTTTATATGAATGTACAATTTTAACTTTTATTTATTATTATATAAATTTGTTTCTTATGAGGTATAGTGTTCATCATATAAGAGTAAAGTTGAAAATTTATTAAATTTTAAAATAAAATTAATGAGATTTAAAGATTTTCTTAATAATAATGAAATATATTAAAAATGACTTATAAACATGATAAGATGAGCAATTAGATAAACTTGTTGTTAATTTTTACCTAACAACACAGGAGTGAATATCAGTTCTCAAAGGCCAGGGATCCCAATATTTCTACTTCTCCTATCCACAATATAATACTAGTATGATTTAACTGTGATAGATTAAAAATGATAGTTTAAAAATTTATATACTTAACTAAAGGTGTAAAAAATTTGTAAAACTTTCAAGTGTCTAATAGTCAAAAGTTAACACGATATCAAGAATGCTGAATTAATTTTTTATATAGTTTTAATTTTACACGAACACAACACAGGAAAAAATATTTGCAGACAATCATTAAATTATATTTATATTTTAGACCAAGTAATTTTTTTTTTTGAAAAAAAAAATCATATTAGGCACCGAGGAGCATATTGAAGAAAATAAACAAGTAGCTGTGGCCGGAACTTGAACCTGTTTGTTGTCGAGTTCCCACTAATCCAAAAATTTGCCAACAACCATAAAAATTGAACGTATATTCTGCGTGTTTCCAATTAATGATAAGTTTGGAGTTTGGTAACCAGAAAATAATTCATAATTAATATTCAGGTCCAAAAAAAAACAAGAAAAATTAATACCATACATAAGGTTAATAAACACGTTAAATAACTTAAATCATACAAAGTCTGATAATGTTTCATTAAAATTTCCTTCATAATAAAAAATTCAAGCATTTAATTTTAAATATCATCATTTTCATCAAGAAAACGTAAAAAATTACAAAATGATCAGCAATATATTGAAATTATAAAATGATGCTCCCTTGCATCCTAAATATTGAAGTTATATACTTTTAAGAAATACTCCTATATATTGGTTTTTTTAAAGTACTATACCACTCCTTAATACGCTTTCATTGACTCCTTCTGTCTTGAAGGAATATCTCATCAACATGTGTAATCAACAAGTGAGTTTAGAAAATAAATTATGAATCTATGAGACAATAAAAATTAAACGATGACGTTTTAACTTCTTCCAAGAGACACTAAACATTGTGTGGCCAAATTCAAAGTTGCTTCCAGCAAGGAAAAAATATAAAACAAAACAAAAATGAAAAAGAGTTTTCTTTTTTTCTTTTAGATGATATGCCTAAAGTTTTTCTTTCTTTTTTCTTTTTGGATACGGATGTGCCTAAAGTTTTTTCCCCTTCTGATTTTTTTTTTTTTGGCCTTCATTCCCCTTCTGATTAGATGTTTATAGTTTTCTAAATTGCAAGCATTAGCTCTCATAGTCATAATTAGTTATTTACGAATAACATTGATATCCGCTCAACTGGTTCACTGTAAAACTGTAAAGAGAGGCTTGGCAGCGTTTTTATTTATTGATAAACGTGAGGTGTGAACGGAATAAAAGAAGGAAAACAACCGGCCATCTTTAATATGCTGATATTGGAAGTTATATATGTAATAATAATGGTGGAGTTTGGTCTTAGCCAAAAAGTCCCTAATTGAAAAATTAATTGTCTATTAGTATAAGGGATGTGTGGTCGTTTAAGAAAAATAGTAATGTGTAGAAAATGATAAAATTGCACATCACTGAAACTCAATGATAATTCGTGGAATGTCATTTGCATTTACACTCTAACTTGATTTTTACATTACAAAAAGTCATTTGCAATTTATGGACGGTCATTTACAATTCATAGAAGGTTACTTGTATTTGCATGTAAGGGAAAGTCACTTGCATTTTAACTTAATTTGCATACCACGGAAGTTCACTTGCATTTTAGCTTAATTTACACACCACATAAGCTTAGTTGTAATTCGTTGAAGGTCATTCGTAATTCGTGGTTTAGCTTCTCTTATACCGATATGCCATGATTCACCTTCATTTCATTCTTCGTCTCCCTCCATCACCAAATTTGTCATGGCTAGCTACTACACAAGATCTATTATTTTTCTTTTTGAAATTTGATTTTTGTTTTCAACCAAGTTAAGAAGGTAGATGAGGGAGGAAGCGGTAGCAAAAATCAAAGAAATTGGGGAGTGAAGAAGGAAGGTGCAGTGGTGACAAACAAGGTCACTAGATCTGACATGGTGTTGTAAGATCAACATCGTCGTCATTAGTTGCGGGAGTCACCATTGTTTATTGTTGGAGTTTGCTTAAGGCGAATATAGAGTTTGTGAAGGGTGAAGTTAGAAAGATAAAGGAGATGATGAGGGGGTGAATGATAATAAGGGAACTGATAGGTCAAAAGGTGAAATAGTAGATCCTTATTTCATCGGGGGTGGAATGATTATTTCATATAGTTACTTAATTTTCCCAAATGACCTTAATGCTTTACCTTTTTTTTTTCTGGACCCTATTTTTCAATTAATTTCTCAAATAGGGATTTATATCCAATTTATGCTTGGCCTTGTTGCTCTTGCATTGAAAATAAAATAATTTAATTAATAGTAATAATGAACTTAAGAATGAAACATGGAGAAAGGATGGGATTAAGACGGGTCAAGGGCCGGGCTGTTTGGGCAAAGGAAGGATGATGGCATGATGCAATGCATTGATCATGGAAGCTGGCCAAAAAATAAAAATGCATTGATCACGGAAGCGTGTTGATTATTATTATTACGTAGGGAATCCAAAGTTTCCATCTCAAAAAAAGTAGTTAATGGGGTCATGTGAAATTAATAATGATATTGCCCTCCATATTATATTACTAGCTATCGTACTCCATACAGGAATCAGATAATTAATCTGTGGATGAAAAAAAACATAATAATAATTAGGTTAGTTATTAATAGGTGTTGGTTTACCTAATGCACCCCTTTAATTGTGTGCATTTAAATCATCTCTTGACAAAAAACCCTTAATATGTGTAATTAACAGAGATAATTTAAAATAATAATTATAAATTTAGAGGATAAAGTGAATTAAGATTATATTTTTTAAGACTAAAATAAATCCCTTATCTTATTGATACAGAGTCACAGACAGAATGGAGACGTGTTTATGTGCCAAGTTTTGATTCATTCCCCTTTGTCTTGATTCTCTAAATTCATTATATGATGCGCACTAATATATAAATGTCCTACAATGGTTTCAAGAAGTCGGTCAGATCAACGTATTAAAACTCGGATCAGATATTGAATTAGTTAGGGTATTGGGTTAAAAGTCAGTGAGTTAAGCCGGGGCCAAACCAGAGCTAAACCGATAAGAAATTGAATATTTTAGGCTTATTAATATGCAATTTTAAGAAAAGATATTAAAAAATCAATTTTTTTAAAAAGGTGAACCGGTTCGGTCACTGGACCGAACCGGTTTAGGCACTGGTTCCCGGGCCGGTCCGGTCCGGGTTCCGAAACACTGGTCAAGAATGATTAAAATGGGAAAAAAGATCAATAAAGAGAATATATTCTCATTGAAAAAAAAGACACTTGTGCATGTTTGGGAAAGCGTTTTGTACAGGAAAAACGCACTTATTACGCAAGCCGAGAAAAAACTCCTCTCACATACTTGCCTCGTATACCGTGAATCACGAATTATAAGCACGTTTTGGACAAAAATAAGACATTCCAAACGCACACAATGAGACTCTAACATATTGTAAAATTAAAAATGAATTCGTGTAAAGCATGTTTAAATAAAATTATTAAAATTCTGGTTGAACGTTTTTACACCTTTAAATTTGAGGAGTGTTGAATCTAATCAGCTCTCGTTTTTTTTTTTTAAAAAATATAGTATTAGTTTGAAACAGCGATTAAAAAATTTAAAAACAATTTTTTTTGAGATTTTCTCTAAAATATTCTATTTATTGCCACTGGCACTAATCTTTTATTTTTTCACATAAATAAATATACTGTGGTTACTGACGCAGCAGTGAAAAGAAATGAGAGAAGAGATATGATATCCTGAAAGAGCCCACACCAAAACCGAAAGCACACCGACCAACGCGCCTATGATATGTTCTGCATTATTACGTATATCTCCCACAAATCCCCACGGTTATGCAATATTACGTATATTATTTCTTCTTTATTACATTTATTCGTTTTGGTTGCATTATTTATTGTTCCTTCTTCCAGATAACCACACTATTGGCAGCATCATTCCATTATTTATTATTTGTTATTTATTATTAATAATAAGCGTTTGGATAAAACAAACGCATCATCCTCAAACCATGACAAAATTTTATTTGTGCCAAAAGATTAAAGTTTTTTTTAAAAAAAAAACTAATAATGAGTTGGCTATTTTCTCACGACTCTGGATTAGGATATTAGAAATCTTAAGTCACATGCCATTGACTTCAATTTAACTCCAAGGATTTCATCGCTGTAAGACGGTTGAGGATCTTCTTATCTAGGAAATTAATAATTATTTATTCAAAATTGAAAAAGTAATTTAGCCTTAAGATTGTACTTTTCTTAGCATGTTGAGTTTATTTTGTATGTATTTAGATTAGCGGTAGAAATTATTTTTTTTAATATAATTTTATCTTGAAAATTAGTAATTATTTATTCAAAATTAAAAAAGTAATTTAGCCTTAAGATTGTAATTTTCTTAGCATGTTGAGTTTATTTCGTGCCCATTTAGATTAGTGGTAGAAGATACTTTTTCAATACAATTTACGGTATACAAGATAAATTTGTGAAAGGAGTTGTCTCGACTTACGTGAATGTGTTTTTCACTAGTTTCTCAAAGAAGCCCTTGGCCAAAACAAAACATGTTGAGTTTTGGTGTTGCACTTGAAAAACAATGTTATCTTACCCTTTTGAAAATATAATGTTTTATCAGTCTTAAAATATATAATAATATATGCTCCCTCCTATCCCTAATATAAGAATTAGTTGGGGATTTAATTTTAAATATAAAACCTTAATCCATTCTATCTCCATATTTATTTATTTTTTCTAAACTATAACCTTATTGATAGTACATTTTAAGGGAGTTTGTATCATGTTATAATATCAATGCAAATTATTTAATATGATAGTTTAGGGAAATCAAAACATATTTTTGAAAAACAACTAATTTAATTTTTTTAATATACCCAAATTAATTTAGCAAATCTCATATTAATGATAAGATGTAATAGTTAATATTGTGTGTGTTCGGTAACATTCAAAATCATGGTCTTAGAATCATTTTTCCGTAAATTGAGACAAAACTCTTCTCACATATTTATCTAATAGACTGTAAAAGCTATTCTCCAAAAGCTAATTCGAACACACACATGTGAGTGTTTGGGATAGCTTATTTTTGGGAAATAAGCATTTATTACGTAAGTTGAGACAAAACTCATCTCACATACTTACCTTATATACCATAAATAACAAATTATAAGCACTTATAAATCAAAACTAAGTTATTCCAAACCAACACTAAATAAATTTTAAGAAAAATTGCTGAGAAATGTCTTATTGTACTACCAGTTCAAAGGTACCTAAACTTTGTTTAAAGATTCAAATGTAACTTATCTTTAATGAGTGTTCGGAATAGCTTAATTCTGGGAAATAAACATTTATTACATAAGTTGAGACAAAACTCTTCTCACATACTTACCTCGTATACCATGAATCACGAATTATAAGCATTTATTACTAAAAAATAAGCTATCCCAAACGAACACTTAGTCATTGCAATTCTTCTCTAAACGTGTTCAACCTATCTTTATCTAGGTGTAAAATAAAATATATTTATAGATAAATGAAGATATGTTCCATAATACTACTTTCAGTTATAAATATAAAATCAAGTTGATTTTTTTTTTGTAAAGATTAAGGAAGTTAAATAAATTATTTTTGATTACTTATATCTATCGTTTTTCTCTAAACTAGTTAGTCGTACTTATAAACTGATATATATAATCTAATTATACACAATATATACTATAATCAAATAATATATTTTACTTTCTTAATCTCTAAAAAAAATCAATTAGATATTATATTTAGGAGTAAATGGAGTACTAAAGAAGAATTAACACTATAAAAGGATTTAGTACTTAGATATTCTTAACTAATAAATTTTATAATGAGGAATTTTTTTAGCAATTTCTTCCTGACTTTATGCTAATTATAATTAAATTCAGTAGCAAGAATTAATTTATCAATTAAGTAGTAACAATAAAAAATCTACATCCATCATTGATCGGTCTCATATTCCATCGCAATTTAGCCCATTTTTTACTTCAATTTTTCACCCAAAACGGAGTTATTTGGAGTAAGGGAAGAGAGGGTCCATCCGAGCCCCAGGCCACAGGGAGGGAGGGAGAAGAACCCACAGGTCAGGTCAGAGCCAGCCAACAGCGAAGAACGTACTCTACCCACTTTTACTCTTCGCGTCCTCTTTTTTTTTCTTTTTAAATAAATGCTTTTTTTTTTTAATTTTTATTTATATTTGTATATGTAGAAGGTGGTGGTGCCGTTGAGGTGTAAGGTGTTTGTGCCTTCCTGTTCCTCTTTCTCCTTCCAACCATTTCCTCCTATCTCTCCCTCTGCCTTTTTTCTCATTCCACACCATAATCTCCAATCTCCCAAGAATCTTATTCTGATTTCTTCCATATATTTGACAGATTGAAATGCCTATCTGCGATTGAATCATCGAGAGGCCTCAGATTGCCTTTCTTGGTAGATTGATTCTCTGTTTCGTTTGGTTCCAGTTTATCATCTCCCTCCACAGCCCTTTCTTTTTTGGTTTCCTGTGGAGGATTCTTGGAGAACATGAGGAGAGTCAGAGGAGCCGCCGCTGTCAAACAGGCGGCGGCGATGACGGCGGCGGTTGAACTCAATGGATCCGGTTCAGGGGCGGTTTTAAAAGAGCCTAGGTACCGGGGCGTGAGGAAGAGACCTTGGGGTAGATTCGCCGCCGAGATCAGAGACCCTTTGAAGAAAGCTCGTGTCTGGCTAGGCACCTTTGACTCCGCCGAGGAAGCGGCTCGAGCCTACGACGCCGCGGCGATAGCCCTCCGTGGACCCAAGGCCAAGACCAATTTCCCTATCTCTCCTTCATTTTCGCCGTTCTGTTATCCCACCACCAACCCTAACGTCAACGACGACGTTTTGGATCACCGGTTGTACTCGAACAACGGTTTCCAGGAGCACCAGATTAACCCTCAGAGACCAGCCACCAGCAGCATGAGCAGCACGTCCTTCAGTGGCCCACGGCCACCGTCAACGATGGCCACTGCAGCAGTAAACCGGAGATATCCCCAGACGCCGCCGGTCGTACCGGATGATTGCCACAGCGACTGCGATTCCTCGTCATCAGTGATCGACGGCGACGGAGATGTTGAGGTCGCCGATTTCGCCTCATCGTCGTTCCGTCAACCGTTGCCTTTCGATCTCAACTTCCCACCGTTGGATGCCGCGAACATGGCGGCCGACGATCTTCACTGCACCGCTCTCTGCCTCTGATCTCGAATCAAAGAAAAACGATTCTTAATTTTTTTCTTTACCCTTGTATTTTTGTTTCCCTTTTTTACGCGGAAAAAAATCACCCAAAAAAACAAGAAGAAAATCAAAAGATGATGATCAGATGCGAGATTGTGATGGTATGACCTTAATTCTGTGCGTGTAATCTGCCATGGTGTTCCAGCAGGGGTATTGATCAATGCTCTTCCCCTTTTCTATTCAAAAGAGGAAAAATTTGAAGGGAAAAAAAAAGATATCACGATCTGTTTCTTACTCAAGAATTTTATGGATTAGGGTTTGTAGTGTCCAATGTGGGTGTTGTTCATCTCCATTTTCTCCTGGTTCTTGTCTATCTTTCAGTATGTATATATAAATACTCGTTAAGAAATTTAGAATCATCTCTGGCTCATATTGCTTCTGTCTCTTGCATTTCCTGGAAAATAGTTTCCATTTCTGGTTTGATTGATTCACAGATGCTTGGTGTTAATGGGTGTCTCTGATCATTATTAGATGGGGTCTGTGGGGAATACAACTTTCTTGAAGCCCCTTTTGAATTTTTGTTCATTCGGAGGGGTTTTTCTTCTTTGTTGGAATCATCCTCCTAACTAACCACAGAAAATGGATTTTCCTGGTTGGTTTGGTAGATTTCTTTTTCAGGGTATGGTGTGAAAGAGCAACAGGGAAAGAGGAAGCATCATGTTGCCTTCTATGCACTCAAAAGCTTTTGTTTGGCAGTGTGGTGGCCAATTGGGAATTTTAGGAATTGGGGGTTGAAGAATCATCATTAGGTTGTGTGGATGAAATCATTTCCTTCCCTTTTTTAAACTTTTTTTTTTTTAATTTGTAGTCTTTTCAGATAAACAGTGAGGTTTGAACAAGAACGTGTTGTGACTTTCATTACTGTGGTGGCCGCGAGGAGAGGAAGGAATCCTCTTTTCTTTTTGCTTTTTAGCTTGGGCATGTGGACAAGAGGATTAGCTTCTAAGTAAGGGCGATATCTGTATGCTTGATTTGAAAGATTTTGAAGAAGCCTCTGGAAAACGTCAAAGATTGATCTGTCATTTCACCCCCCCTCTCTCTCAAAAACTCTTTCTTCTTTGGCTTTGGGTTTTGAACGCTTTGAGCAGAAAAGAAAAAGATATGGTGGTCTGTGTGAGAGATATTATCGATTTCCTCACACCTTGCTTCTTTCTTTTCAGATTTCACTGTAACAAGCGTGACTTGATCTGCTGCTAGCAAGTAACTTCTTTTCTTCTGGGAAGCTATGCGAATATTTGGTTTTTTTAGGTTCTGTTTGATTGATTGGACCCAACCTCACTGGGAATAATCATTTGTGAGGGTGTCAATTAATCAATTGTTCCATTTGGTTTTCTTTAGGTTCATTAAGCTTATTAGGTGCTGAATGAGTTAGGATTGAATAAGCATATTTACGAAGTTAAGGTAAAATTATTTTTACATATTTATTTTATATATTATAAATCATAATGGAAAAGTAATTTTTACTGCAAATCCAAATAGAAAGTAAATAATTCAAATGGCTGATCATATTACATTTAGGGTCTGTTTGGTTTAACGGGGAGGGATTTTAATGTTATTTTGTTTGGATTAATCGGAAGGGGAGGAATGATTTTAATATTACCTTAATTGGTTTATGAAGGGAGGAGAAGGAAGATATTTTTATTGAGATAATTTTATTCTCATTTAATGTTGTTTTTTCATACATAGTAGAATGTTTAATAAAATATAATTATTAAGATTAAATAAATATAATCATAATTAAAATTGTAAAATAAATATTTAAAAAACACAAAAAGAGGAGTTCTCGTCTTCTTCCTTTTGAATGGTTTAGAAAATTGATAGTATTGATGAATATCAAGATAATTGCTGGCTCGCGGAAAAATCCCGTCTTTTTGTGAGTATTTAATACTAGCTGCTATATTCTTCTACCTTGATTTCACTTTTTCTTTTTACCAATCATTCTCATTGGTTAGGCGAACATGACAAAAGGGGATTTCACTTGGGGAGATTTTAATTTGTTTGAAGAACCACCTTCTCCGCCCAGGATCATGGCAAGCTAGACTCCAATGCCGGCAAGAAGTCTCCCATAATCGTCTTGATTAGTGTGCTATAGGAGAGGCTGATCAGATCTGCAACATCGAAAGGAAAGATAAAGTTGGGAGGAAGAGAGACAAGGGAGGGACAGTTTGTAAATAATAGAAATAAATATGGATATAATAGTTTTCACATAATAAAATACCACTCTTCTCCTTTAAATCCTCTCAATTTGGGGGTGAGAGGGAAAATTTCAAAAAATTTCCCCTTCCTTCTTATATTTTTTATACTGTCAATCAAGGGCTCCCCTTCGCTAAAACAAACACACCCTTAGATAATAGTATTATTTTTTTGTCCCAAACGGATTAGGGATCCTAGGAACTTTCTCGAGTGTTAAAGGATTTATATATGGAAGATATGCAAAGGTTTTTATTAAAGTTGTAGTTTTGCTCTGAGTTCGCTTTTTCTCTCTATTGAAACTTGCACCGTTTCCACTCTCAATGGAATATTCCACTGTCCGTAAGGTGCTCCAAATAGGCCGCTGGAGGACCTCAATATGATAAATGCTCCAAAGAAATCCAAAAAGGAAGTAAAAGAAGATGCGTTAATGTCTGACCAGATGATCGATGCTGAGGATTTTGAACCAGATCAAATAGAAAAGATACACGAGCCTAAGCCTAAACCGTTCTCTTATAGGGACTCTCTCATGGGTTTCAAAGGAGATGATTTTAATGGCGTATTATATGGCACATCGTGTATGGAAGAGGATCCTTTGATTTCGGATTTGTTAGATCAAACATGGAAGATGCCTGAATCGTATGAAGAATTGAAGAAGCTAATGAAGGTATATCCATCTATGCCACTCACTGAGGAGGAATACAACGAAAGTTGTCAGCAATGGAATAATGCACTAATCATCATTGTGTTGGGAGCCAGAATAAATGTTCGCAAGTTAAAGGAGCTGGTTTGTCGTATATGGAAATTTAGTGAGTTTGAGTTGGTGGACCTATCAAATAACTATTATGTGGTGAGGTTTACAAATGCAGAACACTGGGGAGTACATTATAAAAAGATACTCTTTAAAGGACCATGGGTGGTGGCTCGTCACAGTGTACTGGTTCAGAGATGGTCGCCGCATTTCGATCCTTTTCACAACTCGTTGGGATGCATAGCCACTTGGGTAAGAATCCCCAACATTCCCTTGCAATGATATTCAAAAAAATGCATAATCAGGGTGGGTGTATGATAGGGAAAACTTTGAAGGTTGATCTGTTTACCTTGGTTGGTAATGACAAGGAGAGAACGAAGGTAGAGCGAGGTAGATATGCTAGGATTTGTGTTGAAATTGATCTAAAAAAGAGACTTATATCCAGAGTTATTATTGCACAATCCATCTTTAATGTTGAGTATAAAGGCTTGGATATGATCTGTTTTGGGTGTGGACGGTACGGCCATAAAAAGGATGCTTGCCCATGGAAACAAAATTGTAAGGAGGACTCAGGCACCCACTCGCAACCAGAAAACAAGGTGACGTCGCGTATAGCACAGGGAAAAAATTTACCGGCAGAAGGAGAGGAGTTTGGGCTATGAATGTTCGTCTGAAAGTCAAACAAAGCTTGGGTTTAGAGGTCAGAGGTCAGCAAAGTTCATGCGAAAGGAGGAAATCAGAGTACAAAATTTGAAAATAAGATAGAAAGAAGATTACAAACCTCGCGATTTGCTGTGCTAACAAACTGGGAAAATGGTATGGTGGTGTCAGAGAAGCAAAGAAATTGCAGAAGTGAGAAGGAGGAAGCATCGGACGTGACTGGTGGAGAAATGCTGATCTACAAGGAAAGAAATAAAGGTGTAAATAAAATTCATATGCCTGTGGGCCTGACGAGAGTACAGGAGAAAAAAGCCCTGCTGGGTTCGAAGAATGTATATGTGGCGAAAGGGAAAGAAAATGTGAAGCCCATTAGTTGTGATAACCAAGCCCAAATCTTGATGGATCATAACGTTCAAAGTGTTGAGGGGCATAGAGTACAGGGCCCAAAAGTAAATAGATCGGTAAAGGGCATGGGCTAACGATCATAACGTTCAATGCTTACTTGGAACCAAAAGATAAAAGTGGGGGGGGGGGGGCACTCCTAATGTTCGATCTATGACTCAATTTAGGGAGTGTATAAGATGTTGTGAATTGATGGAGGTCCCGGTGATTGGTGAAAGTTTTACGTGGGAAACGAGAGAGATTAAAGACGATTGGACTGGGCATTTTGTAATATTGATTGGGAGATGACTCATGTAGACTTCAAAGTTATTCACAGGCTCAGGTTCAAATTGGATCACAGGGTGATAGTCGTTTCTCAGTTCTCAGGGGAATTCAAGTGTCAAGAACTATCCAAGATTAAATTTCAAATATTAGGCTGCTTGGTGTTTAGAAGAGAAAATTCGATGATATGGTTCAAATGGCGTGGCAAGATAAATCATGGGAAGAAGGTTGTAAACAATTTAAGAGCCTGGCCACTGAACGGAATCAACAGGTGGTGGGAAGTATCCCAAGAAGGAGAAAGAGGATATTAAAGAGGTTTGAAGGGATTGATTGGGCTAGGCAAATATATATACATGCGGGTTTAGAGAAGTTAGAGAAGAAATTATGGCATGATTGTGTGAAAGTAGTTAATCAGGAAGAATTACTATGGTTCCAAAAATCCAGGTGCAAGTGGCTACAGTATGTGGACATAAACACAAAGTTCTTTCATTCTTTGACGATTGTTAAGAAAAAGAGAAGGAGTGTTGATGCTTTACAAAATGAACAAGGTGACTGGATTACTGCTCAGGAGGCTCTGAAGAGGATGGCAATTGACTATTTTAAAAAATTGTACTCAAAGCAGTCTAGAGTTGTACCAGTTCTAAATTGGCCGACTAGCTTTCCAATGCTATCAGAAGAACAACTGTCATCCATGCAAAGAGAAATATCCTTGGTTGAGATAAGAAATACAGCTTTCGAAATGGGGGCATTCAAAGCACCAGGACCAGACGGGCTGCAACCCCACTTCTCTCATTCTCAGTGGGGAGTGGTGGGGACCAAGGTATGTGAGCTAATATGGAGAATGGTGGTTGACCTGGGGGATATTGTGAACATAAATTAGACTAATATATGCTCGATTCCCAAGGTAGATAATCCCACTACTGTAAAGGATTTTAGACCAATTTTCTTATGTAATATAAGCTTCAAGATCCTGAGTAAGGTGATAGCGAATAGATTGAAGAAGGTAATGGATCAGTTGATTCTTCCAAACCAATGTAGTTTTATCTCGGGAAGACAAAGCTGTGATAATATTATAATTACACAGGAAGCAATTCATACTATGAGAACAAAAAGAGGAGGGAGAGGTTATCTTGCAATCAAAGTGGATATGGAGAAGGCTTATGACAGATTGGATTGGAGATTTCTTAGATTTAATCTTCAGAGCCTCGGTCTAACTGAGAGGTTTACCCATCTAATTATGCAGTGTGTATCTTTAGCTTCTATAAGGGTGTGTTGGAACGGCTGTTTGTCGGATACCTTCCTTCTATCTAGAGGTATTCGGTAAGGAGACCCCATGAGCCCATACCTGTTTATCCTATGTATGGAAAGACTGAGCCAATAGATAAAATTGGAAATTGACGAAGGAAGATGGAAACCACTATGTTTCTACACCAGAGGTCCATAAGTTTCCCATCTATTTTTTGCGGATGATTTGATCTTGTTTTGTGAAGCTTCGCTAGAGCGTTGCAAGAGTCAGGGATATTATGCAACTCTTTAGCACAATTTTAGGGCATAAAATTAACTTGGCCAAATCCAAGGTATATGTTTCAAGAAATGTCCAATTTAGTTGAGCAAACCAGTTTAGTCAACTGCTGGGAGTATGTCTTACTCCAGATTTGGGCAAGTATTTGGGTGTGCCACTACTGCATAAAAGGGCCAATAAAGTAATTTTTGGTCTTCTATTGTCGAAGATTGAAAAGAAATTATCAACCTGGAAAGGCCAGTTACTAAGTATAGCCAGGAAAGCAGTTCTCATTAAGTTTATGCTATCAAGCATTGCTTACTATCAAATGTAATCTCTCCTTATTCCAAAAGGTGTATCGGCTGAGATAGAGAAGAGCACAAGAAAGTTCTTTTGGAACTAATATCCAGAGGGTAAGAAACTCCATTTGATTTCCTGGGATGTAATTTAGAAGGAAAAGTTACTTGGGGGATTAGGTTTTAAGGACCTTGTGAGCCAGAATGAAGCATTTATCTTGAAATTATAGTGGGGATTGGTACAAAACCAAACGCTCTCTGGGTAAAATGTTTACGTGCCAAGTATGCTTGCAGTGAGGGGAAAATTCCAAGTGTGGAAAAAAAAGAAACCAATTGGAGGTATGGAAAGCTATATCGAGTGTCTGGGATACTTTTCGAAAGGGACTAGGCAGTAAGTTGGGCAACGGACAAACAACAAATGCTTGGTGGGAGTTGTGGTTACAACTGGATTACCCTTTCATACACTATGTTGACCGAAATCATCAATTAGTAGACCCAGATGCTACAATTCACCAGTTTATGACACCTGTAGGGACCTGGGACATAGCTAAGTGGAAGCTTTTCCTGCCGAACTGGGTGGTTGAGAAAATTGCATTAATGCAGCCTCCTCTACGGACAGGGGAAGACCGATTTTGGTGAAGATCTTCAGATGGAAATTTCAATATGAATTCTGCTTACAAGTTAATTGTGAATCAGAGTGAGGTAACCAGGGAGCCTATGTGGAAAGACCTTTGGAGGTGATCGATTCCAGAGAGGGTGAAGTTCTTCCTATGGCAGTTGTTTCATGAGAGATTGCCTACTAATTCACTCAGAGAAAAACATGGCCTTACTAATCTCTCGGAGTACCCTTTTGAGTGTGACTGTGAGGAATCAGTGATACGTATTCTAAGAGATTGTGAGGTTTCAAACACTGTGTGGCTTTCTATAACTAACCCTATATATTATTCTACTTTTTTCAATGGTAATTTGCAAGACTGGATAAAATGGAACCTCAAGAATGCACCAGGAAGCAGATCCTTCCGCAGATGGGCGTGGATCCGAGTCTTTGCTTTGATGTGCTAGCTATTATGGAAGAACAGATGCAAGAAGGCATTTGAAGGGGTTAGTGATTCTCACAAGAGCCTCATCCATTGGTGTAGCTATCTACTTCAAGGAGTTGAAGATGGTAGATTTAAACATATGATATTCCAGGTGCCAAGTAGTGAGGACGCTCAATGGTTTACCCCACCAGATGGATATGTCAGAGTTGATGTAGACGGTTCGGTGAATCATCTGAAGCAAGCGGCATGTGGTGGCATTGTTTGTGACAGTTCTGGAGCATGGTTATGCGAATTTCAAGAGGAAGCTCGCAGGTGGCTTGTCGTCAATGGCTATTGAAATGCAGGCTATCAAGACCGGCTTAGAGGTGTGCAAGAGCCAAGGTCTTAGAAAGGTAAAGCTTTTCTTAGATTCATTGGAGGCGATTCAATTACTATTAATGGAATATAGTCAGAATCATCCGATGGCTGATGAAATTAAAGAAGTTAGAGCATTATTGCTTTTAGATTGGGATATTTAGATTACTCATTCTCATAGGGAAGCCTTGCGTTGTGCTGATATGTTAGCTAAAGTAGCTCATAATGCGAACAGTGAGCTGTAGATTCTTCAAATACCCCTAGCTTTTTGTTCAAATCAAATGGTTGCAGATTTAGGCTGACATTTATGATGTATTTCATTTGTGCAAGTGTATGTTAGGTCACTAGTATTTATATCCCAGCTTGGAGCTAGTCTTTGTTATTCAAAAAAGGATTTATATATGTGGGTGGGTTTCAGATCACTAGAAATAAGTGTTTTTATGCTTCTCACACGTACAATATTAAACTACTTAAAATAAGTTGATTCAAATGAATGGTATCTTATCTTACAAAATCATGGGTGTTGTTCAAGGAAAGTTCAATGACCATCCATATATTGCTAAAGCCGAGCATTCGGGCCGAGCCCATCGGGCCGGCCCGTTTAGGCCCGAGCCCGTCGGGCCGACCCGTTTAGGCCTGAGCCCATCAATGGCCGGGCCTATGATTTAGAGGCTGAAAATGGAAGCGGGTCTAAAAGGCATGGTTCTATAACCCAGACCGGACCGGTCGGTCCGACTCAGAAACCGGCGAACCAGCCTATAGACCGGTAGACCGGTCCGGTCCGGGTTAATATTTAAATTTTTTTTTATTTTTCCTTTAGATTTTCATACTATAAGTATAAAATTTTCAATTTTTCACCGGTTTGGCCCCGATCTGACCCACTAACCCTTAACCTAGTACCCCGACTGGTTCAATACCCGGTCTGGGTTTTAATACCTTGCTAAAAGGACCGGCCCTACATTTAGGCCCGTTTAATTTTTTTTTAAAATGGGCACAAGGCAATGAGCAACAAGCATTGGTCAGAGGGTAGAGTTAACCTAAACTAGCCCTCATATTAGAAATGCTCTCATACTAACTCAGACCTCATTTGAAGCTTCTCTTCTTTGATTTTTTTTCTCTTTTTGCATGTATACGCCAAAATCTAAATCAGGTGTTATATTATTACTGACATTTGAAGCTTGTAAGCTTGTTTGATTGTAGCTGTGAACTAATTTAATTGGTTATTGACATTAATTATGGTTTGGACTTAAATTTTAGTGTTTGTGTTCTATTAAACTTGGATAATATTTATGTTTTTAAATTAGTGTTGATGATATTTATGTTTTAAATTAGGTATTTTAGTCTTTATGAGAATAAGAAACAAAAAAGTCATGGAAAAAAAAACTTAAACGGGCTTAAAGCCCGCGGGTCTACCTTAAACGGGCCGGGCCGTTCTAAAAGGGTACTCATTTAGGCCCGAGCTTGTCACAGGCCGGTCCATTTTCCCAGCACTAGATATTGTTTGTGCATGAAAAATGGAAATAAATAAATTCTTGAAATGGATTGCCATTTATAGTTCTTGTATCATTATGTATCAAATATGACTTTTTCTTAATTTCTGAAAATTATGGGATGAGTTGAAAATTATATATTTGGATTAGAGCCGGGAAAACGGGCTGAGCCTGTCGGGCCGGCCCTTTTAGACCCTTGCCCTTCAAGGGCGGGGCTTGTAAATTGTAGCCTCAAAAGGAAGTCGGGCCTAAAAGAGCCGGCCCTGTAGAGCCTCGGGCTTAAAGGGCTGGCCCTTTAAGCCCATTTATTTTTTATATTTTTTGCTTGGAAAGGAATCATATTATATTTTTGAATTGCTCTATTGAATCTATATGTCACTCCGTCCTCATATTGTATAGAGTATGATTTTTTAGTATATTGTTTTGTCTAATTGAATTATATTATGATTTTTGAGTATATTGTTCTGCCTATTTAGAATAAAATCATATTATATACTATTCTGCTTGATAGAGTATGATTTTTGATGGAGGTTGTGATTATTTAACTACTTGAACCTACTACTCAAAGTGAAATACAATCAAATATCCTTGAAATTGATGATAGTGGCAAAGAAGGTGAAAATGATAGTCATTATACTCATGTTGTTTAAAGGTTATAGTATTTAGCTTCTTGCCTTCTTATACTTTGGCATTTGTGTAAGTTACTTATGGACATGATTTTACCTTTGATTATATATTAGTAACTGTGTTTATTTGTTGCAAGAGACGTGTTATTTAAACCTTAATGTTGACAACATTTACGTATTAAATTAAAACTTTAATCGTTATTATTTACTAATTATATTTCTATGGGGAAAATATGCAGGAAAAATAATTAAATATTGTGAAAAGGACTTCCCGACCCTGGCCCTGATGCTCTAGGGCTGGACCTTGAAAAACTACAATTTTCCTGATTCCAAACCCTTTAGGGCCGGCCCTGATTCCCAACTCTAATTTGGATGGTCAAAAATTCAATCGATCAAACAATTTCATCATATCTCAAGTTGACAATTTCTTTCCCCCAAATAATTGGAGTTGGGGTGGAGATAATGGGACCTGTTGAAGGAAGGTGAAGGTCTTATCCCAAATGGCCGAATGGATTTAAAAGATTTTGTCACTTAAAAAAAAAAAAAAGAAGGAGAACAATGGTGGCACCTAATTGGGCCTATGATTATGGTATATCGTATACCTCAACTCACCAACCAAAAAATATTTAACATATTAGGCTCAAAGGCACACATGGAATCTGGTCAAAAAAAGAGAAGCATAAAAAGAAATCAAGAAGTTAATAATAATATATATAATTATATATGTGATAGTTATACTTATATTATTCTCTAAGGCAAAAAAATAGTGCTATTGTAAGCCAGAGATATGTTTACCAAGACCCAGGTTTAGGGACCCATTTGAATTGAACACGCCTCTATGAATTTTTATATATATTTGGTATTAACTTCTATTACTTTTTGTACTCTTCTTCTTCCTCTTTTAATTTTTTTATTTTGTCTTCTAATATTAAATTTAATTGGCGAACACTAAACCCTGTTCTTTTGACATTTTGCAGATCTGTGAGACTTTTAATGGGTTGAACATTCTTAAATGAAAACGAAATGCATCTATCAGTGAAAAAGAAATGTCTTCAAGTCCGAATTGGCTGATTGAGAACCCACCACCATGCTTAGTTTTATGATAGCATAGTTTTTTATACCTATGATTTAGGAGTAGTTTGATTTTGCTTTTAAAAGCATTTTTTTTTGTTTTTATGAAAAACACAAAAATTGTGTTTGGAAAATAATTTTCAAGAAGTTGTTTTTTAAAAAATAAAATAATTTTTAGTTATTTTCTTGTTTTTATTTTTCTATTTTTGAGGCCGGCACCTATTCATTATCGACACCACAGTACTAGTGATGACCATCATTATGTTATCACCGGCGACAGCCGTTGCCAAGTTACTTCAAAAATATATTTTTTAAAAGATCTATCCAAACAATTTTTTCTTTTGTTTTCAAAACTTGTTTCCAAAACACTTTTATAAAACTATTTTGAAAAAAAATAGATAATAGAATCAAACAAGATCTTAATTACGAGCTACATACAATTTTTTTAATGTAAAGCTTAGAGTGTGAAATCTTTCAACCACTTGTACATAATGAACATTAAGATAAATTCGGTATTTCTCAATCTCACTTACAATTCAAAAACTTATCTCACTAAAGGGATCGTGTGTCGCCATTTTGCTTTATGAAAAAACAAATTTCTTGATAGATTATTAATTAAAAGATCTCGCTTTATAACTTCATTGAGTGTTCGCTTCATTCTTTCTCTAAAGATGAAGGCTCTATACTGCTTGATCAACCCTCCTTATTGGCACATCCAAAAACCTTTTTTTATCATATCCAAATCACCTTAGATGATTTTCTACCATTTTTTCTTTAATAGATGTTACTCCGACTTATTCACATATATGATCATTGTGGATTTTATTTTTTTTTGTATGATTACGCATCGATTTTAGCATCCTCACCTTGGCTACCCGCACTTTATATTATGTTATCCATTTAAAGCTTAACATTCACTATCATATAATATTTGATGATCTTATGATAGTGAGATAAAACTTTTTTTTTACCTTGTTAGGTATTTCCTAATAACAAACAACTCCATAACAAGTATATCTAAGCATCCACAACTCACCAACTGAAACAAAACTAAAAGAAGAAACAAAACAAAGCAATTAAGCAAAAGAAAATTGTCACGCCCTTGTCTCATTTTCAAATTTTTCAGAGTATTCGCGGAAAACGATATGCGGTTTAGTAGGCAACACAGGAATAACATAACTATACTGATAATATGTGTATGATTACATAAATTCCCCATAGGGGTTTGTACATGATATTTACGATTAAGGTAGCCGCACAAGGCTACAGGGTGTCTAAACTCATCCTAGTGAAACAGAAACTTTTTCCCGTCTTCGTTCCACTACTGTAATCCCCTCGTACAGTACTTTACATTGTTGTTTACATATCTTCTGTCCTCTCCTGTCTAAATCGTTGGTAGGAGAGGGTGAGATTCAAGAAAATCTCAGTAGGAAACAGATACCATAATGCATGCATGATTGATGCTATGTGTATGGCATGTTAACTTTATCTAGATGTATGCCCCATAATGACATTTTTGCATGCTCAATGTTTCATACAACAAGACTATGGCCATAGCGAAAACTGAAACAGAGCTTCATTTATTCAAATATGCTCTACACAATCAAGTAAAGCAATCACATACATCATTACACAATCAAAGATATCAAATACATGCAAGTAAGGTAAGTCCCTACCTCCAATCTTTCTCCTCGATTTGCGTGCCAACAGTCGGGGCTCCATATTCGATCCTACAATGTCAAATGTACTATTTAGATACTTCCATAGTGTTTATGGGGGTTATATGAGTCTATCTTGAAAAATTACTAAAATACCCCCAGGGACCCGGCCCATTCTACCCGACTACTCGGTCCGGTTGTACTTTTCTCGAAAATCTAACTTGGGCTATCCTGACATATTTTCGCCCAAAGAATCCATTTCTGGACTCGAAGTTACCAAATTCACTGTCAAAAGATGAAATTGCCCTTGGCAGCCTTTATTTCAATGTTTCAGGGGCGTTTTCGTAATTATACTTTCTCGGCGTTTTTCGAAAAAGTGCCCAACTGTAACCCCACTTAATTTTCCCTCCTGAACCCGATGGAATCATCAAATCATTGAAAATCCAACTCTAAGGCCCCATTTATAGTGCTAGCCGAAATATATGGGTTTTTAGGGTAAAATCGGGGTTTTTCGGTTTCAGTCTCGTAAACACGTTTTTTTATATTCCTAACCACTTTATTGACTATTCCATTAAGTTACAACTACCATTTAGTACCAATTTGGGCAACATAACCCCTAGGAAAACCCATTTTCCATTTTTACAATCAAGGACAATCCGGCGAAATTTCATCGATTAAATTGCCCACAACAACTAGAATAGTTAATATACAAAGGTTTAGAAGTTACCTCAAGCTCCCACTAGCTCTCCCTTGATATGGCTGAATCCTAGGTGCTCAACATTGAAATTTGAGCTTCCAAACCTTTGTAAGTTTGTCCTCCTCCTTTTCTCTCTCTCTAAAATATGAACGTTCTCTCTCTCTTCAGTTGCCGTTTCACGCCAGAAATGAGCTCAAGAGGAAGAGGATGATGATATATTGTTATATCATAATTTACTTTAATTTTCCAAATTTTTGGATTTTTACAAAATTTTGGCAGATTTCTGCTCAAACTTTGAAAAATCATAACTAATTCTAGAAAAATCGAAATGAGGTGATTCCAAAGCCTATAGAACCCTTATTGAGTATAGTTTTAAGGAAAAATATAAAATTTTGCTTTCTGGAATCACAAAATTCCAAGAATTTCAATCTTTGCATATTGTTCCAGAAATTTCACAGTTTTTATGTACTGACTTCAAAAATTAATATATTTTTATATATAGCTCTAATTGAGTCATATGACCTATCAAATTAAAGCTTAGGATGTCTACTTTCATTCTGTAAAATTTCATAATTTTTGCTCATCATTTGGTCATTAAAAATCACATGACAAGCTCACTACCTTATAGACGATTTCACCAAAAACATAATTACTTTCTCCAAAATTCACCATTTTACTTTCTTAATACCCCAAAGATATTAAAATCATTAGGGGATAAATTGAGGCTCTTGCTAAATTGGGGCTTAGCAGTCCACTTAATTTAGACTTATTCTCAAACCTCTAATCCTAAATTTCGAAGTATTACAAAAATTCAGCTTCATATTGTAACGGCCAATTCCTCGTGGGGAATGCACCATGACAATGGTTGGAGGGGGTGATCGTCTTGCAACTTACTTTATTGGGCCCACACGCTTATACACCAAAGTTGCTTTTGTACTTGCAGCACTCAAACTCTCTCTTTCATTAAGAGAGGTCAAAACATTGTGAAGACTCTTGCAATTAGGATCTGTGGGTAATTAGATATAGGACATGGGCATCATATGAAATATGATATGAAACATATGGACGGGTAATATATGGTGTGAATAGATTGATGTTCACTACATGTGCCCAAGATCAGACTCCAGCTTTTATAAAACATTTTTTTTGTTAGGCACATGTATCCTTGTATTGTATTTAAGGTAATTCTATTCGAGATATTGTTGGATACTAAGTATAGGCACCCCTCATAGAGTCATAGTGGAGATTCGAACCTTGTTCGCCACGTAGTGAAATAGCTCTTTCCACTAGACCCAACTATGATGATAGTTGTTATAAATTTTACATTGATATATTAAAGCATTGATGTTGCTATGTATTTTTTTTTGAGATAATACTTCTTTGATCCTTAATATAAGACATATTTAGAGAGTTAATATTAGTCCTAAATATAATATATAATTTTTATATTTATCAATTTTTTCCTAATTTATCCCTATTGATGCTTCTAAACAATAATTAAGGAGGAGAGGAGAGGAGATGAGTGGATTATAGAAAATGATTAGAATATTTTAGAAAATACATGTTGTACTAACTAACTTTCTTAATTTGATTAAATTAAGTGAATATATTTTATATATATGGTTACAAGTATCAACAAAACTAGATTCATAAACTTTTTGGCCCAAAAAAAGGATTCATGTAATGAGGGTTTATGAAAACCAATTCTTTTTTTGGGAAAAAAAAGAGGGATGTGGGTAGTCATATGACAGAAGCCCATAAACGTTAAAAAGAGGAAGACAGGAAAAAAAACGGGCGGGTATTAACGTGGGTCCGATTAAAATGGAACCGGAAAAAGGAAAATATAACTTCAATAATCCCTCTTTTCTCGGTAAGAAAGTGCTTCGGTGGGGACAACAATGGCTAGCGAAGAGGAGAGACATCTGGAGACTCAACTAGAGCTTCAATTGCAGGAACAGAGGGATTCACTCTCTGCTATCAATGAAGCTTTGGTCTCTGATCCGTCCAATCCCGAGCTTCTTGCGGTACGTACGTCTTGCTTCGCATCTCGAAACTTTGGTTGGCATAATTGGAATGACTTACATGCTTAAACCTCTGGTCACTCTAATCAGTTTTAATTTCCATCCTTGTCCTTATTAGATTTTCTCTTAATTTTGTAAAAATAAAATCAAAGAAAAACGATTGTTCTGGTGAGGTATTGCTTCTAGTTCTTGTCTGGAAATGTGGAAATGTTATCCAACCAGAGTGATGAAACATCAATATTCGGTTGCCCTAATAATTTTCGATAGAAGTTCGAGGTGGAGGGTAATGTGGTGATGACGAAATAATTGGGAATATGGGAAATAGTTATCAAATAGAGAAATTTATGTAATCAATACGAGCTTTTTTATAGATGGAATGTACACTTATGTAAGTTGGGGATTGTTCTTTACTTCTGTTTGCTATCGTATGAATTAGGTTTTTTATTAGCTAAATTTAATGCTCAGTTCTACTTCAATGCAACTGATGTAAATGGGTTGAAATGTTAATTCTTAGTTAGGGAAACGTGGTTACTTTTTGTTATGGAATAGTGTTTGAGAGCTTCATCTTGTCTGGTTCTATACTATGATCCGCACTCTTCCAAACTTGGTAAAAAAGACCTTCAGAAGTGTTCACATCAATTATAGATGCTGACAAGTTTGTCTTGATCTCTTTTGTGGTTTTGTATATTTCAAAAATAATTTGTTAATCTCGAAAATTTGGTTTAATGTTGGAAGCTGCAAAGGGAAATGCTGAGGTTTGGGTAATTTGCAGTTCATATTTATTTTCTGTATGTTATTTTTTGGGCAAATTATTTTTTGTATATTACTATTAATTTCTGTAACTTAACATTTGATGAAACGCCGAATCGTTTAGATATTGGACTTGCTGATCCAAAATGGGGATCTAGGAAAAAACTAAAGACATCGGTAAAACTCATATAATTGATGCCAGCTAGTAATGTCATGTGTAACTCATTAAGAGCATCCATTCCTTAGACTTACGAGAAAAATATGATGGAAGACGCATTTTATTTCATCTCCTGTCTTTTGTTTCTGCAAACTAATATAGATATTGCAGGAAATTTTTCTGGTTGAATTTGTAAAAATTGGGACGTAAAGTTTACGAGCATTGCTTAAATATTTCATAATATTGTTGATTTCTCCAAAATCTTTGAATTATTTTTTGTTCAAAGTATTAGGTTAGCTGACAAGCATGGCTAATTCAACTCTGATGTTCTATTTGCATGTTTTCTAAAGTAGTTAAAGACTCAGGTAATTTAATGGGAAATTCAAGAGTCTTGACTTATTCGGAACTCTGAAAGATGTATAAAACAGAAACTTGGCGTTTTTTGTTGCCAAATTGTTATTACGCCTTTTTATCTCTTGGATTTTGATTTTAAGTTGTAGACCCAATCATTTATTTCAAATCTCCTCATTGGTATATCAATGTAAATGACAAATGGTGGGATGTGGTCATTAACTGTGCCAAGAAAACTTGGACAGTTAAAGGAAAATTTCTGTGGCTAATTTTGTAAACTCTGGCAAATTTCTGAATATTGGTACTTTATCGTCTCAGGTTCATGAGGAGCTTGTTCAGGCAATCAAGGATGCAGAAGAAGGGCTTCTTCACTTAAAACGTACTCGATTATTGCATGAAGCAGATTCAGTGCTGAATGGATCTAATCTTTCTGCTCAAACAGACAAAGTTGAGCCACTTGACCCCACAGATGTAGAACCAGAACCTCTAGAGCAACAACATTATTCTGTTGGATCTAAATGTAGATTCCGTCACACTGATGGACGTTGGTACAATGGTCAAATAGTGCAGTTAAATAGTTCTTCAGCAAAAATTTCATTTCTTATGCCTACATCTGAGAGTATGCTGGTATGTGTTATTTTCTTATGCTTAGAATTGCTCTTCTTAAATTCATCATGGTGACAAAAAGTTATATTGTCATGAACTAGTTAGTGATTGGTTTATGTAGATAATATTACCTGTGTACATCTTTTCTCTCTTCTGTAATAATTACTAGACAAAGAATTTGACATAGAAACGGTCCACTTCTCACATGTTATCCTTTCTTTCGTCCATAGCTGAGGCCATGCAGGATATATTTCATACTCATGGAAGCAAGCTGCACCTCTTGTGTATTTATTTAGGAGGCAAAATGAATTGGCCAAAGAAAGAGTACATACAATATAACTCTTGGTAAAGATAATATATACTGCCATGGTTTAGGAGGAGCTTTTGCAGGAAACATTGACTAGAAAGCAAAGCGTCCATCCTGTAATGAGCAAAAATCAAATTCTGATGAAAAGCAAAATTGAAACAGAGAAAAGTAGAGACAGATGACATATATTCTTTGACAGGAATTTATAAAGCTACATATTCATAATTTCAATATTTTGTTTGGGATATTTGAGATGTAGCTACAGTCTGTGTAGATGTTTATTTGTTTGGTGTTATGAGACTGTTGGTTGTCTTTCTCAAATTTTTAACTTCAATTTTGCCAATTACTTGCTCTTCTACTGTATTCTGTTGAGATTACTTGACACTGTTTGTTTCCCACTTCTTGCTAACCTCTCATATATGTGGGAGGATTGTGTAATTTTGTCAAGTAGAGGGGCGGTTCTTGTTATTTCAGTAAAATAAGGGAAAGGAAGAAAGCATTTTACTGCAATTGTTGTTTGTGACCAATTTGACCTAATTAATTCTTACAAGAGAAATGTGTCAATGCTAGTAGTCCTATTGGGAGACTAGCTCCCAACAGTTCAAAAAAGATTGCTGGGGATGTTTGATATTTGTAGCTTTCAACTATAATGCAATCATAGAAAATTGTAATAATCTTGCAGCTTTAAATTGTTCGAGACCTATAATTTGGCATACTCTCACATTCCTCACACAGATGCGCATCACCTTAATAATAGTTAAATATGTTCTCAATAACAGTGGCGTTGAACTCCATTAACTACTATATATGATGGAACATAAGGTAGCTCATCCTGCTTGAACACTGTGTACTAGTTTATGTCTAGTGATATGTGATTTGTACTGCTTGCTTGGAGATCTTAGTCATACGATTGAAACATTTAGCTATTCGTTAGATTATTCTGTAAAATGAAGTGGTGTTACTCTTGTCACTTTGTCGGTACTAATGCTACACGCCCCAAGTGCAGGTGTGCAAGTTTTTTCTGCAACAACGATGTCGGTTTGGTTCTAACTGTCGTCTATCACATGGTAAGCTGTAGTTATTGAACAAATAAAATAATTTCGTCATACAGATAGATATTTTCCCTGGTCCCTATATCCTATTGGCAACTTTTAAGTGCCAAGGTTTGCTGGAGATTGTTACCCTAGTGTCTCATGACCTCATGAGAGGTTTGTCAGTTTGGGTCTAGTTTTCTCAAAGAACTGGAGGTAAAGAACCGAGTTTCACCTTTTTCTTGAGTGTTACAAAGAAAATAAGCTTATAGGTTAGCATTATTAAGAATTAACTTTGGTTATTGTATTGTCATTTTTCTGTAAGATAGGAAGTCTATGTAAATTCTTTTAATAACTTGAAAAGTGGCTTGTGCATGTGATTGTCGGGCAGTTTCTTTTACATTCTCTTACATTTAAGTTCCTCTTAGACAAATAAAGAAATTAAGGCCAAAAAAGGGAACTTCACTGATTTATATGAAAGAAAACTTTGCTTGGGATTATCAGTCCCAACTTGTTATTACGTTAGTGGCATTAAGATTTTTTTTTGGGTCCAGTACCCCCTTTTTCTCAAGTTACTGGATCGGTTCAGTTGTTAAGCCTATTTCCAGATTCAGGTGATTGTTGTTTCTATACATTTCATGCAGGAAAAAAATTGTTATGCCTTTCTGAGGCATTTATTATTTCGTTCTCCTGTGCTCATACATCTGTTCAACAAATCACTTCTTATGCGCATTTATCTGCAGGTATTGATGTTCCACTGTCTTCCCTCAGAAAATATGTTCCTACCACCTGGAAGCAGTCCCTGGTTGGTTCAAGTATATGGGCAGTCTCAGATGTTAATGCTGGCATTTGGAAGGAAGCTGAACTTGAATCCTGGGATGAAGAACTTGGAGTTGCACAAGTTGCTTTCCGAGACGACGGAAGTTCTGTGAAGTTAGGAGCAGAAGCTATGGCATTGTCTGAATGCGCAGAGGTGAGTGATGAAGAGAGTGATTCCAGCTCAGAACAGTCTGATTTTAGTGACTATGAAGGAGATGACCCACAAGGTTTAGGCTTTCTGGAAAGCACCAACCTGCAGCGAGGTATTCAGACTGAAACTGCTATATTTGCTAAGTGGGAGAATCACACCAGGGGTGTAGCTTCCAAAATGATGGCTAATATGGGTTACCGTGAAGGTATGGGTTTAGGTGTTTCTGGTCAAGGAATGCTTAATCCCATCCCAGTGAAGGTCCTCCCACCAAAGCAATCCTTAGATCATGCTCTTGAATCTCATAAAGATAAAGGAGAAGAGAGCAAAGACAGCCGAGGTAAGAAACGAAGTAGAGGTGGTAAGAGAAAACGCGATAAGAAATTTGCAGAGGCAATTCGTGCAGCAAAAGAAGAGGAGGAATCAGTATCAGATGTCTTTGCACTGATAAATAATCAGCTGGCAATGCATGGTGAAGCTATAAATGGTGGATCGAGGAAGAAGCAGCAACATAAAGGTTTGGGGGATGGTAAAAAGGTTGATAGGCGGGCTTTGATTGCTTATGAGGATGAGATAAAGGACTTGAGGATTCGGGTTGAGAAGCTTGAAGAAATGGTGAATAGAAACAAGAAAGAGAAGGTAGTTTATGAGGCTGCTATGAGAAAGTTAATTGAAACCCGCAAGGCTCTAGCAGAGGCTGAAGCAGCCCATGTCTCTGCCTCAAATGCACTTGCTAGCAAAGATAAAGAGAAGAGATGGCTTAAGTTTTAGGATGCCGGAGTTTTCAAAATGCATTTTGGGGGGAAGTGGGGTGAGGAAAAAGAATTTTGCTGGGGGACCTTAACCAGATATCTTTAGACTGCCTTGTCATGCACTATTTGTAAATAAAATAGGATTCTTTTGCTGGATGTTGTACTTTTTACTGGGTAGCATAGATTGTGATGTTTTTACTGTGTCGTTGAAATATAGATGCCGTGCAGGGTCAACAATTATTTTCTTTTCCCCTTGGTATGGGGACAGGCTCAACGGACACTGAAAAACACATCCAGATGAAATGACCTATACGCAAAGTTATAGAGGTGAATCCCTTGGTCGAGATAAGTTTTTAAAACGACCCTTGAGATGGCATTGTCAGTTCAAGGACCCAGCTGAGTTGTGACCTTGCATCATTGAGAGAGGTGCACTGGCTTTACAAGATTCTTATCAGGAAAAGCAAGTAGTCCAGAGAACTAATTATTGGAGCTTGACATTGCATTGACAACAACCTTCTTGTCTATGACGTAAATGATGCATGCAACTATGCTTCATTAGGAAGGCAGGGAACTCTAATTTCATAGCCTGTCACTTTCACCTCTCTAATTGGTTCTACTACTTTATTATAAGTTCAAACCATGTGATATTGGCATATTGCCGTCCTGTGTCGTTGAATTGATGGTAAGTGTATTATCCCAAATATTGAGTGTATTCCGGTTCCTTTTTTTTTTTTAAAAAAATATTGGCTGCTGCTGTTATTATCTTCTAGTATGTTTAACATATGAAGATTTTGTAGCCATGTTAGCATATCTGTTCTGGAGAAAAACTAATAAAGCTAGGAGAAATTTCACTGTAGAATTAATCAAATTAATTATTAATAGATGTACAAACATGTCAAAGAAACTGAAAGTGTGTTTGGATAAACTTTTGGAGAATAATTTTTGAAGAAAAAGTGATTTTAAGGAATAGATTCTGAGAAAAAAATGATTTTGATAAAATGATAGTGTTTGGGTATTGTGATCAGAATCACTTTTTTCATAATCAAATTACTAAAAAGGGCATTAGCTTTTGTGATCATTACATATAAAGGATAAGATTATATTTTATGTATTATTTAACATTAAATTTCATTTTAACATATAAAGGCTTTCTTTCTTCTCCCTTTTTCTTAGATCCTTTCGGGGTCACTCCCCCAAGTTGGTATCAGAGCCAGAAGAGGAAGTAAGGATGTATTAGATGCTTTGAAATTCTGGAAAATTTATAAAGCTAGTATGAATATTATTGGACAAGTATGCTCTGTGGTCGCAACTTTGGTTGATCTTCCACATAAGAAACATGTTAATATAAAGCTAAGTATCTGCTTAATTTTATTATTATCTGATAGCACACAAGCTAGTTGTTTTTATAATAGCATATGAACTTCGTCCGTCTTTTCTAGGGCTATGGCAGCAAGTCCCGATGGATAAGGCTAGTAAGTCCAAATGCCTATTGTTTGAATGCTCATATGATATTAGGGTTCAATGTTTAAGGCGTTGGCTAAGTGATAATAATATTTGCAGATTTTTATCTTTATAAGAACATACAAGGTAATATTTATAATAGCTTGATAAATAACCCAGAAATTTCATCTTATCTAGCACAATTCTAAGAAACTTGGCCGTAATGATATTAGCGCAGGGGAGTAAAAGTTTAATTATGTTTAGATCTTTCTGTTTCCGCTCCAACTCCTCTCATTCTTCTTCTACTCCTTCATCCTCAAATTCTGGTGTTCCACCAAACAAAAATTTAGGAAAAAATTCCTTACAAAACAATATTTTTAACAATGAAATCCATTTTGAAGATATTGATCAAAATTTTAGTGATTGGACTGTTCTAGTCATTAACCAAAATGAATTATATAAACATGAGGATAAAAAATTCTATAAATCTTCTGATTATATAATTAGAACGGTTGAAGAAACTATTCCTCTAAAATCAGAACCAACTGACATGCCTTTGCTGTAAAAAAAATCTATTTTAAAACACCCAAAAAGATATAAATTTATACACATTGGTTGTGTCCAAATTGCAATTAAACCACTAGTTAAAGCTGGTCTTAATGTCTCTACTTTAGTATGTGTTAGAAATGATAGACATGAAATCTTTTTCGAATCAATTTTTGGAATGGTTGAAGCAGGTCTCTATGATGGACCAATCTACTTCAATTGTTTCCCCAATATAACAACTTCACGTCATGATGATCCTATCATAGAAGTTTTGAAGCTAAGTTTGAAATTACTTGGATTCAACATGAAACCTAGTGTTTCACATATAGCTTTAATCTATAGGGTCTAGTATAAAGTGATGAATTCATGTATTTCAAATGTTAAAATGTTTAACCAAGGAAAAGAAACATGTCTATTCCTAATAGATGCTACTAGGGAAAATGTTACGGTACTAAAGACAATAAAATGGGAAGAAGTTACTCTTCTTGATGATTGGGATTTAAATAAAATTGCCCTTGTCATTCCAAAACCTGCACCTGATTCTTACATAATTAGGCAAAATGAAAATAGAGATGTTAGAATCACTTTTGATTGAAACAGATCCTCCTTCAATGCTTCTAGGACTCCATCAATTCAGGAAAGTTTTAAGATTGCTCTAGAACAATCTTCTAGGCATTCTTGCAGCTCTTCTGTTAAAGAACCAATAATTTCACCTTCAGTAACGCAAGGCCTAAATGAATTAGCCAGTGTCGTACGACCTGTCTATCAAAATCAGGAAGATGAACAAGAAGAAACCTAAACTTGTCAATCTCCAATATATTCTGATATGATTGTTGTCATAGAAGAACGATTTCAATTAGAAAAGAAACTTCTACAAAAAGATTTCTATTCTAATGAAAACACTGAAAGACGCATTTTTCAAAAATATAAAACTGAAGAATTGCGAAAACCAATTCAAGAAAAGTTTTATAAAATTCTTGAAAGGTATAAACTTCATATTCCGTTCTTTTTATGGTATGAAGCCTATGTAGAAAATCAGAATATAAAGGATTATCTTTTTAAACCATTTGAAGGGGTTAACGCCTCTTGGATTTTGAAAAATGGAAATAAGACAGAATCTGGATTTCCACCAAAACAATCTTTTGAGGTCTCTAGAGTTAAAATTGGATCAGTTCCAGTAATTGCTTTGCCTTTTAAAACCAAAGACCCCAAAAATGATACAAACTCAACTGATATTCAAAATATCATTGAATAAAATATACAAATTTGTATCTTCAAACACTTGGAGAACATATTTTGAAAAATTTGTAACTTCTGAAGCTAGTAAAACTGAGTCATCTAGCTCCACAAGTTCACAGCCAATTTTTAAACCTTACACTATTCCTACAAATATTGCAAGTAGTGTTAGGAAAAGAAATTTTCAAGTAAGAATTGAAGAAGAATTAAGAAAAATAACTGTTCAGGATACTCCTCCTCCAAAATCTTTTTCTTCAAATTCAAAATTAACAATAAATATTGTAAAAGATAATTAAACTAGTTCTAGTGAAGATTGTCTTAAAGTCAACAAAATTGAAAAATCCAAATTGGAGAAATCCAACAAAATTATATTATCCGAGAGTTACACCTCTGGATATAATGCTTGAAGAAAGAGACTCTGCTCTCCAACAATTCAATGCAAATAACATCTATGTCTGGAACATAGATGGCCAATCTGAAACAAATATTTTGGAAATTTGCCAACAAATGGCAATGGTCATTAATGCCTATGCTATATATAACAACTGTCAAGAGGAAGACGTTGTTAATATATTGATCTCTGGCTTTACTGGGCAACTTAGAGGTTGGTGGGATTTCCATCTCACACAACAACAAAAGAACCAAATTATACAAAGAATAAAAACCACACAAGATGGTATTTTAATTACAAATGATGGTCAATCAATGTCCGATGCTGTTAACTGTCTTATAGTTAACATTATTGCACATTTTGTTAGTGATCCATCTATATAGAGAGATAAATCGGCAGATCTTCTGTCCAATTTAAAATGCAAAACTCTATCCAGTTTTAGATGGTATAGAGATAATTTCTTATTAAAAGTAATGGCTAGAGAAGATGGAAATCATCCAATCTGGAAAGAAAAATTCTTAGCCAGTTTTCCTAGTTCATTAGGAGACATAGTTAGGGAAAAAAATCAGAAATCAAACTGGTGATGGTCAGATCCATTACGAAAATTTAACATATGGACAGCTTATAGCAATGGTCCAGAAAATGACTTTAAAAATTTTTCAAGAAGATAAATTACAACATCAACTTGCCAAAGAAAAAGCTTCAAATCGAAGAGATCTTGGATCTTTCTGTGAATAATTTGGTTTTTCTGCCTGTAAAAAGTCTAAAAAACTTAAACACAGACATGAAGACAAAAATTACAAGACTAAAAGGTATTATAAAAAATATCGAAAACCTTGAAAAAAAACCAAAAACTAATCAACCCAGAAAGTTGAAAAATGAATTTAAGTCAAAAACTCCAATGGATCTGTTCAAAGGAAAAATTGTTTGCTTCCGATGTGGTAAAGAAGGCCACATGGCAAAATATTGTAGGCTTAATAAAAGAATTAATGTCTTACAACTTGAAGAATCATTTTTTCAACAATTAAACAATCTTTTGATTGAAACCTCTTCTGAGGATGAATATGAAGCATCATCTTCTGATGAAGTTAATGAACTTCAACAAGATGATATTTCATCTTCATTTGATGAAGACAATTTTCAAATAAATTGTTTTGAAAAGATTGCTGAGAGTTTAGAAAATTCTGAGCTTGATGACCCAATCAAGGATTCGGTATTAACTGAGTCCAAACAAGACATTTTTCAAATAAATGTTGTTGAAGAAGACTTGGTTTTTGAATCATTAACTCTCTTCTAAGTAATAAAGAAAAAGTCAAATTTTTCAACAAACTTAAAGAAGGTTCAACCTCCTCTTCAAAATCAGTTCAAAAACCTTTGCAAACAAAATATGATTTTTCTGAAATAATGAAAAGATTTCAGAGTAATCCAAAACCTGTTTCAATTTCTGACCTTCAGAATGAAATAAATAATTTAAAAGAAGAGATAAGAAATCGGAAAAATACTCAAGATGTCCACCATTCTCTTATTTTAAATCAAATTCAGCAAGAAAGCTTAATAAAGAAAAGAAAGAAACTGAAGAGATAAGTGATCAAGGTGAAAAGGATCAACAAGCTTCTGAATCTTTCTTAAATCTTATATCAAGGATTTCTATCAAAAAATGGAATGTTCCAGTCAAAATTATTGTTGCTAATACCTTTGTATTAGAAACAATAGCTTTGTTTGATACTGGAGCAGCATTAAGTTGCATCAGAGAATGTCTGATTCCAACAAAATTTTATGAAAAAACCACAGAAAATCTTTGCGGACCAAACAAATCACCATTAGACATTAACTACAAGCTTTCAAATGCAGTAGTTGAAAATAATGGTGTTGAAATTAAAACTCTTTTCATTTTAGCAAAGGTTTTATCTTAAGATGTAATTCTTGGTGCACCTTTCATAAATCAGTTAATTTCTTATTTAACAAAAAATGAAGGAATAGAATCCTAGGTAATGGCAAAACAATTTTCTTCAAATTTGTTTACCCTCCTTATACAAAATTTGTTAACCAAATTGTATATAAGGAAAATTAAATTAATTTTCTAAAAAAAGAAGTTTCTTATAAAGCAATTGAAAATCAATTGGAGAAACTTTTTCTTAAACAGAAAATTCAAAATGTTTTGAAAAACATTCAAGACACAATTTGTTATGATTTTCCTAAAGCTTTTTGGGAAAGAAAAAGACATTAATTGATCTTCCTTATGAAAAAGATTTTAATGAAAGAGCTATCCCAACAAAGGTTCAACCAATTCAAATGAACCAAGAACTCCTGGAACATTGCCAAAAGGAAATAACGGATTTACTTTCAAAAGGGTTAATTTGTAACAGCCAAAGTCCTTGGTCTTGTGCAACTTTCTATGTCAATAAGAATGCTAAAATTGAATGAGGAACTCTAAAACTTGTGATTAATTACATGCCTCTCAATCAAGCTCTTCAATGGATTAGGTATCCTATTCCAAACAAAAAAGATCTCTTAAATCGCCTCCATCAGGGAAAAATATTTTCAAAGTTTAATATGAAATCTGGTTTTTGGCAAATCCAAGTTTCTGAAAAAGATGGGCATAAGACTGCATTCATTGTCCCTTTTAGACAATATGAATAGAATGTTATGCCTTTCGGTTTAAAAAATGCACCTTCTTAATTTTAAAAGATCATGAATGAAATTTTCAATCCATACACTAAATTTATCATTATTCACATTGATGATGTTTTAGTGTTTTCTGAAACAATTGACCAACATTTCAAACATGTTAAGAACTTTACAGATGTTGCTAGATATAATGGTCTAGCAGTTTCTAAAACCAAATTTAGTCTTTTTCAGACAAAAATTCGGTTTCTTGGTCATCATATATACCAAGGAACTATTATTCTAATTGATCGTGCAATTCAATTTGCCAATAAATTTCTAGATCAAATCCTGGATAAAAATCAACTCCAAAAATTTTTAGGTTGTTTAAATTACGTAGGTGATTTCATTCCAGACCTAAATAACATCATTAAGCCTCTTCATGAGCATCTTAAGAAAAGTTTTCCTCCATGGACAGATGATCACACTAATGTGGTTATCAAAATTAAATCTCTTGTCAAAAATCTTCCATGCTTGTATCTTCCAAATCTACAAGAATTCAAAATTGTTGAAACAGATGCCTCTAACATAGGTTACAGTGGCATTCTTAAACAAAAAATTAATGGTAAAGAGCATTGCCTTGCATTTACTTCCAAAACATTGGAATAGAGCTCAACAAAACTATTCCACAATTAAAAAAGATATTTTAGCAATCGTTTTGTGCACAAAGAAATTTCAAAGCCATTTATTAAATAAAAATTTTTTAGTCAGAGTTGACTGCAAATCTGCAAAAAGATGTTAAAGATTTGGCATTAAAACATATTTTTACCTGTTGGCAAGCAATTTTAAATGTATTTGATTTTGAAATTGATTTTCTCAAAGACTCTTCAAATTACCTTCCAGATGTTCTAACTAGAGAATTTTTGTAGGGGAAATAAGGTAACAAAAAATGTTAGATAAAGAGAAGAAAAAGAAAAGAAAGGGCAAAGCCCATCAAAAGGATGATCCAGAAAGGATCACAAAAGAAAGAAATAAAGCAACTTAAAGCTGCAATTGAACTATCAAAAGAGTTATTGACCTAAGGATCATAGATCCACAAAAAAGGATCCTCTTCGAGGTCTAAAATTTTTGAACAACGTCTTCAAAAAACTTCAGGAATCATAATGGATCCTAGAAATTATGAATTCCCAATTGAAACATTATTAGCCATACAAGCTAACCAAAAATTGGCTAAATTGCTAAATAAAAGCTGGGCTGACATAGCTGAAGAAGAGGATTCTAAGGCCCTTGCCTTAGCAATCAAAACCAAATCCAAAGAGGCCACTAAGCCTGGTTTATCGTCAAAAGAATTAGCCTCATACTCTTAACCAACCCAAACCATATTCGTGGCAAAACTAGAAAAGGTCTTAAGCCTTTTCCACACAGAACCAGGATTCTATGAGAAAAATCCCAATGTCTTAGCGGCAAAAATATTTCCAAAAGGGTTTTTCTTTAACCCAAAATCTCTTGAAAAAACTCAATTGTTTTATGAACTTATTCTTGTAAATACGAAGTCTACAAAAATAAGACATTTTGTAGATCCTGAAAATCTAGATGATAAAACTATCCATGGATATTCAACATTTCGGATCAAAAAGATCTTATCTCCTGAAGAATGAGGTCAAGATTTAAACAAAAGAAAACAATTTTCTATCAAGAATCACAGTCCAATTGGTTTCAATTACTAGGATTATTTGGACACTTGGTATTGTACCTTTTGGTACAAAAATCCAAAATTTAGCCATACTTGACTATTCATGTTTACATACGGCAAAAAATACCAATTTCCGTTATGGTTTAATCAATGGTGGGATTTCTTTGGACCAGTTCAAGAAATTCCTCCTACTACAGCGAAAATTGGATTCGACTATTTCAAAAGTCGTGTCAATCTCAGTGAAGATCCTTTCCCAGTAGATCTTCATTATTTTTCCAAATTTGGTTTAGTCTGGGTATTTAAATGGAGCTTCAAATATGGAGTTTCCAAATATTAAAAAATGTTCCCTATATTGTAGAGAACCTCCTCAGTCAAATAGTAGGCAAAGTTTTCGAACATAAAAAATGTGTCTAAAACATCACTCAAAAAATGGTTCAGGCAAAATCCCAAATTCCTTATGGCAGGAGATCATAATCAAGTTTCTTCCTCAACCAGAAGGAAAAAATTCAAACTTGTTTGACTTCAGCAACTAACAAAGAAAATTTGACCAAACAGCACCATGAAATTCTTGGGCTCATTTAGACTCAATTGGATGAGCCCTAAAGTAGCAGTTTGGCCCAATCATCAAATGGGTTAGAAGATGAAGATGCAACCCAATACTTCGGCCATGATTCGAATGACAAAATCATTAGCCTCGGTGAAGATTGATACCGAAGGAAATCCGTCGGCACAAGAGTCCAAAAAATTTTGGTGAAGATTTGAAGTAAAAACCAAGGTAATTAAACCCGGACCGGTCAGTGAACCGGTCGGGGTACTGGGTCAAGGATCAGTGAGTCAGACCGGAGTCAAACCGGAGCTAAACCGGGACCAAACCGGTGAGAAATGAAATATTTTAGACTTATAGTAAGAAATTCTAAAAGAAAAATGTTTTAAAACAAATTTTTTTTAAAAAAATAAAAAATCTGACCCGGACCGGTTTAGAGGCCGGGTCACTGGTTTCCGGTTCGGCCGGGCCGGGTTAGATAACCCTGATAAAAACTGAAGAATCTTTGCTTTTTGTAGACAAATAATGTAATTTTCTTTTATTTTATGTAAAAGCAAAAGCAAAAGCATTTTTACCTAAGTAAAGTGTTTCTTACTCCGAGTTAAAGTAATTTTATCCAAAAAGAGAAAATAGTTTATTGTAAATAGGAATTGATATGGACGCCGATAAAATGACATTTCATTTCAGTTGCTAGACACACTGAGTTGTGTTTACGATTCAATTCTCTCCCCCCTACTCCTCTAGGCTAATAAGCCTTATATGTTTTCTTTCGTTTTTCTGTTTTTGCCTTTGTTTCTTGCTTTGTAATTTTTATATTTCAATAATATATCAATTTTTCTACCTTCATCTCTTTTAAATTCCTGCATTTGCATCTGTATCTAATGAATTAACGACTCCGTGTCGATCCCTTCTTCTCAGGCTTTCTTTCTTCTCCCTTTCTGTTAGATCCTTTAGGGGGTCACTCCCCCAAGCTTAAACTTCATAATAAATACTAAAAATGAAATTTAAAACCCCTCACATTAGTAACGTTTGAAATTTCAGATAGTACTTTATTTACTAATCTATATTTTTGTGATAAGTAAAATTGCAAGGGTTTATTATTCATAAGTGATAATTGAAGAGGCTGATCATTCTTGAAATTTCATATAGTACGCTCATATCTTTCTCAGAAATTTAATTAAGCACGAGGTATTTCAGGCCAGTTTTTTTTTTTTTGGTTTTTTAATTTTTTGACCAGATTTTTGGTTTCCATGAAATTATTAGTTAGGTGTAGGGATGGTTAACAAATATACTACCCCGATTCTAAATAGAAGACCTATTTGACTTTTTTTTAAAAAAATTAAGGAATATAAATAAGTTATTTAATTATATCATACGTTATGTATGATTAAATTATATATAATTTTATAAGTCAGAAAAATAAGTTTGGAGAAACAATGATAAAAATATATACTTTAAAGTAATTTTATTAAATAATAATATTTTTTAAAAATTAATCCCTCTTGTTCTTTTTATGAGCAATTTTTTTTTTATTGTGTAAAATGAATTTTAAGATTAGTTAAAAACAATAAATATATCAAAATTATTTTATATTCTTTCCATCTATTTTATTTTTCTTCTTTTTCCTTTGCCATTTATTTCCGGGTTAGCTGCTCCTCTTCTGTTTTTAAATTTTTTTCTTTTTCCACTTTTCCCTTTTTTCTCTCTCCAGCGTGAGTTTGACCAACTTTTTTCTCCTTCCCCAAGGCGTGAGGAAGGCTTTTGATTCAAAAAAGTGAAAAAAAAAAATCCAAAAACATGGTTTGGGTGAAAAATGGGTTTTTTTTATTTTTTTTAGAGTGTTTGGGTAATATTTTCTCCAACCATGGTTTTCTTCCTAAAAGTGCTTTTTTAAGTGCCATCCAAACACAGTGAGTCCACATAATTTGGAAATTGAGTTTGGCATATTTGTCACTGTACAATTAAATACATATCTTGATAATTCTTCACCTCTTAAAACAAATAGTCGTTTTCCTGTTAGTTAGGCAGATCATCACGCCTCAATTGACGCTTTGGTAACTACCAGGAATGTGTTTCTAATGTTGTTTTTAGTTCAATGATAGTGCCTTTTACATCATAGCCATGACATATGAATTCATTATTGGTTCTTTTGTGACAGTGTGGGAACTAGAGTGCAGAAAAAGAAGAGGGGGTAACGAGGAAAGAGGATAATGGACTTAATTGACCGCCTAGAAGCGTTGAAATACTGCAACCTAATGGGTTGTTAGACAATCTCTCTCTCTCTCTCTCCCCGCGTGTGTGTGAGTGTTTTGAGGGTGTTCTGTTTTTTAGTAGATTCCAGCTTTCTCCCACTACCCACTTGGAAGTGGAATTTGGCCTACGGCCAATTGAGATTTCAATAATATAATGGCTCTCTCCTCAGGATTCCCCATTATCTCATAGAGTACTCTTAACCTTATTTTGGCCCACAAGCAATATTCCAATCACAATAGCAAGTATGAATGTCAGGCCAGAAAAAATCAATGTTTTAAAAGCCGGACCGGAAGACGAGCCGGACAGGATGGCGGGTCACGGTTCGACCGGTCGAACCGGTCGAACCGTTTGGTTGAACCGGTAACATAATATTAAAGAAAAATAATTTTACATACAAACATAATGATATAAATGTAACAAACACATGCAAACCAATATGGAAGGAGCATTAATAATGTAAAATAATCATCACAAAACCTTATATGAATTGATTAGGTAAATATATTAAAAATTCACATTATCATATTACATCCCAATATCCATAATCAAATATTATAATACATTAAATTAAAATATCTTAAATAATATGTGATAAATAATTTAAATGAGAATATGATAAAATAAAGTTGATTAAACAAACTGCTATTATTATTTTTATTTAAGTTAAATATAAAACTATGAATTATATTTTATTATATATCAATTATTCATGCAAAAGATTATTATAAGAATTATAAAAAATTAAAAGTATAATATGAGTAATATTTTTTATTAATTAATACTAGTGATATGAATATAGTATAGAAAATAAAAACAAATGCATTGCTTTTTTTTTTAACGCGCGGGAACACAATGCATTATTGAAATATAAAGTAATATACTGTTTTTTTTTAAATATTAACTACCATTGTTTTGTCGATAAAATAGTAATATTGATAATTGATAATTAAAGTTCATGGGTGATTGTGCTGATGATAGCTTCAGCTTTCAATGCCTAGGAACTTTTTTTTTTTGCCACGTAATGCCTAGGAAATATGAATAAGGGAAAACGTGTAAATTCAAAAAGTGGAAACATATGTCAAATTCTTCAACAGTGGAGCAGTGGAGCAGTGGAGCAGGTGAAATGTAAAAGCAAATGTCATATCATACACATTTTTTTTTTTGAATATCCTTCCACCTCTTCGTTTTTTATCTCTTTCCTCTCTCTTTCATCAAGAAACTCCCTCTGCCTCTGGTTCCCATGTCGTCGTTTTCGCTGCATTTTCTCCGGCATGGAACTTAAATCGTTCATCTCTCAATGGCCTGAAAAACAACGGTATTTTTCCCATAATGTTTTCCCCCCTTTATATCCCATTCTTTCAAGCTTTTTTCTGCTCTGATTTTTTCCCTCTCTTTCCCGATCACCTTCTTCTTTTTCTTCTTCTCCAACCCGTCCGGCTTTTGTGAAACCGCACCGGTTCCCGGATAAATTCCGGCTCCCGGCTCAAAAGCCGGCTCTGTCCGGCTCAAAGCGGCTCAACTCTTCGAACGGTCTAGAACTGCAAACCGGGCCGGAAAAGTGTCCGGCTGACGGTCGAACCGGCCGGACCGTCCGGTCCGGTCCGGCTTTCACATCATTGGAAAAAATAGAGCAATCATGGTCGACGGCTAGTGGGGCCCTCCAGTCCATTATATTGCCCACTTGGAATACAGTTGAGGGCTTGCTTGCTTGCGTGCTATTCATCAATTTTCTCCGAGACAGTGACTGACAGTTAACTATGGCTTCTTATTTTCACTACAGCTTGAAGGGGATGATCTCATATGTTTCATCTCAAGTTCAATGATATATTGACGTGTTACTGTCACGTGAGATATTTACATATATATATATATATATGAGCCAATCATGGAAATCATATAGTGCAGGATTGGTTTCACTAAGCTTCGAAGCTTAGAGTTTGAAGTTCCGTACATAATGGGTCAGATATGAGAAATCATGAGGGGATACTGGGCAACAACCTTATAACTTGACCGCATGAAATCTCCCTTATAAGTGAAAAGTATTGAGTTCGATCATGTTTGTAATCTCATACTGATAGTGTCTGCTCCTTTTAATTTAAAAATAGGGAGGGATAATATTTATAATAAATCAATCAATATGTGCAATTTGTATATTTTTTTGGGTACATATATGTACATAATTTCTGTTTGGTAAAGAAAAGTAAAAGCACATTTGGAACCAATTTTGGAAAACCAAAATATGGTTCTTCCTTAATTGGATTGGGTATCCCATGACGAATTTCCAGACATTGGGTTGATGCAAGTTTCATTAATTTAATAGCATTTCTAGAAATATTTACAAATTATAGATTAACAATAGTGGAATTTGAGTCTATACTTTTTGTGGGGTATGAATTATACAAATATCAACAGTACCAACTTCTATTCACATGTATGTCTATAGATTTTGGCCTCTTATATGATAGAAGAAGGGGCAATCAACTATGTTCAACTTGTGGGTATGAAACCCCTCTGGAAAAGAATCCTGCTTCGATTGCGTTGAATATAAATCTAACTCGGATTTGCCATTATTAGCCAATGAAGATCTTTTTTGCTTTCATACATTATCACTTTTCAGCTTTCTTTTTCTTTCTCTTTTGTCTGCTTTCATCTATTTTTGTGAAACCAATCCTGAATTCTACCAATAGGATCATTAATGTTGAGACACACTTTGTTGAAATTAATAAGCGACGTGAGTCTATGCGTGTGGGACTCATGAACCTCTTTAGAAAGCTCCAAGCGGTGAAAATATCCCTTAAAAGATTTAATGGTTGAAACTTGCTTTGATTTAGCCAACAGGTTGGAGACAAATTCAACTCCTATGTTTGATTTCACAGTTCACACTAAGTTCTAAAAACAGAAACTATTTATTTTTATGGAAAAATTGGGGAAAAGCTCACTATTGAAAATTTTATCGCTGAGAATGACTTGAGCCAAAACAACATTATTTTGTGTCCACAAATTTCACAGAGCAACATAGTTTTTTTAGTATAAAAACCTTTTTTTTTTGTCTTTTTCAGCAATAAAATTTCTAGTGGGGAACTTTTCCTCAAATTTTCCTTTTTTATTTAATTAATTAATATCTCATTTAATTAATATTGAAAGTTACTAATTATGCGTATTTCAAAGCATGAGGAGGGGATTCTGACTTCAAATCTAAATCATCTAAATTAAAAGGGTTAATATAATATTTGGTCTCCTAAATTAACCCTCATTTTTGTCTTTGTCCCTTAAGCTTCATTCCATTTAAAATATAGGTTCCTATAATTTAATAAAAACATGAATCATTTTATCTCTTGAGGGATCAAAACTCATGGTTTGAAACTCAAAAGACTAAAATTAAAATGAGGGTAAATTTGAGAGTCAAGATATTATATTATATTTTATAATTTTTATACTTGTTAATTTAATAAGAAAATTATATAATTAAACATAATATTTTTAACTATTAATATTTTAAATAATACTTTTAACTTGAGAAAAAAGCACGTCTAGGATCTATACCGTTAAAGTTAAATTTGATTGTTTCAAGATGTATAGTCTTTAATTTTAAAAAATATAATGTATAACATATTTTTGTTTGATTCGACTATTCTCGGAACCAATTGAGGATAGTTCTCCTAAAAAACCTTTTCTGCCTTTACACGCACGTAAACTTAAAACCTTATGTTTAAGTAGCCAAATCCTTTACCATTAGGACCTATGATCGCTTTCCGGAAACCTCTTTTAGAATTAACATAACTAGGGTGTTTTAGATAAAGTAAATTAGTTATCTTCTTTAATTTCACCTTTTCCATTAGGACCTATGACCCCTAAGACCCAGTTGATTTTTTCTGGAGAGATTAAGAAAGCTAGATAAATTACTTAACCTAACCATAGCATATGTTATATATCATTATATTATATATCACTTTAAAGTAAAGCAAATTAATTTGAAAAAAATTATATATATATATATATATATATAAATACTTTAAAATAGTTAACTACTTCTAATCCTTAATATAAGAGCCAATTGATTTTTCTTGTAGAGATTAAGAAAGCTAAATAAGTTACATTAAAATATTTATATTTATCATTTTTCTCGAAACTAATTTGACTACTCATAATTGAAATATATATTCTAATGATACTATGCATATATTATGATTAATTAACTTATTTAACTTTTTTAACATCTTAAGAAAGTTAACTGTCTTTTATATTAAAGATCAGAGGGAGTATTTAACTTTCTTAATTTCTTTAAAAAAGTCAATTGAATTTTATATTGAGGATAAAAGGACCGGAAGTAACATTTATATATAATACTCCCTCCGATTCTTGCTAAAAGACATATTTGGGGAATTGATCTTAGTCTTAAATATAAGACATAATTTTCATATTTGTCAATCTTTTTTCAAGTTACCCCTATTGATAATCTCTCAACAATAATAAAAAAAGAGAAGGGAATTGAAGGTGGAATTAAACAAGATAACTAGGGTGTTTTAGAAAGTACAAGTTATTTTAACCAACTTTCTTAATCTAATCAAATTAGGTAATGTCTTATACTACCTTCGGTCCTTAATATAAGACCCAATTGACTTCTTTTTGAGAAATTAAGGAAGCTAACCCAATTGACTTCTTTTGGATAAATTAAGGAAGCTAATTAAGTTACATTAAAGTGTTTATATTTGTGGTTCTTCCTTAATCTAATTTGTTTGATTTATAAACTGATATATAAACTGATGATGTGCAATATATACTATGATTAAGTAGTTTATTTAGCTTTCTTAACCTTAGGGGTGTTCAAAGTATTTCAGTCCTAGCCGTCCTAGCCTGATGCCGGACATTTTGATCTAAAAAATTTCCCCTTTGCAGTCGAGACCGGGACGGGGACAGGAACCGCGATCACACTTGATGTCCCGATCCTGGTTTTTTTAGTTTATTTTTTATTTTTTTACTTTATAAATTAAGTTATCCTTTTGTTTCTATATTTTTTACTCCACAAATTAAGTTATCATTTAATAAGATATGTATCACATCTTTAGTTGAAGTCAAACCGTATATATCGTGATACTAATCAAAACTATACAATTTATAAAGATAATAATGATGATGATGCTATTCTTCAATTCTATATTAATTTGTGTAATTATTATGACATTATTAATTGTTAAATAATTACTTTAAACAATATGATATGGAATGCATATTTAACTAATATAATGATATTTTTTAAATTTATTTTTTTAAATAAAAAGTCGGGATTTCCGGGTCCCGGTGGATGCAATTTGCATCCCGAGCCAAGACTGGAAACTATCCGATCCTGTTTCAGATTTTGAATACTCCAATTTAACCTCTTCAAAAAAAAAAAAAAAAAAGTTAACCATGTCTTACATTAAAGACTGAAAATAGTATTAAAGATAGGAGGCAGGTGTATTTATGTTTGCTTCATCGCGTAAACGGTGAAGACAGGTCGGTGGTGTTCATATACATAACATTGATATCTCCATTCTGATTCTTGAAGAAATATTATTAACATTTTAGGCATGCCATTACATATTATTACATTACATTGTTTCCAAGAATAATGCCTACAAATACTGCAAAGATTTTGGGTACGACATTGTTAATTTCCGAGAAAAATGCCTATTCATTCGCCGGAATATAATGATAATTCAAAAGAGGGTATGGGTAGAAGAAGATGTTGCAAAACCCATTAAAATATCCGTACACTTTACAACAATTATCTGGTATTTAGAGTACGTGGCTGCTGCTCCCAATATAAGTAACTCTTATAAGACTCAAACTTGACACCCAAAGGGATCTAGTAGGCCTTACATCGTTAGACTAACTCTATGTTGATATAATTTTGTATATGACTCATATGGTACATAATGTAAGATTTCACTCTAGGGTTAAAGGGCAATTTTGCCCCATAAATTTTCACTCAGGGGCAATTTTAATTAGGAAGTTTTTGGGAGCAATTTTATCCTGAAAGTGTAAAAAAGGGAGCAATTTTTCCTTGACAATTATTTTAGTAAATTTTGATTGTTAGTTGATTAAATATATTAAGCTAACCATCCACATATCATCCATGCCATTTTTGTTAAGGTGTAAATTTACCCAGAAAATTCTAAGTCTAACTTTAAAAAAAATGATGTAGATGACACATAGACTTTAGGGGTAAATTTATACGTTAACAAAAATAACGTGAATTATATGTGGACTGTCAACTCAATATATTTAATCAACTAAAAATCAAAATTAACCGAGATAATGACTAAGACAAAATTATTCCATTTTTTACAATTGATCCCAAAAAACTTTCGAAGTAAAATTGGTGCTGGTAAAAATTTTCTCAGCAAAATTGCCTTTAACCCTAATTATATATATTTCTATACTCATGACGCTGTACTGTATCTTTTACGGATCACATCGCTACCAGTCGACTGCTAATTATTGGTGACGTTAATTGCCAACACATTTTTAATTAGGTTGCTTGCTTATAATAATGGCACGCTCTTAATTAGTTAATTAATACTAACAAAGTCCTTCTTCAGCCTCAAGCAATCAAATTATTACACAAGACCTTTACAACTCAAAACTAGCTCATTTCTTGTACTGTTATTATAAGACATACTCTATCTCATTATTAATAAAACAATTACGGAGTAATATGTAACCCTATATATATAATGCTATTTTATTTCGTCAGTTTTCTATTTCCTTTGACTATATATAACTGCGAGATCCAATTTTAATTATATTGATCACGGTCAAAAAATTTTTTAATTATATTGATCGACGAGTCATGACACACACACACACACATCTCTGTTTGACTTGAAATTAAAAGCGACAGAGAAAGCACTCGCAGAGGCATATTATTTATCTATAACGCATACGGATTATTTTTCTTTCACAAACAGGTTCCAAATATATATATGGCTTATTCTTTTACAGTTTGTCTTCTGTTATTGATCATTTTATTTAAGAAAAATATTATATATAACATCTATACATACTGTCACGTCTTTATCTCAATTTCAATATTTTTTAGAGTATTTGCGGAAAATAATATGCGATTCGGTAAGTAACACAGGAATAGCATAATTATACTGATAATATGTGCATGATTACATAAATTCCCCATAGGGATTTGTACATTATACTTACGATTAAGGTAGCCGCATAAGGCTACTAGGGTGTCTAAACTCATTTCAGTGAAATAGAGATTTCTTCCTGTCTTCGTTCCACGACTGTAATCCCCTTGTATGGTACTCTGCATTGTTGTTTACATATCTTCTGTCTTCTCCTGTCTAAATTGTTGGTAAGGGAGGGTGAGATTTGAGAGAATCTCAGTAGGAAACAGATACCATAATGCATGCATGATTGATGCTATGTATATGACATGTTAGCTTTATCTAGATATATGTCTCATAATGACATTTCTACATGCTTAATGTTTCATACAACAAGACTATGGCCACAGCGAAAACAAAAACATAGCTTTATTTATTCAAATATGCTCTACACAATCAAGTAAAGCAATCACATACATCATTACACAAGCAAAGATATCAAATACATGTAAGTAAGATAAGTCCCTACCTCCAATCTTTTTACTCGATTTGCGTGCCAACAGCTCTGGGTTCCATATTCGATTCTACAATGTCAAATGTACTATTTAGACACTTTCCATAGTGTCTCTGGGGGTTATATGAGCCTATCTTGAAAAATTACTAAAATACCCTCGGGGACTTGGCTCGGCCTCGCTGTACCCAGTCCAGCTATACTTTTCTCGAAATTCTAACCTAGGCTATATTCATATATTTTTGCCCAAGGAATCCATTTCCGGACTCAGAATTACCAAATTCACTGCCAAAAGACGAAATTGCCCTTGGTAGCCCTTATTTTAGTGTTTTAGGGGCATTTTTGTAATTATGCTTTCTCGGCCTTTTCCAAAAAGGTGCCCAACTGTAACCCCACCTAATTTTCACTCCTGAATTCAATGGAACCATCAAATCATTGAAAATCCAACTCTAAGGCCCTCAAACATCCCTGGCCGAAATTATGGTGTTCTCCGGAAAAAATCGGGGTTTTAAGATTTCGGCTCCGTAAACGCTTTCCTTTCTACTCCTAACTACCTTATTGACTATTCCATTAGGTTACAACTACTATTTAGTACCAATTTGGGCAGCATAACCCCTAGGAAAACCCATTTTCCATTTTTACAACCAAGGACAATCCGGCGAAATTTCACCGATTAAATTGTCCACAACAACCAGAATAATCAATATACAAAGGTTTAGAAGTTATCTCAAGTTTCCTCTGACTTTTCTCAAAGTGGCTGAACCCTAGACCTTATTCACAATGGAAATTGAGCTTCTCAACCTTTAAGAACACAAAATAATAATTTAGGAGCGGAGTTATACACGTTAGGAACTGATTTACTGAAGAAATCACCTACCCTTGTAAGATTTATCCTCCTTTCTCTCTCTAGAGTTTCTCACATTCTCTCTCTTGTTTCAACTGAGAATGGCGTCTGAAATGAGGGCTGAATAAGGAGGATGATGATATATTATTATATCATATTTTACTTTAATTTTCCAAATTTTCGGATTTTTACAAAGTTTTGGCAGATTTTTGTCTAAATTTTGAAAAATCATAGCTAATTCTAGAAAAATCGAACTGAGGTGATTTCAAAGACTATGGAGCCATTATTGAGTTTAGTTTCAAGAAAAAAAATATAGTCTTTTGCTTTCTGGAATCACAAAATTCCCAAAATTTCAATCTTTGCATATTGTTCTAGAAATTTCACAGTTTTTATGTGCTGACTTCAAAAATTCATATCTTTTTGTATATAGCTCTAATTAAGTCATATGACCTATTAAATTAAAGCTTAGGATGTCTAATTCATTCCAATAAAATCTCATAATTTTTGCTTATCTTTTGATCATTCAAAATCACATGACAAGCTTACTACCTCATAGGCGATTTCACGAAAAATATAATTACTTTCTTCAAAATTCACCATTTTATTTTATTTAATACCTAAAAAATATAAGAAATATTAGAGAATAGATTTGGGACATCTACTAAATCGGGGTTTAGTAGTCCACTCAATTTAAGCTTATTCCCAAACCTCTAATCCCAAAATTCAGGATATTACACATACAGCTTGCTATTTTTGACTTAATTTCGCATTTCTAGTCTTTAACTTCAATTTTCATTATAACCTTTTTTCCACATTTTTTCACTTGGCGCCTTAAATATTTGTGTGAAAAGTATCAAATTTCATTCTAGAAGGAAACTCCACATATTGCTAAACTGCTGTCAAAAGAAAGGTAAAGACACAAACAAAAAACGATCATGTCACAACACAGAGAGATAGAGAGAGATTGATTTGATGAATTAATATTGCAAAATGCTTTTTGTAAAATATATCCAAATATTCTGCGATAGATTTTTTTGACACAATTTTTTGTTTTGTTGTAGTGAATTTTTGTGATATGTTTGTGGCATTTTTACTTCCTCTATTTCCAGCTGTATATAGCTAGATGTAAGTTTCATATATACTGTACAATTTTTTAAAGTATAAATTATAGGATCATACATACATCATCAAGTTATTTACGGGGAGAATATCATTTAGGTCACAATTAAAAAAAATAATATACTCCCTCCAGTCCTAAATATAGGACATAATTTGTAATGTAATTTGTACTATAAACTATGTCCTATATTTAGAACCGGAGCTAGTATTAAGCAACAAACTCCATAACTTATTAATAATAACTCTTTAATTATCAATATAGACTTTTATAATATTATTTTTTTATGGTTGGGGCCTTAATAATATTCTCCCTTATTTATATTCAATATGTAAAGTTCTTCAATTACACATTATCACGTGTCCTTTTTTTTTTTCATGCTGAATTATTGATTTATAGTTAAATGATAATATTTTAAAAATAGGATATATAGAGAACTTGAAATAATGGATAAAAGGATAGAACTTGACCTAAATATTTTTCTAAATTATATTATTCTTAATTTATAAATAATACATTTATAATAAGTTTAATAATTTTATTATATTTTATGAGGTTGTGCTTGTGACTGATGAGATTGAGAAATGTCTATTTATAAAAAAAACATGTAAAGATAAAGCATAATACAAACATGTTCTCCACTGTTTGTTTTTTTTTTTTTATTCCTGTAATTTATTCTGAAAGGGACAACCTAACGCGGTTTTATTTTAAAATTTATTTAAACCACCTTCACATGACGCACCTATGTCATTGAGCCAACTATTTTAATTAAATAGGTAATTTGTTTTTATACTTTTTGAGTCAAATCCCTGTACTTTTTTTTTTTTTAAAGGGAGAACCTCCTAAAAGGAATTTGAAAATTATAAAATATCAAATCAAATTTTTTATTAAGAGTTGATTAAAAAATATCAAAATTTGATAAGTAATTTTAATTTTTTTTTAAAAAAAACTTGAATTTGAAATATTACAATTTCAAAATTTTTTTTAAGGATTCTCCCTTTTTTTTAATACATTGAGAATGCTTAAATCCTTTTATCTCTTCCTATGTATATCACGTCATCTTTGTTGTTAGAGTCAAGTCTTCAATCTAATCTTTGTAATTTATGAAAAATATTTTTTTTACATTTTATATTAATTGATGACGACCCAAAAAAAAACTTACCTATTCAAAATATTTATCTGAATATTATTTTTTATTAGATTGGAAAAGGAATATAATGAACTAATTGTTTCCATTACTTTTTTCAAACTAAAACTTTTTAAGCCATTATATCTCCAAGTCGTCCTCTTGTTGTTGTTCTTCTTTTTTAATTTGTACACCGTATTTAACTTGAGGTTTTTTAATTTTTGTTTCGTTTGCTAATGCTGAATAAATTGCATTTTAATTTTTTAATAATATACCAAGTGAAACAAAAAGTAAATATAATAGTGCCATTCATTGGAATCGATGATTGAAGACATGAAATTTAGAATTTAGGTAGTAAGACAGATTGTTTTGGTTTTCCCATTGTACTCGTGAAGGTATAGGAACACTCACTAGTGGACCACTTTATGTGACCCTGTTTTTATTTTCTTTCTGTATGTCGGCCACGTCAGAAATTTAAGATTTTAAAAAACCATATATAATGTAAAAATTGTATGCATTTTAGACTTTATTAATAATAAAAAATAAAAAATTTGGGCAGCCATGACCTTATCATACCCTGTAACGTGTGTATATAAGTCTATACAAAGCATTATTAGTGGATGGTGTATAGGAATCCAAATCAGAATGAGCAAAGAATAATTGAAAGGATAAGGTTAAACAAAGAAGAACAAACTTCTTTTTGTTATAATTGAACGTGCAATTCTTGATATCATGCGAGTGCGCTAAATTTTAAAAAACACAGTTCGGTTTAATTTATAGGGGTATAGGATGTTATGTTTTTTTTTTATTCCAGATATACTATATTGAGTTTTTATTAATTACAAGGCACTATCTGGAAAGAAATGAGCGATTGATATTATAAATTATCAATTATGATATTAATATTTTTTTTAAAAATTGCCCATATTTAAAGTCTGATGCAACTTTTTTTTTTTTCACTGGTTTTAAATATGGGTGAATATATATATATGTATGTATGTAAGTATATATTTCATTTTCAAACAAATTTAACCACTTAATGCTATGATCTTTCTTTTGGTTATTGTTAGATAATTAATTAAAAGTGCTTTATAATATGGAGGTAGCCATCAGGGAATCATAAAAGTTTCATCACTTTTTTAAATGAATCTAATTCTAATCCCCTCCCGACCACCAAAAAATAAAAAAATCTGATCCTTCTCTTCTCAATCAAGTTATATGTACATATATATTTTTTAAAAAAATTTATTTAATCAATTAATCAACCTAACAACTAAGAATATTATAATTAAGGAAACGGTTAAAAAGTTCCATCGATGAGGTTTAATTTATTCCAAATAAATGATACAAAAAATGACAAATTTTTTCCAAAAATCAATCGCCTCTTTAATAAAAACAATAAAAGATTAGTCCTAAGTCTAAAGTGAGTTGGGAACACTCTTAGTAACTCAAAAAAAAAAAAAAAACATTAGATCGAATTTTCAGAAGTAAAAGATCAATGGTTTCAAAAACAATAATAAAAATAAATAAAAATGATTAAATCCTTATCTTAAAAACACATAAAACAATTCTGGTAAAGTAAAGGGAGAATTACATTCAGGTCGCAAGGAAGAGGATAAATGAAGAAATGGTCCCTATAAATTACAAAATGAAAAAATGGTCCCATTGAATTGTTAATACAGACTTTTGAAGTTGTTAATGAGTTGTCAATGTAGGTTTATGGAGTTGTTAATGAGACTATTTTTTTATTTTGCAATCTATAGGGATCATTTTTTCATTTTTTTTTCTTCCTTGGGACCTAAGTGTAATTCTCCCTAAAAAAAACATACAAAACAATTTAGAAAAACATTTCCTTCATTCTCTTTTTTTTGCCAACAAAAACATTTCTTTGATTCTACTGAACTATTCCTCATTCCAATCAAATTTTACGAATATTTTCTAAATTTTTGTTTTTACATTAAATTTCCCATCCCTCAAATTTTTGGTTTAAAGTTTTATGATAAAACAAGTAGGGGACAGATATATACTGTATATATAAAGAAAATTATCTTGAAGACCGTACGTTGACGTTGTGGTCTGCAGAGGAGCCTAGCTCAATCAAATAGATTTCGTCTCTAAAACACGTGACGTGTAATGCAATCAATAATTAATCATTTCCACCATCATTAATATTATATATAAAATTTATAGCAACAATTTCACAAATTTTTTTTTTTAATCATTATACAACATCCTAGGTTTTTATTCTATAATTCATCTCACCCCATTATATTTATAAAATGTCTAGAAATGGGTTTATTCTTTACAAAATTTAGGAATTGACTTATTTTAAAGACAAGAATTTTTACTACTCATCACATTTGACATAGTTTAAATTATTTAATTACAAGTTGAATAATACCACATGTTTTTAATAATAATAATTCTTGCAATGCATTTGACATTATTATAATACTTCATCTATCCTTAAATATAAATTTTAAGTTTGATAATAGTTCCGTTGCAAAATATAAATTTTATTTTAGGTTTTTTAAAATATTTATTGTATTTTTTTTAACTTTACTTTTTGACTTATCCTTTTTATAAATATGGGTATAGTTAAAAAATATATATATTTAATATTTTTAACTAATTTTAACTATTTTTTTATAACCATAAATAAGTTATTTAAAACTTATAATTAAAAATAGAGGGAGTATAATTTAATAATAATATTATTATGACCTACTTTGAAATTGGGCCTATAAAGGCCAACCATCAGGAAGGAGAGAGCACCGTGAGGCCTTCCTCATTCACTAAAAGAAACTCGTTTCTTTTCTTCTCTCTTTCAATGGCTTCTTCTTCTTCTTCCAATCCCTTCCTCTTTGCGTTTCTTTCTCTGGTTTTCTTCTTCTTCTTCGTCTTTTCTGGGAAAAAAAGCTTTGTTTCTGCAATAAGAGAAGAAGTCAGTGAGCTGCAACTTACTCATCACCATCATGTTCCCCTCACCTCTCTCCTTCCTTCTTCCTCCTGCGACTCTCCTCCTCAAGGTTCTCTCTCTCTAATTAATGATTTCTTTTTAATTAATTACATGCATGAATGGTGATGATTTGGTTGTTTATAATATAATACTCTGCATGATCTGAGTAGATTTCATTTCACAGTTTATAATCTTGAGTTAAAATCATTACTGATATATACATATACAGATATATATGTATGTATGGTCTCTTCTCTGAGCTTTCATTTCATTTCATACCCAACAGTGGCTGAAAAGTTTTGTGGTGGAAGTAATCATTTAATTTGGATTATTTATTATTATTTTTTATGATGTCGTTACGAAATTAGGTTCAATGAGCCTTGTATGTGTTTATGAAGTCGGGATTATATTATATTACGTAAAACGAAATATTAATCATTGAGTTTATATAGTCTTGACTTGTTTGTAACTTATTGAAACTCAGTATTTGAATTTTAAGTCGGTCCCTATAATTTTACTTATTTAAAGTTTTAGTCTAAGTTTTTAAAAGAAATATATAATTATATTTTTTTGTAATGCAGGTAACAATATTTTAAGTCGTTTTTCATACAGAAAGGAATGAGTTATATCAATTGAAAATTTAGGGATTGAGTCTTAACTGTGAATAATATATATATATATATATATATATATGAAATGATTAATTTTTCCTATTTAAATAATTGGCTAGCAGCATGGCATAGATGATAATAAGTAACCTTCAATAACCCGTGATCTTTGTCTATAAGAGTGATACATGAAAATGAAATTTGGTATATAGCCTACATTTTTTTTTGGTTTTTAATAGAAATATTTTCTGTGTTTCTTATTTAATTTTAATTACCGCACTACTGTTGGTTGTTATTTTTGTTAGTACAGAGGACTTAATTTTTTATTTCTATAAAATAAATGGATATTCGTAAATTTGTTATCTTTCTTTTCTTGTTTGGCCAGAGTATATTTGTCAATTATCTAATAAATAGGTCCACTGAAGTCATTTTTCCAAATATTAATTGTTTAATGTAATTGTTGGGGTCACGTAGATAGCATATTCACATATGGTACCCCACCACCACATATTATAGATAGACAGATAAAGCATCAAAGGCCTATCATTCACATATTCATTTCATATTACTTCACTGATTTATTAGGAAATCATTATTAATTTTCACCTTCGTTATTATTTGTTTTTCCTTTAATTCCTTTAGTTTTAACATATATACTTATATGTTCTTTAATTATATTTTAGTTATTCATGTTCTTACTGAAAGTTGGAATTTTTTTTTCCAATAATATAAGACAGTCTCCTAGTTTCTGTATGGTGTTCACAAAGTTAAAAAGCTGATTTGATGGGTCAATTATGATTTATAATTGATTCCAGAGGGTGATTAATCATGGTACCACGCGGAAATTTCCCCGGAAAAAAGTACATGAATTAAGGATATTAGAGTTTTGGGAAAATTACTGTACAGGCCCACATATAAATACTCGTAATTAATCACTAAGAAGTTCTAAAACAATTGAACAGCATAATAATAATAATTTTTTAGTCATTAAATTACTTTTTTTAAAGGCAATTAAATTGCTTATATATTTTTTTATATTTTTTTCCTAGAGAGGAAACAAATAACGTTTTACACGATCTTGGAGTCATAAGAAAGGGTTGCAAGTGATGTTGCAAGAGGGAAAAAGCATAAAAGACTTAAAAATTAGGTGGGGGGTAGCTTTCTGCTCTATATTATTAGGACTATCATCATCCACAAGTGATCGATGACCACAAGGCACAAAAAATAGAAAGTGTTTGTAACTACCAATTAAAGTTAACTACTATATAATAATTAATCAATTTTTCTCTTGATATGCCTATAACATAACTATTTATATGTAGAAGGTTGTTACCGGTGGATATATAATTAGTGCTCAAATATCTTACCCGCTTGGCTTATTGCTCATTGTTAGCTAGCTAATTAATTAATCACACCACACTTTTTGTTATTAATTTCGGCACAGGCAATATAACTACGGAAAAATTTAGGAAAAGTCCCCGTTATTTTTTTTTTTGGTTGAGAAGGACCTAAGACGTTGCTTCCGATATATAAAAATTTTCAGATCATTCTCAATAATAAAATTTTCACCGGAGGGGTTTTTTCCAATTTTTTTCTATAACTAAATTATAAATTTATATGAACCCTGAAGAAATCAAGTTTACATATTGCTTATGCACCTAACTGATATTATTAATTCGAAAGAATCCCCACCCGATTCAACTGGTTGGGTGAAGTGCACAATTTGATTAACCCTCCTATGTACATTACTTTTATTACCTATCTTCTTTAATATTGTATATGGACATATATCAGTGCACTTATGCCTCTTGATGATATTTTCTCACATAATACATTTACATTAGGGTACTTATTTTGTACTGGCTATAATGAGATCTAAACTGTCAATAAATTTATTTTTAAAAAGAATTGAGTTATAAAATTATTTTTATTTTAAGTTTTCCCTCTATTAAAATAAGCAGTTACTTCAAAATATAAGAATAAAAATAAAATAGAATCTGTTTTATCTTATTTTAATTTGAAAAGTATAAAATTAACTATGGACATCCTATGGTCGTCATTGATAATGACCATCATGGGACGCGTTTTTTGATGTTTTATACTATTTTATATAGATATTGATAATTATTAGCAAGCAAGCTATGTAGACTGTCATGAAAAATGACAAATAGTTAGAGTCCAATCTTCTTGTTAGTTTAATTCGCGGTCTTTCGTTTTCAACCTAACAATTACTGAATAGAATCCTCACATGCACACAAGTCATAATTAAGGAATTAATTGATTAGTTGATGCATAATGAACAGGTTCAATCAGGAAGGGATCATTGAAAGTGGTACACAAGCATGGCCCATGTTCAACACTGAAACATCACACTTCATCATCTTCATCTTCATCTTCATTCATTATACCACACAGAGAGATCTTGAAGCAGGACGAAGCCAGGGTGAGCTCTATCCACTCTAAGCTTTCCAAATCACACAGCCACCACCACCACCACCATGAACAAGTTGATATTTCCAAGGGGCTGGGCGGCCAAGGCAAGCTTCCTGCGAAGTCCGGCTCTCTCCTCGGCACCGGAAACTACTTCGTCACGGTGGCCCTTGGAAGCCCCAAGAGAGAAATCTCTCTCATATTTGACACCGGAAGTGACCTCACCTGGACTCAGTGTAAACCCTGTGCTAGCTCTTGCTATTCGCAGAAAGAACCCATCTTTGATCCTTCTCAATCTTCTTCTTACTCCAATATCTCCTGTTCTTCTTCACAGTGCTCCCAGCTTTCCTCTGCCACAGGTATATACACTTCTATATATAATTGACTTTTTTCTTTTAAAAGATTAAAAGTTACATATTTATATTTATCCTTCTTCTTCAAATTACTCCCTCTCATTTTTAATATAAGATCTAATTGATTTTTTTTAAGAGATTGAAAAAATTAAATGAATAATTTAATCATAACATATATTGTATATTATTAGATTATATATTATATTTTATGAGTTAGACAAGTTAGTTTGATATAAAAATGATAAGTATAAATATTTTAAAATAATTTATTCAATTTTATTAATTTCTCACAAAAAAAAAATCAATTAAATATTGTATAAAGTACTGAGGCAGTATAATCTGCACAATATATATAGTGTGTTTAATTTTATTAACCTTCTCAATAAAAGATAAAAGTTAACTAGCTCTTCGATTATTCTATTAATTGAAAGGATCATTGTGCAGGAAATGATCCGGCATGTTCCAAGTCAACGAGAGCTTGCATATACGGTATTCAATACGGTGACTCGTCCTTCTCTATTGGCTACTTCGCTAAGGAAACGCTGACCATATCTTCGACTGACGTCGTCGGAGACTTCCTCTTCGGCTGTGGCCAGAACAACCAGGGTCTCTTCGGCAGCACCGCCGGGCTCCTCGGCCTCGGGCGCCACCCCATCTCCTTCGTAGAGCAAACCGCCCAGAAGTACAACAAGATCTTCTCCTACTGCATCCCCTCTAGAGTCAGCGCCGTTGGGTACCTCGCCTTTGGCCGCGGCGGAGACTCCTTCGGCGAGGTCAAGTTCACTCCGTTCTCTTCCATCTCCCAGGGCTCCTCCTTCTACGGCCTCGACTTCACCGGAATCACCCTCGCCGGCGTCAAGCTCCCGGTCTCCGCCTCCACGTTCTCCTCCGGCACAATCATAGACTCCGGCACGGTTATCACCCGGCTTCCCCCGGCGGCGTACGGTCCCCTGAGAGACGCGTTTAGGAAAGCCATGTCGAGGTACCCGAAGGCGGATCCAGTGTCGATCTTGGACACGTGTTACAATCTGAGCAAGTACAAAACCGTTGTCGTTCCGAAGATAACATTGTCGTTTGGCGGTGGTGTGAACGTGGAATTGGACGCGAGAGGAATTCTATACGTTGTGCGTGAATCGCAGGTGTGTTTGGCTTTTTCCCCAAATCGAGATTCAAGCGGTACGACTATTATTGGAAATGTCCAACAAAAAACATTCGAGATTGTGTACGATGTTGGGGCTGGTAAGGTTGGATTCAGACCCGGTGCTTGTATCTAATTAATTAAAAAATATGTTATTTACTAGATTTGATCTTAAAAAGAATTAATAGATTAATTCAAAATTATAAATAGAGATGTAAGCATGATGAAGGAAGATATATGCTTATATGTCTACTTATATTCAATTTGATCTATTGATTTTTTCACAGACAAGTCTTATTAAATTGGATAATTAAGTGTGTGTGAAGAAAGTGAATTTGCAAAATGTGAGCGAGGAATAAGGATGTGATAGGTTTTTTAATTGTTCATATTTATATATACACACACTTGAATGATTATGATAAACAAATGTAAAATGCTTTCTCCTTTTCAAGAGTCCCATGAATAAAAGTAACTAGACATTTCATAGACTGATGTTAATTGCTTTAATTTCCGCCTTTCTTGTTATCTCTCTAACTCTAATTATTTGAGCAATTCAACTATTCAATTGAGGAAAACCTCAAGACGTAAAACTTGTACAACTTTATCGGAATTGACATAAAAGGAACTAATATAGCTTTATAACCTATGAGGCTATGAAGATATGGACATATATTGTCTTTGATGGTGCCACTAATCATTAATCATTAATCATTAACGCGGACTGACAACTTTTTTTTTGGCTGTAATTGGCAAGCCATGTGACACCATAGTAGACATGGCATGTTGTAATAAAGAAGTGAGAGAGGGTGGTAATTAGTGATTTATTGAACTTTAGGGTACTAGTTACTCTTTCATAAAATAATTTGAGGGGAAATACTCTTTAGTCCAAATTTTTTTCCACTTAAATGAGGAAGCCTCACAGAATAGGACAGAAGATCATCAGCGAAGAAGAGGTGGGAGAGCTCCGGACCTGAATTGCAGAGCCTGAATATTAGAGAAGTAATGGCCTATTTTTGTAAAGTCTCGGGGCACAGAATTAATCTTTCTAAGTCCAAATTATTTGCCTCAAGAAATATCCAATTTCACAGAGCACTGCAGCTGGCCCAAACCATTGGAATCAGTATCTCAGGTGATCTAGGAAAATATCTGGGTGTTCCTCTCCATCATAAAAGAACCACCAGACTTACATACGCTCCTCTTGTTTTAAAAGTTCAGAAGAGATTGTCTACTTGGAAAGGTAGCTTCTTGAACATGGCTGGAAGAACCGTCCTGATAAATTCTATTATCTCCACTCTTCCGTCTTACCAGATGCAAACCACTCTCCTTCCTAAAGGGGTTCTTCATGATCTTGAAAGATTAAATAGGAATTTTTTCTGGAACCAAGAGCCGGATAGTAAGAAGATGCATCTAATTGCTTGGGAAAGCATCAAGAAGGATAAAAAAGATGGTGGCCTTGGCATCAAAGATCTAACCAGTCAAAATAAAGCGCTCATCATGAAACTATGCTGGAACCTCATTACTAGATCGGATGCTCTATGGGTAAAAGCTCTCAGATCAAAATATGACTGCGGAGATGATCACTTTCCAAGAGTTGAGAAGAAAAAGAATCAATCAGCCGTCTGGAAAGCAATTACATCAGTTTGGGATTCATTCAGGACAGCAGTGGGCAAAAAGCTTTGTAGCGGGCAGTCTACAAATGCCTGGTGGGATTTATGGACAAACCTGGACCACCCGCTCATATACTATGTGGACCGGAATCAAAACTCAATAAATCCTGAAGATATGGTAACTCATTTTGTCGGTACAAACGGGGAGTGGGACCTTCAGAGATGGGGAATGTTCCTACCTTGGTGGGTGATTGAGAGAATCAAGAAAGTTCCTCCTCCTTCCCAATCGGGTGACGATACTTTCTGGTGGAGGAAAACCTCTGATGGAAACTTCAGCGTCAAATCTGCTTATTCCATGATCTACGCGTCGTCTGAGGAATCCTCAGATCCATTCTGGCAACGTATCTGGAGATGGCCTATTCCTGAGAAAGTTAAATTCTTCATGTGGCAATTGTTCCAGGAAAGAATTCCTACAAATTCTATTCGAGCTAGGAGGGATGTGAGGATAAACTCTGAGTGTCCATTTGAGTGTCACTGTGAGGAAACAGCAATTCATACTTTGAGAGATTGTGAATTTGCCAGCTCTATATGGCTTTCTTGTATTAACCCCATTTACTACTCTGCATTTTTTTTTGGAAATTTACAGGTATGGATCAAATGGAACATGAAGCACTCACCGGGTGAAAGTAAGATGTCCCAGTGGCCCTGGCTCAGGGTCTTTGGTTCAATGTGCTGGTTGATTTGGAAGAACAGATGTAAAAGAGTTTTTGAAGGGACAAATGATCTTCCACAACAACTCATTCACAGAGGTCTGCATTTTCTTCATGAAGGAATAGAAGAGGGGCGGCTCAAACACAAGATATTCAGAGTCCCAGATAGAGACACAGTAAGATGGAATGCTCCACCGGTTGGTTTTGTTCGGATCGATGTGGACGCTGCGGTGGACGAGTACAGAAATTTTGCAGTTGGAGGAGTAATTCGTGATAGCTCAGGAGCTTGGCTTTGCGGCTTCCAACAGAATATAGGTTTCACTTTTGGGTCAACTGCATCCGAGATTCAAGCAATTAAAATAGGCCTCCAAACTTGTAAAAACATGAATCTTAGGAATATCAAACTGCACACTGATTCAATCGAAGCAATCCAGTTGCTATTTCAGTCAGGCGGCCATTATCATCCTCTTCAGAGTGAGGTTGAAGAAGCACGTCAACTCATCTATAGGGATTGGGACTTAGAAATCTATCACTGTCATCGGGAAGGCATTAAATGTGCCGATGCTTTGGCAAAGGCGGCTTTAGATTCGATCACTGATTTGTCACTTCTGGATCATCCGCCAGATTTTTGTGCACTTCAAATGTTAGCTGATCTCAGCTAATATTTGGTCCTTCTGGTATCTTATTCTGTATACAGGACTACTACTTCGGCCCGTCGTGGCCTCAAGAGATTTTTCTCTTGTCTTTGTAATCCAAAAAAATTTTTTTTTTTCACTTAGGCATACCATGTGTAAATTGGTCAAGCTTGTTTTTAGGGGATAATACTCTTTAGTCCAATAAAAAACAAAGCGAAGATTGGATTTTTGGTTATGATGGTTTGTGAGGGACCCTTGCTTCTCGATCTACCAATGGGTTTCAATGGGTCGTGTATTGATGGTCGGAAACTTGGAATGCTCGTGGCCGGTGGCTATGGATGTGGTGGCTGACAGCTGTAGTGGTTTGAGATAGTGGGAGGGCTTTTTTTTTTTTTTGGACATAAGTGGGAGGGCTTTTTAGTCAATGGCATATATAGATATTTTCACAAAATTGTAAATAGGTTTATACTACCTCCCATCTTTAATACAAAACCCATACTAATTTAAGGGGATTAAGAAAGCGAAATAAATTACTTAATTATAAAATGCATTACATGATCTCTCTGAAATATTTATATATATCATTAGATTATATATCGGTTTATGAATTATATAAATTAGTTTGAAAAAAAATTATAAATATAAATACTTTAAAGTAATTTATTTAGTTCTCTTAATCAATTGAATGTTATATTAAGTTCTAAAAATGGTATTAATTAATTAAAAATTATAATAACTGTTTTATGGGTATACCAAACAAACTTTTCACCCTATTTTTACTTTCATTTTCATTAAAAACTCTACTTTTATACCAAATGAGGCATTGGTATTTCTGCCGTACTTCCGTTTGGCTGAATCATTTTATTTGTGTGTTTTATTGTTTTGAATCCATCTATATTCATCATTATGAGATTTTCCTCTTCCCTAATTTTACTTGTACTTGATCCAAACCTAATGTGAAAATTAATAATCAATAAAAGGGGAAGAAAATGTGAAACACGAAGGGAATAGAACTAACCCATCCATCAATTGAAATTGATGAATAAAGACAGGAAATTTAGATTAATGCGACTAATGGTTTTTGATTTTTCAGTTTCCTCATAAACTCATTGGAAGACAGACTCGAGTGGGCCATTATATGCACATGAAATTTAGATAGTGGGATTAATTGTGTTGGTTTTTTTCCCCATTATACCCCTAACAAATAGGAACAAGGCTCTCAATTAGTGGAGCACTATTTTTTGGACCCCATTAATCTGGATCATGCTAACTAGGTCGACTATTTGAATGAGTCGTTATGAAATATTAATATATATAATAATTAATCCCCCTTATATTTCAAAGATTTAGAACTGAAAATGTTTATATATATATATGAGTATAAATATTATTTTAATCTAACATCCTATATGTGTGTGTGTATGAGCTACACTAAAATATAAGATTCAATCTATAGAGCTACATACACTGTGTTGTGCTTAATTATATTAGATATGAGCGTGCCTTAGACTATTCTAATAACTTATTAACAATCTTAAGAATTAAACACAGCAATCATTTCTAACTTATTTCACAAAAAAAAAAAAAAGATCTTAAGGATTATACAGACAGATCATTCCTGTAATCAGAAAGTGGAATTAAATCAGAATTACAAGGAAAAAAAAAAGCCAGTAAAGATTTGACTCATAATCTATAAGATTGTGGATTTAAATCTCCACGATCCGTAAGTATGTTTTAATTCCGAACGTATGTCCTGAATCTTGATCCTATCATACCTAACTTATCTAAACTTGTTAGATTAAGAAAAAAGTAGATCAAACCCAACAAAGAGTTGGTGCTGACTATGTTTCAAGAAGTGTGAAAAGATGACCGTTATGGTGAGCCTTTTTTTTTTTTTTTTTATAGAGAAGTACAGAGAGACTATAAATTAGACTCCAATCTAATGGCTTCTGATATAAAGTCAGGAACCACTGTGAACGTATGAATCCCGCAACCATTCTTTAAAGATTCTTTTGCTAGAATGTCAGCGATAGTATTTACTTCCCGTGGGCACCAATCAACATGCAGCTCCCAATCCATTCCCATCCATGAGGTGATTTGATGCAGTAAGGTATTCTCCACATGATCTTCATCCCATCCTCCAGACACCAGCTCCACCAATTCCAAACAATCTGTCTCAATAATAACTTTCCTCCAATGACAATCCCAAGCACGTTTTATACCCCATAATACCGCCCAGATTTCGGCGTGGACACAGCTTCCCCGTCCGACATTTGCCATGAATCCTCCGAGGACTCCCCCATTTGAATCCCGTGCAATACCTCCGCAGCCAGCAACCGCACCACCCCCACAACTCGCCCCATCCACGTTGAATTTTATCCAATTCAGTTGAGGCGCACACCAGTTCTGGAGATTACTTGAATCACATCTTCCCGAAAATAACTTCGTGTTTGACCACTTTACAAGAGCGTGCGTTTGAGCCATTAACTGCGTAGAATTATGAACTTGATGATTGAACACTCTCCCATTTGATGTAACCATAGTTGACGACATAGAATAGCGAACCAAGTCGGCCACCTAAATCCCAGTACTTCAAATTTCTGAGTAATATTCCATGCCACCCATTGTGCAGCTCCCTGCGGTGCATAGAAAGAGTCCCTGTTCTTCACCGGAAATAATTTATTCCAACAAACCTTTGCTGCCTTACAATCTCTTAAGACATGGATTGTTTCTTTATCAAACCCTACACAAAGGTCACAACCACCATTAACTTGCAATCCTCTGGCTACTCATGCCATGTTCGTCAACAACCTCCCTCTCACTGTAAGCCAAAGAAAAGTTTTGCAATTTTGGGGTACAGGCAGTTTCCAAATTTTCCTCCAAGTAGTTCTGGACGTTGTTGGAGCCCTATGACAGATGCTACCATAAGCAGATCTAACTGAAAATGCACCACTATGTGTAAGAAGCCATCTAGGCGAATCCTCCGTCCCAGCATGTACAAATGGGTAGGATCGGATAATAGCGTTAGCTACGCTTGTTGGAAGAAACATGTTTATCATAGGCCAATTCCATCCGCCAGTCACTGTCAAGAACTCACATATTTTAGTTTCCCACATCTCCTCCGGTACACTCCTTACACTATAGTTAAGCAGCCTTTCATGGTTAGGAAGCCAAGCATCTAGCCAAAATCTGATTTTGTGACCATCTCCCAAGGCCCAGCCCATCCCTTTCTTAGTGTTGTCCTAAGACTTACATATCCCTTTCCATACCAGCGACGCATCCCTTCTTTTTATGACAGAGGGAATGGTATCATTCCCACATTTGTATTTTTCCCTCATAAATTTGGCCCACAAGGAGTTTCTATTTTTCACCAATCCCCAACCTAACTTCATCATGAATGCAGTATTCTGTGATCTGGCACTTCTCAATCCAAGTCCCCCTTCATCCTTCCGACGACATACATCCTCCCAAGCCACTAAGTGAACCTTCTTAGATGCTCCGGAGCTGCCCCACAAGAACTGACGACACTGTTTGTCAATTTCCCCCCACGTGTGTGCCGGTAACCAGGAAGATTGCATAGAATAAGCTGGGATTGCAGAAACGACTGACGAGACCAGTGTATGCCTAGCCGCCATAGACAAACAATTCATCTTCCACCCCGCTAGGCGCCTATCCATCCTATCCAGGATATACTTGTATGTCTATTTAGTGACACGTTTATGATGTAGGGGTACCCCTAAATATTTTCCCAAATCCGCCGTCACTGTGAACTCCAAAAAAGAGCTAATCTCTTGTCTTCTACTATGCGACACGTTAGGTGAGAAGAAAACTCTAGACTTAGTATTATTAACCTTCTCTCCAGAGACATAGCAGAAATAATCTAAACAGGCTTTTACTATTGCTGCTTGGTCCATTGAGGCTTCAACAAATAGGAAGAGGTCATCGGCAAAGAACAAATGGGAAACCGGAGTGCCATTTTTCTTCAGTCTAAACGGGAGCCAATTTCCTTTATGTACCTCACTCTGAATAAGATGAGCAAATTTCTTATGGTGAGCCTATTGACAATGCTAATTATGAATTGGAATGAAGTGGGAGGTTACTAAATAAATCACATAAACTCGTATTATAGTATGATGTTGACTACTGATAATTAATTTGAGTAAAATAGAAGCAACGCATGACAAATCTTTTTCAAATACCTCACTATATAGACAGATATATCCAATGCATCAACATCAATAAAAATTTAAGTTTATACTAAACTATGCTATTAAATAATATCACTACTATAAAAAGGGAATTTAGTGGTGTAGCTCTTGTGGTATTTTTTTAAAGAAGCGTTAAAGATAGTTATTTATTTTTTTAAAATCAAAATTATTTAATAGCTTTGGCGCTTATAATTATAAACGTCATAATTGATGTTAACCTTGCATGACGTTTCCATGAACAAGCGCCAAACAAGGCCTTCAGATTTTTTTTAAAAAAAAAACAATAGGAAGTTTTAGCGTTTTATGAGGAAGAGCCAAAGCGTCCTATATTTTTTTTAAGAAAAAGAAAATATAATAGAAATCTTTGGCCCTTCCTTACGAAGCGCCAAAGCATCTTATATTTTTTAAAAAATATATATATAATAGGAAGTTTAATATATCATTTTTTTTCTTTTTAATCTTCCTATAGTCTTGTATATGCTTTGCAAAAGAAGTTTAATTTCTTTCTAACTGGTTATGATGTTTTGTGAGGGACCCCTGCTTCTCGATCTACCAATGGGTTTCAATGGGTCGTGTATTGAAGGTCAGAAACTTGGAATGCTCGTGGCCGGTGGCCGGTGGATGTGGTGGCTGACGGCTGTAGTGGTTTGAGATAGTGGGAGGGCTTTTTAGTCAATGGCATATATAGATATTTTCACATAATTGTAAGTAGGTTCATACTACATCCAGTCTTTAATACATAACCCATAATAATTTTAGGGGATTAAGAAAGCGAAATAAATTACTTAATTATAATATATATTACATGATCTCTGTAAAATATTTATATATATCATTAGATTATATATCAGTTTATGAGTTATGTAAATTAATTTGAAGAAAAATGATAAATATAAATACTTTAAAGTAATTTATTTAGTTCTCTTAATCAATCCCAATTAATCAATTGAATGTTATATTAAGTTCTAAAAATGGTATTAATTAATTAAAAATTATAATAACTGTTTTATGGGTATACCAAACAAACTTTTCACCCTATTTTTACTTTCATTTTCATTAAAAACTCTACTTTTATACCAAATGAGGCATTGGTATTTCTGCCGTACTTCCGTTTGGCTGAATCATTTTATTTGTGTGTTTTATTGTTTTGAATCCATCTATATTCATCATTATGAGATTTTCCTCTTCCCTAATTTTACTTGTACTTGATCCAAACCTAATGTGAAAATTAATAATCAATAAAAGGGGAAGAAAATGTGAAACACGAAGGGAATAGAACTAACCCATCCATCAATTGAAATTGATGAATAAAGACAGGAAATTTAGATTAGTGCGACTAATGGTTTTTGATTTTTCAGTTTCCTCATAAACTCATTGGAAGACAGACTCGAGTGGGCCATTATATGCACATGAAATTTAGATAGTGGGATTAATTGTGTTGGTTTTTTTCCCCATTATACCCCTAACAAATAGGAACAAGGCTCTCAATTAGTGGAGCACTATTTTTTGGACCCCATTAATCTGGATCATGCTAACTAGGTCGACTATTTGAATGAGTCGTTATGAAATATTAATATATATAATAATTAATCCCCCTTATATTTCAAAGATTTAGAACTGAAAATGTTTATATATATATATGAGTATAAATATTATTTTAATCTAACATCCTATATGTGTGTGTGTATGAGCTACACTAAAATATAAGATTCAATCTATAGAGCTACATACACTGTGTTGTGCTTAATTATATTAGATATGAGCGTGCCTTAGACTATTCTAATAACTTATTAACAATCTTAAGAATTAAACACAGCAATCATTTCTAACTTATTTCACAAAAAAAAAAAAAGATCTTAAGGATTATACAGACAGATCATTCCTATAATCAGAAAGTGGAATTAAATCAGAATTACAAGGAAAAAAAAAGGGTTAATATAACTTTTAGTCCCTGAAGTTTGATCCAATTTTGGTTTTGGTCCCCAAGTTTGAAATCGGTGGTTTTGGTCCCTGAAGTTTCACCCAATTTTGGTTTTGGTCCCTTAAGTTTAAAAAGGACTTGGTTTTTTTTTCCGTGTTGGGTCGGGTTTCAAAAATGGGTCGCCATGTCCTTTTCAAACTTGAGGGACTAAAACCAAAATCGGGTGAAACTTCAGGGATCAAAACCACCGATTTCAAACTTGAGGGACTAAAACCAAAATTGGGTGAAACTTCAGGGACCTAAACCACTGATTTCAAACTTGAGGGACTAAAACCAAAATTAGATCAAATTTCAGGAATCAAAAGTTATATTAACCAAAAAAAAAAAAAAAGCCAGTAAAGATTTGACTCATAATCTGTAAGATTGTGGATTTAAATCTCCACGATCCGTAAGTATGTTTTAATTCCGAACGTATGTCCTGAATCTTGATCCTATCATACCTAACTTATCTAAACTTGTTAGATTAAGAAAAAAGTAGATCAAACCCAACAAAGAGTTGGTGCTGACTATGTTTCAAGAAGTGTGAAAAGATGACCGTTATGGTGAGCCTATTGACAATGCTAATTATGAATTGGAATGAAGTGGGAGGTTACTAAATAAATCACATAAACTCGTATTATAGTATGATGTTGACTACTGATAATTAATTTGAGTAAAATAGAAGCAACGCATGACAAGTCTTTTTCAAATACCTCACTATATACACAGATATATCCAATGCATCAACATCAATAAAAATTTAAGTTTATACTAAACTATGCTATTAAATAATATCACTACTATAAAAAGGGAATTTAGTGCTATTAAATAATATCACTACTATAAAAAGGGAATTTAGTGGTGTAACTCTTGCGGTATTTTTTTAAAGAAGCGTTAAAAATAGTTATTTATTTTTGTAAAATCAAAATTATTTAAAAGCTTTGGCGCTTATAATTATAAACGTTATAATTGACGTTAACCTTGCATGACGTTTCTATGAACAAGCGCCAAACAAGGCCTTCAAATTTTTTAAAAAAAAAACAATAGGAAGCTTTAACGTTTTATGAGGAAACGCCAAAGCTTCCTATATTTTTTTTAAGAAAAAGAAAATATAATAGGAATCTTTGGCACTTCCTTACGAAGCGCTAAAGCATATTATATTTTTTTAAAAATATATATATAATAGGAAGTTTAATATATCATTTTTTTTCCTTTTAATCTTCCTATAGTCTTGTATATGCTTTGTAAAAGAAGTTTAATTTCTTTCTAACTGGTTATAAGTCCTTGTAATATGCCGATAATATTTGCATTAGGCTTTTTATTAATTTTTTTTAAATTAATTTTTTTTAATTTCGGTCATTATACTGTTATAAATTTATTATTGGTAAAGGTTTAATAGTTACAATCAACATAACGTTATATGATATATTAACCATAATTTTTTGCTCTTTCTTTTTATACATCCAATATTATATGCTTTAACAAATGGTCGGATATATATTGTCGTCACTAGTACTAACTTAAACTTATAATGAAGCGTAAAACTGAGTGAGTTTCTTAATATTTATAATTTTATTTTAAAAAAAGGCCACATGTCCAAAAAAACTAAAAACTTAAAAAAAAAAAAGAAGCTTTGGGGCTTCCTAACGAAACACCAAAGCTTCCAAATATTAAGAAAAATTATATACGAAGCTTTGGCACTTCCTAAGCTTTCTAGTATTTTAAAAAAAAATTAATAAAAGAAACTGATTTCATTGAATAGCCATATGGATCAAACTCAGAGTCACATATTTGAGAATCTGGGAGGATGTTTCTGATTCCAGATTTCACGGTCATGTGGGCTGTAGTGGTAGATTGATCTTTGTAGAAAACCGAAGCTTTGTTTCTGTCCAATCCAATCATGCACATCTTAAGGGTGTAAACAGAGTCACATGCGTTCACTGAGTCAGCACAAGTAGAGTTTAACTTATATATTAAAAGCATACATATAGTGTTGACAAAAAAAAACAGTATATATATAGTAATATATAATAATTACATTTTTTGTGTGTGTATGTCTATAAAGTAAAGAACGGACAGAGCCAAGGTTCATCACATGCATGGTTCACAAAAAATCAGAGCAGTCAGTACAAGTCACAGGTTTGACAAAAAATAAAGTAGTCTTAGGCGGGTTGAAACTTATTTTTTTGATAGTAGGGTTGAGACTTTATCTTTCTATACAGTTAAAGAGAAGGGAAGAGAAGACATACGTGAGTTAATCACTCCCATAATTTTTTTCTTTCTATAGAACTTGTAGCAGGCGGATAGTCTTCATCTTATCAAGTCGAAGTTAAAGAATTCTTTAGATCATCCTTCAGGTTTGTACTTTCCTTCAATTCCTTTCTCCTTTCCAGATTTATTCATTGAAATAACTGTTTAGAACTGTGCAATTCAATGAAGTGTGCAGATTTGTTTTACTTTTATATATATGATGCAATGTACATATATTATTTTACTTTTATATAATGAAGTGTGCAGATTTATTTTTTTCCAAGATAGGAAGCTTTGGCGTTTTATAAGGAAGTGTCAAAGCTTCCTATATATTAAAAGAAAGAAAGAAAGAAAGAAAAATCATGTGCAGAATTGTTTTTTTCCATTCATTGAAAAGGCAAGTCAAAAAATGGAGAAGAATCACGTGAAACAAAAGCTTCCACCTGCAGATTTGTTTTTTTCATTGACAAGGCAAGTCATATCTATCTTGAATACTCATCTGAATATTGATAAATCACTTTCCAAACTTTATTACCATCCGACAAGTCCTTAAAGAGCTTGGACATAAATCACTTTTTTGACATTGCATCTGCGCATTAAAGAGAGTTTCTTTGATCTATAGAGTCTGTGTCCTTGCCCTCACGCTCTTCCTCAGCTCCCTCGACCGTTGAAAGCCATCGTCACCAGTGAGCTCTACAAGGATGGTGGTTGATCAATCTATTCTATTAAGAAGTAGCACCGGACTGGACTGAGACGGGCTTTAAGATATGCACTACGGAGGACTCTGGCAAGGGTGGGTGCTTTTGTTTAGGTAGGGGCTCGAAGGAGGGCGCGGAAGGAGTACACTTTATAAGCCTTTGGAGTACTTTCTAGAAAACCTCCCAACGCTTGTCATGGTCGTAGCTCGCTGTTGGGCAAGAATCACAGGTTGGCCATTTACTTGATGAGCATCATGACTTTTTTTACAATGCCTTTATACTTAGTGGATCTCACAATTGTTTTTTTTTAATTACAACTATATTATGATGGTTGGCAATTGGCATTTCTGAAGTATTCAAAGCTGCTTGCTTTGATATAAATGCACATGTACAACGCCTATTCAGGTAGTGGCAAAATTAAATTAAAGAACCAACCCTACGTTCCTTTGTTTTTGCATCTCACGTCTTGCATCCTCGAATCTCTCCCTCCCTCCTAATTCAGATGCAATCAAGTTGTATTGATAAAAGCTAATGAACAACGTGAATAAAAAAGGGCCTGGAATAAGTGAGTAAATGCATGTGCAGATCGAAATTAGAATGATAATGAAGGTGAAGATATGACATGTTAAAAAAATTATAATCGAAAAAAAAATTTAGTCAGCTTTAATTTGGTTTTTTTATTTTAATATTTTTTAAAGGAATTTTTGGCGCTTTCTAAGGAGGCGCCAAAGGTTTGTTTTTGTTTTATCACATTAATGACGCTTGTATAAGAAGTGCCAAAGATAGTGACACCTTTTTTATCACTTTTTATATAAGCGCCATAAAAGGTAATATAAATGTTAAAATTTTTTAACACCCGCCATTGTTGTCCCGCCATTATCGCTTTCCTGCTTTTCTTTTCTATTGTCCCCACCCCTTTCTCTCTTTGACCAGCGACAAGTAGAAGCTTCTTTGGTCCCCCCACTTTCTATTTTTTTGTCTCCTCGTGCAAATATTTTTAAACATTTGTTCGCCACTTTCATTGCAATATAAAGCTTTGTTGCAGTAAAAAGCTTCCTCCCTCATGTGTTCTTTTTCTTCTTGGCTAGCTGCAGTACAAAGCTTTCTCCCTCACGTGTTATTTTTCTTCTTGGCTGGTTGCAGTACAAAACTTCCTCCCTACGTGTTCTTCTTTTTGGCTGGTTGCAATACATAGCTTCCAACAGAAGCTCCTGTAAGTGTTGTTTGTTTTTTTAACATTTTATTCACGTTTTTTAGTTAAAATATGTATGAATGTTATAAATTTGCTTATACTTTTTCATAGAAGTATATGTTGTCAACAGCGAAAAAGTTGTGAATGGCACTATTGAAATGGTCAAATTGGGTATAAGTGTTATAAATGCCACTGGTAGTTTAATCAATGATTATTTTGGAACCAATTAATTTAATAAACGCAGGGTTGTATTTTTGTTGGCTTGTTATGGACCTAAATATTTTAATTATGACATGTAGTGTTGGGCAATATGATTTATTTGGTTGTGAGTTGTGAAAAATTATTTAGATGCTGTGGGATTAATTAATTGGTTGATTATTTGTGATTTAAAGAGATCAGAGTGTTTAATATTTTGTAAAACTTTAAATTTTGGAATGTTATGCTACTGAATTTACTTTTTTAAAAAAATAAATAACAAAAGAGAACTGCAAGAGGCAAGCAACTGACCGCTTATAAAAATATATATGTTTAAGGTATAGATAGATAAAAAATGGATGTCATCTAATCGGTGCTTAAAAGAATATATTGATGGGGTGAAAGAGTTTATTAGATTTGCAAGCGAGCATACAAATGATCTTAACAAAATCCTATGTCTTTGTTTATCTTGTTGTTATAGAAAGCGGATTAGTCCACTTGATTTGCTAGATCATTTAGTGTGTCATGGAATTGATCGATCATATACACGATGGACAAGGCATGGTGAGACGGATGATGCACATCGTAGTCAAATACATACCACGATCGGTGCTTCGAATGAGTTTGACTCAAGCATATGTGATGAAGATGATGGTCTTCAAGAAATGCTAAATGCAGTAGAAGGGATGCTTCATAATCGTCCTCAAGAATATGAGAAGTTGAAAGGTGATGCAGAGAAACCATTATATGCCGGTAGTACTAAATATACAAGATTGCTAGCAGTATTGAAATTGTACAACTTCAAAGCGCGCTATGGATTGAGTGATTTTGGTTTCACCGCACTGCTTGAACTTGTGCAAGATATGCTCCCAGAAGAAAATGTACTTCCTACCAAGACATATGAGGCAAAGCAAATACTTTGCTCTACAACTGGCATGGGTTATGAGAAGATTCATGCATGCTTTAACGATTGCATATTATTTCAAAATCAGTATGCAACGTTAGAGAAGTGTCCTAAATGTAATACATCTCGATATGGGAAGAAGAAAGGAAAGAGTCCCTCGAAGGTCGTATGGTATTTTTCAGTTATTCCAAGATTTAAGCGATTATACAGTAATGAGGAGATTGCCAAGTTGTTGACGTGGCATGCAGATGAAAGAATTGAAGACACAAACCTTAGGCACCCTGCAGATGCTCCTCAATGGAAAAAAGTTAATCATGACCACCCTGACTTCGCGAATGAAGAAAGGAACCTACGCCTTGCACTTTCAACTTATGGAATCAATCCCCACGGTGTTCAGAGTAATATACACAGTACATGGCTAGTGATATTGATGATTTATAACTTTCCTCTGCACTTGATCATGAAACACAAGTATATGATGTTGTCGATGGTATTGTGGTTAATGACGTGCTTACTCGTGGATGGCTTGGTGCAACATCTATCAACTTATGGATTAGGTATTCATCTATCATTGTTATTATTATTCATCATTCAATTTTTTTTTGTGTAAATGACATTTTTTGTCTGATATAAAGGCATTTGTACCATAATGAGATAGTAGGCACGGATAGGATGCAGAGATTCATCTTTGTTAGCCCACACCTCCTTGGCCAGCATAAGGGGAGAGATTCGGAAGCACAATTTAATGAACTTAGAGACTGCTTTATACTTAGAGCAACCCCTAACAAGCTCTTTCTTGTGCCATACAATGTAGGGTAAGTGATTTGTGACAATATTTGAATGTATGTTTTTATATTTTTTCACTTTTACCATGAGATGATTGTCCAAATAAAATTTTTAAAATGTGTTTTTAGGGAACATTGGATATTAATTGTTGTCCATCCAGCGGCAACAAAAGGCCCTCGCATTTACTATCTGGATCCTATAGAAACTGCTTATCCAGAGAACCGCCCTGATATGCAGATTATCTTTAATAAGTAAGCTAAGTGTATGAGTGTATGTGTAAATCTTTTCGTACGTGATTATTTAATAACCAAAATTAATCAGGCACTTCTTGTTTTATTAGTGCATTAACTGCATATATAGGAAAAGTTGGATTGACCTACTCTAGACGCAATGACCCAGTCAATAGCTATGTGTGGAGGAAGATTATGGTACTTATATATATGAATTTACTTCAATCTTGTTAGTAAAAAAAATTTATTCAAAAATTGACATAACTATTTTATTGTATTGTTGCAGTGTCCATTCCAGCCAAATAATAATGATTGTGGATATTATATTATGAAATTTATGAAGGATGTAGTTACTCATCGCCACCTTGTAATTCCTACGAGTAAGTTCCCTTTAGTTGCAATTGATATATTGTGTTTTAAATTGACAAAGTGTCTAAAAGTGATTTTCATTCTCTATATACATGATTGTTTATGTAGTATTATGAAGATCAATGTTATACTGTGTTGACTGACCATCAAATGGATGAAATTATTGAAGAATAGTGTGAATATATAGTCAGACAATTAACTAATTTAGGCATGTAGCTTCTTTTTTATACACTATGTAATCATTGTTAATACAATATATTTTGTATTTGTTAAACATTATAATTATTTATTGTATTTATTTGTTTAAGACCATTATCGTTTTGTATTATAATTTTGCCTACTAGACAAAATATATGATCATTTACTTACTATAAAAAATATATATGGTTATCAAGCATTTATTTTACACCGTACAGGAAAAGAAATATCTAAAAAAATTAATAAAAAAAAAATTAAACCCTCATTTAACATTTATCATAAAAAACGCCAAAGGAGGATATTCTCCTTTGGCGTTTATAAAATAAACGCGAAAGGAGGGCTTGTCCTCCTTTGGCATTTGATTAACAAACGCCAAAGGAGGGGCCCTCCTTTAACGTTTGTTATTGTATAATGCTAAAGGATTGTTATTGTATAATGCTAAAGGAGGGCATCCCTCCTTTGGCATTTAATGTTTAAACGTCAAAAGAGGGCACCGCCTTTTTTGGTGCTCCTCATAAAACATTATATATAATTTATTTATTTATTTAATTTGATAAAATAACATATGGCGGTTTTATAAATTGAAAAACGTCAAAAGTATTTTTAATGGTGTTAAAAGTTTTGGTGTTTCTTAAACGTTAAAGTACATTTTAAAATAAGCGCCATTATATTGGTTTTTTGTAGTAGTGTATATAGTTGTATAACTTATTTCTAACATATCTTTATTAATTGGTGCAATCCAAGTGTAACTCATTTAATTTAATACAAATATTATTAAGATCAGCCATGAAATTTGTCCTATAAAAGGCAACTATATCGATTAAGATTGTATCCTGTGTGGCCCCCGAGTCACAAAGAAATTAACCATCTCTTCTTTCTTTCTATGGCTTCCTTTTCTTCCTCCTCTTCTTCTAATCCGTTCCTCTTTTCTTCTCTTTCTCTGGTTTGCTTCTTCTTCTTCTTTTCTGAGAAGAAAAGCTTTGTTTCTGCAATAAGATCAGAAGAAGACGGTAGTGAGCTTCAACATAACACTCATAATCGTGTCTCTCTCAGCTCTCTCTTTCCTTCTTCCTCTTGCAGCTCTCCTCCTCAAGGTTCATTCTATCTTCCATTAATTTCTCTCTGATGATGTGGTCACCATATGAATTTTTAATTGACATCAATTTATTTACATGCTTGGTGATTGATTTTTATAATACCAATAGTCTGCACGATCAGTCTTCGCAATTTAACGGAAAATATTTATTGAGTTAAATGACATTAGAGTTTGAAGTGGCACCCAAAGAAATGAAAAAAAAAAGTGTAACTCAAGTTATTTAGTGATCATAAACGATGAACAGGCGCAAATAGGAATGGATCCTTGGAAGTGGTACACAAGCATGGGCCATGTTCAAATCTGAAGCAACCCTCTTTTTCATCTTCACCATCTCCTTTCATTATACCGCACAGTGAGATATTGAAGCAGGACGAAGCCAGAGTTAGGGCAATCCAGTCCAAGCTTTCCAAAACACATCAGAACCACCATCAAGAATTAGCAGAGACTTCAAAGAAGGGATCGGACGGAACTCAGCTTCCGGCGAAGTCCGGCATCCCTCTCGGGGCGGGGAACTACTACATCACGGTGGGGTTGGGAAGCCCTAAGAGAGATCTGTCTCTCGTCTTCGACACAGGCAGCGACCTCACTTGGACTCAGTGTCAGCCCTGTGCTCGCTCTTGCTATTCCCAGAAGGAACCAATCTTCAACCCTTCTCAATCTTCTTCTTACTCCAACATCTCTTGTTCTTCTTCCCAGTGTTCCCTGCTTGTCTCTGCCACAGGTATGTGTGTGTATCATCTTTCTTCTTCATTTACTCTCTCCATCTCTTAATAAGAGTAAGTTTATTTTTTTTGAAAAAATAAAAAAAGCTAAACGATACTTATATTTATCATTTTTTTTCCAACTAAGATTTATAAATTGATATATAATCTAAATCATACACAATATTATGATTAAGTTATTTATTTCGTTTTCTTAATACCTGAAGGAAAAAACAAAAAGAACCGGCTCTTGTATCAAGTCTAGTCTAGGGTGGTAATATCTCTTAAATCTGCATATTTTGATAGGAATTAAGCCAGCGTGTTCGAAAGCAACGAGGGCTTGCATATACGGAGTTCAATATGGTGATGGATCCTTCTCCGCCGGCTACTTTGCTAAGGAAAAACTAACCGTTTCTCCGACTGACGTCTTCGACGACTTCTTCTTCGGCTGCGGTCAGAACAACCAGGGACTCTTCCGCGGCATCGCCGGGTTGTTAGGTCTTGGTCGCAACGTCCTCTCCTTCGTCGAACAAACCGCCGGAAAGTACCGGAAATTGTTCTCCTATTGCCTCCCCTCCAGCTCAAATAATGTTGGTTACATCGCCTTCGGCGGTGGCAGCAGAGGCTCATCCCGCAACATCAAATTCACTCCGTTGTCTTCTATCTCCCGTGGTTCCTCCTTCTACGGCCTTGACTTCGCCGGAATAACCGTCGCTGGTATCAATCTCCAAATCTCCGCCTCCGTGTTCTCCTCCGGCACGATCATTGACTCCGGCACCGTCATCACCCGGCTCCCTCCGGCGGCGTATGGTCCCCTGAGAGACGCGTTCCGGAAAAAGATGTCGAGGTACCCGAAGGCGGATCCGTTCTCGATACTGGACACGTGCTACAACCTGAAAGGTTACGAAGTTGTTGACAGTCCAACGATATCGTTGTCGTTCGGAGGTGGGGTGACCGTGGAGGTGGATGTAACCGGAGTTTTGTTTGTAGCAAGCGAAGAACAGGTGTGTTTGGCGTTTGCGGCGAATAAAGATAATGAAGATGTGGCTATTATTGGAAATCAACAGCAGAAAACACTAGAGGTGGTATACGATGTTGCTGGTGAAAAGATTGGATTTAGACCTCGTGCTTGCAAGTAAATGATGTTTAATTTTGTCCACTCAAGTAAAATGATCTTGGAGAAATTAAAGAAAATGGACCGAAGTATGTTATAAATAAGATATAAAAGCATTAGTAAGAATGTGCTTATCTTATGTGTCCATTTATATTCAAATTGATCACTTGCTTTTTTTTTTAAAAGACAAGTCTTGTGTTAAATACTACCCTCCAGTCTTAAATATAAGACAGAGTTGATTTTGTTTTGGATAGATTAAGAAATCTAAATAAGTTACTTAATCATATTATATGTTATGTATCTTTTGATTATATATATGTATATATATATATATATATATTAGTTTATAAGCTATGAAAAATAGAAAAAAATGCCAAATATAAATATTTTAAGATAAATTAATTAGTTTTCTTAATGTCTTTAAAAAAATCAACTCTATCTTATATTTAGAACAGAATGAATTCTATATGTATTGAGCTAATTTTGTTTGGTATAAGTGCATCCAGAAAATGTTTTGAGAAGATCCACTATTAGTTTTGATTTGGGTTTAACAAAAAGTTCAGTCCGCTGCTAGTAACGCCGGATGTGGGTGGATTAATTCAAAAAAGGGGTCAATTCGATACACCTTTTCAAACTAATGTTTATTTAAATCTAAAGGTTCTTTTTTGTCTGAATTATGAATGACTACAAAATGACATTATGATTGGATTCGAGAGGACAATTTTATCACGCGTGGAGAAAAGCAAATAAACGATTTTGGAATAAGAATTTCTTTTGCAAGTAGATTTACTTGTGAGTTTGTATTCTAAATAGAATACAGTGAGATCGCAAGAGTTTCATCATCTCTTAGGGAGCTTTTATAGCTAAGGATCTAGAAAGAAGTTCCTTTAAGATTTTAGCTGATCAAGATTCTTATATCTTTTGGGTTTTATTATACAATTTATGCATCAATTGATGATCTAATCAATAAGTCTACAGTATGCTTGAAGACCAACAAAAGTATTATTTTTTGTTTTAAAAAAATGAAAAATAAATCTAGCACATTTCGTTTCTTAACATATTTCCAATTAAGTGCAACGCAGTATAGGCCAACTACAAGAATGATCTATAATAGAGTATGCATATGTTATTTTAGTTTTTTAAAAATGTTTCTATGATTTATGAAAAAATATATGAGAGAAATTTTATTTCAGTTTAAACAAAAATACTTAAAAAACCACTTTTATCACCCTCCCATACAAGTACTACGTGACGTAACACAACATATATAAACAAAAATATTTTTATTTATACTCACATGCAATGCAGCCTAGAGTACGTACATTTTCTTTTAATTTCTAAACTTTTGAGATATGTGGGGACGGACTTGTTAGATATTTGTGTATATAAAGGAGTATTTCAAAATATAAATCTACATTGAGTTGTACTAGCTATTTCTAAATTAAAAATGACTTATTTTATATACTTCGATTATGCAATGCAAGAGTGATGAGACTCTTGCCTAATTTAATATTTTTTCGGTCCTTTATATAAAATCTAATTGAAGAGTTTATGTTAGTTGTAAATATAATACATATTTTTTATATTTATTAATTTTTTTCCTAATTTACCTCTGTTGATATTCTCTTAATAATCATCAGTAAAAAAGAAATGGAATAAATTAAGAAAGATCATTAGAGTGTTTTAAAAAATATATGTCATATTAACTAACTTAACTAACTTTCTTAACGTATTCAAATTAGTAAATAGGTGAGTGTTAATATTAATATAATATGACCAGTCATGACATTTAGCCGATGCATTAAATCCAACCATCCCAACAAAGTGTGTATTCTCACCACTATAAAAAACGTTTTTAACGTCTGAAAATAATGGGACATCTATATGAGCGATATAGTAAAAAATGGGAATAATGTCAATAAAAAGTTGAGATGCCTAAAGTCTAGACTTTAGACGTCCCAATTTTAAATTTAGGACATTTAAAGCTCACAATTTAGGCGTTCCAAATTTAAAATTGGGACATTTAAAGTACCACATTGGCACTTTAGACATCTTTTTTTTTTTAAATAGGGACGTTTAAAGTCTAGACTTTAGGCGTCCAAATTTTAAAATTGGGACATCTAAAGTGCTTTTTTTTGTAAATGTTTATATTATAGATTTGAACTTGTGTTTAAAATCAGAAATTACAGATCATTATCAATAAAATTATAGATATAGTATCTGAACTCCAGATCCAAAATCTACATAATAATAACTCTAAAGCTGAAATCTCATGGAAGAAGATGATAATAATAAAAGGAATAAGTTGCAAAAAACTCATTTGTTTCTATTATTGAAATTCATTTTCTCATAATAGTGAATAGAGAAGAGCGATAGTAGGGAGAGATGAACCTTGTCTTCTCAACGGGAACTTGGTCCATGAAGCATCTTTCAGAGTCTCGATCTGCAAGCCATAACAACACGAGTTAGAAGATAAAATAGAAGGAAACCCAAAAGACAAAAGAGAAAGAAGATAAAATAATAAAACATGATAAGAAATTATAACAGATCTGGAGGTAAAAAAAGAGACAAAAAGGAAGAAACAAGAGTAAAAAGAGCAAATAAAGAAGAAGAAGTTAGAATCAAAAGGCGTGGTGGTAGTGGTTCCATTTAAATCAAGAAGAAGAGAAATATGAGCTTAAGAGTGTAAAACTGACCCAAAAAAATGGGAAAGTTAAATTTAAATTGTTTTTGACGTCTCAAATTTAATTTAGGGACACCTAAAGTTCCTTCCTAAAAGGTTTAGATGTCCCAAAAATATTTAAGACGTCTAAAATAGACTTTAGGCGTCCCAAAACTTTTTGGGTCGCCAAATATATTAGGGCATCCCTAATTATTATTTGGTTTCCCTCATTTCATTTTAAGTATCCCAAATATTTTTGGGACTCCTAAACCTTTCAGAGAGGAACTTTAGATGTTCTAAATTTTATTTAGGAAGCCTAAACTGAATTTTAGATGTCCCAATTTTAAATTGGGACATCTAAAGTTTCTCATATTTATAAAAATGTCACCACCTTTATTTTTTACTTCCCTTTTTTAAAACAAGACGTCCTTTAGAATAGTAATATCATTATTTTGTAGTAGTATCTATGTGACCTCCTGAATCACAGAAAAAAAAACTATCTGTCATTATCTCCTCTCTTTCAATGGTTTCTTCAACTAATCCATTCCTCTTTGCCTTTCTTTGTCTGGTTTTCTTTATCTTCTTCTTTTTTTTTTCGAGAACAAAAGCCTTGTTTCAGCAATAAGAGAAGAAGAAGGCAGTAGCGAGCTTCAACATAATACTCATCATTGAGTCGCTCTCAGCTCTCTCTTTCCTTCTACTTCTTCTTGCATATCTCCTCCTCAAGGTTCTTTCTCTCTTCCATGCATCTCTCTGATCTCTCTCTGTCTATTATAATATGTAGAATATTTATGTACATACAAGATAATGAGTTGAATATATTTGATACGATGAATAGGTAGAGGTAGAAAGGGATCGTTAAAAGTGGTACACAATAATGGGCCATGTTCAGAGCTGAAGCTACCTTCATCTTCATTTTCACCATTCATTATTCCGAACAGTGAAATCTTGAAGCATGACAAAGCCATAGTTAGAGCAACGCGATCCAAGCTTTCCAAAACACATAAGAACCACCACCAAGAAGAAGTAGTGACTTCAAAGAAGGGGTTGGACCGGATTCAGCTTCTGGCTAACTCCGTCATCCTTGTCGGGATCGGGGACTATGATGTCATGGTGGGGCTGGGAAGCCCCTAGAGAGACCCGTCTCTCATCTTTGACACAAGCAGTGACATCACTTGGACAGAGTGTAAGCCTTGTGCTCGCTCTTGCTATTCCCAAAAGGAACCAGTCTTCGACCCTTCAAAGTCATTTTCCTACTCTAAAATTACTTACTATTCTTCCCTTTATTCTGGCTCTTCCTTGGGATGCTATGTTCCAAAGACTACTTGCGTCTACATCGTTCGATATTGTAATTGGTTTGGGGCCAAATCAAGAGAAATATAGAGAGTGAGAGAGAGAGAGAGAGAGGAAGGAAATAGTGCAAGCCAAATGGAAGGTGAAAAGGTGCTTTATTACTATACATCTAGTCTATTTATACACTAAGATATATAACAAATTATGTACATGTGTACAGAAACTAAAACTAATTTAAATTACATTAGTTAGCTTAAATCTATTTTCTCTAACTACATCCCTCGTCACCCCCCTCAAACTGGAGTATGTAGATTAATCATGCCCGGCTTGAAAACATTATAATGAAAAAAAGCTAGACTATAGAGGTTTTGTGAATATATTAGCAACTTACTCAGCAGACCGAAGATGAAGTAAACGCACCAGTCCAGATTGAAGCTTTTCAGGAACAAGATGACAATCGATCTCAATATGTTTAGTTCACTCATGGAAAGTGGGATTTGCTGCAATTTGAAGGGCATATTGATTATCACAGTAAATGACGGCAGCAGTTGTATGAGGAATATGAAGATTGTGAAGAATATAAAGCAACCATTGTATCTTGCAAATTTTACTAGCCGAAGCATAGTATTTGGCCTCAGAAAAAGATGTCGAAAGAATAGATTGTGTTTTGGATTTCCAAGAAATTAATGCACTATCTAGAAAAAAGAAAAATCCAGTGACAAACCGACAGGAATCAATATAGCCAGTCCAGGCAGAGTCACTGTATGCTTTAAGCTAATTATTAGATGTAGATGGGATGGAAAAGCCTTATGTAAGAGCACTCTTAAGATAACATAGAACCCGATGAGCAACCTTGAGATGGATATCAGTTGGAGAATCCATGAACTGACTTAGTTGTTGGACAACAAAAGAAAGATCCGGCCTTGTGATTGTGAGATAGAGAAGGAGGCCAATGAGGGTTCTATATAAAGGAGTACCACCATCCTTAGAAAGTTTAAGATGATGAGCCATAGGTGAGGAAGCCGACTTAAAACCTAAGAATCTAGTGTGCGAAAGCAATTTAAGAGCAAATTTATGCTGACACAATGAAATTCCAGAGGAATTGCGAGCAATTTCAAGGCCAAGAAAGTATTTAAGACTACCAAGATCTTTAATCTTGTAAGTAGAATCAAGTGTAGAATTAATATGCTATATTTCAGATAAATCATTCCCAGTCAAAAGTATATAATCAACATATACCAAGAGCGTAGTAAATGATGAACTAGAGGCCTTGACAAATAAAGAGTAATTAGCAATAGATGGTTTATAATCAAACGAAATAAGAGAAGAAGACAGTTTCTGAAAACATTGCCTACTTGCTTGCTTTAAACCGTAAAGTGATTTTTGAAGTTTACAAACAAGGTTTGGAGCAGGAGAGATAAAACCTGGAGGCAGCTGCATGCGAACTTCCTCATGGAGATCACCATGAAGTAAGGTATTATTAACATCCAATTGCTGTAAATGCCAACCACTAGTGGCTGCAAGAGCAAGAAGTACTTGAATTGTAGTCATTTTAGCTATTGGAGAAAAAGTATCAACATAATCCAATCCTTCAACTTGGGTATACCCTTTAGCAACAAGGCGGGCTTTATGATGATCCGAAGTGTCATCAAATTTAAGTTTGGTCTTAAAGACCCATTTACATCCAATAGGTTGTTTGCCAGGGGGAAGAGGTGTAAAAACCAAGGTATTATTGAGTTTCAAAGCTCGAATCTCAGCATCCATGGCGTCACACCATTCCTTAAATTTCACAGCTTGGGCATATGTGTTTGGTTCAGACAATAAAAAGGTGTATCAGAGGCTGTGGTTGTGCGTTTCATACTGTTTTACAAGCATGACTAGCTTGTGTGATTAATTTTTAACAACGTGAGTGACACTCCTTGAATTTATAACAACTTGAAGTTATTTACTTTTAATTTATGTGGTTGGAAATTTCTATTCATGTCGTATATATGACGACAAGTAACGACAAGGTTCATCTCCTTTCTTCTTCTTCCTCAATAGATGAATATGAATCACGCTGAATAGGCTGAATTTCTTTGTCATTATTTAATGGACCCATAAACACAGCTTTAATTTGATTGATCAGAATTAGAATAATAGGCATTAATATAATTCCAAAATTTTCTTTTTATAGATGACGCAAGTGCATGAGTTGGATTGGTTGAGGAATATATATCTCTGGTTTGACTGGGCAAGTGTGGAATATAACTGGGGTTTGCTGTCAGTTAGTCGTAACCCATAACGGGGGCAATATATTATTGATTTACACGTAATTGTTGTCTATGCCATGTTGCTTTTTATAAGATAGACGTAGGAAATGTCTCAAATTTTTTTTCTCTAGACTCCCCATTTTACCCTCATTTTCGTATGTAAAATATATTACATATACCATTATTTTATTTAATTCCCATATTTCACAAATTTAGACTAAAACATTTAATATAACATATTTTTTTCTTCCGCAATATAAGGGTATTTTTGGAAAGAAAAATTCATTTTTACTTGTTTATTACACTTAACTAATTTTATCTAACTTTTTTAATACAACTCAATTAATTCTATTTTATAGTGATAACTTCCCATTTTTTTTATATTTGAGACATATTTTAATATAATTAAGGAGTCATCAAAACTAATTTAAGATGATTTTCTTAAAATTATATAAGATATTGGTACATTATCTTAGGGATTTGATTGTTAATATCTTACTTTAAATTAAAATCCAGATAAAAGAAAAAATAAATAATTAAGTTACAAAAAAAAGAGAGAGAAAAGAAGATGATTTCAGTTTGTAAATAACATTAGATTATTATTATTTGAATATCTGCCCTCTCCTTTCAGCCACGGCATCGTTTTGGCAGCTGAGGATGGAAGACCTAAAAAAAGGAATTGCGAAGAGCTGAAGAAAAGGGGAGGCAGCCGCTGGTTCTGGGATCATCTTCCGGAGCTAAAAGAAAGAAAAAACCAGAGAGCAGGAGGGAACTAATGGGAACGAAGCAGGCGTGAGAGAGAGAAACCTTCGTTCATCTTCTCCTCTATCGTCGGCGACCGGAGCGAGGATGGAAGGAACTCCGGGGTGCCGTCGATATCCGCTGTTCTTCATCTTCTTGACTGGAATCTGAGACACGAGCTGGACGGAATAGTGGAAGCGAGCTGGTTTTGATCTGAAAAGGGGGAAAAAAAAGAGGAGTGTGCGGCTGGTTCTAGGAGGAGGAGGTCACTGTAGCGAACACTGTTCATTATCACTGCAGCGTCACTGTTAATTAACACCGTTCATTGCTTCTGTTCATCGAAACCAGATAGGCCAGCTGAGAGTGCTCTGCTTTTTGCTCTTTTTATCCTTATTTCAATTTGATTCCCATTATGATTTTGGATTCTGAACTTTTTGTAGTTGTTATGGGATTTATTTTGAACATGCCTGGCTAATTGTTTTTAAATTTAGGTAGTTATGAACTAATTTAGGAATTTGAGCTTGTATGAATCATTTATTTATGCTTAATGTTATTTTACTTTCTTAGTGCGTGTTTGGAATAGCTTATTTTTAGGCAATAAGTGCTTATAATTCGTGATTCACGGTATACGAGGTAAGTATGTGAGAGGAGTTTTTTCTCGGCTTGCGTAATAAGGGCTTATTTCCTATAAAAAAGCTCAGCCAAACATGCACTTAATCTTGTATTATTTTTGTCTATTTGTGTTCGGTCATCACTAAATATGAAAATTGGGGAATTTAGATTAGCCCTAAAAGAAGGATTTTATTTAGATCATATTGTTAAATAATGTGTGATTAAAATTTATTTTAATTTATTAATAGGATATGAATATATCTATTGAATCCATATAATCCTATTAGAGTGAATTTGAACATTTATTACCTCTTAAATAAATTTATTAGGAATAACAATTTTAACTTGAATGAGGGGTACGAGCAATTAGAAAATACTAATATCCATTTAAATTCTAGATTAACAAATTAACAAGTGTTTTTAATTGGGCAATTACATACTCTAAGACTTAAAGAAAATATTAACCACCCTAGATTATTTTTATTAATTAAAATTCTTTTAAATATTAGATTTATTACTTTTGCTCTTGTTTAAATATATTGTCTTTTAGTCTTTTTATTTGATTTGTTCAATTTAAATAAAAATAAGAAATTTATTATCTAATCACTAATTTATTTAAATATCTATGAGATGAGCTTAATTCATTATTTATATTATTTTCACGACCTGTACATTTGAGGTTGTCACTTAAATTTTAAATTTTAGTAGGATTATATAGTAAAAAGGAACGGACTTCCCTTTCTGCGTGTTCTTGAAAATGTTCTTTATTAAGGGCATTTAATCCTTTTAAAAAGAGTAATATATATATATAAATATATATATATATATATATAGTGATGAAAGAAAATAGAAATTAATATACTATTTAAATTTAGTGTAGTTACTACCAGTCATGTTAAAATTTATTTGAATTTTATTATAACCTCTAGCAAGTATGATGAGATAACCATAACATCAATAAAATTAGAAGGCAAAAAAAAAAAAAAAATCAATAAAATTAATAAACTAGAGTTTGGGTTATGTTGATGTGTCATGCACCCGGCCCGAATATTTCAGGATCTTAAAATAGGTCCTAAGTGTTCAATTTGTGAACACATTCAATTCTTTTCCCTCGATCTTGTTTCATCGAGAATTATATTATAAACTGAATTGTACACCCCGGGTGATCCATGGGAACATTAAACTTCCGTTTGGTTTAAGGTAATATAATGGAGGGGAATAAACATGAGTTTAATTAAGGGGAAAAATGATAAATGGAGTCATAAATTAAATATATTCTACCCCTATTAACTACACATCTTTATATTAATTATCATCAATTCATTACTAATTCTCTTTCATTTATTCATTATAATACATTCTCTCTCATATTTTATGTTCGTATTCTCTTATATTTGTTACTCATTCTCTCTCCTATGCTCTTTCATAAATAAGGGGATATTTGGAAGAAATATAATATTTTTGACACATTTATTTTTTTAATTAATCTTAACCACCAATTCGTTTTACGCAATAAGAATAAAAGTTATTTATAAAAAAAACCGGAGGGGGTACTTGACACTATCCTAATACTCCATTTGTCCCTAAATATAAATTTTAAATTTGAGAATAGAGCTTATGCATTTTAGGTTTGTTAAAGCATTTATTGTACTTTTTTTTTTCCAACTTTACTTCTTGACTGTATTTATTGTCTCTCTCACTTATCATCTTTACAAATAAGAGCATAGCTGGAAAAAATACATATTTAATACTTTTAACTAATTTTAATTATTTCCTTGACAACCTCAAATCAGTTTTTTGAAACTTTAGGGATGGATTGATGGAGTATAATTTAATAATAATATTATTATGACCAACTTTGAAGTTGAGCCTATAAAGGCCAACCATCAGGAAAGAGAGAATACTGTGAGGCCTTCCTCGTACAGCTGGGAAAATGGACTGGCTCGTGACGAGCTCGGGCCTAAACGGACAGGCCCAAAATCGTACCCTTTTATAGCGGCCCGGCTCGTTTAATGTAGGCTCGTTTAAGTTTTTTTTTGCCATGCCTTTTTTTATTCTCCTAAAGACTAAAATACCTAATTTAAAACATAAATATCATCAACACTAATTTAAAATATAAATATTATCTAAGTTTAATAGAATATAAACACTAAGACTTAAGTCCAAACCATAATTAATGTTTATAACCAATCAAATAAGTTCACGACCACAATCAAACAAGCCTACAAGCTTCAAATGTCAGTAATAATAGAACAATTAATTTGGATTTTGGTGTAAACATGCAAAAAAAGAAAAAATAAAATCAAAGAAGAGAAGCTTCAAATGAGGTCTGAGTTAGTGTGAGAGCATTTCTGATCTGAAGGTTATGTTATGTTAACTCTACCCTCTGACCAATGCTTGCTGCCCATTGCCTTATACCCATTTAAAAATAAAAAAAAAGTTAAACAGGCTTAAAAGGGCCAGCCCTTTTAGGCTCTCTTCCATTTTCAGCTTTTAAATCATAAGCCCAGCCCTTGACGGGATCGGGCCTAAACGGGCTAACTCGACGGGCTTGACCCGAATTTCGGCTCTACTTCCTCATTCACCAAAAGAAACTCATCTCTTTTCTTCTTCTTCTTCTTTGCCTTTCTTTCTCTGGTTTTCTTCTTCTTCTTATTTTCTGAGAACAAAAGCTTTGTTTTTGCAATAAGAGTAGAAGAAGAAAGTGAGCTTTAACTTACTCAACATCACCGTGTTCCTCTCACCTCGCTCCTTTCTTCTTTGTAATATCCCAAAATTTATACACTAAAGATTTAATCTATATTTATTTAACAAATCGAATCAAGGGTGAATTTTGGAGAATTTGATTATACTGTTAGTAAAAATTTCCTATGAAGTAGTAAGTTTCAGAATAAAAGTACACATTTCAAACTTTAATTTGATAGATCATATAAATTATTTTGACTTGTACACTAAGAGTTATTAATTTATTAAGTTTGCCTAATGAAACTAGCTACTTTCTGAGACAACGTCCAAATATTTTAATTTTGGGAATGTTGAGCTTTAGGTTGATTAAAAGTTATATTTTTTCTTGAAACAATACTCAATAAGGGTTACATAGCCTTTGGAATAACCTCAATTGAATGTCTACAAATAAAGATATGAATTTTCAAAGTTTGATGAAAATTCTGCTAGGTTTTCAACAAAGTGTAAAAATCACAAAATGTAAAGGCAATTTTGGAAATTGGAAAACTTTATCTTTCCTCTATCTATTAAGACATCTAGAAACTCAGGAAAATCAGGAAAAACTGCCAAAAATCAGGAAAAAATAGAAAGAGGAAAGAAGGTGATGAATAATAAAAACACTAGGGAAAATTCGCCGATTTCACTACCGAATCGCAACTTTCATCCAAAAAGTCCTTCATAAATCATTTTCTCCTCATCATGGGCTTCATTTATATAGTTTTAGATTTTTTATTGATGGAGTTTGGTGTCATCTACTCAGGGTAGGTATTGCCAGAATCAGGAACTGGTTGGAGAATCACGATCATGTAAGCGAAAGCTTCAATTTGAGCCGGATATTGTGATGTTTTAGTAATTATTCATGGAGTTGTGTTACTGTCTTGATTTTCTAACACCATTAAATGAAGCTTAATGGTTTTGTAATCATGAGAAATGGGTCAAAGAAGGTTTAATAATGTAAGATTACAAGTCTTGAAGCTTAATTTGCAAAATTGGATTCTTGGGGGAAAAGGGGTTCTGTTCAGTTCTATATAGAATCTAGGGAAGAAGTTGGATTTTGATGTTTTTGAGTATTCCATTGGATTATACACGAAAAATTATATGGAATCACATGTGGTTGTGATTTTTGGATGATTATACATAATTCTAAAATTTTTGGAAATTAGAGTTGTAGATGTCCAGATTCGTTTCTGGAAACCAATATTGTTATGGCGTGTTTTTTAGTAGTCAAACTTAAATCAAATTTTATGATATTTTACAGGGTGAAAGTAGACATCCTAAGCTTTGATTTTAATAGGTCATATGAGCCATTTAGCCTAGTAGATTGAAAGTTATGATTTTTTAAAGTTTGACTATGTTTCTAGAGTACAATATGGAAAAGTAGGGTTTTGGTGAACTTCTGGGAATACTATGGTTGTAATGGCTAGACTTGGGTATTTTTCCATCAAAATGCACTTAAAGAGCTTCACTTAGGCTTTAAAATCAGTCAAATTAAAAATTTCCTAAAATTAACTATGATTTTTCAAAGTTGACTGAAAATCTGCAGAGAAACTACATTGAGTAGAGTTGTATTGAGCAAAAATTGTTGAAGCTATGGTAGATACTATGATTTAAAGGCAGTAATGGTACAAGTAATAACCACTTACTTCTTACCTTAAATTTTGATAGGAATTAGAAATTTTCCAAGCCGAAATCAAAGTTAGGATGACTGAAATATTTTATATGTTTGTGTATGTCATCTTCTGTGATATAATTGGTGAACACTGTTTGACCGAGTAGGGCAATTTGTTCGAGTAGACACTTTTACCTGGTTGTTTAAGCCAACCGATGTTTACGAATAGTGGGGGAGTAGTCTTAACTCATGTATACATACCGTGATGATTGCTTGCGTTGTTAATATGTTGCATAACATGAACCATGATATATTTAATTTTCGCATATTATATGATTGATGGTATGTTACTATTGAGATTCTTTTGAATCTCACCTTTTTTCAAAATTAAAAATATTCCAGTTGAAGGTAGCGGCTAGAAGAACAAATCCATGGCTATCGGCCAGTAGAGTTCCGGTGCACACGTGGCGATTGTTGTTACTTATCTAGCTTATAATTTAGTTCCTTCTGAACACTCTGTACATTTGTGTGTGTGTGTGTGTTATTAACTCTACGAGGAATTTTCTGTATTGTAAACAAGTACTTAATGTCAGTATGTTTCTTCTATTTTTATATGCCTTACGAAACTGTGTGCTTATTACCCTGCGTATATCAAAATGTTAAGGGATTTGACATTCTTCCTCTTACAACTCTCCTCCTCAAGGTTCTCTCTCTCTAATATTTCTTTTTATTAATTACATGCATGAATGGTGTTGATTTGATTGTTTATAACCCTACCCCAAGGGGAAGTTGAATCCCTACTGCCTACCAGGTCAAAAAAAAAAAAAAATCCCTACTGCCTCCTTGAAAGAGAGATGTTCTGAACCACTAATCTGCATGATCTGGGTAGATTTCATTTCACAGTATAATCTTTTGAGTTAAAATCATTATCGATATATATATATATGTGTGTGTGTGTGTGGTCTCTTCTTTGAGCTTTCATTTCATTTCATACCCAAGAGTGGCTGAAAAGTTTTGTAGTGGAAGTATTCATTTGGATTATTTGTTATTATTTTTTATGATGTCGTTAGGTTCCATACGCTTGTGTTTATGAAGTTTGGATTATATTACATTATTTAAAAGGAAAAATTAATCATTAAGTTTATATTGTTTCAAAATCTATATAATCTTAACTCTATATTGAAACTCAGTATTTGAATTTTAACTCAGTCCCTATAATTTTATTTTAAAGTTTTAGTCTCTAAGTTTTAATAAGAAATATATAATTATAATTTTTTGAAATGTAGGTAACAATATTTTAAGTGGTTAATACAGAAAGGAATGAGTTATATCATTTGAAAACTTAGGAATTGAGTTTTAACTCTGAATAATATATATATATATATATATCTATATATATATCAAATGATTAATTTTTCCTATTTAAAATAATTGGCTAGCAGCATGGCATATATGACAAGTAAGCTTCAATAACCCGTGATCTTTGTCTATAAAGGTTGTGACAGATAATGTTTGGAAAATAATATCTGACTTCTCATTAGTATGTAAGTGATTTATATGCAAGATGTGTAGGCAGTAGTTACATAACAACAATGCTAACTAATTAAGCCACATAACTATTCATCAACAAATAGTTGTTAGGACTACAACTAATTACGTAATATCTAAACTTGACACCCCCCGCCCCGGCCGCAAGCTGGGGCATATATATTCTTCATGCCAAGCTTGGAATGAGAGAAAAGTCATTAGAAAATTCTGTCAACTGAAAAGTTGTAAAACCAGTGATTGTGTGATTATTTTGGTGTGAATTTTGTGGTTCTTTGGTTATAAAATTTGATCATTAACCTCAGTATATATGTATAGGAGAGTATAGAGTTAAACTTCATGAGGTTTAGAGTATAAATTCATGGTTACATGCTAGTTTGCTTCACCCTGTTTTGTTGTCCGAAGAACAGAGTACCTCCCTGAAAGTTGCAGAAGCTTAAATAGAGGCTATAGATGGCTTTTTTGATTTGGTCTTTTTGTATACATAGTTTAGGATGTGTAGTTGATGATAGAATTAAGAATAGTACAATTTGGAGTGAAAACGAATGAGTTCTTGATTTTTGAAGTCAAACTGTTAAAACTGACATTTTTGGGAGTCAGTCAGATTTATGTTTAGTTTTGACCAGAAAAAATTTATTCACAATTTATGAAATTTTACAGGAATATAGTAGACATTCATATCTTTAATGAGTCTAAGAATGCATTATTTTGATATCTGTAGAGAGAGTTATGATTTTTACAAGTTAAGTCAGAAATAAGGGAAATTCTGGATGTTCAGGTTTTGGCAGTTCGGTTGAATGACTTTTTGAGTAATATAATCTTGTTCAAAAATCATGAAACTTTCCAGAATAAAATTATACATGATAATCTTTAATTTGATATATAATATGTGTCATTTGAATTTTTAGATTGTGAGATATGAATTTTTGAAGTTAGGCATTGAATCTTTAACGTTTTCTAGACTAGGTATGTTTTTTGATGATTATGGGAAATTTAGCCCTATAATTTCAATTTACTAATATTTTTTCCTTTTTTAATATGGCGCTTTATTAGTAGTAGTAGTTATAGAATCACTACAAATGTTTATAAAATTGAAAAAAAATATATATACAATTATTTGTTACTGTTTTTTTAATATTAAATTAAATAGTTTATTATTTTAGTAGTTTAGCTAATTTAATTAGCTTATTATTCAATAGTTTAACACATTTATAATTTAAAATTAATGATTTAATTAAGTTGGATAAGTATGAAAATTGTATTGATAATATTATTAAGGATACGTAGGTAATAAGGAACTATTATGTTGTTTGCTACAATATGATTATGATTATGTAAGGAAAATATGAAACAATGATAAAATGTTCTTCAATATCTGGAAAAAAATAGTGAGAATAAATATTATGCGAAGAAAAAAATATTGAAATAAAAAACTTGAAAACTTGTTACCATATTTGATCACTTTGTTCATCTCTTCGGCTCGTAGAAAAAAATTTGTAAATAAGCGAAAATGAAAGAGGGGTAAGATTGAAAGAAATGGGGGAGCGTTTCAAATGAGATGTGGTGGGGGTGTTTATAGGGATTTGTGTAGCACTTGTAGCAGTTAGTGTAACGTGTTTTGTAGCGGTTGTTATTAGTAGCGGTTATTTTAGTTTTTGTAGCGGTTTTATAACCGCTACAAATATTTTATTAAATTTGTTAATTTTTTTTTAAAAACAAAAACACAATTTGTTTGATCATTCATCTTCGCCATCCTTACAGAAATTGTGTAGAAAAATTGTTAGTGATATATTATTTTATTAACAAAATTTAATTTAAATGATGTGAATTTAAAAAAACGCACCGAAGTAGAGGTAAATTGTCATTACCTTCAAGGAAGAAGTTTTTAAAATTGGCGGGCTGAAATGACTCACTCTCGTAGGCGATGTTATCGCTATTACCCATGTCGTAAAAGTCTCGTGGCTTTAAATGAACTACCATGTGCCAATCCTTGTGTCTTTCGTCCTCGACATAATAAACTTGGTGTGCCTCGGGAGCAAGAACATACGGCTCATCATCTTGAGAATTATCATTATGAATTGGCCATGAGAAATTGACTGATGTGATGCCTAAATCGTCGGTTGTCAATCCCCAGGAAGTAATGGTATTTGCCCACAAACACTTGAACAACGTCACGGTGAAACAACCTTAGTAATTAAGTTCGATGATATCAAGAAGCTTTCCATAGTAAGAGATGCCTCTGAACTGCATGTTGGCGTCTTTGCTGCTCACATAACTCCTTGTCTCAAAGGTGCCATAAACACCCGAATTTTGAGTTTGTAATCCTTGATCTCGTGAAACCATGCAAAACTTGAAACCAGTAACATTGTATGCTGTAAACCTTTTTGCATGGTCAAGAGGGCCGAGTGCGAGAGCCTTGAAATCTGGTGAGTGTGGTTATGGTCATTTAGTATTCTACGCTCAAATTAGCTTGGGAATTCTTTGTGGACCTTTTTGTCAACTTTGGATGATGTTTGTGTACGGCTTCTGAGTTGACCTTTACATGACTTCTGAATTCCCTGCAATTAATCATGGGAAGATGCCGATCATGAAATGTAAGTACAAAATGTTACGAAAGATATAGAATAACATATGAGTATACAATTCTTAATGAAACTTGAGTGCAGTTAATCAAGACATGTCTATGTGCTTGCAACTTCTCAGTTGTCGTTAGTCTGAAGTTCTCAGTTCCTCTAATTGGTTTACCAACACGAGGGATAAATTCTCCTAATATTGGAGCCGGTACAGGACAATCATCTACATAAGGCAGTCAGTTGAAGGCCGTCTCAATATCATTAAAGTACCTTGAATAGAAATACATGACCTCATCCTCTATATAACCTTTAGCTATAAAACCTTTTGGCCATACCTTATTCCTTACGTAAGATTTCATTTTCCTAAGAAACCTACAAAGTAAAGAAGGGCAAAGTGATATAAAATGCTAATTATAAAAATTTCGACTAATAAATATAAGAACTAATAATGACGCACATATGTAAAATGAGTACCTCTCAATAGGATACTTCTACCGATATTGCACTGGGCCAGTGAGCTTTGTTTCATGAACAAGGTGGATTGTAAGGTAAACCATCATAGTGAAAAAGGACGAAGGAAAGATCATCTTCAAATGACAAAGCGTAAGAATGATTTTGGACTGTAGTTGATTGAGTTCCTCAACAATTAAAACCTTGGAACACAACTTCCAAAAGAAAGAACCAAGCTCCACCAAAATGATTGACACATCGGGAGGAAGTGCATTCTTTATAGCCAGCAGTAGTAACTGTTGCATAAAACCATGTGAGTCATGACTCTTCAGGCCAGCAACCTCTCGAGCCTGCATGTCAATACATCGTGAAATGTTGATTGAATACCCATATGAAATTTTTATTTTCTTCAACGTTGCGAGGAAGACTTCCTTGTTCGGTTTTATAAGAGTGAACTTTGTCGGCTAAAATTTGTCATGTTCATCTGGCCGCGCGTCTTCACGAACTCCCACGCACATAAATCTTTCCTCACTTGAAGATGATCTTTTGACTTTCCTGGTTCATTTAGTAGCGTATATAGCACATTGTCGCATACATTTTTTTCAATGTGCATGACATCAATACTGTGGTGAAGTAAATTAGAATTTCAATATGGAAGAGTGAAGAAAATGCTTATCTTCCTCCATTGCTGAGGTTCAGAAGTCCTACTCGTCTTCACCCTGCTTTTGCTGCATTGTCACTTTTTCCAAACTCAAACTCAACATCCTTAAGTTACTGTAAGATATCTATACTGGATAAAATCTGAGGTGGGCCTCTTTTTTCTAGTTTCCCATTGAAGCAATTCTGTTGCAATCTAAACTTATACCTTCCATTAAGAAACCTCCGATGCCCCATAAAGCACCACTTCCAACTGTGGGGAAGACGCACTGTGTCAGAGTCAAAATTGCAAGCTAGACACATCGACCCAGTATACACATTCCACCCGGATAATGTTCCTAGGCCAGGAAAGTCACTAATTATCCACATCAAGGCTGCACGCAAGTTGAACAATATCTTCCTGTAGACGTCATATGTCTCAATACCGACATTCCACAGGTCAAGAAATTCCATAATAAGTGGTTGGAGATACACATCGATGTCATTACCCGGTGCCTTTTTGTTTGGAATGATCATAGACAAAATGAAGGAGCTTTGTTTCATACACATCCAGGGGGTAAATTGTAGGAAACCAAGACTACCGGCTAAATACTGTAACTTGTGCTAAGATTCCTAAATGGATTGAAACCGTCGGTTGCCAAAGCAAGGCGAACATTTCTGGGGTCAACCGTGAAAGATGAAAAGTCTTTGTCTAACATTTTCCACCCGTCTGCATCCTGAGGATGTCTTACTTTACCATCTTTATTCTTATCAACCTCATGCCACCTCATGTGCTCCGTCATTTTGGACGATATAAATAATCTTTGTAAGCGCAGCTTCAAAGGGAAGTATATGAGAATCTTTGAAGGTTTCTTCTTCAAGCCCAATTTGTTAATAATCTTCTTGACCTTGTAGAACGTTATGGGAATCTCCGCATCGAGGAAGGTATCTTGTAATAATTCCAACAACATCAATATTCCCTTATCTGTGATTCCACACAAGCACTTGATATGATACAACTTGATTAAGAAAGATAATTTAGAGTATTTTCAACAACCTTGATATAAAGGATGATCTACTTCATCCATCAAGCTGAAAAAATCCCGCGTTGCTTCATTCCTCATGAACACCGACTCTGAACCTTACACTTCATCGTTGAAGTTGTCATCTTGAACACCAAATGCATCACGTACAACATCATTAATTGAATCATTTTCATCTAGTTGAACTCCTACTTGTGAACTTCGAGGAAGAGAATCATCATATCTCATACTGGCCTTCTCACCATAAACTCCCCAGAACGTATAGTCTTTCGGAAAAGGCGTCACAAGCAAATATTCCTTAACAACTTGTCGTGTGTGCCACTTCTTGAACTTGCATCTCCGACATGGACAAACGATCTTGATATTACAGCTAGCGTGAGAGAATGCGAAATCCAAGAAATTGTTTAATTCGTACAAGTATTCTAGAGAATTGTGTGGCAACCTAATCCATGACTTATCCATAGCTAGTGAGAAAGAAATTTTAGTAAAGAAGATGAGTGAATAGAGAATTACGGGTGCCAGGAAACTTATATTCAATTTCTCCAATGTTTAACATTTTATAGCGGTTAAAAAATCACTGCCACAACCACTATTGAGTACATGTTTGTAGCGGTTTTATGGATATAACCGCCATAAATTTTCATGACTATTGGGCCCGAGACAATTTCTTTTTCACTTTATAGCGGTTTTAAGAATTTAACTGCTATAAATTTAATGATAGTTGGCAGGATATAAAATTCAAATTTTAAACGTGTGACATGTTGTAGCAATTCTAACATATAAACCGCTACAAATGTTTATTACCGTTAGATGTTTAAAGAAATTTTATTTTTCATTTGTAGCGGTTTTTGTAACAAACTGCTACAAACAATTTAGATACTTTGTAGCGGTTTTTTTGGTAAAACCGCCATAAATATAAATATACATTTATTTTTTATTTTTATTTATAGCGGTTAACAACCACTACAAATAACCATGGGCAGGAAATCCAAAATTTTAAATTTAAAATGTATTTTTGTAGCAGTTTATTTTTGTAAAACCGCTACCAAAATAAATTTATATTAATTATTTTATGACCATTTGTAGCGGTTTAGCATTGTTAACTGCTACAAATATCCATAGGCGAAAAACCAAGATTTAAAATTTAAAATGTATTTTGTACCGATTTATTTTTGTGAAACCACTACAAAAATAAATTTATATTTATTATTTTGTAGCGGTTATAGCCCTATAACCACTACAAATAAAGTTTTTATTTATTTTTGTTCTTAATTTTTTTGTTACTTAAAATATAAATATAATAATCATAGATGAAAGAAAAATGTAATAACGTTCTGGAAATATAAATATCCAATTTATTTACAAATGTTTGGAAAAAAAATAAAAAATAAACAAACTAATCTCAAACATAAACTAACTGCCCGGAGGATGATGATTAGGTCCTCCCTCATGATGGGAAGGATCATGACGCTGATAATCAGGTCCTCCCTTAGGTAGGTTGGATCAGGTCGCTGAGTAGAGTGAATATCGCCATCATCAATAGGAGGAGGCACCGGCTGGACGATGAATCGAGGGATATCGAGGACCTGTGGATACTCCTCGTCAGGGAACAGGTGACTCCACGACCGCTGCAGCATGTAGTTTGTGATATCCCGCCACTGTGTATGCTGCGCGTAGTAGTAATCAGCCTGCTGCTGCATCTACTGCATCTGACGGGCCACCGCAGCCATTGTCCTTGTAACCTTTGATCGGAGCTCCTCAATAGAGTCATTCCTCGGACGTCTGACCCTGGACATCCATGCTCTCGAGCTACCAGCCTCAGAGGCGCTGCTCCTACTGTAGACCATACTAGGTCTGGCGTAGAGGTGGTAATATGGTCCGACCCGGTGGGTTCGGGTTAATCTTTCACAGGTTGGGATCATATGGGTTCTAGCCCAAAAGGACCGCATCAATATGGGTTGGCATTTAACCAACTCATAACCGCTGGATTGGAGGGTTGGGCGGGCCAACCCATATTTGTTTTTAATGTTTTTAACAATATACTAAGATTTTTTTTTCTACACACCTAAACATAGCAAAATTAAAAATACATTGCAAAGTAAAGAGAATTGAGACTGAATTCTGAGACTGAGAGCGTAAGAGAGACAGGGAGTGAGAGATTGTTTTAAGCAAAAACAAAACAAAATTAACTAGGCTGAGGAGTAAGGATCAAGGAGTGAGTACTGGGCTGGACTCTGGAGTGACGGTTTAAGACTATAGGGGGTTGGGCCTTTGCTAATGGCTCTTCTTTCTTGTTTTGTTTAAAAAATATGGGCCAACCCACCAATTCGGTGGTACAACCTGTCACGGGTTGGGACCATATGGGTTCGGGCCCAAAAAGACTGCATCAATATGGTTTCAGTTTTGTAGAACCTGAACCACCCATTTTGTAGGGTTGGGTTGGCTCAGTCCACGGTCCCAACCCATATTACCACCTCTAGTCTGGCGCCTATCCCCATCTCCCTCACACATCAGGGTGCTCAATTGGACCCAGACCTGCTTTCAATGACGCAATAGGGTCCACAGACCCCTGGGACTCTTCGGTTTGGGTCTCTCGCAGCTCAGCTTGCTCCTGCTGCATCCGCTACTGCTATTTTTTGAAATAATTAATTATTATTATTCACAATAAATTATTATTATAAATTAATAAATTTACTTACAATGGCTTCCTCTGCCTGCTCAGAGGTCAGAATCCTTTCACGGTGTTTGTGGGTGACAGCGAATAACTCCCCGTAATTCGTCTGACGGTTCTCCTGCTGTGCCTTCCTCTCTTAAAACAATTAAAAAAATTAAATTAGTATTATGAACAATAAAACACTAAATTTATAATTAATAAATAACAACCTAAAAGTAATTGAGATTGTCAAAAATTACCAACTCGCTGTAAGTGACAGCAAAAGTCTTCGATCCTGCAGTGTAGTGGATCCTCTGCTGCCCTCGGCACCTCGTATTCCTATGAGAAAGCGATTGCAAAGAAAAAAATATATTAAAATTTATTTAATTATTAAAAAAAATAAATTTATGAAATTTATATTAAAATTATAATTAAAAATAAATTACCTATCTTCTACGCTTCTCTTGAACTGGACAAAATTCACCTAGTCGTTCGGTGGGACGCCGTCCGGGACAATCTCGATCAACTATTGCAGAAGAATTGTCCTATCCTTATTCATACTGTGGAAGAGATGATTCCTCCTGTTCCTCCAGTCGTCACCCATCTTCATCAGCGTGTACCTTTTCCGGTTGCCCCGGACAGCAAACCTAAGCTGTAAGACAATTGAATAAAAATTAATTAAATACAACTTATTACAAATGAAACAATTAATAAATATTATTTAAATACAATTAATTACAAAATATATAATATAATTAAATACAATGAATTACATACCTTTACCGTTTTGTCCCACACTAGGTCTTTTGGCTCCTTGGGAACATTCCTCCACGTCCTGAAGTGAAGGGGGAACCGCATCCAATTCGAGCCCAGCAGGTTCAGGAAGCGGTTGAATAGATGACCCCCATTATCGATAGGCTGGTCCGTGGCCTCATTCCACGAAACTACAACTCATAGTGTCCGGTCTAGGCTGTTCAGACCGGCCATGTCTAGCCTCCTCGTGGATGTGTTCCCCTGCTCATCTACACAATTTACCACATACGTTAGATAAATTTAAATTCACATTTAACAGATTGAATTTAAATATTTAATTTATTAAATAAAAAATTATATTTACCTTGGAATAGGTTTGGGGGGAAGTTCAGCTTCCTTCCCCTTCCCCTTATCTCGATCAGAAGCCATAATAAAATATATCTGTAAAAAAATATATTAGCAAAATTTATATAAAAAATATAAAATAATTTTCAAAAAAAAGATAAAAAGCACTTAACTTATAACCAACCTCTCGTAACAAACTTTCTCAAAAGCTTGTTTCAGCAGAACCTCAAATCTCGAGCTGAAACTCAAAGGGCGTGCGTGAGAAATCAAAATGGCAAAATGAGGAAAGGAGGAGGTGGGCAGCTTTTATAGAGCCAGATTTTATAGCAGTTATATGATAAATTGCTACGCCAACTGCCACAAATGTGGAAACCCTATGTTAATAAATGTGAAAATGTGTAGCCGTTATTTATAACCGCTACAATAAAACAAACCCTTTATATTCTGTAGCGGTTATTGCTTTAAATCGCTACAAGTTTTCGGTGAACTTTGTAGCGGTTATGCTTAACCACTACAAATATGAGTCTTTTTGCATTTTGTAGTAGTTTCTTTAATTATAAATGCTACACAATAATGGCCATAATTGTCGACGCCAATTTAATAGCGGTTTATGTACTATAACTGCAAAAAATTTAGCGTCAGCTTGGCACCAAAATTTATAGTGGTTAAAAATTATCAACCGCTATAAATTCTGTTCCTGTATTCCATACCACTTGGCGCAAGGTGACTTGTTACAAATTTGTAGTGGTTTTACCTCAAACCGCTATAAAATGGACACATTTGTAGCGGTTTGTTGTAATCGCTACGAATTACCCTTTTTTGCAGTGCAAAGGGAAAAAATTAGGGCCTAATGTGTGTAATTAAAAGGATAAAAATATACCTATATATGTATAAAAACACACACCCAGGCATCGATACACACACCACACTTGGCATTCTATAAGAAACACACCAACAGCCACTACCTTGCATTCATCATTACAATTGCATGAACCATTCACCATCACACACACACACTTCACGTAGGAAAAAGAAGCAACACCTCATCTCACTCTCTTTCAACCATATAACCCCACACTTCATGCACTGTCCATTTAATCAAATGCCCAATACCTTCATCTCTTCATTTATGATAGCAACTACAAAAGAAAGAGGAGCTTTAGACAAAATATAGAGTAGAGAAAGAGAGAACAAAGAAGAGAGCTAAGAAGAGCAAGGGTGATTGATGTCAATGGAGGAACCAAGAAGAGCTACCAATCACACATGCAACCCTATATTCTAGTATAGGTGAGTCTCCTACACATATATCCTTTCTTTCACTTTGGATTTGAGTGGTTTTCTGTGGTGGTTTTATAGCTGGAATGAGAGAAAAGTCACCAAAAAATTCTGTCAACCGAAAAGTTGTAAAACCAGTGATTGTGTGACGATTTTGGGGTGAATTTTGTGGTTCTTTGGTTATAAAATTTGATCATTAACCTCAGTATATATGTGTAGGAGAGTATAGAGTTAAACTTCGTGAGGTTTAGAGTATAAATTCATGGTTACATGTTAGTTTGTTTCACCCTATTTTGCTGTCCCAAGAACAGAGTACCTCCTTGAAAGTTGTAGAAGCTTAAACAGAGGCTATAGATGGATTTTTTGATTCGGTCTTTTTGTATACATAGTTTAGGATGTGTAGTTGATGATAGAATCAAGAAGAGTACAATTTGGAGTGAAAAATGAATGAGTTCTTGATTTTTGAAGTCAAACTGTCAAAACTGACGTTTTTGGGAGTCAGTAAGCTTTATGTTTAGTTTTGACCAAACAAAGTTTATTCATTGTCACGCCCTTATTTTAATTTCACCTTTATCAGAGTATTTAAGAAAAATGATATGCGGTTCGGTAGGCAACACAGGAATAGCATAAATATATTGATAGTATGAGTATAATTACAAAAATTTCCCATAGAGGTTCGCACAGAATATTTACAAACCTTGTAGCCGCATAAGGCTCTAGAGTATTTAAACTCATCCTAGTGAAATGGATACATCTGCTCATCTTTGTTCCACTACTGCAATCCCCTCGTATGGTTTTCTTCCTTGTTCTTAGCATATTTTCTGTCTCCTGTCTAAATTGTTGGTAGGGGAGGGTGAGATTAAGGAGAAGATCAGTAGGAAACAGATACCAAAATGCATGCATGATAGATACTATGTGTATGACATGTTAGCTTTAATTAGATGTATGCCCCATAATGATATTTCTACAATCTCAATGTTTCATACAACAAGACTATGGCCACAACGAAAACAGAAACAGAGCTTCATTTATTCAAATATGCTCTACACAATCAAGTAAAGCAATCACATACACCAATACACAAGTAAAGATATCAAATACATGCAAATAAGGTAAGTCCCCTACCTTGTGTCCCTTTTGCTAAATAGAAATAGTTCCTTGATCTACGTACAAACAGCTCGGGCTCCATATTTGATCCTATAATGCCAAATATACCATTTAGATGCTTTCATAGTATTTCTGGTGGTTATATAAGTCTATATTTAAAAGTTACTAAAATGGCTTCAAGGACCCGGCCAGGCCTCGTCGTACTCGATCCGACTGTACTTTTTCTGAAATTTTAACCTGGGCTGTCCTGACATATTTCTATGCAAGGAATTCATTTCCGAACTCAAAATTACCAAATTCACTGCCAAAAGGCGAAATTGCCCTTGGCAGCCCTTTTTACAGTGTTTCAAGGGCATTTTCGTAATTATGCTTTTTCAGACTTTTCCGAAAAAGTGACCAATTGTAACCCCACCTAATTTTCCTTCTAGAACTCAATGAACCATCAAATCATTAAAAATCCAACTCTAAGGCCCTTTAATAGCCCTAGCCAAAATCCTCAGGTTCTTCGGGGAAATCGAGGTTTTGTGATTTTGGCTCCGTAAACGTGTTCATTTCTACTCCTAACCACTTTATTGACTATTCCATTAGGTTAAAACTATCATTTAGTACCAATTTGGGCAGCATAAGAGCCCCGCACAACCCATTTTCCATTTTTTACACACAAAGACAATCCGGCCAAATTTCACCAATTAAATTTTCCACAACAGCTAGAATAGTCAATATACAAGAGTTTGGAAGTTAACTTAAGCTCCTACTAGCTTTTCCTCAATGTATTTGAAACCCTAACACAAGCTCCTCAGGTTCTTCGGGGAAATCGAGGTTTTGTGATTTTGACTCCGTAAACGTGTTCCTTTCTATTCCTAACCACTTTATTGACTATTCCATTAGGTTACAACTATCATTTAGTACCAATTTGGGTAGCATAAGAGACCCGCACAACCCATTTTCCATTTTTACACACAAAGAAAATCCAGCCAAATTTCATCGATTAAATTGTCCACAACAGCTAGAATAGTCAATATACAAGAGTTTGGAAGTTAACTTAAGCTCCTACTAGCTTTTCCTCAATGTATTTGAAACCCTAACACAAGCTCCTCAGGTTCTTTGGGGAAATTGAGGTTTTGTGATTTTGGCTTCATAAGCGTGTTCATTTCTACTCCTAACCACTTTATTAACTATTCCATTAGGTTACGGCTATTATTTAGTACCAATTTAGGCAGCATAATAGCCCTATACAACCCATTTTCCATTTTTACACACAAAGAAAATCCGGCCAAATTTCATCAATTAAATTATCCACAACAGCTAGAATAGTCAATATACAAGAGTTTGGAAATTAACTTAAGCTCCTACTAGCTTTTCCTTAATGTATTTGAAACCCTAAGTACTCAACAACATATTTTGAGTTTTAAAACCTTAAAGAATAAAGAGGAGTAGCTTAGGGTCAGAGTTATACGCGTTAGGAGCTAAATCGTTGGAGAAATCGGCATACTGTATAAGATCTCTTCCCCTTTCTCTCTCTAAAAGCTCTCAAATTTTTCTCTCTCTTTTTGCAGAAACACTGATGTAAATGGGAGGAGGAAGATGATGAAATATGATTTTATAAGATATTATAATTATCCAATAATTATTTTCCCATTTCGGATTTTCACAAAATTCTGGTACATTTTCTACCCTAAATTTGAAAAATCATAACTAAATTTGTAGACATCATTTTAGAGCGATTCTAAAGGCTATAGAACCCTTATTGAGTCTAGTTGCAATGAAAAATATAGCTTTTTGCTAGTTGGAAGCACATCATTCCCAGATTTTCATTCTTTACATATTGTTCCAGAAAATAATCAATTTCGCTGGGCAAACTTCAAAAATTAATAACTCTTTGTATATAGCTTCAATTGATTCATATGACCTATCAAATTAAAGTTTAGGATGTATACTTTCATCTTGTAAAATTTCATAATTTTTTCTTATCATTTGTTCTTCCAAACCCTCATGAAAAACTCACCGCCTCACTTGAAGCAATGAAATGACAAGCTCTTGCAACTTCAATAATTTCCATTTTTGTATATAGATTCCCCATACTCCTTAATTTAATAATTTATTCCCTTTAATACCTCAAATATATAAGAAATATTAGGAAATAAATTTGGAACACCTGCTAAACCGGAGCTTAGCAATATGCTTAATTTAGGCTTATTCCCAAGCCTCCAATCCTAAAATTTGGGGTATTACATTTACAATTTATGAAATTTTACAGGAATATAGTAGACATTAATATATTTAAAATGAGTCTAAATATGCATTATTTATATATCTGTAAAGAGTTATGATTTTCCAAATTTAAGTCAGAAATGAGGGAAATTCTGGACGTTCAGGGTTTGGCAGTTCAGTTGTGTGACATTTTTGAGTAAAATAATCTTGTTCAAAAATCATGAAACTTTCCAGAATAAAATTATACATGATAAACTTTAATTTGATATATAATAGGTGTCATTTGAGTTTGTAGATTGTGATATATGAATTTTTGAAGTTAGGTATTGAATCTGAAATGTTTCTAGACCAGTTATATTTTTCGATGATTATGGGAAATTTAGCCCTGTAATTGCAAGTTACTAATATTTTTTCCTTAAATTAGACTTAATAAGAGTCACGTAGGACTTTGAATCTCTACAATTTGATTTTTCTAGATTTAGTTATGAATTGTGGAAGTTGAGCTCTATTTCTGGAATGCAATCTGGAAAGTAGTGGTTGGCCAAATTTCTGGGCAAAATCTATAATCAGTGACAATCTTTGGATATATTTCCATGAAAATACATTTAAAGAGCTTTATTTAGGCTTTGAAATCAGTCAACTTGGAATTTTCTAGAATTAGTTATGAAATTTTAAAGTTGACCGAAAATCTGTCATTTTCTGAAAAATTGTGAAACTGTCATTTGGCAGTGATTTTATAAAAACCGTGATCAAAAATAGATTTCTTGGGCGAAAATATTATAATAGCCTGGGTGAAAATTTCTGGAAAAGTACGGTCGGACTGGGTACAGTGGGGCCGGACTGGGTCCCTATGGGCATTTTGGTAATTTTTCAATATAGACTAATATATTTTTAGTATCTTCAGGGAAATCGAGGAAATGACTTGCAATTTAACTTCCACTTCATTTCGACCTTGTCTCTTATCATACTTACAATGTATATATTCAGTTTTGCTCCTACTCAGATAAAAACCCTTCACTTCCAAAGTCCATCTCTATATCTCAAGTTTAGAATTAATTTCCTCCCTGGATTCAGCCAACAAAACTATATCATCCGTAAAAAGCATGCATTTAGGGATCTCCTCTCTTATAGGCTCAATTAGAACATCTACTACTAGGTTAACAAATAAGAGCTCAAAGCTGATCCCTGATGTAGGCCAGTCCTTATAGGAAAGTCCTTTGTTACACCTCCAGGAGTTCTAACATTGGTTGTAACCCCCTCATACATGTCCTGAATGGCTTTGATATATGCAAACCATACCCCCTTCTTTTCTAGTATATCTCTTGGCACACGATCATATGCTTTTTCCAAATCAATGAAAACCATATGCAAATCTCTTCCTTTGCTCCTATACTTCTCCATACACCCCCTTAATAAATAAATCGCTTCTGTTGTAGACCTTCCTGGCATGAATCCAAATTGGTTTTCTACAATTTCAGTCTCCAACCTCAACCGGCGTTCAATCACCTTTTCCCATAATTTCATTGTGTGATTCATAAGCTTAATTTCTCTATAGAAAGAGTAGAAGGTGATAAATAGCCAAAATGAAGATGCCAAAGAATTAAATCAGAGTCTATCTGAGTTGTGGTTGAATGAACCTGAGATGTAGGAGTATTCAAAAAGCATAGCCCATCGAAGACACTAGCTGCACTAATCATCAGTGAAGGATGGTGTAAGTGGATTTGACACATTTTAGAAGAAAAAAAAATCAAAGAACAGTCTAAAGAATTAGTGAGGCGAGAAACAAAAATGATATTAAAAGAGAAGAAAGGAAGATATAAAATATTAGTTAATGTTAAAGAAGAGGAAATAGGAACAGTGACAGAAAGAGAAGCGACGGTGTCTGCACCAGTAGGAAGGCTAACAACAATAGGAGAAATAGTGGAATAAGAAGAAAACATAGCTAGGGAACAACAAACATGGTCAATTACACCTGAATCGATAATCCAAATAATAAGATTATAAGATATGGAGTTACACATACCTGTAACAGAGAGTTTAGGAGAAGTAGAAAAATGATTTATAGCAGAATTGGTAGGTGTAGGAGAACTTAAAAGAGATAACAAGCGCTGATATTGGTTATTGGTAAGCCACAGAAGCAATGAGGCTGAAGCAGAGGAAGTAGAAGGAGCTGGAGACATAGTTTTAGTAGCAGATTCTCTAACAATACCAAAATCATAAGTAACAATATTATTTACAGTAGATGAAAAGCCGGAGGTGTAGAACTTGAACCTAGGAAGGAAACCGTGCTTGCGATAGCAAGTTTCTCTGGTGTGGCATGGTTTGCCACAATAAGTGCAAAGTTTGTCAGAAGTATTAGTGGGCTTAGAACCAGAATGAGGTCGAGATCCTTTTGTGAAGAGTACCTTAGGCTCTGAAGAAACATGCATTTCCCTTTCTTGTTGAAGAACTAGTGAAAACACCCGATTAATTGGGGGAAGAGGATCCAACAACATGATTTAGGATTTAACTAAGGCATATTGCTCATTGAGTCCCTTGAGAAAATGAATGATGTGATCTTCTTCGCGATGATGAAATGCACTCATTGTGGAACCACATTCACAGATCTTGAGAGGCCGAATATTACAGAGTTTATCTCACAAGATCTTCAATTGAGTGTAAAATTCACTGACATTAAGACTGCCCTGTTTAAACCATAAACTTCTTCTTGTAGATCAATGATTCGAAAAATGTCAAAATGAGAATACCTGGATTGTAAATCGGTCCAGATTTTAGAGGCAGTGTCGAACCACAAAATGCTTTTGGCAATAGTCAGCGACAAAGATATAGTAAGCCATTCTTGCATGAGGTTGTTACACCTTTCCCATGCCAGAAATAAGGGATCAGAGGTCATCAGCGGAGAAATTGAACTGTCTACAAATTTGAGTATATTCTTGGAGAGAAGTGCCATGCGTATAGCACGAGCCCAACCATGGTAATTGGTGCCATAAAGAGGCAACGCCACCAGGATCAATGCCGAATTCTCATTGGGATGTATATTATAAAATGGACTGGTTTGGTCATGGCAAGGATCGGAGGAAGCCATGGAAGCTTTGAGAGAAAGAAGCAAAGAAAGGCGAAGAAGAGAGAGAAACAAAGGAGTGGAGATCACAAGGCAGGAAAAAAAATTGTAGAAGAAAGAGAAAATATGTGGCTGTGATACCATGTGCCAAATAATATTTGCGAAAGAATATCTAACTTCTCATTAGTATGTAAATGTATTTATACAAGATGTGTAGACAGTAGTTACATAACAACAATGCTAACTAATTAAGTGACATAACTATTCATCAACAAATAGTTGTTATGACTACAACTAATTACATAATATCTATACTTGACAAAAGTGATACAAAATAATTGGATATGCGTAGATTTGTTATCTTTCTTTTCTTTTATTTTTTCGTTTGGCCAGAGTTTATTTGTCAATTATCTAATAAATCGTCCATTCAAGTCCTTTTCCCAAATATTAATTGTATAATGTAATTTTTGGGGTCACGTGGATGGAATATTAAAGTATGGTACCTCACCACCACATATTATAGATAGACAGATACATCAACAGAGACTTATCATTCACATATTCATTTCATATTACTTCAACGATTTATTAGGAAATCATTATTAATTTTCACCTTCGTTATTATTTGTTTTTCCTTTAATTTTAATATATACACTTATATGTTCTTTAATTATATTTTAGTTATTTATGTTCTTACTGAAAGTTGAAAGTTTGTTTTTTTTTCAATGATATAGGGCATGTTTGTTTTAATGATCAGATTGCTTATAAGTTGCTTTTCACGTAGATCGAGACACAACTCCTCTCACATACTTACCTCGTATACCGTAAATTACAATTAAAAAGCTGCTTTTAAGCATTCCAATTGCTCATCCAAACAAGCACATAAGTCAATGTCCTATTTTCTGTATGGTGTTCGCAAAGTGAAAAAGCTGATTTGATGGGTCAATTATGATTTATAATTGACTCCAGATTGTGATTAATCATGGTACCACGCGGAAATTTCCCTTGCTTCATGCAATTCAAGAATTTGGGAAAAAAGTATTGGGGAAATACGGTACAGTTCCACATATTAATACACATATTTAATTAATCACTAAAAATGTTCAAAACAATTGAACAGCATAATAATAATTTTTTAGTAATTAAATTGCTTTTTTTTTTGAACGGCAATTACATTGCTTATATATTCTTGCAAAGTCACTTTTTTTGTAGTTATTTTCATTTGATTTGTTTACATTTTTTTTCTAGAGTTAGAGGAAACAAATAAGTTTTACACGATCTTGGAATCATAAGAAAATATTGGAGGTATTATTAGTTAGTAGTGTATTTCAGGTCCCCACATCTATATAAGGGGAAGATATTGTATTGTGTAAGTTGACTACTCAATTGATAACAGGATAGTTCGTTTAGGTTCTTTACATGGTATCAGAGCCCACTATTTGATCTTGAGCCCAATCTTTTTCCTCCACCGGGTCAGCTGATCAGAAATTCAAAGACCCACAAACTGATCAGAAATTCTGTATAGGTTCAAAGTTAGTTTCTGTTAGAACCATCTCCATTGATTTCCACACACTAACGACTAAGATCGCATCAACCCACTTCACCCTTCATGTGCTCTGTGCAAAGGAATTTGACGATCACAGACAAGCCTCCACGCATTGGCTAATTCGCACAGTTCTCTACTTTCCAATTTGCATATTCTTGCAAGAAAAACCTTCAAACGCCGAAATTAAAAGGGATCTTCATAGCCCATTCTCGATCCTTCACGAAGCCGTGACTTAACTCAGTGCTGTGCTGGGTTTCATCCAAATTTAAGCAGATCATCCACCTCTGTTAACATAATCACTGCATTGATGTTTCTCGTTCTCTCTTCTTGTGGCGATCTTGAATCGACCGCTGGATTGGTGTTTCTCGTTCAGTGAATAGAGTTGCTGCAATTTTTTGGTCGCTGCAATTTTTAGTGCTTCTTGTCATGTTCCCATTCAGATCTCTTTCCTTTGTGATTCGTGCTTTGTGATTTAGGAACTAGTCTTGTTCGCTTCCGTTTCTGTTGGGATTTGTATTTGCGATAGCGGTTCCATTTGTTCACAGCAACTTCGAGAGGGAAGTAAATAAGTGAAAATTTGTTTGTGATTCTTGATTGCTATACCATTTCTGGAGAAGCACGTAAGTCTAATCCTGCCAACCTTGGTTTCAATCATCCCCTTTTTCTTTACCCATCATATACTCAGGTCTCTATGCTCGTCCCTTTTGTGCTTACTAGGTCTGACAAATACCCTACTTGGAGACGTGCTATACATATTGCATTGCCTAGGAGAAACAAATATGGATTTGTTGATGGGGCTTGCACTTGTGATAGTCAAGAGAATGATCTAAACCCATGTGGGATCGATGAATTGCCGTTGTGTTCTAATGGCTTATTAATGCAGTTGATAAATCACTCTCTGGAGGTATTACATTTTCTGAAAATGCCCGATTAGTTTGGATGACCTTAAGGAGCTCTTTGACAAAGCTGACGGCTCCAAAATATATGGTCTTCATCGTTCCATTATCACACTTACACGGGGCTCACTCCTGGTTGCCACTTATGATAGTTTGGTAGTGCTGCCTTTATGTCAGTTCTCGACCTCTATAACTTACAGCAAAATTGTCCAAGAACAATGCCTCTTTCAGTTTTTAATGAGGTTAAACATTTTTCAGGTGTCTGCATCCTAGGGATGTCTTTATTTACCGTCTTCATTCTTATCAACGTCATGCCACCTTATGTGCTCCGCCATTTGGACGACAGAAACAATCTTTGTAGGCGAGGCTTCAAAGGGAAGTACCTGAGAATCTTTATAGGTTTCTTCTTCTTCTTCTTCCCTTTCCAAATTGTATTGTACCTCGATTTATGATATCGCTTACAAGTCTCCCTGCTGGCATCGTCTCCCCAATACAACATACAATCATTGGGGCATGCATCAATTTTTTGATAGTTCAAGCCTAACCTATTAATAATCTTCTTGGCCTCATAGAACATTGTGGGAATCTCCACGTCGGGGAAGACATCTTGTAATAATTCCAACAACATTGACATTCCCTTATTTGTGATTCCACACAAGTACTTGATATGATAGAACTTGATCAAGAAAGATAATTTAGAGTATTTTTGACAACCATGACATAAAGGATGATCTGGTTCATCCATCAAGATGAAAAAATCCCGAGCTATTTCATTCCTCATGAACACCAGCTCTGAACCCTACACTTTTTTGTTGAAGTTTTTGCCTTCAAATCCAAATGCATCAGGCACTGCATCATTAATTGGATCATCTTCATCTAGTTGAATTTCTACTTATGAACTTCGAGGAAAAGCATAATCATATCTCATACTGGCCTTCTCACCATGAACTGCCCAGAATGTGTAGTCTTCAGAGAAAGGCTTTACAAGCAAATGTTCCTTTACAACTTGTCGTGAATGCCATTTCTTGAACTTAGATCTCTGACACGGATAGACGATCTTGCCATTACAACTGGCATGAGTGAATGTGAAATCCAAGAAATTGTTTAATCTGTACAAATATTCTAGAGAATTGCGTGGCAACCTGATCCATGATTTATCTATAGCTACTAGTAAGAGAGAAGAAAGTATAGTGAAGAAGATGAGTGAATAGAGAATGACGAATGCCTAGAAGCTTATATTCAGATTCTCCAACGTTTAACATTTTGACCGCTACTGAATTGCATATTTGTAGCAGTTATATGAATAAAACTGCTATAAAGTCTATGGCTGTTGGCAAGGTTCAGGAAAATTTATGTTAACCTTATAGCGGTTTAATACCGTAACCGCTAATAATTTTCAAATTTCTACCTGTAGAAGAAATTCAAATTTCAAATCTTTTCACTTTGTAGCAGTTATAAGATAAAGACCACTACAAATGTTCATGACCATCGGACAATATAAAAAAATTTGTGTATTCACTTTGTAGTGGTTATTAGGGTAAACCACTATAAAAAATTAAAAGTTGTAGCGGTTATGACTGTAAATGCTACAAAAAATCAATATTTGATATTTCAATTTCTCTCCCACGATCCTCTATATCTATAGCGGTTGTTAAAATGTAATCGCTACAAAAATATTATTTTTTTTGAATATTTGTAGCGGTTTTACAATAAAACGGCTATAAAAATATTTTAATTTATTTATTTTTGTTTTTGTGGTTAGTTTTAGAAATATAAATATAATTATTGTAAACGCAACAAGAATTTAACAAGGCTCTGAAAATATAAATATAACTGTTGTAACTGTAACAAGAATTTAAGTTCTGAAAATATAAATATCCAAGTTTATTTACAAATTTTTCAAAAAAAAAACTGTGCTAAACTAACTACCCAGAGGTTGATCATCTGGTCCTCCTTCAGGTAGGGCTCCCTCAGGTGAAGTTGTATCGGGGTGCTTGGCAGAGTTAACAGCACCATCATCATCAGTAGAAGGAGTAGGCTGGACAACAAACCGAGGGACAGGGGAAACCTATGGATTCTCCTTGTCAGGGAACAAGCGACTCTACGACCGCTCGAGCATGTAGTTCGTGATATCATGCCACTGCAAATGCTGAGCGTAATGGAAGTCGGCTTGCTGCTACTGATGAGCCACTGCAACTTATGTCCTGGCCAAATTTGAGTGCAGTTCCTCAACAGACTCATCCCTCGGACGTTTGACCCTGGATGTCTGTGTTTGAGAGCTGCCACCCTCAGAGGCCCCGCTCCTACCATAGACCATGCTAGGTTTGACACCTATCCCCATCCCCTTTACACACCCGGGGTGCTCAACTTGACCCACACCCACTTTCAATAGTGTAGTAGGGTCCACAGACCCTTGTGACTTCTGGGACTGGGTCTCTCGCAGCTCAACCTGCGACTGCTGCATCCGCTCCTGCCATTTTATGAAACAATTACTTATTATTATTTTTCATAATAAAGTTGGTTTATAAACAATATAATAATGAATTCACTTACAATGGCTACCTCTGCCTGCTGAGAGGTCGGAGTCCCGTCACGATGTCTATGGGTAATAGCAAACAACTCCCCGTAGTTCGTTTAACGGTTCTCCTACTGTGCCTTCGTCTCCTAAAAAAATTACAAAAATAAATTAGTATTATGAAAAACAAAATACTAAATTTATAATATGAAATAACCAGTTAAAAGTAATTGATATTGTGAAAAGTTACCAGCTTGCTATAAGTGACAGCAAAAGTTTTCGATCCTGCTGTGTGGTGGATCGTCTGCTGCCCTCGGCACCTCGTGTTCCTCTGAAAAAGCACATGGAAAAAATAATATTAAAAGTATTAAAACAATATAAAACACTTATAACTAATAAAAACATAAAATTTATTAAATTTAAATTATAATTATAAATAGATTACCTACCCCTCAGCGCTCCTCTTGAACTGGATAAAACTCGCTCAGTCGTTTGGCGGGACGCCATCCGGGATGTTCTCGATTAGCTGCTGTAGAGGAATCGTCCCATCCTATCCATACCGTGGAAGAGATGATTCCTCCTGTTCTTTCAATCATCACCCATCTTCATTAGCGTGTACCTCTTTCAGTTGTCCCGAACGGCAAACCTAAGCTGTAACACAATTGAATAAAAAATAATTAAATATAACTAATTACAAATAAGATAATTAATAAATATAAATTAAATATAATTAATTACTGAAAATATAATATAATTAAACACTATTAATTATCTTTACCATCTCATCCCACGTTAGGTCCTTTGGGACCTTTGGCACGTTCCTCCACGTCCTGAAGTGAAGGGGGAACCGTATCCAATTTGAGCCCATCTCGTTCAGGAAGCGGTTGAACAGTGACCTCTATTGTCGATGGGCTAGTCTGCGGCCTCATTCCACGGAATTACAACTTGTAGTGTCCGGTCCAGGTTGTTCAAGTAGGTCACGTCCAGCCTCTTCATGGACAAGTTCCCCTACTCATCTGCACAATTTACCACATACATTAGATCAGAATAGAGATGACTGTCATAGGTTGTTCTGGTCTCGCGCGTCCTCCGTATCCAGGAATTGCTCCATGTCTATGATCAAAATAGAGATCTCAAAATCCTCATTTGCCTCATAGTCGCTGACATTGAGCTCTCCCTCTCCCAGATGAGGCACCTCTGGTGTGGTCGCCACCTGTGGGATCGTCTACGATGGCTGTGGTAGGGCGACTCTGATGGCTATTGTAGGGAGATGGGTTGAAATGGCACAATTGTCCTTCCTCCGTATTGCCCCCTGCTGCTACTACCCCGTAGAATTGGTCTGGGGACCTTGGGCTCCTTTCCCTTCTCCCTTCCTGAAGCCATATCAACTGTAAAAATTCAAAAAAATAAAATAAAATAAAAACCAATTAGTCACATTTATAATGTAAAAATATAATAATAATAATAAATAGTATAAATAGAAAATATATACTTTTCATACCTCAAGAGAGAAGAATGAGAAATGCTACAACGAAAACGCTCAGACAGTCCCTAAATGCTCATATCTAAAGGAAAACTCTCAGAAAAAATTTAGAAAAAGAAATGGCTAAACGAAAAAATGAAGGGAGCGGCGACTATTTATAGATCTAGATTTTATAGCGGTTTTGGACAAAACCACTACTAAATAGCTACACTTTGTAGCGGTTATTAAATAACCGCTACAAATGTGGGACTTTTGAAGTTCTGTAGTAGTTACCATAACCTAACCGCTACAAATGTGATGACCTTTGAAGTTCTATAGCGGTTATGAAAGCAGAACCGCTACAAATAGGCGTCGTTTCGAATTTTGTAGTGGTTTAATTCGTAGTAACCGATACAACCAAACCGACGCTATTGTTGCGGCTTGGCGCCACATATTGTAGCGGTTTTTATGTTGTAACTGCTACAAAGTAACCGCGAGAAATTATGGCGGTAATCTCACACCATATTTATAGTAGTTTTATCCTTTGAACCGTTACAAATTACATTGCCAATCATTCGCGCCACTTGGCGTGTGTCTTACCACTACAAGTTGGTAGCGGTTTACGTAATAACCGCTACGAAATGTCTTTTTTTTTTGTAGTGTCCCCGGTCCTTTTTATAACCAATTTTCTCTATCTTTGGGTTGGTATTTTTTATAAGCAACTTTCTCCTTGTATTTCAAATTTAAGCTACTTTTTCTTTTTCTGCACCTATTAAATACACATCTTTATATTAATTGTCCTCCACTCATCACTAATTATCTTTTATTTACTCATTTATTACGCATTCTCTCTCATATTTTATGCTCGTACTTTCTCATATTTGTTACTCATTCTCTCTCCTATGCTCTTTTCATAAATAGGGGCATATTTGAAAGAAACATGACATTTTTGACACATTTATTATTTTTAACTAATCTTAGCCATCAATTCATTTTGCACTATAAGGATAAATGTTGTTTATAAAAAGGACCGGAGGAAATACTTGACACTATCCTTATACTCCACCTGTCCCTAATATAAATTTTAAATTTGAGAATAGGTATGTTGCATTTTAGGTTTGTTAAAGCATTTATTTTAATTTTTCCAACTTTACGTTTTGACTGTATTTGTTATATTTATTGTCTCTCTCACTTATCATCTTTACAAATAAAAGTATAGTTGGAAAAAAATACATAATTAATGTTTTTAACTCATTTTAATTGTTTTCTTGATAACTGAAAATTAGTTATTTGGAACTTATAATCAGAGACGGATTGCGGGAGTATAATTTAATAATATTATTATTATGAACAGCTTTGAAATTGAGCCTATAAAGGCCAACCATCGGGAAAGAGAGAATACTGTGAGGCCTTCCTCATTCACCAAAAGAAACTCATCTCTTTTCTTCTCTCTTTCAATGGCTTCTTCTTCTAATCCCTTCCTTTTTGCCTTTCTTTCTCTGGTTTTCTTCTTATTCTTCTTTTCTGAGAACAAAAGCTTTGTTTCTGCAATAAGAGTAGAAGAAGAAAGTGAGCTTCAACTTTCTCAACATCATCATCATGTTCCTCTCACCTCTCTCCTTCCTTCTTCCTCCTGCAACTTTCCTCCTCAAGGTTCTCTCTCTATAATTAATGATTTTTTTTTTATTAATTACATGCATGAATGGTGTTGATTTGATTGTTTATAATATACTACTACTCTGCATGATCTGGGTATATTTCATTTCACAATTTATAATCTTTTGAGTTAAAATCATTACTGATATCTGTGTGTGTGTGTGTGTTCTTTTCTCTGAGCTTTCTTTTCATTTCATACCCACAAGTGGCTGAAAAGTTTTGCAGTGGAAGTAATCATTTGGATTTTTTATTATTATTTTTTATGATGTCGTTAGGTTCCATACGCTTGTGTTTATGAAGTTTGGATTATATTACATTAGTTAAAAGTAAAAAATAATCATTAAGTTTATATAGTTTCAAAATCTATATAATTAACTCCATATTGAAACTCAGTTATTTTAAAGTTTTGGTCTCCAAGTTTTAATAAGACATATATAATTATAATTTTTTGAAATGTAGGTAACAATAATTTAAGTGGTTAATACAGAAAGAAATGAGTTATATCAATTGAAAACTTAGGAATTGAGTTTTAACTGTGAATAATATATATATATATATATATATATATCAAATGATTAATTTTTCCTATTCAAAATAATTGGCTAGCAGCATGGCATAGATGATAAGTAACCTTCAATAACCCGTGATCTTTGTCTATAAAAGTGATACATGAAAATGAAATTTTGTATATAGCCTACATTTTTTTTAATTAATAGAAATATTTTCTGTGCTTCTTATTTAATTTTAATCACAACAATACTGTTGGTTGTTATTTTTGTTAGTACAGAGGACTTAATTAAGTGATATTAATTTTTTTAATTTCTACAAAATAATTGGTTATGCGTAGATTTATTATCTTTTCTTTTTATTTTTTTCGTTTGGCCAGAGTTTATTTGTCAATTCTCTAATAAATGGTCCATTCAAGTCCTTTTCCCAAATATTAATTGTCTAATGTAATTTTTGGGGTCAAGTAGATAGAATATTAAAATATGGTACCCCCACCACCGCATATTATAGATAGACAGATAAAGGAACAATGACCTATCATTAATTAGGAAATCATTATTAATTTTCATCTTCGTTATTATTTGTTTTTCCTTTAATTTTAACATATATACTTATATATTCCTTAATTATATTTTAGTTATGTATGTTCTTACTGAAAGTTGAAAGGTTTTTTTTTCAATGATATAAGCAAGTCTCCTATTTTCTGTATGGTGTCACAAAGTGAAAAAGCTGATTTGATTGGTCAATTATGATTTATAATTGAATCCAGAGAGTGATTAATCATGGTTCCACGCGGAAATTTCCCTTGCTTCATGCAATTCAAGAATTTGGGAAAAAAGTACATGAATTAAGGATATTAGAGTATTTGGGAAATCACTGTACAATCCCGCATATAAATACTCATATTTATTCACTAAAAAGTTTCAAAACAGTTAAACAGCATAATAATAATTTTTTAGTAATTAAATTACTTTTTTTTTAACGGCAATTAAATTGCTTATATATTCTTGCAAAGTCACTTTTTTTTACAGTTATGTTCATTTGATTTTTTTTACATTTTTTTTAGAGTTAGAGGAAACAAATACGTTTTACATGATCTTGGAATCATAAGAAAGGGTTACAAGTGATGTTGCAAGAGGGAAAAAAGCATAAAAAAACACCCCAAAAAATGGTTTTCAGTTATATAAATTAACAATTTGAGAATTGATTTTGCATGTATTCATATTGAAAATGTTAATTTAAAAATTGAATTAAATCATTGCATGAGCTTTTCATATTATTGACCATAACTAGACTAAGAAAATTAGGGTGGGTAGCTTTCTGCTCTATATTATTAGGACCATCATCGTGCACAAGTGTTCGATGGCCACAAGGGAACAAGAAAGAGAGAGTTTTCTGGTAACTACTAATTAAAGTTAACTACTATATAATAATTAATCAATTTCTCTCTTGATATGCCTATAAAATAATTATTTATATGTAGAAGGATGTTACCAGTGGATATATAATTAGTGCTTAAGTACCTTACCCACTTGGTTTAGTGCTCATTGTTAGCTAGCTTATTAATTAATCAAGCCACACTTTTTTTTTATTAATATTGGCACTAGCAATACAACTACGGAAAAATTTAGGAAAAGTTCCCCATTGATTTTTCCCCCCGTTGAGAAGGACCTAAGGCGTTGCTTTCTATATATAAAAAATTTTCAGGTCCTTCTCAAAAATAAAATTTTCATTGTAAGACTTTTTCCCAATTTTTTTCTATAACTAACTTATAAATTTATATAAATTCTGAAGAAATCAAGTTTACATATTGCTTACCTAACTGATATTATTCATTAGAAAGAATCCCCACCCGATTCAACTGGTCGGGGGAAGTGCATAATTTGATTAACCCGATGTACATTTACTTCTATTACTTATCTTCTTTAATATTGTATATCGACATATATCAGTGCACATATGCCTCTTGATATTTTCTCACATAATACACTTACATTAGGATTTTGTACCGTTATAAAGAGATCTAAACGGTCAAAATTAAATTCGGATTATCTGTGTTTAGTTTTTTTAAAAAATAAACTATGAATAAATTTATTTTTTAAAAGAATTGAGTTATAAAATCATTTTTATTTTAAGTTTTCCCTCAATTAAAATAAATATTTACTTCAAAAATATAAGAATAAAAATAAAATAGAATCTGCTTTATTTTATTTTAATTTGGAAAGTATAAAATTAACTATGGGCATCCTATGGTCGTCATTAATAATGACCATCATGAGTCGTGTTTTTTGATGTTTTATGCTATTTTATATAGATATTGATAATTATTAGCATGAAGGTATGTAGACGCACTACAAAAAAAACCACTTTTAGCGGTGACATTTGGCGGCGACTTTTAATGTCGCCGCTAAAAGTTAGACTTTTAGCGGCGACTTTTAAAGTCGCCGCTGAAAGTGAGACTTTTGGCGGCGACAAAAGTGTCGCCGCTAAAAGTTACACCTTCAGCGGCGACAACACAAAGTCGCCGCTGAAAGTGAGACTTTCAGCAGCGACTTTTAATGTCGCCGCTGAAGGTGTCACTTTCCGCGGCGACATTGTGTTGTCGCCGCCGAAAGTGTGTTTGAGCGGCGACTTTAGTGTCGCCGCTAAAAGTTTTATTTAAAATTTTAAAAAAAAAATTTTAAAAACACTTTCAGCGGCGACTTTAGTGTCGCTGCTCAAAGTTTTAGTTCAAATTTTTTTTAAAAAAAAATTTTAAAAACACTTTCAGCGGCGACTATTAAAAGTCGCCGCTAAAACTCACTTTCAGCGGCGACTTTAGTGTGGCCGCTAAAAGTCTTATTTAAAATTTTAAAAAAACAAAAAAGTTTTTAAAAACACTTTCAGCGGCGACTATTAAAAGTAGCCGCTGAAACTCACTTTCAGCAGCGACTTTAGTGTCGCCGCTAAAAGTCTTATTTAAAATTTAAAAAAAAAAAATTTTAAAAACACTTTCAGCAGCGACTATTAAAAGTCGCCGCTGAAACTCACTTTCAGCGGCGACATAAAAGTCTTATTTAAAATTTTTTTTAAAAAAAAATTTTTAAAAACACTTTCAGCAGCGACTATTAAAAGTCGCCGCTGAAACTCACTTTCAGTGGCGACTTTAGTGTCGCCTCTAAAAGTCTTATTTGAATTTTTTAAAAAAAAAAATTGATTAAAACACTCTCAACGGCGACTATCATAAGTCGCCGCTGAAACTCACTTTTAGCGGCGACAACTAAAGTCGCCATTGAAAGTCAATTTCATATTTTTTTTATTAATATTTTTCGAAAATAATATTTATAAAATTAAAATATTAATTATTAAATAATTCTATTTAACCTTAATTATTAAAATTATATTATTACTTTTTAATATTATATTTATAATTTTATATTAAAAATAATATTTATGATATTAAATTATTATTTATTAAGTAATTTTAATTAAAAATTTTTTTAATTTAAATATATAAATATTTTTTTCGTTTTTATTTAATTTTTCATTATTTTTAATGATATTATATTTAATTAATAATTAATTATATGTATATAATTAATTAATTATATGTTTGTATGTTTATATATATGATAATATTATATATATAATAATATGTAATAATGTGACATAGGTTCATTTCGGCGCAACTGGCAGAGACTCGCGCGCGAAGGCATCGGCTCCCTGAGGTCGCGGGTTCGAACTGGAGGAGAGTCACTTGGAGGAATTATGAGGAGGCGACACATGGCAGCACCGGGAGGAGACACGTGGCAGCACCGGGAGGAGACACGTGGCAGCATCGGGAGGAGACACGTGGCAATTGTAAATTAATTTTTTAAAAAAAAAATTCGAATTTCTTTTTAAAAATATTTTTTCAATTTTTTTAAAAAAAAAATTAATACTTTCAGCGGCGACCTTTGTGTCGCCGCTGAAGGTAACTTTTGTCGCCGCTGAAAGTATTAATTTTTTAAAAAAAATTGAAAAATTATTTTTAAAAAAAAATCGATTTTTTTTTAAAAATAATTTTTCAATTTTTTAAAAAGAAATTTAATACGTTCAGCGGCGACTTTTGTCGCCGCTGAAAGTCACCTTCAGCGGCGACACAAAGGTCGCCGCTGAAAGTATACTTTCAGCGGCGACAAAAATTGTCGCCGCGAATACTATTCGCGACAGTCGCATAGGCAGCGACTTTTTGTCGCCGCTGAAAGACTTTTAGCGGCGACAAAAGTCTTTTTTTTTGTAGTGACGGTAATGAAAATTGACAAATAGTTATTGAATCCAATCTTCTTGGTAGTTTAATTCGCAGTCTTACGTTTTCAACCTAACAGTTACTGAATAGAATCCTCATATCCACACAACACAAGTCATAATTAAGGAATTAATTGATTAGTTGATAGTTGATACATAATGAACAGGTTCAATCAGGAAGGGATCATTACAAGTGGTACACAAGCACGGCCCATGTTCAACACTGAAATATCACACATCATTATCATCATCGTCTTCGTCTTCATCTTCATTCATCATACCACAGAGTGAGATCTTGAAGGAGGACGAAGCCAGGGTGAGCTCTATCCACTCTAAGCTTTCCAAATCACACAGCCACCGCCACCACCACTGTAACATCCCAACTTTTATTCATCAAGAATATATTGTAATTATTTGAATAATTCAATATAATGGTGAATATTTATGAAATTAGATCTTATGAATTTTGAAATATTCATATTCATAAAGAAATGGGCAAATAAATTCAAGAATTGAATATTCTTAGTGGAATAAATTAAGAATTGTGGAATAAGGAAATAGGATGGGAAAATAATTACTTGGCTCATAAACATGCCAAGTGGCATCATCTAATGCCAAACAATTAAATAAGAATTTCTAAGATATGAGCACATGTGGAAATTGGATTAAAATATGATTTCTTGGCACATGTAGTTTGATTAATGGAATGAAAGACCAAATTGTGTGCATGAAGGGCCTTAGGACATTTTTGGGCTAACCAAATGGAGGAGAATTGGTTAAATTGCAATTGGAGGCTTATGACATAAGTTGTGAAAGAGATAAGACCCAAGTACACTCATGATCACAAAGTATGACATAAAGTGGAGGGAGTATGGCATAAAGCAAAGTGTCATGATGGAAATTAAAGTGTTCATGAAAGGTGGAAAGATCTCAACTCTTAGTTAGATCCAGGGCTAGGAATAAAGATGAAGGAGGACAAATAATATATATTTTCCCTTCCTCCTTTCATGCTCATTCACACACAAAGACTAGAGAAAAGAGAGAGAGAGTGAGTTTGGGAGCTCTTGGTGATTTAGAGAACAAAAGAAGCAAGAGCTCAGGTAAGTTAAGATTTCTTAAAGGTTTTTTTCTTCTAATATTCCATAAATCTCTTCTCTAATCTCTTCCTTTCCATAAACTCCATGGATTAGCAAACAAATCTTGAGCCAAAGAGAAAGAGAGTGGAGAACTTCTAGAGGAAGGAAAAGAACTCAAGAAGGTAACTTCACAAATCCTAAGATTATGTTAGATGTGGTTGTTGTTGATGATTATGGTTGGATTTGGTTATTTTGTTGAGTTTGTAAATTTGGAAAGTGCTAATCCTAAGGGGTTATGCTGCCCAAATTTCTTTGAATCATGTTTAAGAAGTGTTTAAGTGAGTTAATCAAGGATTAGAAGTGGAAAAGTACAAGTTTTGGAAACTATAACACAAAACCTCATTTTTTCATTTTTTCCCTAATATTTCGGCCAGAACCAGATCTGGTAGTTGGAGTTGGATTTTCATGAAATAAATGGTTCCATTGGACTTAGTGGGCAAAAATAGGTGGGGTGACAGTTGGGCACTTTTTCGGTAGAGGCCGAAAAACATAATTACGAAAACGCCACTGAAATCACTAAATAGGGGCTGTCAAGGGTATTTTCGTAATTTGCCCATGAATTTGGCGATTTCGAGGCAGGAAATGGATTCCTTGGGCGAAAATAAGTCAGAATAGCCTTAGTCAAAATTTTGGGAAAACGTGCCATTGGGCCGAGTACGGCCTGGCCGGGCCGGGTTCTCGGGGGCATTTTTGTAAATTTTCACCATAGACTAATATAACCACAATAAACACTATGGAAGAGTCTAAAATGATACTTGGATAGGTTATGACCTATTTCTGGTACATTTAATATTTTAGGACCGATTTGGAGGCCGGATACGACACGTTCTTCGAGGCACATTTAAAAGAGGATTATAAAGCTTTGAGGTAGGGACATTATCCTTCATACACTATACCATAAGTTATGTGATTGTGTGGATGCCATTGTTTTGTAAATGCACTTTATTAATAACATGATTTGCCTAGAGAGAGGCTGTTAGTGCCAGAGGTGCACTTACACTGGGAGTTGGCAGAAGTCCAACCGGTGTAGACTGTGGGGCTGGGCCCTACTCATGTATACATGATGATGATGTGTTTATATTGTTCATTAATTTGTGCATACCTTGGCGCATGACATATTTACTTTTCGCATTTTCTGTGAACGATATTATGTCTCTACGGGGATTCTTCGGAATCTCACCCTATTTTCAAACAAATACCTCAGCAAGTACCAGTGGGCCAAAGGGCAAAGATGTTGACGCCGAAAAGTGAGTGGCACGTGTCTCAAGGCGAGGATATGAACGTGGTTATGCCTTAGTCTATGCCTTAATATTTTAGATAATTTGTAAATATTAAAACTTCCGCTGTATTTTCTGTTTCCGTCAACGAGCAATATCGAAATTGTAAACGAACGACGTTGCGATCGTAAACGAATATTTCTATTAGTATAATTGTACTTTTCTGTATGCCCATTGAATTCCGTCGTTATTACTCTTTGATTATCGAAATGGAAACGGGTGTTGACAACCACCATGAACAAGTTGGTATTTCCAAGGGGCTGGGCGGCCAAGACAAGCTTCCTACTAAGTCCGGCTCTCTCCTCGGCTCCGGAAACTACTTCGTCACGGTGGCCCTCGGAAGTCCCAAGAGAGAACTCTCTCTCATATTTGACACCGGAAGTCACCTCTCACCTGGACTCAGTGTAAACCCTATGCTAGCTCTTGCTATTCCCAGGAAGAACCCATCTTTTTCTCAATCTTCTTCTTACTCCAATATCTCCTGTTCTTCTTCACAGTGCTCCCAGCTTTCCTCTGCCACAGGTATATACACTTCTATATATATGCTACTCCCATTCTTAATATTGGAAACTGACTTTTTTTTAGAGAGATTAAGAAGATTAATTAAGTTATATATTTATATTTATTGTTCTTCTTCAAATTACTCACTCTGGTCTTTAATATAAGACCAATATAACTTGTTTTTAGAAAGATTAAGGAAATTAATTAAGTAACTTAATCATAACATAAATTGTATATTATTAGATTATATATTGTAGTTTATAAGTTAAAAAAATTAGTTTGATATTAAAATAATAAATATAAATACTTTAAAATAATTTATTCAACTTCTTTAATTTCTTTTAGATAAAAAGAAAAAATCAACTAAATCTTATATGAAGCACATTTGATAGTGTAATATGACGATGAACAACATATATAGTTTATTTAGCTATATTAACTTTTTTAATAAAAATCAACTAACTCCTGTATTGACAATATTATAAGTCATGAGCATATTTCATCTCTTTCTCTCTCTTATTCATTGAATGGATCATTGTCCAGGAGTTGATCCGGCATGTTCTAAGTCAACAAGAGCTTGCATTTACGGTATTCAATACGGTGACTCGTCCTTCTCTATTGGCTACTTCACTAAGGAAACACTGACCATATCTTCGACCGACGTCGTCGAGGAGTTCCTCTTTGGGTGTGGCCAGAACTACCAGGGTCTCTTCCGCGGCACCGCCGGGCTCCTCGGCCTCAGCCGCAACCCCATCTCCTTCGTAGAGTAAACCTCCCAGAAGTACAACAAGATCTTCTCCTACTGCATCCCCTCTAGAGCCAGCGCCGTTGGCTACCTCGCCTTTGGCTGCGGCGGATACTCCTCCGGCGACGTCAAGTTCACCCCGTTCTCTTCCATCTCCCAGGGCTCCTCCTTCTACAGCCTCGACTTCACCGGAATCACCCTCGCCGGCGTTAAGCTCCCGGTCTCCGCCTCCACGTTCTCCTCCGGCACAATCATCGACTCCGGCACGGTTATCACCCGGCTCCCCCCGGCGGCGTACGGTCCCCTGAGAGACGCGTTTAGGAAAGCCATGTCGAAGTACCCGACGGCGGTTCCAGTGCCGCTCTTGGACACGTGTTACGATATGAGCAAGTACAAAACCGTTGTCGTTCCGAAGATAACATTGTCGTTTGGCGGTGGTGTGAAAGTGGAATTGGACGCAAGCGGAATTCTATACGTTGAGAGTGCAACGCAGGTGTGTTTGGCATTTTCTCCAAATCAAGATTTAAGGAGGCCGACTATTATTGGAAATGTTCAACAAAAAACACTGGAGATTGTGTACGATGTTGGGGCTGGTAAGGTTGGGTTCAAATCCGGTGGTTGCATCTAATTAATTAAAAAATATGGTATTTACTACATTTGATCTTAATAAGAATTAATAGATTAATTCAAAAATATAAACAGAGATGTAAGCATGATGAAGGAAGATATATGCTTATATGTCTATTTATATTCAATTTGATCTATTGATTTTTTCACAGACAAGTGTTATTAAATTGGATAATTAAGTGTGGGTGAAGAAAGTGAATTTGTAAAATGTAAGTCGGTTATATACACTTGAATGATTATGTGAAACAAATGTAAAATGCTTTCACCTTTTTAAGAGTCCGATGAATAAAAGGAACTAGACATTTCGTAGGCTGATGTTAATTGCTTTAATTTCCACCTTTCTTGTTATCTCTCTAACTCTAATTATTTGAGCAATTCAACTATTCAATTGAGGAAAACCTCAAGATGTAAAACTTGTACAACTTTATCTGAATTGACAAAAAGGAACTAATAAACTTTTCTATGGACGAATAGCTATATAACCTATGAGGGTATGAAGATATGGACATATATTATCTTTGATGGTGCCACTAATTATTAATCATTAACGCGGATTGACAAATTTTTTTTGTCTGACAATATGTCATTGGCAAGCCATGTGACACCCTAAAGATGACACGACATGTTGTAATAAAGAAATGAACGAGGGAAAAGAAATACAAAATTTTTTCATGCTCAAGCTAATGGAAGAAGAAAAAGAAATTTTGTTGGAGCTATTCGAAATAATGATGGAGAATGAGTATATGAAGAGCAGAAAATTAAAAAGATGGCTACTTCTTATTTTGCTGATTTGTTTACGGATGAAGGAATTCAGAAGGAGAAAATTAATTGTCAGACTTCATATCCAAGAATTGAAGATGATGATATTTATCTCCTAGGAAAGCAAATACAGGATGAAGAAGTAAATGAGGCGATCTTTAATATGGGAGCGTTGAAAGCGCCGGGTCTGAATGGTTTTAATGCTCTCTTTTACTAGAGTCAATGGAAACATGTTGATATGTCCATTTATAGTTTTGTTAAAAAACTTTGGGTTCATCCAGAAGAGATTGCTAGTATCAACAATACTTTTCTAGTTCTTATGCCTAAAAAGGAATCTTTTGAGGAGTTAAAGGATCTTCGCCCAATTAGTTTATGTAATGTGATTTTCAAGGTCCTTACAGAGGTGATTGCAAACCGGATTAGGGCTGTCCTTCCTAAAATTATTAGTCCTAATCAATGCAGTTTTGTTCCAGGCAGACACAGCTTTGATAATATTATTGCAACGCAGGAGGTAGTTCACTCTATGAGAAATATGCATGGTAAAATAGGGTACATGACTATCAAGATTGATCTGGAGAAGGCTTATGACAGAGTTAATTGGCGTTTTTTGGAACAATGTTTAAATGATCTTTCATTTCCTTCTAATCTGGTCAAAATTATTCTTAATTGTGTTACGACACCGTCAATGCAACTATTATGGAATGGAGAAAAAGCTGATATGTTTAAAACTTCCCGTGGAGTTAAACAAGGGGACCCTTTATCTCCATATCTATTCGTGATTTGTATGGAACGGCTGGTGCATATGATTCAAGATAGGATGGAGACAAAAACATGGCTTCCTATCAGGTTATGTAAGAATGTGCCACCTATTTATCACTTATTTTTTGCTGATGATATTATATTGTTTGGCCAAGCTTCTATTTTTCAAGCATATAAAGTTAAGACTTGTCTTGAAGAATTCTGTGCAAGTTCAAGTTTAAAAGTAAATGCTACGAAGACTAGAGTTTTCTTCTCCAGGAACGTGAATCATAATAGACGCGCTGAGCTAAGCAACATTCTGGGATTCCAAATGGCGGCAGATCTAGGTAAATATTTGGGAGTTCCTTTGTATCATAAAAGGGTGACGAAGGAGAGCTTCATTGAGGTAATAGACAAAGTGAAGAAGAGGTTATCTAGTTGGAAAGCAAATTCATTATCTCTAGCTGGACGTGCTACTTTGGTAGGGTCTGTCACATCAGCTATTCCATCATATACAATGCAAACAGCCTCACTTTCTATCAGCTCGTGTGATATGATTGATCGGAAAAATCAGAGTTTTTTGTGGGGCACAACACAGGAAAAGTGGAAAAATCATCTTGTATCGTGGGACACGGTTTGTAATTCATAGATCAATGGTGGTTTGGGGTTGAGACATATTAGAACCCAAAATCAAGCATTTATGACCAAATTAGGCTGAAATCTCATTAAGAAAAAAGATGATTTGTGTGTAAGAATTATTAGAAGCAAATATAAATGTGGAAATGATCTAATTCCTCAACTAGACCTGAAAAGGATGGGGTCAAATACATGGGCAGGGATCAAGGCGGCATGGAGATTTGTGCAAGAGGGTACTGAAGTTAAGCAGGTAAGACAGAACGTCAGATGGAAGCACACAAGAAATGGGGAATTCTTGGTGAAATTCGCATATCAAGTGATTGCAAATGAACCGGTTAACCAAGAAATCTTATGGCAAAAGATCTGGAAGCTGAATGTTATCCTTAGGTGTAAAACCTTTATGTGGCTTGTTGCTCATAATAAACTCCTTCCTAATGTGGAAAGATGTAGAAGAGGTATGAATGTTGATGATGTGTGTGGTTGGTGTAAGAAAGCCCCAGAAACAGTTTTGCATGTGTTGCGGGATTGCATTGAAACCAAGTGCTTGTGGATGGAGACGATAACATTACGACGGGATCGCTCATTCTTTAATCTTAACCTAAAGGAATGGTTGAATGTTAATGTTCGACGCCCAGAGTGGAGTGACTGGTTTGCAACTCTATGTTGGTTATTCTAGAAAAGGAGAAATGAACGTTTATTTAAGCATAAAAATGAGAGCCTGAGAAATCGTGCTCATGTAATTCTATCCAGCATGAAGAAGGCAAGTAAAAAACTAGCCGGAATCAACTTACAAGGCACAACAGTAACAGATAGGGGGGCTACATGGATGGCGCCAGAGGAGGGATGGACTAAAGTTAATGTCGACGGAGCATTTGCAAGGTACACAGGTGCTGGGTGCGAAGGAGTTATTCGAGAAGCTAATGGGAAATTTATTATGGCCTTCATGCATAAATTGGAATTTGGGGATCATGTTATTGCTGAGCTATGGGGTATTCTTCTGGGTTTGAAGACAACTTGGGATCAAGGGAAGTGTAGAGTGGTATTAGAATCGGATGCACAAGAAGTCCTTAATTTGATAAATAGTGGGAACTACCAAAATCATCCAGAAGCTGCTATCATAGAAGAAATTCGTTTGATGGTGCAACGTGAATGGAGAATAGAATTGCAGTTCGTTCCTAGAAATGCAAATTGGGTTGCCGACTATCTTGCAAAAGAGGCGTTATCAACTGTAACGGGGTTTCATCCAATTTTGTATTCAACAGTGGAGTTAACGGCTATTTTGGAGTTGGATCAACGTACTCCTACTAATGTAGGTTGAGTTTTGAGATATTTCTCCTTTATGTATCAAAAAAAAGAAAAGAAATGAACGAGGGTGCTAATTGGTGAACATTATTGAACTTTAGGGTACTAGTTACTCTTTCATAAAATACTTTGGGGAAAAATACTGTTTAGTCCAATTTTTTTTTTTTTCACTTAAGTATAGCATGTGTAAATTAGTCAAGCTTGTTTTTAGGGGATGATACTCTTTTGTCCAAAAGAAGAAAAAAGAAGAAGCGAAGATTGGATTTTTGGTTATGATGGTTTGTGAGGGACCCTTGCTTCTCAATCTACCAATGGGTTTCAATGGGTCGTGTATTAATGGTTGGAAACTTGGAATGCCGGTGGGCGGTGGCTGTGGATATGGTCGCTGACGGCTGTGCTGGTTTGAGATGGTGGGAGGGTCTTTTAGTCAATGAAATATATAGATTTTTTCACATAATTGTAAATAGGTTTATACTACATTTCGTCTTTAATACAAGGCCTATTATTTAACTAATTTAAAAAGATTAAGAAAATAAAATAAATTATTCAATAATAATATACATTATATGATCTCTCTAAAATATTTATGTGTATCATTATATTATATATTAATTTATAAGTTATATAAATTAGTTTAGAGAAAAATGAAAAATATAAATACTTTAAAATAATTTATTTAATCTTCTTGATCAATCCAAATTAGTTAATTGATTCTTATAATAAGTTTTAAAAATAATATTAATTAATTAAAAATTATAATAATTGTTTTATGGGTATACCAAACTAACTTTTAACTCTTCTTTTGTTTCTATTTTCATTAAAAACTCTACTACCGTACCAAATGAGGCATTGGTATTTCTGCTGTACTTCCGTTTGGCTGAACCATTTTATTTGTACGATTTTTATTTTTTTCAATCCATCTATATTCATTATGAGATTTTCATCTTCCGTAATTTTACTTGTACTTGATCCAAACCCAATGTGAAATCAATAATCAGTAAAAGGGGAAGAAAATGTGAAACACGAATGGAATAGAACTAACCCATCCATCAATTGAAATTGATGATTAAAGACAGGAAATTTAGATTAGTGCGATTAAATTGTTTTGGATTTTCCAATTCCCTCATAAATTCATAAGAAGACAAACTCACGGGTGGGCCATTATATACATACTCCCTCCAATCTTATTTATAAACAACTTCTCTCTCATAGGATCGGTCCATTTTATAAACAACTTTTACTTTTTATCTGAAAATGTAAGCTTTTTTTTCCTATTTAATCCTTATTTCATTCTCTCTTATATCTTATACTCATTATCTCTCATACTTTTTATCTATTCTTTCTCTTATGCTCTTTTCATAAATAGGGGCATATATGAAAAAAAAATATAACATTTTTTATACACTTATTACTTTTAACTATCAGTTCGTTTTGTATAATTAAAGAAAAAATTGTTTATAAATAGGCCTAGAGAGAGTATAAAATTTAGATAATGGGATTAATTGTGTTGGTTTTTTCCCATTACACCCGTAACAAATAGGAAGAAGGCTCTCAAGTAGTGGAGCACTATAATTTGGACCACATTAATCTCGATCATGCTAGCTTGGTCGTATTATAGGAGTATAAACCTCTCATAGCAATATAAAAAACATCAAATTACTGATATAATTTCAATGTTCTGACGGAAATACTGACGGATTAGATTTGAGAAAAGTACGTGGCAAATTGATTTGCCGACGGAATAAAACCGTCGGAAATTACCGACAGATTATTGACAGAAAAATTCTGTTGGTAAATTACCAATGAAATTTTCATACAGAATTTCTTGTCGGTAATTAAGGACGGATTTCTGATGGATTTTTGATAGAAATTTTCCGTCGGTAATTACGGACAAAATTTTTCCGTGGGTAATCCTTCAGTAATGTAATATTATTTTTTTAAAAAAATCTACGTGCGCCCTTAAAAGAGGCCATGTGGACATCACCAGAGGCCCTCCCACCGTCCGCCTGGCATCCGACCCCTACGGCCCCCGAGTAGGGGTCACGTGTCCCTGTAACCTTGTGTCATATGTCTCTGTGAGATAATTGTTGATTGTTGATTTTTGTGACAAAGGTGGGATTCGAACATTGGACCTCTGGTATGTGTTCTGATACCTTTGTCAGTTGAGTTGTTTTTACCTTACATTATTTATTCATATAATGATATATATAATGTAATAATTAAAAAACAAATATAATATTAATATAAATATATATAATATTAAATATATTTATATATAATTATATATTTTGTTTTTATAGTATAAAATTTAAAATTTTTAATTGCTTATTTCATTTAAAATTTTTATTATTAATATTATATTTATTTAATATATTATATTAAATATTAATTTTATGATATTTAAATTTTTTATTTGTTATAAATTATTTTTATTTTTATTATTTTATATAAATTATTAAAATATAATAAAAAATTATTAATTTTACCCACGAAATTCCATCGGTAATTTCTCGCTAAAATTGCTCACGGAATTTTGTGGGTAAAACATTTGCAATTACTAATAGAAAAAATTTTGTGGGTAATCCGTCAGTATTTACCGACGAAATTTTTTCTATCTTTAATCCATCAGAAATTAGAGACGGAATTTTTTTCCATCAATAATTCTGTCGGAAAATTTATTTTTGGACAAAATTTTCTGACAGAATTTATGGACAAAATTTTTTTATCAAAAATTCGTCGGTAATTTTTTCGATGGAAAATCCATTGGTAATCCATCAGAAATTATCGACAAAAATAATTCTGTCGGTAATAGCAAGTTTTTTTTGTAGTGTAGCAATAATTTTATATGCGCAAAATTTAAATTTAGACTATATATTTAAGTAAAACGGGTTTGGATTCTTTCATAATCCTTTTTTTCCTTTTCTTCTCAGAATCTTGTCTCTGCTGTCAGATTTAAAAAAATTGATGGGTCAGATTTAATATTTTACAAAACTATTATTTTAAACATAAATAGATAAACTTAAACATTTAAAACATGATCTACACAATTCATAACTACAATATAAACAAAATTAATTTATAAAACACTATAATCATAGTTTTAGAAAATATTAACTTAAAACCATTTATTTTTTCATCTAATGGTGGAGATGAAATTCTGAAAAGAAAAAGAGAAAAAGAACTATGAGGATATCTGCTCCCAAGTAAAACATGGATCAGACTATTCGGATGAGTTTTTGTGAAATATTAATATATAGTAATTAATCCCCCTTATATTTCAAAAATTTAGAACTGATATATATATATATATATATATACATATATATGAGTGTAAATATATTCTTTTAATGTAACATCAAATATGTGTGTGTGTGTGTGTGTGTGTGGGCGCGCTACACTTAAACATAAGATTCAATCTATAGAGCTACAGTGAAGCTTATAACTATTGTAGTACCCTGTTGTGCTTAATCATGTTAGATATTCTAGCGTGCCTTAGACTATTCTAATAACTTATTCCATCAACAATCTTAAGAATTAAACACATCATTTTTAACTTATTTCGCAAAAAAAAAAAAAAATCTTAGGGATTATGTAGACGCATCATTCATATAATCATAAAGTAGAATTAAAGCAGAATTACAAGGAAAAAAAGCCAGCAAAAGTTTGTTAGGTTAATAAAGATTTGACTCATAATCTATACGGCCGTGGGTTTAAATCTCCACGATCTATAAGTATTCTTTAATCCTAGACGTATGTCCTGAATCCTGATCCTAACAGACCGAACTTATCTAAACTTGTTAGATTAAGAAAAAAGTAGATCAAACCCAACAAAGAGTTGGTGCTGACTATGTTTCAAGACGTGTGAAAAGATGACCGTTATGGTGAGCCTATTGACAATGCTAATTATGAATTGGAATGGAGTGGGAGGTTACTAAATAAATCACATAAACTCGTATTATAGTATGATGGTGACTACTGATAATTAATTTGAGTAAAATAGAAGCAACGCATGACAAGTCTTTTTCAAATATCTCACTATATACACAGATAAATCGAATGCATCAACGTCAATAAAAATTTAGTGTATACTAAATTATGCTATTAAATAATATATAGTTGTATAACTTAATTTTTATTTTCTTTTTATTTTTTCCAGTTATAACTTAATTATTTCTAACTTATATACTTTATTAATTTGTGCAATCCAAGTGTGACTCATTTAATTTAATACACACATTATTAAGATCAGCCATGAAATTTGTCCTATAAAAGCCAACTATATCGGTTAAGAATAAGATTGTATCCTGTGTGGCCCACCTGATGAGTCACAAAGAAATTAACCATCTCTTCTTTCTTTCTATGGCTTGCTTTTCTTCCTCTTCTTGTTCTAATCCCTTCCTCTTTTCTACTCTTTCTCTGGTTTACTTCTATTTCTTATTTTCTGAGAAGGAAAGCTTTGTTTCTGCAATAAGATCAGAAGAAGACGGTAGTGAGCTTCAACATAACACTCATAATCGTGTCTCTCTCAGCTCTCTCTTTCCTTCTTCCTCTTGCAGCTCTCCTCCTCAAGGTTCATTTTTATCTTCCATTAATTTCTCTCTGATGATGTGGTCACCATATGAATTTTTAATTGACATCAATTTATTTACATGCTTGGTGATTGATTTTTATAATACCAATACTCTGCATGATCGGTCTTCACAATTTAACCGAAAATATATATTGAGTTAAATGACATTAGAGTTAGAAGTGGAACCCAAAGAAATGAAAAAAAAAGAAAGAAAGTGAAAACTCAAGTTATTTAGTGATCATAAACGATGAACAGGCGTACATAGGAATGGATCCTTGGAAGTGGTACACAAGCATGGGCCATGTTCAAAGCTGAAGCAACCTCTTCTTCATCTCTCCTTTCATTATACCGCACAGTGAGATATTGAAGCATGACGAAGCCAGAGTTAGAGCAATCCAGTCCAAACTTTCCAAAACACATCAGAACCATCAACACCAAGAATTAGTAGAGACTTCAAAGAAGGGATCGGACGGAACTCAGCTTCCGGCGAAGTCCGGCATCCCTCTCGGGGCGGGGAACTACTACATCACAGTGGGGCTGGGAAGCCCTAAGAGAGATCTGTCTTTCATCTTCGACACAGGCAGCGACCTCACTTGAACTCAGTGTAAGCCTGTGCTCGCTCTTGCTATTCCCAGAAGGAACCAATCTTCAACCCTTCTCAATCTTCTTCTTACTCCAACATCTCTTGCTCTTCTTCCCAGTGTTCCCAGCTTGTCTCTGCCACATGTATGTGTGTATATACATCATCTTTCTTCTTCATTTACTCTCTCCATGTCTTAATAAGAATAAGTTTACTGTTTTTGAAAAAATTTAAAAAGCTAAATCAATTGTATCTAAGTATGTATATTTATCATTTTTTTCCAACTAAATTATTTGATTTATAAATTGATATGTAATATAATGATACACAATACTATAATTAAGTTATTTATTTAGTTTTCTTAATCTCTCTGAAAAATTTAAAAAAAAAAAAAAGAACGGGCTCTTGTATCAAGTCTAGGGTGGTAATACATTTCATCTCTTACATCAGCATATATCGATAGGAATTAAGCCAGCGTGTTCGAAAGCGACGAGGGCTTGCATATACGATGTTCAATATGGTGATGGATCCTTGTCCGCCGGCTACTTTGCTAAGGAAAAACTAACCGTTTCTCCGACTGACGTCTTCGACGACTTCTTCTTCGGCTGCGGTCAGAACAACCAAGGACTCTTCCGCGGCATCGCCAGATTGTTAGGTCTTGGTCTCAACGTTGTCTCTTCGTCGAACAAACTGCCGGAAAGTACCGGAAAAAGTTCTCCTATTGCCTCCCCTCCAGCTCAAATAATGTTGGTTACATCGCCTTCGGCGGTGGCAGCAGAGGCTCATCCCGCAACATCAAATTCACTCCGTTGTCTTCTATCTCTCGTGGCTCCTCCTTCTACGGCCTTGACTTCGCCGGAATAACCGTCGCTGGTATCAATCTCCAAATCTCCGCCTCCGTGTTCTCCTCCGGCACCATCATCACCCAGCTCCCTTCGGCGGCGTATGGTCCCCTGAGAGACGCGTTCCGAAAAAAGATGTCAAGGTACCCGAAGCCGGATCCGTTGTCGATACTGGACATGTGCTACAACCTGAAAGGTTACGAAGTTGTTGACAGTCCAACGATATCGTTGTCGTTCGGAGGTGGGGTGACCGTGGAGGTGGACGTAACCGGAGTTTTGTTTGTAGCAAGGGAAGAACAGATGTGTTTGGCGTTTGCGTCAAATAAAGATAATGGAGATGTGGCTATTATTGGAAATCAACAGCAGAAAACACTAGAGGTAGTGTACGATGTTGCTGGTGAAAAGATAGGATTTAGTCCTCGTGCTTGCATGTGAATGATGTTTGATTTTCTCCACTCAAGTAAAATGATCTTGGAGAAATTAAAGAAAATGGACCGAAGTATGTTATAAATAAGATATAAAAGCATTAGTAAGAATGTGCTTATCTTATGTGTCCATTTATATTCAAATTGATCACTTGCTTTTTTTTTTTAAAAGTCAAGTCTTGTGTTAAATACTACCTCTAATATATATATATATATATGTTTATAAGCTATGAAAAATAGTCTGGAGAAAAAAATGATAAATATAAATATTTTAAAATAAATTAATTAGTTTTCTTAATATTTTTAAAAAAATCTATTCTATCTTATATTTAGGACCGAAGAGATTCTGTATGTATTGAACTTATTCAGTCCGCTGCTAGTAACACCGGATGTGTGTGGATTAATCCAAAAAAGGGGTCAATTTTATACACCTTTTCAAACTAATGTTTATTTAAATCTAAGGTTCTTTTTTGCCTGAATTATGAATGACTACAAAATGACATTATGATTGGACTCGAGAGGACAATTTGATCACGTCGCGGAGAAAAGCAAATAAAAGATTTTGGAATAAGAATTTCTTTTGCAAGTAGATTTACTTGTGAGTTTGTATTCTAAATAGAATACAGTGAGATCGCAAGAGTTTCATAATCTCTTAGAGAGCTTTTATAGCTAAGGATTTAGAAAGAAGTTCCTTTAAGATTTTAGCTGATCAAGATTCTTATATCTTTTGGGTTTTATTATACAATTCCTGCATCAATTGATGATCTAATCAATAAGTCTACAGTATGCTTGAAGACCTACAAAAGTATTTTTTATGTTTGAAAAATAAATCTAGCACATTTCGTTTCTTAATATATTTCCAATTAAGTGCAACGCAGTATAGGCCAACTACAAGAATGATCTATAATAGAGTATGCACATGTTATTTTAGTTTTTTAGAAGTGTTTTTATGATTTATGAGGAAGTATATGAGAAAAATTTTATTTTGGTTTAAAGAAAAATACTTCAAAAATCACTTTTTTCACCTTCCCATACAAGCACTACGTGACGTAACACAACATATATAAACAAAAATATTTTTATTTATACTCACATGCAATAGCAGCCTAGAGTACGTACATTTTCTTTTAATTTCTAAACTTTTGAAATATGTGGGGACGGACTTGTTAGATATTTGTGTATATAAAGGAGTATTTCAAAATATAAATCTACATTGAGTTGTACTAGCTATTTCTAAATTAAAAATGACTTATTTTATGTACTTCGATTATGCAATGCAAGAGTGATGAGACTCTTGCCTAATTTAATATTTTTTCGATCCTTTATGTAAAATCTAATTAAAGAGTTGATGTTAGTTTTAAATGTAATACATATTTTTTATATTTATTAATTTTTTTTCTAATTTATCTCTGTTGATATTCTCTTAATAATAATCAGTAAAAAAGAAATGGAATAAATTAAGAAAGATGATTAGAGTATTTTAAAAAATATTTGTCATATTAACTAATTTTATGAACGTAGTCAAATTAGTAAATAGGTGAGTGTTAATATTAATATAATATATATGACTAGCCATGACATTTAGCCGATGTATTAAATCCAACCATCCCGACAAAGTGTGTATTCTCACTACTATAAAAAACGTTTTTAATGTCTTTCTTTTAGGCCTTTTAACATCTGAAAATAATGGAATATCTATATGAGCGATCTAGTAAAAAATGGCAATTATGTCAGTAAAAAGTTAGGATGCCTAAAGTCTGGACTTTAAACGTCCCAATTTTAAATTTGGGACATCTAAAGCTTACAATTTAGGTGTCCCAAATTTAAAATTGGGACGTCTAAATTGCCACACTGGCACTTTAGACGTCCTTTTTTAAAATAGGGACGTTTAAAGTCTAGACTTTAGGCATTCAAATTTTAAAATTGAGACGTCTAAAGTGATTTTTTTAAATGTTTATATTACAGATTTGGACTTGTGTTTAAAACCAGAAATTATAGATCATCGTCAATAAAATTATAGATCTAGTATCTCAACTCCAGATCCAAAATCTACATAATAATAACTCTAAAGCTGAAATCTCATAGCAGAAGATGACAACAATAAAAGGAATAAGTTGCAAAAAACTCATTTGCTTCTATTATTGAAATTCATTTTCTTATAATAGTGAATAGAGAAGAGCGACAGCAGGGAGAGATGAACCTTGTCTTCTCAACGGGAACTTGGGCCATGAAGCATCTTTCAGAGTCTTGATCTACAAGCTATTACAACACGAATTAGAAGATAAAATAGAAGGAAACCCAAAAGAAAAAAGAGAACGAAGATAAAATAATAAAACATGATAAGAAAGCAGAACAGATCTGGAGGTGAAAAAAAGAGATAAAAAGGAAGAAATGTTACGAATTTGGATGATCAATTAAATAGTGCAAGTGTACACTGTCGTAATCAAGTAATATAGAAGTCAGTAGAGTATCGTTCCCACGAGGATTGATCACTAAGTACCAAAATGGGTAATTTTAATTCTATTTAGTCGATCGATAAATTGGTGATTGAGAGTACAAATAAAAGAAAAATAATTAAATATGAGTGCAGATGATATGAAAACAAATATGAGAAAAAGTCCTAGGGATTAGATTTCACTTAACAAATTTCGGATTGAATCACTTATCTATTCTAGCCCAATTTATTCGACATGATTGATAGTCGAGTTTCCTTAATTTAATTACTAGCCTCTTCCAAGGTCAAGCAATTCTATAATTAATTGCTAATCCAATATATTCCTATATGAATTTAAGCAATTAATTATGCATTAAGATTTATGAAACTAAATAAGACTACACAACTCATATGAATATATTCCTATTTCATATGTAAGTCATGATTTTAATTATAGGATCTACACACATGCATCTCCTTCCGGTCTCAACATGCATATTGTAGTCATTCAAAAGGTGGCCAATCAAATGAAAGCATTAAGAACAATAATTAAAACTCAATCATGAAGGAGAAATTAAAACTAGATTTAATAAGTTAAGATTCAATCCGTCATTAGTAAGCTACGTCATCACCCTAGGAAAATGAAAATTTAGCTCATGATAAAATTAAAAATAAAATAAAAATAAATTGACATTATATAAAACTAGAATGAAATCCTCATAAATACTGCATAAACTTGAACATTAAATTCTCAAACATAAATATACAACCAAAAATATACATAAAAAAAACTGGAGAAATTTAGCCGTCCATTTAGGAGGTAAAACCTTCCATGTAGGCAGCATGCAAAAAGTAATACAATACTAAGCCTTCCATGTAGGAGGCATAAAAAAATTAATACAATACATAAAATTAAAAATAAAAAATAACACAATTTATTTAGAACTGTCAGAGAAAATATCTCTCCCTGTCAGAGAAGGATCTCTGACTGTCAGAAAATTCTCCACACTTTCTTCTCTCCTCCTTCTTCCATTTTTGCAAAGAAGCACACATATATATATAGGCAAGCAAGTGCGTTTGTTGCTTCTCTTTTTTTTTCCACAGGTGCTACAGTATTTTTCCTTCATTTCACGCATGAACATGACTTTTCAGCAAACCTACGTATTTTTTCCGTGTTGCTACAGTGCTACAGTGATTCCATCCGCTACAGTCACCTCCATCCGTTACAGTAACGTCCTGATACAGTGATTCCGTCATGAATAGTGACCGACGCTACAGTACTGACCTTTTTTTATATTTTTCTTTATTTTTTTAAATACTATTTATTTTACACCCAAATATATTATATTAAGCTCAAATATCGTCCATAAAATCATCATATAAGGGAAAATAAATATGTAAATATTTTAGTTATCAAATTCCCCCACACTTAGCTCTTGGATGTCCTCGGACAAGGAATGACTAATAAGTGCTTCCAACAAAATCAGAAGTGTCAAGTCATAAATAAGAACACAATTGAAAAGTAAAGAGATCATAGTATTCATGAATCAATGAACATATAAATTGGTAACTTTGTTTGAAAATGAATAAACCGAGTTTGTAAGTGTAACTCATTCTCTCAATCTCTCAAGTGTTTAAGGGTAAGTGTTTCGCTCAAATTCAACCAAAAAAATTACACTACCATAGGCTTGCTAAAAATCTCAATCTCCACTACTTAATTCACATGCATAATTCAAATCAAAAGGACTTATTACGGGTTGTAATGGGGTTAAGGTAAAAGGAATGTAAAACATAATATGAAAGGCTATATTTAAGAAATTTAATAGAACAATTGAAAAATGGGCTACTTATAAATTTATCTCATCATAACAACCCACAATTCAAATACTTGACATATTTTTTTTTCTCTTTTTTTTTTATTTTTTTTCTTTTTTTTTATTTTTTTTATTTTTTTGAATTGCAACTATAAAATTGATGATATATATACCCCCACACTTTGTCAATAGCCCATTTCACAAGAATTTCTAATGCTCTACCAATCTTCCGAATAAGGTAAAAGCACTTGATATATCATTAAAGTACATGTTAATGGGTTGAGAACAAAGAAACAGTCAATTAGGCTCAAAGGGGCTTATCAACGGTATAATTGCAAGGTTGGCTATTTGGCTCTGGCTAAAGGAAATGAATGCCTTTATCATTTTTGAATGTGCATGTGAGATGTAATTTCAACCAGATTTAAAGCAAGTTCTAGAGTGACAACTTAATAGGTGAATATCACACACAAGAGAAATAATCATTATAGGCTCAAAAGCTCACGGCTAGGAATTTTTAAACTCAGTTTATTCAAACTCAAAATTTATCACCAATTGCAACAAATCAGTTGTTCATTCATGCTATAAAATCTCTAAATTCAATTGATCCATACTTAAAACTTGTGTACTTCTTAATATCATTACAAAGCACTTGAACAAGATTTTTTTTTTACTCTTTTTTTTTTGAAAAAAATAAAAAAAATATTGCAACCAATAAAATGCAATTAATGAAATGCGTCTCAGGAGTTTAGAATAACTCCTTACTCTGCTATTTTTTCCACACCCCATGCATCTAATGGTTTGACTAAATAACAAAAAAAAAACAGAAGAAAATTTTTTTTTCTCTCCTCCCCCAACCTAAATCAGACATTGTCCCCAATGTCTTCTAGAGCTCAGAGAAGGTTTTTTTTTTTTGAAACATAAACACATAATAAAGTAAAATCAAAATACTAAGAGTAAAACCAAGAGATTAAGGAAAGTTACAACCGAAGGGTGGTATCTGGATTCTGCTTCTGACTGCTATCTGAAGATTGCCCACCTATTTGCTTGACGAGTAGATCTGGTTTAGGTTCATAGGTTTGCAGTTGATCGAGCAGCTGATCAGCAGTTGGTGCAGAAATTATGGAATGGCGAGTCGCTTGGGGTATGAATCCTGTTTCCACAGCATGATCAAGAAAAGACAACAGATTATCATAAAAACCATTAACATTTAACAATCCTAATGGCTTTTTGTGATAGTTTAACTTAGCCCAATATGCAACACTAGAAATGCCATCCAACGTCCCCAAACCACCGGGTAGAGCAATGAAAGCTTGAGCATGGTAGAACATTAGTCCCATTTGTTAAGGCAAGCTCGAAACTTGTAACTCTTGTCCCAAGGAAAAAGTGTGATTTTCCAACTCCTTCACCCTTACACTTAAACCCTTGCTTCCATTCATGGATGCAGAAATGGCCACACTTCCCTTTAGGCCCTGAATGCCTCCCCCGTACACAAAGTTGATCCCTCTGGCAGCTAATCCAATTCCCAGTTCATTTGCTGCTGTTATAAACTCTCCTTTCTTGCCCAAATCAGTTTCACCAAAAATGCAAATAGATGTAAATCTACATGTGATAACCTTTTTCTCTTTGTTTCTCTCGGACCATGTACGCTTACAAGAGAAAGAATTCATATTTACAAATGGAAGTGTGTATATTTACAAATAAAAGAGTACATATATATAATACTAAAACAACGACAACAAAATCACACAAATCAAACATTTTTCAAAGAAGTTTGAAAAAAATTTCCGACACAGATGACAAGTGGGCTATTGCGTGAAGAAATTAAACAAAAAGAGGAAAGAAAGTCAAAAGATAAAGTAGAGTAGACAAAAACTGTCGAAAAGATAAGAAAGATTTGACAAAAGCATGATTATGTACAGTAGTTGTGATTTTGGCTCACATCTTCCTCTGGTTTTACGTCTAGAAACGGCTTAAACGATTTCTATGAATCGAGGATTGGCTTCCCATCCAGTTTTCTTATAAACTGGCAAACAGGGTCTTTTTCCGTCAGATTCCCAAGACAGTAGCGCCATTTTTCTTGGTTGAATACATTCACTAAATCAAGAAGAATACGATGAACATCACCACTCGGATGCGTCTCAAGAGTTTGAATGATATCATCCAGGGACTCCTTACTCAGTCCATCCTTTATAAATTTAATTTTATCTTCTCGATTTATAGAAACCATACCTTTGCTTCTACAGCGCTGATCACATGTCCACCTTGCACATTTATAGCAGACATTCATTCTTTTAGCTCTTCTCTTTTTGGAGTAAGAACTTCTTCCCATTCCTGGTAAAGGTTTAACAACTGATTTATTAAACTCATCTGCTAAACGTACCTTAGCCTCAATGATCCAACTTATGTCCTCAGGAAGGCCCAAACGCTTGAATACATTCATCCTTTCAAGTCGACAGCTATAGAGCTTCCTGAGCACATCTTTGGGAAGAGTGGGGAACCTGTTCTTAAGCTTTACAAGAGATTCCTCCATGGTAACTTAAAAAGAAGCCGATGAAAACTAAAATAACAATGTAGTGTGGTGTGTTTCGGTGAGTAGGAAAGAAATGAGAGAGTAGGAAAGAAATGAGAGAGTAGGAAAGAAATTTTGGGGTTGCCTCCCAAATAGCCGCCCTTCTTTAACGTCTTTAGCTAGACAAAAACCAAACCAATTTCTTTTTCTTTTTTTTTTCTTTTATATAATTTATATATATATGTATATATGTATATATATATATATATTTTAAATTACTAGATTGAGGAGTTACCTGTTGGCTCCTCAAATGTGATGACAGATTTCAAAGTGTTGAGTGCTTCATTGTATTCTTTGAGTCTTTGCTCATTCACTTTGAATTTTCGATCACCATCTTGAATCTCCACAGTTCCATATGGCCATACTTGAATTACAGTAAAAGGACCTGACCACCTCGATCTCAGCTTTCCTGGAAAGAGCTTTAACCTTGAGTTGTATAAAAGCACTTTTTGTCCTGGTGTAAACTCTCTTCTCAAAATTCTTCTATCATGCCACATTTTTGTCTTCTCCTTGTATAACTTAGCATTTTCATAAGCTTGTTGTCTGAATTCTTCAAGCTCATTGAGTTGGAGAAGCCTTTTCCCCCTAGCTGCCTTTAAGTCAAAATTTAATGCTTTTATTGCCCAATATGCTTTGTGCTCCATTTCTACTGGAAGATGGCATGCTTTTCCGTAGACCAATTGATATGGGGATGTACCAATTGGTGTCTTGAAGGCAGTTCTATAAGCCCAGAGTGCATCATCTAACTTTTGAGCCCAGTCCTTCCGATTGGAATTCACCGTCTTTTCTAAGATCCACTTCAATTCTCTGTTCGAGATTTCCACCTGCCCACTAGTTTGTGGATGATATGGAGTTGCAACCTTATGAGTTACTCCATATTTAGGCAATACCGACTGAAGTTGCTGATTGCAAAAATGCCTTCCTCCATCACTGATAATAGCTCTAGGCACTCCAAATCTTGTAAAAATATTCTTCCTCAAGAACTTCACAACCACACGAGAATCATTTGTAGGAAAGGCAGCTGCTTCAACCCACTTGGAGACATAGTCAACAGCTACTAAAATGAACTGGTTGCTAAATGAAGATGGAAAAGGCCCCATAAAATCGATCCCCCATACATCAAAAAGTTCAACTTCTAAGATGTTGGTTAAAGGGGCTTCATGTCTCCTTGAGATATTTCCCGTTCTTTGACATCTGTCACAGGTTGCCACAAGTCTATGAGCGTCCTTGAAGAGTGTAGGCCAGTAAAATCCTGATTGAAGGACTTTAGTAGCTGTTCTGTTTGCTCCAAAATGACCACCATATAGGGATGAATGGCAGTGATTTAAGATGTTGTCCATCTCTTCTTCAGGAACACATCGCCTGATAATTCGATCTGGGCTTTGTTTGTATAAGAACGGATCCTCCCAAAAGTAATGCCTTATATCAGCCAGAAACTTCTTCTTTTGCATTTTAGAAAGTTCATAAGGCATTACCCCGCTTGCCAAATAATTCACAATATCAGCATACTAAGGAGTAGGTTGTGACTGCATGATAAAAAGTTGCTCATCTGGAAAATTCTCCTGGATTGGTGATTCTCTCTTCTGTTCAGGTGGTTCTAACCGAGAAAGATGATCTGCAATGAGATTCTCAGTCCCTTTTTTGTCTTTGATCTCCAAGTCAAATTCTTGTAGTAGAAGCACCCATCTGATCAGTCTGGGCTTTGCATCTTTCTTCTCAATTAAGTATTTGATTGCTGAGTGGTCCGTCCAGACAATGACCTTTGACCCGATCAAGTATGCTCTGAATTTGTCGAATGCAAACACTACTGCTAATAGCTCCTTTTCTGTTGTTGCATAATTCAGCTGTGCATCTGAGAGTGTCCTACTGGCATAATAGATGGCATGAAAGACCTTGTCTTTTCTTTGGCCCAAAACAGCTCCAACTGCATAATCACTTGCATCGCACATCATCTCGAATGGAAGATTCCAATCTGGAGCTATGATAACTGGTGCGGAAGTCAAGGCACTTTTTAGAGTTTGGAAGGCTGATAAGCACTCCTTATTAAACACAAAGGGAGTGTTTTTCTCCAACAGCATACAAAGTGGCTTTGTGATTTTTGAGAAGTCCTTGATGAATCTTCTATAGAATCCAGCATGTCCCAAAAAACTCCGAATGCCCTTGATTGAGGAAGGAGGTGGTAGCTTTTGAATTGTTTCAATCTTAGCTCGGTCCACTTCAATGCCTCGATCAGATACCTTGTGACCCAGCACGATTCCTTCTTTCACCATAAAATGGCATTTCTCCCAATTTAGAACCAAGTTTGTCTCCACACAATGTTGCAAGACTTTTGCCAAATTTGAAAGACAATGATCAAATGATTCTCCAAAAACTGAAAAATCATCCATGAATACCTCAATGAACCTTTCCACCATGTCTAAGAAGATTGCCATCATACTCCTTTGAAATGTTGCTGGTGCATTACATAGACCAAATGGCATCTTTCTAAAGGCAAAGGTACCATATGGACATGTAAAAGTTGTTTTCTCTTGATCCTCCGGTGCAATTGTAATTTGATTATATCCTGTGTACCCGTCCAAGAAACAATAATAGGCTTTCCCTGCTAGTCTGTCAAGTATCTGGTCTATAAATGGCAGAGGGAAGTGATCTTTTCTGGTGGCTTTATTGAGCTTTCTGTAGTCGATGCATACTCTCCATCCAGTCACCGTTCGTTGTGGAATCAGTTCATTTTTCTCGTTGGGTACTACTGTCATTCCACCTTTCTTTGGCACAACTTGAACTGGGCTTACCCATTGACTATCAGAGATTGGGTAGATTATGCCAGCATCTAGCCACTTTATTACCTCCTTTCTCACCACCTCCTTCATGTTTGGATTGAGTCTTCTCTGGTGCTCGACTGATGGCTTGTAGTTATCCTCCATTAAGATCTTATGTATACAAATTGAAGGACTAATCCCTCTTATATCAGCTATTGACCATCCAAATGCTGCTTTATACTCCCTTAGAACTCTTAATAACTTTTCTTCTTCTTCAGGAGTAAGAGCTGCTGAGACGATTACAGGTAATGTTGAATTTCCTCCCAGATACATATACTTCAAGTGGGATGGCAGTATTTTCAACTCCAGTACTGGTGGTTTCTCTGTTGATGATACCGGCTTACTTGGCCTTTTCCCAAGATCTTCAAATGGTTTCTTGATAAAAATTGGGGAATTTGTTTCCAGGTACTTAATCTGCTCCAAGACTTCAGGATTAGTAGATTTTGATACATCTACCATTCCTATTGCTAATGGTTGATCCATGCAAATTTCGTTCACCACGTCTTTTGTGCAACTAGATAATGTGTCAACTCTGTAGCAAGTGTCACCTTCATCTAGAAAGGATAAAGCCTTGAAAATGTTGAAGGATACTTGATTATCTTGAACTCGCAAGGTTAACTTCCCTTGTTGCACATCTATTAACGTTCTCCCAGTTGCTAGAAATGGCCTCCCAAGAATGATAGGAATTTCTTGGTCTTCTTCCATGTCGAGTATTATAAAATCAGCTGGGAATATGAGTTTGTCCACCTTCACTAGAACATCTTCTAAGACACCCCTCGGATGCTTTATTGATCGGTCTGCCAAAAGTAATGAAACTGTGGTTGGCTTCACCTCTCCAAGACCAAGTTTGTTGTAGACAGATAGAGGCATGAGGTTTACACTTGCTCCAAGATCACAAAGTGCTTTTTCAAAGTGACATTGACCTATGGTGCAAGGTATGCAGAAGCTTCCTGGATCTTTCAGCTTTGGAGGTAATTTCTTTTGGAGAATAGCACTGCATTCCTCAGTAAGTGCAACTGTTTCAAATTCCTCAAGCTTACGCTTATTTGAAAGAATGTCCTTCATGAATTTTGCATAACTGGGCATTTGGGCAAGAGCGTCCGCGAAAGGAATGTTGATGTGCAACTTTTTGAAAACCTCCAGAAACTTTGCAAATTACTTGTCTAGCTTTGCCTTCACAAGTCTCTGAGGGTATGAAACTGGTGGTACATATAGAGGAGGATTGTCTGGAAAGTTGATTCTCCCTGGTATCACATCATCCTCCTTCTGTTCTTGTACTTCCTCCTTCTGTTCTCCTCCACCTTCTTTCTTTTCTCCATCATCCTTCTTTTTAATTAAAGGATCTTTCAATTCTTTCCCACTTCTTAGTGCAACGGCCTTCACATGCTCTCTTGGGTTTCTTTCGGTGTCACTTGGTAGAGTTCCTGGTTGTCTAGAATTCAGCATATTTATAATTTGGCCCATCTGGATCTCCAAGTTCTTTATTGAGGCATCTTGGCTTTTGATTGCTGCATCAGTCCTAGCCATGAATTGAGATGTATTCATGGTTAGTTGAGCCAGTGCATCCTCCAAATTCACTTTCTGTTGTGGTGGATTTGGTTGTTGAAAAGCTTGCTGCTGGTAGTTCCCTTGCGGCTTGAATGCATTTTGATTATTCCTCCAACTAAAGTTTGGATGATTTCGCCAACCTGGATTGTACGTGTTTGAGAATGGGTCATTTCTTTGGTTTCCAATGAACTGAGCTTGCTCTGGCATGAACGAGTGTCCTTCTTGACATTGCGTACTCACATGAGGTCCTCCACATTGATCACAAGCTTCCGTAGGAGTGCTGATTACATTTGCTTGGGTTGTCAATGATCCTACTTACTTGGATATAGATGCAACTTGAGAAGATAAAGTTGTAAGGACATCCAGCTCGTGCACTCCAAGTACTTTCTTTGAATTGCTACGTTCAGAAGGCCATTGATATGCATTGGCTGCCATCTCCTCAAGTAGATTGTAAGCATCATCTATGTTCTTTCCCATTAAAGATCCTCCAACTGCGTCATCTACAAGAATTCTGGAGATGTGCGTCATCCCACTATAGAAAGTTTGCAGTTGCCACCAATTTGGTAACCCATGATGAGGACATCTCCTTAGCAACTCCTTGTATCTTTCCCATGCTTCATAGAGGCTTTCTTGTTCATGCTGGGTGAATGAGGAAATTTCATTCCTCAGTTTAGCAGTTTTTGCTGAAGGAAAGTATTTCTCCAAAAATTTCTGCGCCATGATCTCCCATGTTGTTATACTTCCCACTGGTAGCGATTGTAACCAACTCTTAGCCTTATCCCTAAGTGAGAAAGGGAAAAGTCTAAGTCTAATGGCATCATCAGTAACACCATTATACTTGAATGTGTCACAAATTTCTAGGAAGTTGGCTATATGTGCATTAGGAACTTCTGTTGGTAAACCACCGAATTGATTTGCTTGCATCATCTGGATAATTGCTGGCTTGATTTCAAAGTTGTTAACTGCTACTGGTGGTCTCTTGATTCCAGAGTTTGTGTCCATGACTGTTGGTGTTGCATAGTCACGGAGTGTTTTGGTACCTATTGTTTCTCCCCCTAGATTTGCCATCGGATTGTTTAGGATTGAAGTAGACTGCTTCTGAATTCTTCGATTTCTTCGACAAGTTCTTTCAATCTCCGAATCAAAAGGCAATAGTTCAGTCTCCTTCGATCTGGTCATACACTAAGCAAAAACCTGAAAAGAAACACAAGACACCAAGAAGAAAAACAAATGTAATATAAAGACCAAATTAGTATTAAAATTACTTGGTATTGATATTAATGACAACAATCTCCGGCAACGGCGCCAAAAACTTGTTACGAATTTGGATGATCAATTAAATAGTGCAGGTGTACACTGTCGTAATCAAGTAATATAGAAGTCAGTAGAGTATCGTTCCCACGAGGATTGATCACTAAGTACCAAAATGGGTAATTTTAATTTTATTTAGTCGATCGATAAATTGGTGATTGAGAGTACAAATAAAAGAAAAATAATTAAATATGAGTGCAGATGATATGAAAACAAATATGAGAAAAAGTCCTAGGGATTAGATTTCACTTAACAAATTTCGGATTGAATCACTTATCTATTCTAGCCCAATTTATTCGACATGATTGATAGTCGAGTTTCCTTAATTTAACTACTAGCCTCTTCCAAGGTCAAGCAATTCTATAATTAATTGCTAATCCAATATATTCCTATATGAATTTAAGCAATTAATTATGCATTAAGATTTATGAAACTAAATAAGACTACACAACTCATATGAATATATTCCTATTTCATATGTAAGTCATGATTTTAATTATAGGATCTACACACATGCATCTCCTTCCGGTCTCAACATGCATATTGTAGTCATTCAAAAGGTGGCCAATCAAATGAAAGCATTAAGAACAATAATTAAAACTCAATCATGAAGGAGAAATTAAAACTAGATTTAATAAGTTAAGATTCAATCCGTCATTAGTAAGCTACGTCATCACCCTAGGAAAAGGAAAAATTTAGCTCATGATAAAATTAAAAATAAAATAAAAATAAATTGACATTATATAAAACTAGAATGAAATCCTTATAAATACTGCATAAACTTGAACATTAAATTCTCAAACATAAATATACAACCAAAAATATACATAAAAAAAACTGGAGAAATTTAGCCGTCCATTTGGGAGGTAAAACCTTCCATGTAGGCAGCATGCAAAAAGTAATACAATACTAAGCCTTCCATGTATGAGGCATATAGAAAATAATATAATACTAAGCCTTCCATGTAGGAGGCATAAAAAAATTAATACAATACATAAAATTAAAAATAAAAAATAACACAATTTATTTAGAACTGTCAGATAAAATATCTCTCCCTGTCAGAGAAGGATCTCTGACTGTCAGAAAATTCTCCACACTTTCTTCTCTCCTCCTTCTTCCATTTTTGCAAAGAAGCACACATATATATATAGGCAAGCAAGTGCGTCTGTTGCTTCTCTTTTTTTCTTTTTCCACAGGTGCTACAGTATTTTTCCTTCATTTCACGCATGAACATGACTTTTCAGCAAACCTACGTATTTTTTCCGTGTTGCTACAATGCTACAGTGATTCCATCCGCTACAGTCACCTCCATCCGTTACAGTAACGTCCTGATACAGTGATTCCGTCATGAATAGTGACCGACGCTACAGTACTGACCTTTTTTTATATTTTTCTTTATTTTTTTAAATACTATTTATTTTACACCCAAATATATTATATTAAGCTCAAATATCGTCCATAAAATCATCATATAAGGGAAAATAAATATGTAAATATTTCAGTTATCAAGAAACAAGAGTAAAAAAAAGCATATAAAGAAGAATAAGTAAGAGTTAAAAGGCATGGTGGTAGTGATTCTTCTTGTGCCGGTAGTGGTTCCATTTAAATCAAGAAGAAGAGAAATATGAGTGTAAGAGTGTAAAACTAACAAAAAAGAGAAAGTTAAATTTAAATTGTTTTTGACGTCCCAAATTTAATTTAGGGACGCCTAAAGTTCCTTCCTAAAAGGTTTAGATGTCCCAAAAATATTTAAGACGTCTAAAATATACTTTAGGCGTCCCAAAAATTTTTGGGACGTCAAATATATTAGGGCGTCCCTAATTATTATTTGGTTTCCCTCATTTCATTTTAGGCATCCCAAATATTTTTGGGACGCCTAAACCTTTCAGAAAGGAATTTTAGATGTTCTAAATTTTATTTAGGAAGCCTAAACTAAATTTTAGACGTCCCAATTTTAAATTGGGACAACTAAAGTTTCTCATATTTATAAAAATGTCACCGCCTTTTTTTTTTACTTCCATTTTTTAAAAAGGGACGTCATTTAGGGTAATAATATCATTATTCTATAGTAGTGTCTATGTGACCTCCTGAATCACAGAAAAAAACTATCTTTCATTATCTCTCTATCTATTATAATATGTAGAATATTTATGTACATACAAGATAATGAGTTGAATATATTTGATACGATGAATAGGCAAAGGTAGAAAGGTATCGTTAAAAGTGGTACACAAGAATGGGCCATGTTCAGAGCTGAAGCTACATTCATCTTCATTTTCACCATTCATTATTCCGAACAGTGAAATCTTGAAGCATGAGAAAGCCATAGTTAGGGCAATGCCATCCAAGCTTTCCAAAACAAATAAGAACCACCACCGAGAAGAAGTAGTGACTTCAAAGAAGGGGTTGGACTGGATTCAGCTTCTGGCCAACTCCAGCATCCTTGCGGGATCGGGGACTATGATGTCATGGTGGGGCTGGGAAGCCCCAAGAGAGACTCGTCTCTCATCTTTGACACAAGCAGTGACATCACTTGGACAGATTGTAAGCCTTGTGCTCACTCTTGCTATTCCCAAAAGGAACCAGTCTTCGACCCTTCAAAGTCATTTTCCTACTCTAAAATTACTTACTATTCTTCCCTTTATTCTGGCTCTTCCTTGGGATGCTATGTTCCAAAGACTACTTGCGTCTACATCGTTCGATATTGTAATTGGTTTGGGGCCAAATCAAGAGAAATAGAGAGAGGAAGGAAATAGTGCAAGCCAAATGGAAGGTGAAATGATGCTTTATTACTTTACATCTAGCCTATTTATACACTAAGATATATAACAAATTATGTACATGTGTAAAGAAACTAAAACTAATTTATATTACATGAGTTAGCTTAAATCAATTTTCTCTAACTACATCCCTCGTCACCCCCCCTAAATTGGAGTATGTAGATTAATCATGCCCGGCTTGAAAACATTAGAATGAAAAAATCTGGACTGTAGAGGTTTTGTGAATATATTAGCAACTTGCTCAACAGACCGAACAGGAAGTAAACGCACCAGTCCAGATTGAAGCTTTTCAGGAACAAGATGACAATCGATCTCAATATGTTTAGTTCGCTCATGGAAAATGGGATTTGCTGCAATTTGAAGAGCATGGTGATTATCACAATAAATGACAGCAGCTTTTGTATGAGGAATATGAGGATTGCGAAGAATATAAAGCAACCACTGTATCTCGCAAATTTTACTAGCCAAAACACAGTATTTGGCCTGAGAAAAAGATGTCGAAAGAATAGATTGTTTCTTGGATTTCCAAGAAATTAATGCACTATCTAGAAAAAAGCAAAATCCAGTGACAGACTGACAGGAATCAATATAGCCAGCCCAGGCAGAGTCATTATATGCCTTAAGCTAATTATTATATGTAGATGGGATGGAAAGGCCTTGTGTAAGAGCACTCTTAAGATAACATAGAACCCGATGAGCAACCTTGAGATGGATTTCAGTTGGAGAATCCATGAACTGACTTAGTTGTTGGACAACAAAAGAAAGATCCGGCCTTGTGATTGTGAGATAGAGAAGGAGGCCAATGAGGGTTCTATATAAAGGAGTACCACCATCCTTAGAAAGTTTAAGATGATGAGCCATAGGTGAGGAAGCCGGCTTAAAACCTAAGAATCTAGTGTGCGAAAGCAATTTAAGAGCAAATTTATGCTGACAAAATGAAATTCCAGAGGAATTGCGAGCAATTTCAAGGCCAAGAAAGTATTTAAGGTTACCAAGATCTTTAATCGTGTAAGTAGAATCAAGTGTAGAATTAATATGCTATATTTCAGATAAATCATTCCCAGTCAAAAGTATATCATCAACATATACCAAGAGCGTAGTAAATGATGAACTAGAGGCCTTGACAAATAAAGAGTAATTAGCAATAGACGGTTTATAATCAAACGAAATAAGAGAAGAAGACAGTTTCTGAAAACACTGCCAACTTGCTTGCTTTAAACTATAAAGTGATTTTTGAAGTTTACAAACAAGGTTTGGAGTAGGAGAGATAAAACCTGGAGGCAGCTGCATGCAAACTTCCTCATGGAGATCACCATGAAGTAAGGCATTATTAACATCTAATTGCTGTAAATGCCAACCATTAGTGGGTGCAAGAGCAAGAAGTACCTGAACTATAGTTATTTTAGCTACTGGAGAAAAATTATCAATATAATCCAATCCTTTAACTTGGGTATACCCTTTGGCAACAAGACGGGCTTTATGATGATCCGAAGTGTCATCAGATTTAAGTTTGGTCTTAAAGACCCATTTGCATCCAATAGGTTGTTTGCCGGGGGGAAGAGGTGTAAGAACCAAGGTATTATTGATTTTCAAAGCTCGAATCTCAGCATCTATGGCCTCACACCAGTCCTTAAATTTCACAGCTTGGGCATATGTGTTTGGTTTAGGAACAGTAGAAAGGTGTATCGGATGGTGTGGTTGCGCGTTTCATACTGTTTTACAAGCATGACTAGCTTGTGTGATTAATTTCTTACAATGTGAGTGACCCTCCTCGAATTTATAACAACTTGAAGTTATTTACTTTTAATTTATGTGGTTGGAAATTTCTATTCATGCCGTATATATAATGACAACGTTCATCTCCTTTGTTCTTCTTCCTCAATATATAGATGAATATGAATGACGCTGAATAGGCTGAATTTCTTTGTCATTATTTAATAGACCCATAAACACGGTTTCAATTTGATGGGTCAGAATTAGAATAATAGGCATTAATATAATTCCAAAATTTTCTTTTTATAGACAACGCACGTGCATGAGTTGGATTGGCTGAGGAATATCTATCTCTGGTTTGACTAGGCAAGTGTGGAATATAACTAGGGTTGACTATCAATCAGTCATAACCCATAACGAGGGCTATATATTATTCTACACGTAATTGTTGGCCATGCCATGTTGCTTTTTATGAGATAGATGTAGGAAATGTCTCAAATGTTTTTTCCTATAAACTCCTCTTTTTTTTTTTTTGACCAGCACTATAAACTCCTTATTTTATCCTCACTTTCGTACCAAAAATATATTACATTTAATTCCCATATTTCACAAATTTAGATTAAAACATTTAATATAATATATTCTTTTTCTTTCATATAATGCGGGTATTTTTAAAAATAAAAATTAATTTTTTACTTGTTTATTACACTTAACTTATTTTAACTAACTTTTTTTAACAATACAACTCAATTAATTCTAGCTTATAGTAATAATTCCCTATTTTTAATATATTTGAGATATATTTTAATATAATTGAGAAATTATCAAAATTAATTTAAGATGATTTTTTTAAAATTGTATAAGATATCAAGTTGACATATTATCTTAGGGATTTGATTGTAAATATCTATTTTAAATTAAGCTCTAGATAAAAGAAAAAATAAATAATTAAAGTTAAAAAAAAAGAGAGAAAAGAAGATGATTTCAGTTTATTATTAACATTAGATTATTATTATTTGAATATCTGCCTTCTCCTTTCGGCTACGGCATCGTTTTGGCAGCCGAGGATGGAAGACCTATAAAAAAGAATTGCGAAGAGCTGAAAGAGCTGAAGAAAAGGGGAGGCAGCCGCTGGTTTTGGAATCATCTTCCGGAGCTAAAAGAAAGAAAAAACCAGAGAGCAGGAGGGAACTAGAGGGATCGAAGCAGGCGTGAGAGAGAGAAACCTTCGGTCATCTCCTCCAACGTCGGCGACCGGAGTGAGGATGGAAGGAACTCCGGTGTGCCGTTGATATCCCCTGTTCTTCATCTTCTTGACTGGAATTTGAGACACGAGCTGGACGGAATAGTGGAAGGGAGCTGGTTTTGAGCTGAAAAGGGGAAGAGGAGTGTGCGGCTGGTTCTAGGAGGAGGTCACTGTAGTGGATACTGTTCATTATCACTGTGGCGTAACTGTTCATGTACACTGTTCATTACTCCTGTTCATCGAAACCAGATCGGACAGTTGAGAGTGGTATGCTTTTTGTTCTTTTTATCCTTGTTTCAATTTGATTCCCATTATGATTTTGGATTCCGAATTTATTGTAGTTGTTATGGGATTTATCTTGAACATATGTGGCTAATTGTTTTTGAATTTAGAGTACAGCAATAAATTAATTTAGGGATTTGAGGATATATGAACCATTTATTTATTTATTGGTGCTTAATGTTATTTTACTTACTTAATTTTGAATTATCTTGTTTATTTGGTGCGTGGTTATCAGTATGAAAATTGGGAAATTTAAATTAGGTTTGGAGATCTTAATTAAATCATATTATTAAGTAACGTGGGATTAGAATTTATTCTAATTTTTTAATATGATAGGAATATACTTATTATACCTATATAGTGCTCGTTAATTTATTTTTGAATGATAAGTGCTTATAAATCGTGATTCACGGTATACGAGATAAGTATGTGAGAGGAGTTTTAACTCGACTTTCGTAATAAGGACTTATTGTCTAAAAATAAGTGATACCAAACACGCCTATAATCTTATTAGAGTGAATTTGGATATGTATTATTTTTTTAGTAAATTAATTAGGAATAACAATTTTAACTTGAGAGAAGGGTATGAGTAAGGTTCTGAAACCTGGATAAAGTGTCAGGCCGATCAAGATAGTGGTTTAAGGGAAAGTGAATTCTGTAGTCAAACAAGTTATATTAAAATAATATAATTTAATAGATTATATTTTATTTTATTAGTCATTTTGAATTTTATAAAAACTAATTGGTTAAATCATGGATATATATGATTAAATCTTTTATTTAATATTTTTATACATGTGGTTATTAAGTATTATTTTATTTTAAACATGTTTTTAAAGTTTAATTAGATATTAATGAAGAAAAAGAAAACAATGGCGCATAAACGAAATACTTTTTGTATTGCTTCTAAGATAAATCTGCGTAAGTAGTAATTAGGGGATAAAATGGTAATTTGGACATTATATTTTTTAATAATAATAATAGCCTGTTAGATATTTTAAGTTGAACTTAGTATGTGAAGGAGAAGTGGCTGTCTTGGATTCTCTCAACACTGTGCGCTTCTCTTCCTCTTCTTTCTTTGCGGCGTGCTTCTATGGTTTCAGTCCTCTGCTATCTTTTTCTTCGCGTTCTTGACGAGTACAGCGACAGGAAAAACACGGTGAGTTCTTGAAAAATCAACTTGGATGACTGGATCTACTCGTTTTCTTCTTCAACATCTATCGTTTTTGTTTCATCCTCCTATTTAGATCTACTCTTCCCCTCTTCTTCAATCTCCAATTTGAACCTACTCTTTGCTTTTTTCTTTGGTTTCTGATCTGGATCTGTTGATTTGGTGATTTTAAACTGATAAACTCGATTGATCCACCTGAGTTAGTCCCGAGTCATCCGAGTTAGGGCCAAGTCAGAAGTGACCCCGAGTTGAGCCTTTACCCGGACCGGTTTTGTGCCTAGTTCGCTAATTTCTGAGTCAGAACCCTCGGTTTAGTCCGGGTTTAAGAACATTAGGTATAAGTAATTAGAAGATTCTTATATCCATTCAAACTCTAGATTAATAAATTAACATTAAGTTGAGATAAAAAAAAATTAACATTAAATATTTTTAGTTAGGTAATTACATACTCTAAGACTTAAAAAAAAGGATTAATCACTCTACATTGTTTTTATCAATTGAAATATTTTAAATATTAGATTTATTACTTTTGTTTTTATTTAAATTGCTTTTAACCTCTTTATTTAATTTACTCAACTTAAATAAAAATAAAAAATTTAATGCTTTATAACTAATTTATTTAGATCTTTATAGGACAATCTTAATTTATTATTTATATTATTTTTATGCCCATACACTTACGTCACTCACTTAAATTTTATTAGCATCATATAGTAAAAAGGAACGGACTTCCCTTTATGCGTATTCTTGAAAATTTTCATTATTAAGGGCATTTAATCCTTTAAAAGGGGTAATATATATAGTGATGAAAGAAAATAGAAATTAATATACTATTTAAATTTAACGTAGTTAATAAAAATAATATTAAAATTTATTTGAATTTTATTATAACCTCTAGCAAGTGAGATAACCATAATATCAATAAAATTAGAAGGCAAAAAATTAAAATTAATAAACTAGAGTTTGGGTTATATTGAAGTGTAATGGACCCGGCCCGAATATTTCAGGTTATTTGTTTTGGGCCAGCGAATATTTCAGGTTCTTAAAATAGGTCCCAAGTGTTCAAATTGTGAATGACATATTCAATTCTTTTCCATCTTGTTTCATCGGGAATTATATTATAAACTGAATTGTACACCCCGGGTGATCCATGGGAACATTAAACTTCCCTTTGGTTTAAGGTAATATAATGGAGGGGAATAAAGATGAGTTTAATTAAGGGAAAAAATGATAAATGGAGTCATGAGTTAAATTTTAATTGAGAGAAAATGTAATAGGAAACTCAATTAAAAATTTCCTTGTACATTAACAAGGGAAAATCATATTACGGATAATCAACGGTACCATGATGAAATATGAAAGATGTGAACCTAAAGGCCTATCATAGTATAAAGTTTCTATATAAATTTTTCAACTGTTAAATATTGTTATTAGAAGATCCTCTTCCAAATTGAAGATAATTATGATAGAAAATAATTTAACTAACTCATTTAAAAACACTTATCATAGTTTAAAAGGCTAATTAAATAAAGATTATCTGGTTATCTTTTATTTTGGATGATTGTATAATATATGAATGTAATTAAGCAAAAGTAGTGATAGTAGTACTAGTAACCATAACATCAAACATAGTAGTATAACCAGTATGCTAAGTTTTCATCCAACGCGCTAGTACCTAAACATGATAATTAATCTAGAGTCGGGCAACCAAACACTAAAATCCCATAAGTTAACCACCACTATGACAGTTTTGGACTGAGAATGCTCTGACTTTAATAAAAGAAATCACGAACTGATGAGTTATAATGAAATCGCAAACCGTATTGAGACTACACTTAAAAGTATTTTAAAAAGTTTTCAAAAATCCATTCAAGGGCAGGTTCAACCATGTATTAAAGTGAGGAATTCAACTATTTCCAAGTGAATATTAGTTTCAGGTTTGAAGTTATTATATGATCAAACTCATTTAAAGGTTTTGGAAAATTATGGTGTTACATGGTACACAAAGCACGGGTCATGTTCAAAGCTGAAGCAACCCTAATCTTTATCTTCATCACTCATTATTCCGCATAGTGAGATCTTCCAGCATGACGAAGCCAGAGTTAGGGCAATCCAATCCAAGCTTTCCAAAACACATAAAAACCCCCACCAAGAAAAGGGGAAGAAAATGTGAAACACCAAGGGAATAGAACTAACCCATCAATCAATTGAAATTGATGATTAAAGAGAGGAGATTTAGATTAGTGCGACTAATTGTTTTGGATTTTCCAACTTCCTCGTAAATTCATAGGAAGACAGACTCGCGAGTGGGCCATTATATACATATGAAATTTAGATAGTGGGATTACTTGTGTTGGCTTTTTTCCCACTATACCCGTAACAAATAGGAAGAAGGCTCTCAAGTTGTGGTGCAAAATTTAAATTTAGACTATATATTTGGGAAAACATAGATCAGATTAATTATTTGAATGAGTTGTTATGAAATATTAATATATAATAATTAATCCCCCTTATATTTCAAAAATTTAGAACTGAAAAGGTTATATAGATATATATATATATATATATATATATTTTTTATATATATGAGTGTACATATGCATGCATTTAATCTAACATCCTACATATATATGAGTTACATTTAAATTGATGAGATTTAATCTATAGAGACACGTACAGTGAAGCTTATAGCTACTATAGTACACTATTTGTGCTTGATCATATTGGATATGGGCGTGCCTTAGACTATTCTAATAACTTATTTCATCCACGATGATCTAAAGAATTAAAAACATCAATTCTAACTTATTTTGCAAAAAAAAAAATCAAGGATTATATGAACATATCATTCCTATCATCGTAAAGTAGAATTAAAAGGGTAAAAAAGCTGGCAAAAGTTTGTCTAGTTGATAAAGATTTGACACGTAATCCATAATTAATGGGTTCAAATTCCTTGCCAATGTGAAAATCTTATCAGTGAATGATTTGTAAGTAATTTTGTAAGCATTCTTTAAGCTTAGATTTATGTCCTAAGCCTAACACATACAACTCATCTAAACCTTTTCATCAGAAAAAGTATATCATCCCCAACAAAGAGTTGGTGCTGATTGTGTTTCAAGAAGTGTGAAAAGATTACCATTATGTATGTATATATATAGTGACCTTTTTGACAATGCTAATTAAGAATCGGAATGAAGTGGGAGTTACTCAATAAATCACATCAACTCATATTATAGTATGATGGTTACAACTTACTAGTCTTCTTCATATACTCACTATATTAGCAAATATATCTGATGCCTCAACATCAATAAAAATTAAAATTTATACGAAATTATTATATTAAATAATATGTAGCTGTATAACTTATTTCTCATATATACCTAATTAATTTGCGCAATCCACGTGTGACTCATCTAATTTAATACAAACATTATGAAGATCAGGCATTAAATTTGTCCTATAAAAGCCAACCATCATCTCGACGAAGATTGTATCCTGTGTAGCCATCGCCTGAATTACAAAGAAGTTAACCATCTCTTCTTTCTTTTTTATGGCCTCTTCTTCTAATACCTTCCTCTTTTCTACCCTTCCCCTGGTTTGGTTCGTCGTCATCTTCTTCTTCTTTTCTGATAACAAAAGCTTTGTTTCTGCAGTAAGAGAAGAAGCCACAGAGCTTCAGCATACTCATCATCATGTTCCTCTCAGCTCTCTCTTTCCTTCTTCCTCTTGCAGCTTTCCTCCTTAAGGTTTTCTCTATCTTAATTCAAAGTTTATGGAAACTTTTGTGTAATTTAGCCGAAAATAAATATTGAATCAAATCACATCAGAGTTACAAATATAACTTGCACCCAAACAAATGAAACCTATGTGGGTATAAAATGGCATTGATCAGTTTAATCAAGGAGATAAACTCGTGTTATTTAGTGATCCTATACAATATAATGTACAGGTGGAAACAGGAATGGATCTTTGGAAGTGGTACACAAGCACGGGACTATATGATACACAATATATGATATGATTAAATAATTTAATTTCAATATATGATATGATTAAATAATTTAATTTAGCTTCTTTAATAGGAAAAAAAAAGGTCGACTGACAATCAACTGACTCTTATTAAGGATGAGGTAGTAATACATTTGAACTCTTATATTAAGCCAGCGTGTTCGAATGAATGGAGACCTTGCATATACAGTGTTCAATATGGTGATGGATCCTTCTCCACCGGCTACTTTGCTAAGGAAAAACTAACCGTTTCTCCCACTGACGTCTTCGACGACTTCTTCTTCGGGTGCGGTCAGAACAACCAGGGACTCTTCCGCGGCATCGCTGGATTGTTAGGTCTTGGTCGCAACAACGTCCTCTCCTTCGTCGAACAAATTGCCGGAAAGTACCGGAAAATGTTCTCCTATTGCCTCCCCTCGAGCCCAAGTAATGTTGGTTACATCACCTTCGCCGGCGGCGGCAGAGGCTCATCCCGCAACATCAAATTCACTCCGTTGAATTCTGTCTCCCGTGGCCCCTCCTTCTACGGCCTTGACTTCGCCAGAATAACCGTTGCTGGTATCAAACGCCAAATCTCCGCCTCCATGTTCGCCTCCTGCACGATCATCGACTCAGGCACCGTCATCACCCGTCTCCCTCCGGCGGTGTATGGTCCCCTGAGAGACTGTTCCGGAAACGGATGTCGAGCTACACGAAGGCGGATCTGTTGTCGATACTGGACACGTGCTACAACCTGACAGGTTCCGATGCTGAGATTCCAACGATATCGTCGTCGTTTGGAGGTGGGGGGTGACCATGGATATGGACTTAACTGAAGTTTTGCTTGTAGCATGCGTAGAACAGGTGTGTTTGGTGTTTGCGGCGAATAAAGATAATGGAGATGTGGCTATTTTTGGAAATCAACAGCAGAAAACACTAGAGGTAGTGTATGATGTTGCTGGTGAAAAGATTGGATTTAGACCTTGTGCTTGCAAATAAATGATGTTTAATTTTTTCCACTCAAGTAAAAATGATCTTGGAAAAATTAAGAAAATGGACCGAAGTATGTTATAAATAAGATGTAAAAGCATTAGTAAGAATGTGCTTATCTTATGTGTCCATTGATATTCAAATTGATCACTTGATTTTTTTTAAAGACAAGTCTTGTGTTAAATATCACATTCTATCCTAAATATAAGACAGAATTGACTTTTTTTTGGAGAGATTAAGAAAGTTAAATAAATTACTTAGTCATATCATATGTTGTATATTCTTAAATTATATATTATTTTATAAGTTAGGCAAAATAGTTTGGAGAAAAAATAATAAATATAAATATTTTAAAGTAATTTAATTAACTTTCTTAACATCTCCAAAAAAATTAACTTTATCTTATATTTAAGACCGAATAAAATATATACGTATATATATTGAACTAATTTAGTTTGGTTTAAGTGCATCCAGAAAATGTTTTGAGAAGATCCCCTACTAGCTTTGATTTGGGTTGAACAAAAAGTCCAGTCCGCTACTAATAGCACTGGATACCGGTGCATTAATCGGGAAAAAGGGGTCAATTTTATATACCTTTTCAAACTAATGTTTATTTAAGTTTAAAGGTTTTTATTTTGTCTGAATTGTGAATGATACAAAATGACATTCTGATTGGACTGGAGAGGACAATTTTTTCAATTTCATCACGTTGTGGAGAAAAACAAATAAAAGATTTTGGAATAAAAACTTCTTTTACAAGTAGAGTTACTTGTGAGTTTGTATTCTAAATAGAATACGGTGAGGTTGCAAGAGTTTGATCATCTCTTATAGAGCTATTTAAAACTAAGGATCTAGAGAGAAGTTCCTCCTAGATTTTAGTTTATCAAGATTCCTATATTTTTTGATTTTATTATACAATTCCCGTATCAATTGATGATCTAATCAACAAGTCTAGAGTATCCTTGCTTGAAGACCTGCAAGAGTGGAGGATGACTCTTTTTCAAGAAGGGGAAAATGATAGGACTCCATAGAGCAATTTAATCAATTCTATCAAGCCTGGAGGAAAACAAATAAAAATTTTTGGAATAAGAATTTCTTTTGAGTATATTTACTTGTGAGTTTGTATTCTAGATAGAATATGGTGAGGTTGCAAGGGTTTGATCATCTCTTATGGAGTCTGTATTCTAGGGTTTTAGTTGATTAAACTTCCTATATTTTGTAGGTTTTATTATACAATTCCCACGTCACATTCGTATTACAATTGGACTTTTAATTTCTTATATAATTCAAATTAAGTGTGTATACATGTTAATCACAAGTGACCAATTACTACTACTGCTTATACAAAATATAGGAGTTATTAGCTAGGCAGTTTATTTTGTTTTAAATATAAAACTCAAATCTACCTTATCTTTTAAATTTATGATTTTATTACAAATTTATATTATACATATAGATTTACACATATTAAGGTGTTTCTCTTAATTCAAATTATTGAGCATTTTTTTCATGTTAAACAAAAGTGACCAATTATTATAATATTGTTACTCATTTCTTTCGTTTGATTAACCAAACAAACATTAAAGCAGAACTGGGTTTCCCAAAAACACTTTTGCTCCTCAAAACTGGATGGAATCGGTAGTTAATAGATTGAGCTATTCAACGATATCAAGGATTAATGTCCAATTTTGTCCTGAAAAATTTTTGTATGGAAGTTGTGGGTATCTAAAAATTTTTCTGGATCAATTTTGACTCAAAAATGTTAAAAAATGAGTAAAATTGCCCTAACCATTAAACTACTAATGTTGATTGCTAAACAATTAATATTGATTGTTAACATTTTTAATGGCTAAGGGCGGCATTGCTCCTTTTTTTTTTTTAACACTTTTGGAGTGAAATTGATTTAGAAAAAACTTCCAAATAAATTAAACCTTAACCCTAGTATCAAAAAGCGTACAACTGAAACAACAATATATGGTAGTTGCACAGACTTGGATTTCTTCAATTACTATCTGGGAAACTGAATATTTCAACTTATGAGGATATCCAAATCCCTATATATCGATAGTGGGACGATGGAATGAATTAAAATGTGAACCACGCACCAAAGCAAACATATTTTTACAAGTAATTTTCTTAAATACGAGACTTGATTTTTTGTCCGAAGAAAAAACAATACTAGAATTTAAGATCACACTGTTTATAAAAAAAATAATTTAAGATCATGCTTAAATCAAATATGTCAGATAGTTTGAATTAATTGCGTTGGTTGAATATTATATTTTTTTTCTAAATTGAATATTATATAAGTTTGCGTGAAGAGCGCACATTAGTATATATGTCCTATGAAAACTTCAATTTAATGATACATTATTTAGTTAGTCATCTTAAGATTTTGACAGTAACTTTAATTGTAATATATCAATTCCTTATGATGTATGTAGTGGATCTTGGATAATCTTTTCATCTCGGATTGTAGTGGTCCACTTGTGAGCATTCTTATACGTTCTTATCTAATGGGAAAACCTAACACACTATCCATATAATAGATGACAATAGTTTTTTTTTTTTTAATCTGCTTAAGGGTATAATTCCACCCAAGGTTTAGAGTGTAATTAAGGACTTTTTGTCTCTTCCAAAAAGTATATTATGCCCATCATTTTACTTCTTCACACCCACACTCTTATACATTAATGTTTGTGTAACGATTAATACATAAAAAAGTAGTTATAATTTTAGAAAAAAATGAAAAATAAATCTAGCACATTTCGTTTCTTAATATATTTCCAATTAAGCACAACGCAGTATATATATAGGCCAACTACAAGAATGATCTATAATAGAGTACATGCATATTATTTTAGTTTTTCAGAAATGTTTTTATGATTTATAAGGCAAACATATGAGATGAGTTTTATCTTAGTTTAAAGAAAAATGCTTCAAAAATGCACTTTTTTTCACCTTCCCAAACGAGCACTACGTAACGTAACACAACATAAACAAAAATATTTTTATTTATACTCACATGCAATAGCAGCCTAGAGTTCGTACATTTTCTTTTAATTTCTATACTTTTGAAATATGTAGGGACGGACTTGTTAGATATTTGTGTATATAAGGGAGTATTTCAAAATATAAATCTAAACTGAGTTGTACTAGCTATTTCCAAAATTAAAAATGACTTATTTTATGTACTTCGATTATGCAATGCAGAGTGATGAGACTCTTGCCTAATTTAATATTTCTCCAGTCCTTATTATAAAACTTAATTGAAGAGTTTATATTTGTTTTAAATCTAAGACATTTTTTTTCATATTTATCAATTTTTTTCTTAATTTATTCCTTAAGATTGTTCTCGAAATAATAATTAGTAAAAAAGAAATGGAACAAGTTAAGGAAGATGATTATGATGTTTTAGAAAAAATATGTCATATTAACTAACTTAACTTACTTTCTTAATATATAATCCAATTAGGTAAAATGGAGGCAATGCTAATATTAATATAGGATGACCAGCCATGACATTTAGCCGATGCATTAAATCCAACCATCCCGACAAAGTGTGTATTCTGAGTGGCCTCCTAAATCATAGAAAAAAACTATCTTTCATTATCTCCTCTCTTTCAACCTGTTCATCTAATCCATTCCTCTTTGCTTTTCTTTGTCTGGTTTTCTTTATCTTCTTCCTATTCTTTTCCGAGAACAAAAGCCTTGTTTCAGCAATAAGAGAAGAAGAAGGCAGTAGTTAGTTTCAACATCATACTCATCATCGAGTCTCTCTCACCTCTGTCTTTCCTTCTTCTTCTTGCACATCTCCTCCTCAAGGTTCTTTCTCTCTTCCATGCATCTCTCACCTCTGTCTTTCCTTCTTCTTCTTCTTCTTGATCTCTTTCAACCTGTTCATCTAATCCATTCCTCTTTGCTTTTCTTTGTCTGGTTTTCTTTATCTTCTTCCTATTCTTTTCCGAGAACAAAAGCCTTGTTTCAGCAATAAGAGAAGAAGAAGGCAGTAGTTAGTTTCAACATCATACTCATCATCGAGTCTCTCTCACCTCTGTCTTTCCTTCTTCTTCTTGCACATCTCCTCCTCAAGGTTCTTTCTCTCTTCCATGCATCTCTCTGATCTCTCTTTCTGTTATAATATACAGAATATTTATGTACATGCAAGATAATGCGTTGAATATATTTGATACGATGAATAGGCAGAGGCAGAAAGGGATCGTTAAAAGTGTACACAAGTACGGGCCATGTTCAGAGCTGAAGCTAACTTCATCTTCATTTTCATCGTTCATTATTCCGCACAGTGAAATCTTGAAGCATGACAAAGCCAGAGTTAGGGCAATGCAATCCAAGCTTTTCCAAAACACGTAAGAACCACCACCAAGAAGAAGTAGAGACTTCAAAGAAGGGGTTGGACCGGACTCAACTTCCGGTTAACTCCAGCATCCTTCTTGGGACTGGGGACTACTACGTCACGGTGGGGCTGGGAAGCCCAAAGAGAGATATGTCTCTCATCTTTGACACAGACAGTGACATCACTTGGACACAGTGTAAGCCCTGTGCTCGCTCTTGCTATTCCCAGAAGGAACCAGTCTTCGACCCTTCAAAGTCATCTTCCTACTCTAATATTACCTGCTCTTCTTCCCTCTGTTCTGGCTCTTTCTTGGGAGGCTATGTTCCAAAGACTACTTGCATCTACATCGTTCGATATGGTGACGGCTCCGCTACCTTGGGCTTCTTCGCTAAGGAAATACTAACCATATCTTCAACCGACGTCTTCAATGCCGGACTATTCGGCCTCGGTCGTAGCCCCGTCTCATTCTTCCAGCAAATGGCAAAGAAGTACCGGAAAGTATTTTCCTACTGCCTCCCTTCCACGGCCAATTTCGTCGGCTACATCAACTTCGGCGGGGTATCTTCCTGAACCGATGTCAAATACGTTCTGTTCTCTTCCAATTTCAAGGACTCTTCCTTCTACGGTCTTGACCTTGTTGGAATCGCCATTGATGGCATTGATCTCCCCATCTCGGCCTCTATATGTTTTCCACTGGCACGATCATTGACTATGGCACCGTCATCACGCGGCTCCCTTCGGGGGCATACGGTCCCTGAGAGATGAGTTCCAGAGATATATGTCGGCGAGGTACTCCAAGGGGGATTCGGATGACTTTCTGGGCGCATGCTACGATCTGAGTGGGTCTGACTCTGTTTACATTCCGATGATATCGCTGGTTGTTTCAGCGTGCGGTGAAGCTAGAGTTGGACAAGATGGGGATAGTGTATACAGTGAGCGAAAAGCGCGTGTGTTTAGAGTTTGCTGCAAACGAGGAAGATGATGACGTAGCTATTATTGGGAATACACAACATAAAACACTGGAGGTAGTGTATGATGTTGGTGGTGAAAGGATTGGGCTTAGACCTCGAGGTTGCAATTAATTAATAGATGCTCCATCCACTAATAAAAGTAGAACTCAGGTAGATTTGTGACAGATAAGGTTTGAAAGTGAGAATCCTTGCGCGTTTATACGTGTGTGTGGGGGTATGTGATACAACTGTAAAATATATCTTCATATTTGTAGATTTTCCTAAATAAAGTGAGAAATTTCAGAGTGTCTTCTGTTGGGATATTTTGTTTTCCTAATCAGTTACTACTAGCGACACTGGCAAATTCATTTACTATTAAGTATATAAGGTGGGATATGCAAGTAGCGCACTGGCAAATTCCACAATTATTTCTATTTCTCTTATTATTTGGGCAGTTGAATAATTCCACTGAGGCTATATCCAAATCCCTATTAATAGTGGGATGATGGAAGGAATTAAATGTGAACCACTGGAGAAATGGATTATTAATTAACCTATCCATTATTCTAAATAATGATGATTAAAGATAGGAAATTTAAAGGAACTCTTGATTATGGTATTTACTATAAATGTAATCAAGTGCTCAAACTGGAAGGACGTTCTGATTTAAATTGGGGAGATCATTGGATGATATGAAGAGCACCTTAGGTTATTGTTTTACTTTGAGTTATGGCGTATTCTCTTGGAAGCAGGAAGTGGTAGCTCAATCAACGGCAGAAGTAGTAGAATTCATAGCTACAAATGCAGCGGCCGTTAAGCTAGCCCTTTGATTAAGGAAGATGCTGATTGATTTACAGTTTATACAATATCTAATAATCCAGTTTTTCATGGGAAAATGAAGCACTTCAATATAAGTAATATTTTATCAGCATGTGCAGCTATTGATACAAGGAGAAGTGTTGAAATATGCCTCATTACCTGTTAGTTAATTAATTAATTTGTGCTTATGATTTTTTGAAACGAGTTGCTATTTGAAATTTGGAAAATAAATTTCTGTTGCTAGCTGATATTTGATGTTTGCTGATTTAGTGAGATTTTGGGAATAAGTTAGCAAGGGAGATCTTAATTATGTGGGATATTAGCATCCGAGAATTATATTTCCCTTTGTTCACGTTTCTTCACGTTTCGTTTTTTTAAAACCTTCTAATATATAATATGACCAGCCATGAAATGTAATGAGCCTATAAATTAGAGTCAACCATCCCGACAAAGAGTGCATTCTGTGTGGCCTCCTGAATCACAAAGAGAAAACGTCTTTAATTCTCTTCTCTCTTTCAATGGCTGCTGCTTCTTCTTCTAATCCCTTCCTCTGTCTTTCTTTCTCTGGTCGTCTTCTTCTTCTTCTTTTGTGAGAGTAAAAGCTTTGTTTCTGCAAAAGGATAAGAAGAAGGCAGTGAGCTTCAACATAATACTCATCGTGGTGTTTCTCTCAGCTCTCTCTTTCCTTCTTCCTCTTGCGGCTCTCCTCTTTCAAGGTTCTTTCCACCTTCCAATAATTTCTCTCTCATGAGATCGTCATTTGGATAATTTTTTTTTATTTTTTTGATTTATTACGTACATGCATGGTGTTTGATTTTTACGATAATATTAACTTGGACTTCTGAAATATAACTAAATAATACATTCTTAAGAAAATAATTTTATGAGTGGATGGAGAAGCATACAATTTGATCATCCTATATATACATTATTTAGAGCGGTCAAAATAGGCTGAGCTTGATATGATACTAGATCTCCTCAAGCTCTTTAGATGTGATTTACATTCCTAATAATTGTCTCTGTGTGTGTGTGTGTGTGTATATATATCAGGTTAAATCTATTTAAAAATTAAAAAATAAGTACGTGATCAAATGATTGGTTAATTTTTAGCAATCTACTTACATTTTCTTAATTTATGTTATGATATTATAATGCCATATCAAAATTATATAAAAATGTATATCTTACATTTTATTACGTAATTAATATTGTTAAAAACACAACCATCACTCTTGAGGGCACAAACAAATAGTCGAATATATATATGAACTTCATCAAGTGTGCATGTATATAATAAAGATAATATTTAGATCAATTTTCTTATATTCATTACATCAAGCTCTCCAATTACACATGATCATCTGTCATATTTATTAACTAATATTTCCTCTGGTCTTTAATATAAGACATATTTATTTAATTTGATTAGATTAAGAAAGTTAGTTAAGTGAATTGTTATGACATGCATTTTCTAAAATGCCATACTCATATTCCTTAATTCCCTTCTTCCATCTCCTTCATGATCATTGTTAAGGGAGCATCAATAGAGGTAAATTAAGAAATGATTGACAAATATGAAAACTATGTCTTATATGGTTAACTTCAAAAAAAAAAAAGACACATGACTATGTGTAATTGGAGAACTTGATATGATAAATATGAGGAACTTGACATAAATTTTGTCCATGTAATAATTCAGTTAAATTACAGGAAGAAAACGAGACTAAAAACCATGCATGTTAAACATATTGAAAACCATACGTCTTCATTTTTCTTATTACCATTGCCACTGGGCAATGAGATTATATATATATATATATATATAATGCACATGAGTACATTGAAGTGAGAAATGATAATATTGAAACAGGTGGAGACAGGACAGGATCTTTGGCAGTGGTACACAAGCACGGGTCATGTTCAAATCTGAAGCAACCCTTATCTTCATCTTCATCTCCATCATTCAGCACAGTGAGATCTTGCAGTATGACGATGCCAGAGTTAGTTCAATCCAATCCAAGCTTTCCAAAACACATAAAAACCACCACCAAGAAAAGGGGAAGAAAATGTGAAACACGAAGGGAATAGAACTAACCCATCCATCAATTGAAATTGATGATTAAAGACAGGAAATTTAGATTAGTGCGACTAATTGTTTTGGATTTTCCAATTTCCTCGTAAATTCATAGGAAGACAGACTCACGAATGGGCCATTATATACATATGAAATTTAGATAGTGGGATTTGACAAGTATAGGAAATTAGTTTAATTATACTTGCTTCTGTTATAGTGTAATTATGTATTTAGTTAGAAGAATAACCATAGTTTGTTATGTATCTCATTGGTGTATAAATATTCATTATTGCAATAATAAAAACATACAGTTTTCAGTCACTTTCAGTCACATGGTATCAGAGAGCCTAATATTTTTTTTCCGCCTCTACCCTTTTTCTCTTTCATCTTCCTTTACTTTCCTCTTTCGATTTCGACCTTTTCCTCTTTTCCATGGCCGGCACCGCTGTCTCCTTGGCCGGCACCGTTGTCACTGATCTCAGTAGCCCTTACTATATTCACCCAAACGAAAACCCTGCCCTCATCTTGGTTGCGCCGCCTCTTGACGGCTCAAATTATCACAGCTGGGCCCGTTCGATGCATATGGCCCTCCTTTCCAAAAACAAGATCCATTTTGTCAATGGTTCCTTACCTGCGCCGCCGTCCGGCGATCCTCTATTTTCCATTTGGGAGCGTTGTAACAATCTTGTTCAAGGCTGGTTAATCAAATCTCTCTCTCCAACGATTGCAAAAGCATTCTTTGGTTTGACAAAGCCTCTGAGATCTGGTCCGATCTCCGCTCACGCTTCTCTCAATCGAACATCTTCCGCATCGCCGACCTCTAGGAAGAGATTTATGGCCTTCGACAGGGCGATCTGAGTGTTAGTGACTATTACACTAAACTCAAGATCCTTTGGGACGAGCTTTCTAATATCCGACCACTTGCGCCGTGTGTTTGTGGATCTCCTGGTCTTGCGGTTCAACATCGTGAAGAAGATTATGTCATCCGGTTCCTCAAGGGTTTGAATGAGCAATTTGCTCCAGTCAAATCTCAGATTATGCTCCTCGATCCACTCCCGCCGATTCATCGCGTGTTCTCCTTGGTTTTGCAGCAGGAGCACGAATTTCCGGCTTCCTCTGCACCAACGATTCTGCTTGCTTCTGGCTCCACTAGAGGAACCCGCTCTTTCTCCTCTGGCACGGCTGTTAATCGGCAATGTTCTTTTTGCGGGAAGCCTCGCCATATTGAAGCCACTTGCTATCGCAAGCATGGCTTCCCTCCTGGTTTTAAATTCCGGAATGGTTCTGTTGCCGGAAGTGGTTCTGTTGCCGGAAATAGCTCTGTTGCCGGAAATGGTTCTATAACAGGAAATGGTTCTGCCGCTATGGTTAATAATGTGTCCACTCCGGCGTCGATTTTTGTTCAAGATTCTTCCTCTGCTTCGTGCCTCCCTCCACCGTCGTCTTCTCCAGCCTCTCACCTGCCTCCTCTTTCTTCAGCTCAGTACCAGCGTCTCCTTAGTCTACTCAACACTCCTTTGCCTTCTGTCTCTGCTTCTGTTAATCAAATGACTAGTACCGTTTCTTCTGTTAATGGTAATGATCCTTCTCTTTCTTTCACAAAGTCTATTTCGTGGATTCTTGACTCTGGCGCGACTGATCATGTTTGTTGCCATCTTGATCTATTTTCTGAGTATCATTCTATCCCTCCTATTTCTGTGAGTTTACCTACTGGTTCTTCTGCCATTGCTTTTTTTTCTAGTACTGTACATTTATCCCTCGATTTGGTTCTACATAATGTTCTCTATATTCCTTCTTTTTCGTTCAATATTATTTCTATTTCTCGCTTGGCTATTTCACTTAATTGTCATTTTACCTTTTCCTCCACTGATTGTCAGATACACTTGTTCCAGCCTTCGGTGATGATTGGTATAGCTAAAGTCTTTGAAGGGCTGTACATTTTACATGCAGATATGTCCTCTCCTCCTTCATCATCAATTCATATGGCTGCTTCATCATCTGCTTCAGATTTCACACTTTGGCATCTCCGTCTTGGTCACTTATCCAACTCTACTTTTACTGCTTTACATAAGACTGTCCCTAAAATTTCTTGTATTCCCCAATCCCTTGCTTGTGACATTTGTCATTTTGCAAAACAAAAACGAAATTCATTTCCTGTAAGTTTGAGTTCAAGTAATAACATCTTTCATCTGATTCATGTTGACATCTGGGGGCCCTTTTCAAAATTGTCTGTTCATAGTTATCGCTATTTCCTTACAATTGTGGATGATTTTTCTTGTTTTACTTGGATTTTTATGCTCAGACACAAATCTGATGCTCGACCTGCCCTTAAAAATTTTTTCACTCTTGTTGAAAATCAATTTCATACCTCCATCCAAATTTTACGTTCGGACAATGGTCTTGAATTTAACATGCCTGATTTCTATGCTTCTAAGGGTAGTGTTTTACATCACACTTCCTGTGTTGAGACTCCTCAACAAAATGGTCTTGTTGAGCGTAAGCATCATCACATTTTAAACGTGGCTCACGCTTTACTTTTTCAATCTCATCTGCCTATTGTTTACTGGTCCTTTGCCATTCAACATGCTACCTTTATTATTAATTTTCTTCCTACCCCTCTCCTTCACAATGTCACACCTTTTGAAAAATTGCATTCGACAGTTCCTCACTATTCTGATTTCAAGGTCTTTGGTTCTTTATGTTTTGCTACTACCCTTTCTCAATCTCGTTCTAAATTTGCTTCTCGTTCTCGCAAGTGTGTTTTTCTGGGTTACCCCTCTGGCTCCAAAGCTTACATTCTCCTAGATGTCACTAATAATCAGATTTTTATGTCTAGAGATGTTATTTTTCATGAACTTTTGTTTCCCTTTAAATCTAACAATGTCCTTTCCCCTGTTGTTCCCACTTCTGAACCTACTATTCAAGACTGCCCTACCTTTTTTGATAATGCTAGTCCTATTTTGGCTTCTGTTCCTATTTCCCCTCCTTCTTCTTCTACTTCCCTCCCTTCTCCTCCACCTATTCGTCGTTCTGCTAGATCTCATCATCCTCCTTCATATATGCATGATTACCACTATGCTCTTCAAAGCTTTACTCCCCCATCATCATGTGCAAGGCAACCTCGGTATCCTTTGTCATCTGTCTTGTCCTATTCTTCCCTTTCACCTTCTTATAGACACTTTGTTGTACTGTTTCCACTACTTCTGATCCTAAAACTTATAGCCAAGCAGTTAAACATTCTGTTTGGAGGGATGCTATGCAGGCTGAGATTGAGGCTCTTGAATGTAATCAGACTTGGGTTTTGACACCTTTGCCACCTGGTAAGCATACCATTGGTTGTAAGTGGGTATATAAAACCAAATTTTTGTCTATTGGTGCCATTGACCGTCACAAGGCTCGTCTTGTTGCCAAGGGCTACACTCAAACTGAAGGTATCGATTATCTTGACACTTTTTCTCCAGTGGCCAAAATGACTACTCTTCGTATGTTACTATCTATTGCTGCTGCCAAAAATTGGTTTCTTCACCAGTTAGATGTTAATAACGCCTTTCTTCATGGGGATTTACATGAAGAAGTTTATATGGATTTGCCTTCAGGTTTTACTCCTCCTTCTCCTCACTTGGTTTGTAAATTGCAGAAGTCTCTTTATGGTTTAAAGCAAGCTAGTCGCCAGTGGTACTCCAAGCTTTCTTCTGCTCTACTGTCTTTTGGTTACACCCAATCTGTTTCTGACCATTCTTTGTTTTACAAAGCTGTTTCTACTTCCATTACTGTTATTTTGGTATATGTGGATGACAATGTTCTTGCTGGAAATGATATGCTTGAAATCTCTTCTGTTAAAAATCAATTAGACAAAGCATTTACCATCAAAGACCTTGGTTAGCTTCTCTACTTCCTTGGCCTCGAACTTGCTCGCTCCAAGGAGGGCATTTTTCTTTCCCAACAGAAGTTTGCTTTGGAGTTGCTTGAGGACACTGGTTACCTGGCTTCTAAACCAGCTTCTTCTCCCATGGATCCTCATCTCAAACTTTCCAAAGACAAGGGTCAACCTCTTGCTGATCCCCAGCTGTACCGTACTCTCATTGGTCGCCTTCAGTATCTCACCACCACTCGGCCTGATATCTGTTATGCCACTCAGCAACTGAGCCAATTTTTGTCTGATCCATGAGACCTTCATCTTCAGGCAAATCATCGTGTTCTCAGGTATATTAAATCCACACCTGGAGCTTGTCTGTTTCTTTCTTCTGACTCAGATCTGAAACTTCGTAGCTATAGTGATTCTGATTGGGCCGGTTGTGTTGATACACGGCGCTCTGTTACTGGTTTTGCTATGTTTCTTGGTTCCTCTTGGATCTCTTGGCGTGCTAAGAAACAGCCTACTATTTCGTTCTTTTTCAAAAGCATAGTACTGTGCTTTAGCTTCCACTACTTGCGAGTTGTAATGGCTTATCTACCTTCTAGCTGATTTTAATTTGTCTCATCTTGATCCTGCTTTATTATTTTGTGACAATCAATCAGCTATTCAGATTGCTTCCAATCCGACCTTCCATGAGCGCACTAAACACATTGAATTGGATGCTCACTTGGTGTGTGAGAAGCTTCACGCTCGTATTATTCATATTCTTCCTGTTAAATTTGAGGACCAATTGGCTAATGTTTTTACCAAGGTTCTCCAGCCTGCACGTTTTCTTGATCTCATCACCAAGCTGGGCATGCGCAATATCCATGCTCCAGCTTGCGGGGGGTGAAAAGTATAGGAAATTAGTTTAATTATACTTGCTTCTGTTACAGTGTAATTATGTATTTAGTTAGAAGAATAACCATAGTTTGTTATGTATCTCATTGGTGTATAAATATTCATTATTGCAATAATAGAAACATACAATTTTCAGTCACTTTCAGTCACAGGATTAATTGTGTTGGTTTTTTGCCCATTATACCGGTAACAAATAGGAAGAATGCTCTCAAGTAGTGCAGCACTATAATTTGAACCCCATTAATCTGGATCATGCTATCTTGGCCTCCGGGACAAATGCTACGATCTGAATGGGCATATTTCAGGGTGGGGTGAAGGTAGAGTTGGACAAAACAGGGACTGTGTATACAGTGAGCGAAAAGCAGGTGTGTTTAGGGTTTGCTGCAAATGCGAAAGATGATGACGTGGCTATTATTGGAAACAGACAGCAGAAAATAAGGGTGAGCAAAATCAAACCGAAACCGAACCGTACTGAGTTCAGTTTTTTCTGTTAATCGATTTTTTTTGTTTAAACTTTCGGTTTTTCGGTTATCGGTGCGGTTTTTTTTAAAAAAATCGGTTAAAACCGATTAACCAAACTATTATAAATACTTTTTTTGTGTTAGCCTAGCCATATAAAAATAAAAAAAGACTTAGGTAGGCCCAGGATTAAACCCATTTGAGTATTCCTTCGGTCCAATTTATTGTGAAGTCCATGTTAGCTGTAATCAAATAGCCCATTGTATTCTAAACACCGGATTTCAAATGTGTAATTCAAAAAATCCGCATGACTCATCACTCATCTCCATAATTCAATCTCATGAAATCAGATTTGAGATCCGTTTTCAGTCTTCTAGTCTTCTGAGTCAGGAGGGAGCCTCTACTCTGACTGACTTTTCTTACGCATTAGCCCTGCACTTTCCACTCTCAAGTCCAGACTTGAGACTTCCAGAGTGTTCGATTCCTCACCTCCTCTGTCCAGAGATTAGATTGACCAGAGTTCTTCAGATCCTGACGTCATCCACTCCAGTCCTCCTCTGCTCTCGACGTTGGGCTCTCGAATATCGACCGTCGACGGTGGATCGGGAAGATCCTCATACCTCAGCCTCCCTTTGCCCTAACCCTCAAGCTAAAGAACGTCACCACAGTGCCTCATTGTCCATGGAAGCATCGCCCCGAGTCAAGAGCCTCCCATTGCCCTAACCCTTAACGGCATCGCCTCTACGTCCGTGGAAGAGTCACCGTCAATCGAGCAACCACCCGGCCTCCCTTTACCAGAGGAACGACTTCACCTTACCATCCGTCCTAGCATGTGTCGGCATCAGTCGAGCATCTTGCCCTGGTCATCCCTAGGACTTCAACCCTCAAGCTTCAATTTTTGGTAAGCTTTCCGTCTTACTTTCTGTCTATAAGCTTGCAATGACAGAAGTGTGTTACCTTTTTTTGAATAAAAAAGGTACCTTTTGGTGAAGATGATACCTTTTTCACTTTTTCGTTTCGGTGAATTCTGTCTGGACTCTGGAGTGATGAATTTTTTTTCGCTTTTTTTTTAATGAAAAAGGCACCTTTGGGGGAAAATTTGTTTGTCCTCCTTTAATCCTTTCTATGTTCACTCCACCAATCCACTGCACATATTGTTTCTGTCTGTATTTTATAGATTTGTGTAGTGTGTTATGTGAAGACAGTTGGATCGTGTGCGTATGATCGTGTGGTATGGTTCATATTATGTTTATGAAATATGAATCTTTGTGCCCTGTTAATTTTCTTTTCCCATTTCCCTTATACTTTCTTTTTCAATTTACCGTTTCTTTCTTAGTTTAGTAAAATGATGGACGATGTTTAAGTGGAGGGAACTGGTTGGATATTTTCTTTTTCAAGTGGAATAGAAGTATGAAACATTGGAACTAGATCCAAAAATCTGGTGGAGTGAAGAGATTTTGTGATATTCATTTTATAATTAACTAACTCTACTATTTTTTTTTTGCCAAAATATACTCTACTTTTTTTAAAAAAAAATTATTAATTATTTATCAAGTTCCTAAATTTATTACTGAAGTACGAGTAGTTGATTAATTATTGTATATAAATAACCCTTATGCTAGTAGCTTTTGATGTCAGGTTAACATAACTAGCAAAACTTATCTTCGTTTTGTCATGTTGTGGAGAATTAAACTTGTGAAACCAAATCCAAATTGAATGGAACCTGTCTATCAGAATTGAACAAATTTGGAAGAGAATAAGGTCCTATTTGGTTTATAAATTATGAAAACTTGTTAAATCGATTTTTAGTTTGATTTGGATTGGTTCACCAAGCAAAATCAAAGTACACTTTCAAGAGTGATCTTGTTTCATACTAGTTTTGAAGAGAATGAATCAGTTTGGTTATTGTTATTCATCAACTCATGAGTTTCTTTTAGGCTTGAAGGTCAACTCCTGTCATGTGTCTGCACCTTTTGTAGATTGTTGTGTTCATTTCTGTGTCTCTGTATTTTTTTAAGAGGCACATTTTATAAATGTATGTCTGCACTAGTCCATTGCACATGATCGCTTTGTCTGTATACAATGATTCTGGTTTAATTATTATAAATTTCTTCTTCGGCTTCATTTCTGTTCAGCCATTATTCCACTATACTGTGAAATAAATCATTTTTTATATGCAAAAGATAGAGCTTGGTAATGTTTTTTATATTTCATGAAATACAACTTTATAGTGTTAATACTATATTTATTCTGATATATGAAGTCTGATTGGTTTTTTTAATTTTGCTAGATTTGCAAAAAATTGTATTGGAGACAAATGTTGATATTTTCTAGTTGCAATATGGGGACTTAAGATTTTTTAAGCAAATTTTCATTGTCATACTTGTAACATAATCATTGTGGTATTTAATTTTTCTTTTGTTTTTGTTTGATTTGTGTCCTTCCTTCAGTTGTAGGTGCCACATTCAGGCCTACGGGGGCATTCAGGAGCAAGGCAGAATCTGATATATATCAACTTTTTTGATATTTGATATGCTGGTTGTATTTTGATATGAAGATAATTAACCAATGTTATAAGTGATTCTGCTTGTATTTTGAAGTTAGCCAATATAAGGTAGTAGGCACTAGGCATTTAGGCAAACCTCCACTAATCTCCAGACCTCAAGTTTCGAAATTCTTTTCATGTATAAAGGCCAAAGGTGTGACCTCCAGTAATTGCTCCAGACCTCTAGTCTAGTATTTTTTGATGTATATTGGTAGACCTCCAGTGGAGGTCTTCTACTAAATCACTAATGCTCCTGACCTCCATTCAACTGAAAACTAATTGTAAATTGATTGTAAATTATGTTACATCATTTGCTATTTTCGAATGATATTGAAATGCTTTGATAAATAGTTTGATTAGGTAATGAAGTGTTTGTAGTTGGAATTTGAAAATCTTTGGTTTTCTTGCTTAATTTTTTTTTGGGGTTACAATTCTTGCTTAAATTCGATCTGTACAAATTATTCTGTTTTAAAATTGTTGCTTGAGTTTGTAGACTTGAACTTTAGTTGCATGGATGGGCTTATAGGGGAAAAGAAAGCCCAAAGGCCCAATAACCGAAGAACACCGAAAACCGAACCAAAATTAATCGGTCATTTCGGTTTTGGTTATTTTACCATTTCGGTTTCGGTTCGGTTATTAAAATGCTTTCATTTCGATCGTTCGGTTTTTTTTGGTTTTCCCCGAAAACTGAACCGAAGACCGATTGCTCACCCCTAGCAGAAAACACTGGTAGTGTATGATGTTGGTGGTGAAAGGATTGGGTTTAGACCTCATGATTGCAACTAATTAATAGTTGATCCATCCACACAAAAAATGAGAAATACTTGCACATACTCCAAGGCTCCAAGAGTGTCACATCATTTAAACTTTGGTCACTAAAAACACCAACTTATATCATTTTAATTTTAAATAGCTGATGACTCATTTACAAAAAATTCACATTTTAATTTGTTTTGAAGAAAAATAAACATCTTAATACGAAAAAATAACTAAAACAAAATGATCAACTAATATTTTTCTTAAAACCAAAATAAACTTTTGATTTTAATTTTTTCATGAGTCATCAGCCAATTAGGATAAAATGATTTGAGTTGTTATACTTGTATTGGACAGAGTTCAAATAACATGACACTTCTACAATATGTAATTATTTCTCCAAAAATATATAATATCTGTTAGATTGAAAACAAAAAAATTGTGTAATTAAGGTGTGACAGTTTGGTTTGGAGGTGAGAATACTTGGGTGCTTGCGCGCGCGCGCGTGTGGGTGTGATGAACCAATGTAAAATATATATAGTAGTACTTCATATTTGTAGAGTTCCCTAAATAAAGAGAAATTTCAGTGTGTCTTTTATTTGTTGGGATATAATATTTTGTTTTCCTGACGAGTTACCACTACTGCCTATATTGATTGGTTCTATATATAGCGAAAATTTCTTACTATAACTACTGATCGATTAATGTAAAATATCGTTTATTGAAAGACCATACAAATATGGAATAATTGAATCATTTCACAAGATTTGAGAGAGCTTGGACATAAATTAATTTGTTGAAAGAATTCAATTAGATATATACTTCAGAATAATGTTTACGTTAATTTAGTAGAGTATTTTTTTATTCTTAAAATATATTCTAAAATATATGAAAATGAAACGGTATTATTCAAAATTCACATATTTATCTACTACAGAAATCATGATATATGACGGTTATTAACTACCATACATAATGGTTCCAAACCATCATATATGCAGACGCTGTAAAAGCTTGGCACAAATACATTATGGTTTCGAACCGTGATTTATTTTACATCTATTATAACAGTTCTATTATAACACTTGTTATGTATTGAGATGTGATGAGGTTATACTATGCAAAATGCTGTCATAATAAACAATAGTCTTAAGTAAACAACCGTTATAAAACTCTATAACATATATAATGATGCTTTCAAAATAACAGTTACATAAAAGTTTAGAATATGTAATGGTTGCCATAAACAACTCTTTAATAATAGATCTTTGAATATGCATTCTATGTTGATGGAAATAATGGTCAAAGTTATGTCAATTGGGTCCTTTTGAAGGTTTTAAACAATGGATTGATGAATTACATTACTAGTTTACTGAATTTGATTGTTCTTGTTTGTGTACATTCAAGTGCCATAAACAACTCAAAAGTTTTGAGTGCAGATATTATGTGATACGGCATATGTATGAAATCATCACTGAGAGCATCACCAACTCATTTAACAAGGTAACAATATATATGTCATAATTTTAGTTTGGACTTTAGTTTTTCTCATAATATCGCTTACATGCAGATTTTTTGAGAATCTTTAAAGGGAAATACCTGAGAATCTTTACAGGTTTCAAAGGGAAGTACCTGAGAATCTTTACAGGTTTCTTCTTCTTCTTCTGTTTCTTCCCATTCCAAATTGTCTTGTACCTCAATGTATGACATTGCTTACAAGTCTCCCTGCTGGCATCGTCTCCCCAATACAACATACAATCATTGAGTCATGCATCAATTTTTTAATAGTTCAAGCCTAACCTGTTAATAATCTTCTTGGCCTCAAAGAACGTTGTGGGAATCTCCGCGTCGGGGAAGACATCTTATAATAATTCCAACAACATTGACATTCCCTTATTTGTGATTCCACACAAGCACTTGATATAATACAACTTGATTAAGAAAGATAATTTAGAGCATTTTTGACAACTATGACATAAAGGACGATATGCTTCATCCATCAAGCTGAAAAAATCCCGAGCTGTTTCATTCATCATGAACACCAGCTCTGAACCCTACACTTTTTTGTTGAAGTTGTCACCTTCAAATCCAAATGCATAAGACATTGCATCATTAATTGGATCATCTTCATCTAGTTGAACTTCTACTTGTGAACTTCGAGAAAAAGCATCATCATATCTCATACTGGCCTTCTCACCATGAACTGCCCAGAATGTATAGTCTTCAGAGAAAGGCTTTACAAGCAAATGTTCCTTTACAACTTGTCGTGAATGCCACTTCTTGAACTTGCATCTCTGACACGGACAGACAATCTTGCCATTATAGCTGGCATGAGTGAATATGAAATCTAAGAAATTGTTTAATCTGTACAAATATTCCAGAGAATTGTGTGGCAACCTGATCCATGATTTATCTATAGCTACTAGTGAGAGAGAAGAAAGTATAGTGAGAAGATGAGTGAATAGAGAATGACGAATGCCTGGAAGCTTATATTCAGATTCTCCAATGTTTAACATTTTTTAGCGGTTTCATAACCGCTACTGAATTGCATATTTGTAGCAGTTATATGAATAAAACTGCTATAAAGTCTCTGGTGGTTGGCAGGGTTCAGGAAAATTTATGTTAACCTTATAGCGGTTTAATACCGTAACTGCTACTAATTTTCAAATTTCTGGCTGTAGAAGAAATTCAAATTTCAAATCTTTTCAATTTGTAGCAATTATAAGATAAAGACCACTACAAATGTTCATGACCATCGGATAATATAAAAAAATTTGTGTATTCACTTTGTAGCGGTTATTAGGGTAAACCACTATAAAAAATTAAAAGTTGTAGCTGTTATGACTGTAACCGCTACAAAAAATCAATATTTGATATTTCAATTTCTCTCCCATGATCCTCTATATTTGTAGTGGTTTACTCTAATAACTGCTACAGAGTGAATAAAATATTTGTAGCGGTTGTTAAAATGTAATAGCTACAAAAATATTAATTTTTTTTTTGAATATTTGTAGCGGTTTTACAATAAAACGGCTATAAAAATATTTTAATTTATTTTTTTTGTTTTTGTGGTTAGTTTTAGAAATATAAATATAATTATCGTAAACGCAACAAGAATTTAACAAGGCTCTGAAATATAAATATAATTGTTGTAACTGCAACAAAAATTTAAGTTCTGAAAATATAAATATCCAAGTTTATTTACAAATTTTTCAAAAAAAAATATAACTGTCCTAAACTAACTACCCAGAGGCTGATTATCTGGTCCTCCTTTAGGTGGGGCTCCCTCAGGTGAAGTTGTATCAAGGCGCTGGGTAGAGTTAATAGCACCATTATCATCGGCAGGAAGAGTAGGCTGGACAACGAACCGAGGGACAGGGGAAACCTGTGGATGCTCCTTGTCAGGGAACAAGCGACTCCACGACCGCTCAAGCATGTAGTTCGTGATATCATGCCACTGCGAATGCTGAGTGTAGTAGAAGTTGACCTGCTACTGCTAATGAGCCATTGCAACCTATGTCCTGGCCAAATTTGAGTGCAGTTCCTCAACAGACTCATCCCTCGGACGTCTGACCCCGGATGTTTGTGCTCGAGAGCTGCCAGCCTCAGAGGTCCCGCTCCTACCATAGACCATGCTAGGTTTGACAAACCCTTCACACGCTCGGGGTGCTCAACTTGACCCAGACCCACTTTCAATGGTGTAGTAGGGTCCACAGACCCTTGTGACTTCTGGGTCTCTCACAACTCAACCTGCAACTGCTGCATTCGCTCATGCCATTTTATGAAACAATTACTTGCTCATGCCATTTTATGAAACAATTACTTATTATTATTTTTCATAATAAAGTTGGTTTTATAAACAATATAATAATGAATTCACTTACAATGGCCACCTCTGCCTGCTGAGAGGTTGGAGTCCCGTCACGGTGTCTATGGGTAATAGCGAACAACTCCCCGTAGTCCGTCTAACGGTTCTCTTGTTGTGCCTTCCTCTCCTAAAAAAATTACAAAAATAAATTAGTATTATGAAAAACAAAATACTAAATTTATAATATGAAATAACCAGTTAAAAGTAATTGATATTGTGAAAAGTTACCAGCTTGCTGTAAGTGACAGCAAAGTCGTCGATCTTGCTATGTGGTGGATCGTCTGCTACCCTCGGCACCTCGTGTTCCTCTGAAAAAGCACCTGGAAAAAATAATATTAAAAGTATTAAAACAATATAAAACATTTATAATTAATAAAAACATAAAATTTATTAAATTTAATTATAATTATAAATAGATTACCTACCCCTCAGCGTTCCTCCTGAACTGGATGAAACTTGCCCAGTCGTTTGGCGGGACGCCATCTGGGACGTTCTCGATCAGCTGCTGTAGAGGAATCGTCCCATCCTATCCATACTGTGGAAGAGATGATTCCTCCTGTTCTTCCAACCATCGCCCATCTTCATTAGCGTGTACCTCTTTCAGTTGTCTCGGATAGCAAACCTAAGCTATAACACAATTGAATAAAAAATAATTAAATATAACTAATTACAAATAAGATAATTAATAAATATAAATTAAATATAATTAATTACAGAAAATATAATATAATTAAACACTATTAATTATCTTCACCATCTCGTCGCACGTCAGGTCCTTTGGGCCCTTCGGCACGTTTCCTCCATGTCCTAAAGTGAAAAAGGAACCATATCCAATTTGAGCCCAGCTAGTTCAGGAAGCGGTTGAACAGGTGACCCCTATTGTCAATGGGTTGGTTTGAGGCCCCATTCCACGGAACTACAACTAGTAGTGTCCGGTCCAAGCTGTTCAAGCAAGTCACATCCAGCCTCTTCGTAGACAAGTTCCCTTACTCATCTGCACAATTTACCACATACATTAGATAAATTGAAATTGAAATTAACATTTTGAATTTAAATATTTAATTTATTAAATAAAAAAAATATTTTTACCTTGGACCTGCACCTTAAACCCAGTAGATCGTGAAGAAGACTGTTATGGGTTGTTCTGGTCCCGCGCGTCCTCTGTATCCAGGAACCGCTCCATGTCTATGATCGGAGTAGAGATCTCAAAATCCTCGTTCGCCTCATAGTCGCTGACATTGAGCTCTCCCTCTCCCAGATGAGGCACCTCTGGTGTGGTCGCCACCTGTGGGATCGTCTACGGTGGCTGTGGTAGGGTGACTCCGATGGCTGTTGTGGGGAGATGGGTTGAAATGGTGCAGTTGTCCTTCCTCTGTACTGCCCCTACTGCTCCTACCCCATAGAATTGGTCTGGGGACCTTGGGCTCCTTCCCCTTCTCCCTCCCTGAAGCCATATCAACTGCAAAAATTCAATAAAATAAAAACCAATTAGTCACATTTATAATGTAAATATATAATAATAATAAATAGTATAAATAGAAAATATATATTTTTCGTACCTCAAGAGAGAAGAATGAGAAATACTACAACGAAAACTCTCAGACAGTCCCTAAATGCTCAGATCTAAAGGAAAACTCTCAGAAAACCTTTAGAAAAAGAAATGGCCAAACGTAAAAATGAAGGGATCGGCGGCTATTTATAGATCTGGATTTTATAGCGGTTTTGGACAAAACCGCTACGTGAACTGCTACTAAATAGGTAACCGCTACAAATGTGATGACCTTTGAAGTTCTGTAGCGGTTATGAAAGCAGAATCGTTACAAATAAGTGTCGTTTCGAATTTTGTAGTGGTTTAATTCGTAGTAACCGATACTACCAAACCGACACTATTGTCACGGCTTGGCGCCACATATTGTAGCGGTTTTTATGTTGTAATTGTTACAAAGTAACCGCGAGAAATTATGGCGGTAATCTCACACCATATTTGTAGTAGTTTTATCCTTTGAACCGTTACAAATTACATTGCCAATCATTCGCGTCACTTGGCGCATGTCTTACCACTACAAGTTGGTAGCAGTTTACGTAATAACCGCTACAAATGTCAATATTTATAGCGGTTAAATGTAACCGCTACAAATTCATCGCTACGAAATGTCTTTTTTTTGTAGTGTCCTTGGTCCTTTTTATAACTAATTTTCTCTATCTTGGGGTTGGTCTTTTTTATAAGCAACTTTCTCCTTATATTTCAAATTTAAGCTACTTTTTCTTTTTCTACACCTATTAAATACACATCTTTATATTAATTGTCCTCCACTCATCACTAATTCTCTTTTATTTACTCATTTATTACGCATTCTCTCTCATATTTTATGCTCGTACTTTCTCATATTTGTTACTCATTCTCTCTCCTATGCTCTTTTCATAAATAGGGGCATATTTGAAAGAAACATGACATTTTTGACACATTTATTGTTTTTAACTAATCTTAGCCATTAATTCATTTTGCACTATAAGGATAAAAGTTGTTTATAAAAAGGATCGGAGGAAATACTTGACACTATCCTTATACTCCATCTGTCCCTAATATAAATTTTAAATCTGAGAATAGGTATGTTGCATTTTAGGTTTGTTAAAGCATTTATTGTATTTTTCCAACTTTACGTTTTGAATGTATTTGTTGTATTTATTGTCTCTCTCACTTATCATATTTACAAATAAAAGTATAGTTGGAAAAAATACATATTTAATGTTTTTAACTCATTTTAATTGTTTTCTTGATAACTGAAAATTAGTTATTTGAAACTTATAATCAGAGACGGATTGAGGGAGTATAATTTAATAATAATATTATTATGACCAGCTTTGAAATTGAGCCTATAAAGGCCAACCATCGGGAAAGAGAGAATACTGTGAGGCCTTCCTCATTCACCAAAAGAAACTCATCTCTTTTCTTCTCTCTTTCAATGGCTTCTTCTTCTTCTTCTTCTTCTAATCCCTTCCTTTTTGCCTTTCTTTCTCTGGTTTTCTTCTTCTTCTTCTTTTCTGAGAACAAAAGCTTTGTTTCTGCAATAAGAGTAGAAGAAGAAAGTGAGCTTCAACTTACTCAACATCATCATGTTCCTCTCACCTCTCTCCTTCCTTCTTCCTCCTGCAACTTTCCTCCTCAAGGTTCTCTCTATCTAATTAATGATTTCTTTTTATTAATTACATGCATGAATGGTGTTGATTTGATTGTTTATAATATACTACTACTCTGCATGATCTGGGTATATTTCATTTCACAGTTTATAATCTTTTGAGTTAAAATCATTACTGATATCTGTGTGTGTGTGTTCTTTTCCCTGAGCTTTCTTTTCATTTCATACCGACAAGTGGCTGAAAAGTTTAGCAGTGGAAGTAATCATTTGGATTATTTATTATTATTTTTAATGATGTCGTTAGGTTCCATACGCTTGTGTTTATGAAGTTTGGATTATATTACATTAGTTAAAAGGAAAAAATAATCATTAAGTTTATATAGTTTCAAAATCTATATAATTAACTCTATATTGAAACTCAGTTATTTTAAAGTTTTAGTCTCCAAGTTTTAATAAGACATATATAATTATAATTTTTTGAAATGTAGGTAACAATAATTTAAGTGGTTAATACAGAAAGAAATAAGTTATATCAATTGAAAACTTAGGAATTGAGTTTTAACTGTGAATATAATATATATATATATATATATCAAATGATTAATTTTTCCTATTCAAAATAATTGGCTAGCAGCATGGCATAGATGATAAGTAACCTTCAATAACCCGTGATCTTTGTCTATAAAAGTGATACATGAAAATGAAATTTTGTATATAGCCTACATTTTTTTTAATTAATAGAAATATTTTCTGCGCTTCTTATTTAATTTTAATCACAACAATACTGTTGGTTGTTACTTTTGTTAGTACAGAGGACTTAATTAAGTGATATTAATTTTTTTAATTTCTACAAAATAATTGGTTATGCGTAGATTTATTATCTTTTCTTTTTATTTTTTTCGTTTGGCCAGAGTTTATTTGTCAATTCTCTAATAAATGGTCCATTCAAGTCCTTTTCCCAAATATTAATTGTCTAATGTAATTTTTGGGGTCAAGTAGATAGAATATTAAAATATGGTACCCCACCACCGCATATTATAGATAGACAGATAAAGGAACAATGACCTATCATTAATTAGGAAATCATTATTAATTTTCATCTTCGTTATTATTTGTTTTTCCTTTAATTTTAACATATATACTTATATATTCCTTAATTATATTTTAGTTATGTATGTTCTTACTGAAAGTTGAAAGGTTTTCTTTTCAATGATATAAGCAAGTCTCCTATTTTCTGTATGGTGTCACAAAGTGAAAAAGCTGATTTGATGGGTCAATTATGATTTATAATTGAATCCAGAGAGTGATTAATCATGGTTCCACGCGGAAATTTCCCTTGCTTCATGCAATTCAAGAATTTGGGAAAAAAGTACATGAATTAAGGATATTAGAGTATTTGGGAAATTACTGTACAATCCCGCATATAAATACTCATATTTATTCACTAAAAAGTTTCAAAACAGTTAAACAGCATAATAATAATTTTTTAGTAATTAAATTGCTTTTTTTTTAACGGCAATTAAATTGCTTATATATTCTTGCAAAGTCACTTTTTTTTACAGTTATGTTCATTTGATTTTTTTTACATTTTTTTTAGAGTTAGAGGAAACAAATAAGTTTTACACGATCTTGGAATCATAAGGGTTACAAGTGATGTTGCAAGAGGGAAAAAAGCATAAAAAAACACCCCCAAAAATGGTTTTCAGTTATATAAATTAACAATTTGAGAATTGATTTTGCATGTATTCATATTGAAAATGTTAATTTAAAAATTGAATTAAATCATTGCATGAGCTTTTCATATTATTGACCATAACTAGACTTAGAAAATTAGGGTGGGTAGATTTCTGCTCTATATTATTAGGACCATCATCGTGCACAAGTGTTCGATGGCCACAAGGGAACAGGAAAGAGAGAGTTTTCTAGTAACTACCAATTAAAGTTAACTACTATATAATAATTAATCAATTTCTCTCTTGATATGCCTATAAAATAATTATTTATATGTAGAAGGATGTTACCAGTGGATATATAATTAGTGCTTAAGTACCTTACCCACTTGGTTTAGTGCTCATTGTTAGCTAGCTTATTAATTAATCAAGCCACACTTTTTTTTTTTTTTATTAATATTGGCACTAGCAATACAACTACGGAAAAATTTAGGAAAAGTTCCCCATTGATTTTTCCCCCCGTTGAGAAGGACCTAAGACGTTGCTTTCTATATATAAAAAATTTTCAGGTCCTTCTCAAAAATAAAATTTTCATTGTAAGACTTTTTCCCAATTTTTTTCTATAACTAACTTATAAATTTATATAAATTCTGAAGAAATCAAGTTTACATATTGCTTACCTAACTGATATTATTCATTAGAAAGAATCCCCACCCGATTCAACTGGACGGGGGAAGTGCATAATTTGATTAACCCGATGTACATTACTTCTATCACTTATCTTCTTTAATATTGTATATCGACATATATCAGTGCACATATGCCTCTTGATATTTTCTCACATAATACACTTACATTAGGATTTTGTACCGTTATAAAGAGATCTAAACGGTCAAAATTAAATTCGGATTATCTGTGTTTAGTTTTTTTAAAAAATAAACTATGAATAAATTTATTTTTTAAAAGAATTGAGTTATAAAATCATTTTTATTTTAAGTTTTCCCTCAATTAAAATAAATAGTTACTTCAAAAATATAAGAATAAAAATAAAATAGAATCTGCTTTATTTTATTTTAATTTGGAAAGTATAAAATTAACTATGGGCATCCTATGGTCGTCATTAATAATGGCCATCATGGGTCGTGTTTTTTGATGTTTTATACTATTTTATATAGATATTGATAATTATGAGCATGAAGCTATGTAGACGGTAATGAAAATTGACAAATAGTTATTGAATCCAATCTTCTTGGTAGTTTAATTCGCAGTCTTTCGTTTTCAACCTAACAGTTACTGAATAGAATCCTCATATCCACACAACACAAGTCATAATTAAGGAATTAATTGATTAGTTGATAGTTGATACATAATGAACAGGTTCAATCAGGAAGGGATCATTACAAGTGGTACACAAGCACGGCCCATGTTCAACACTGAAATTTCACACATCATTATCATCATCGTCTTCGTCTTCATCTTCATTCATCATACCACACAGTAAGATCTTGAAGGAGGACGAAGCCAGGGTGAGCTCTATCCACTCTAAGCTTTCCAAATCACACAGCCACCACCACCACCACCATGAACAAGTTGGTATTTCCAAGGGGCTGGGCGGCCAAGACAAGCTTCCTGCTAAGTCCGGCTCTCTCCTCGGCTCCGGAAACTACTTCGTCACGGTGGCCCTCGGAAGTCCCAAGAGAGAACTCTCTCTCATATTTGACACCGGAAGTGACCTCACCTGGACTCAGTGTAAACCCTGTGCTAGCTCTTGCTATTCCCAGGAAGAACCCATCTTTGATCCTTCTCAATCTTCTTCTTACTCCAATATCTCCTGTTCTTCTTCACAGTGCTCCCAGCTTTCCTCTGCCACAGGTATATACACTTCTATATATATATATATATGCTACTCCCATTCTTAATATTGGAACCAACTGACTTTTTTTTTTTTTTTGAGAGATTAAGAAGATTAATTAAGTTACATATTTATATTTATTGTTCTTCTTCAAATTACTCACTCTGGTCCCTAATATAAGACCAATATAACTTGTTTTTAGAAAGATTAAAGAAATTAATTAAGTAACTTAATCATAACATAAGTTGTATATTATTAGATTATATATTATAGTTTATAAGTTAAAAAAATTAGTTTGATATTAAAATAATAAATATAAATACTTTAAAGTAATTTATTCAACTTCTTTAATTTTTTTAAATAAAAAGAAAAAATCAACTAGATATTATATAAAAAACATTTGATAGTGTAATATGACGATCAACAACATATATAGTTTATTTAGCTATATTAACTTCTTTAATAAAAATCAACTAACTCCTGTATTAACAATATTATAAGTCATGAGCATATTTCATCTCTTTCTCTCTCTTATTCATTGAATGGATCATTGTCCAGGAGTTGATCCGGCATGTTCTAAGTCAACAAGAGCTTGCATATACGGTATTCAATACGGTGACTCGTCCTTCTCTATTGGCTACTTCGCTAAGGAAACACTGACCATATCTTCGACCGACGTCGTCGAGGAGTTCCTCTTTGGGTGTGGCCAGAACAACCAGGGTCTCTTCCGCGGCACCGCCGGGCTCCTCGGCCTCGGCCGCAACCCCATCTCCTTCGTAGAGCAAACCTCCCAGAAGTACAACAAGATCTTCTCCTACTGCATCCCCTCTAGAGCCAGTGCTGTTGGCTACCTCGCCTTTGGCCGCGGCGGATACTCCTCCGGCGACGTCAAGTTCACCCCGTTCTCTTCCATCTCCCAGGGCTCCTCCTTCTACGGCCTCGACTTCACCGGAATCACCCTCGCCGGCGTCAAGCTCTCGGTCTCCGCCTCCACGTTCTCCTCCGGCACAATCATCGACTCCGGCACGGTTATCACCCGGCTCCCCCCGGCGGCGTACGGTCCCCTAAGAGACGCGTTTAGGAAAGCCATGTCGAAGTACCCGATGGCGGATCCAGTGCCGCTCTTGGACACGTGTTACGATCTGAGCAAGTACAAAACCGTTGTCGTTCCGAAGATAACATTGTCGTTTGGCGGTGGTGTGAACGTGGAATTGGACGCAAGCGGAATTCTATACGTTGAGAGTGTAACGCAGGTGTGTTTGGCATTTTCTCCAAATCAAGATTCAAGGAGGCCGACTATTATTGGAAATGTTCAACAAAAAACACTAGAGATTGTGTACGATGTTGGGGCTGGTAAGGTTGGGTTCAAATCCGGTGGTTGCATCTAATTAATTAAAAAATATGGTATTTACTACATTTGATCTTAAAAAGAATTAATAGATTAATTCAAAAATATAAATAGAGATGTAAGCATGATGAAGGAAGATATATGCTTATATGTCTATTTATATTCAATTTGATCTATTGATTTTTTCACAGACAAGTCTTATTAAATTGGATAATTAAGTGTGGGTGAAGAAAGTGAATTTGTAAAATGTAAGTCGGTTATATACACTTGAATGATTATGTGAAACAAATGTAAAATGCTTTCACCTTTTTAAGAGTCCGATGAATAAAAGGAACTAGACATTTCGTCGGCTGATGTTAATTGCTTTAATGTCCACCTTTCTTGTTATCTCTCTAACTCTAATTATTTGAGCAATTCAACTATTCAATTGAGGAAAACCTCAAGATGTAAAACTTGTACAACTTTATCTGAATTGATGAAAAGGAACTAATAAACTTTTCTATGGACGAATAGCTATATAACCTATGAGGGTATGAAGATATGGACATATATTATCTTTGATGGTGCCACTAATTATTAATCATTAACGCGGATTGACAAATTTTTTTTGGCTGACAATGTCATTGGCAAGCCATGTGACACCCTAAAGATGACACGACATGTTGTAATAAAGAAATGAACGAGGGAAAAGAAATACAAAATTTTTTCATGCTCAAGCTAATGGAAGAAGAAAAAGAAATTTTGTTGGAGCTATTCGAAATAATGATGGAGAATGAGTATATGAAGCGCAGAAAATTAAAAAGATGGCTACTTCTTATTTTGCTGATTTGTTTACGGATGAAGGAATTCAGAAGGAGAAAATTAATTGTCGGACTTCATATCCAAGAATTGAAGATGATGATATTTATCTCCTAAGAAAGCAGATACAAGATGAAGAAGTAAAGGAGGTGATATTTAATATGGGAGCGTTGAAAGCGCCGAGTCTGGATGGTTTTAATGCTCTCTTTTACTAGAGTCAATGGAAACATGTTGATATGTCCATTTATAGTTTTGTTAAAAAACTTTGGGTTCATCCGGAAGAGATTGCTAGTATCAACAATACTTTTCTAGTTCTTATACCTAAAAAGGAATCTTCTGAGGAGTTAAAGGATCTTCGTCCTATTAGTTTATGTAATGTGATTTTCAAGGTCCTTACAAAGGTGATTGCAAACCGGATTAGGGCTGTCCTTCCTAAAATGCAACTATTATGGAATGGAGAAAAAGCTGATATGTTTAAAACTTCCCATGGAGTTAGACAAGGGGACCCTTTATCTCCATATCTATTCGTGATTTGTATGGAACGGATGGTGTATATGATTCAAGATAGGATGGAGACAAAAACATGGCTTTCTATCAGGTTATATAAGAATGGGCCACCTATTTATCACTTATTTTTTGCTGATGATATTATATTGTTTGGCCAAGCTTCTGTTTTTCAAACATATGAAGTTAAGACTTGTCTTGAAGAATTATGTGCAAGTTCAGGTTTAAAAGTAAATGCTACGAAGACTAGAGTTTTCTTCTCCAGGAACGTGAATCATAATAGACGCGCTGAGCTAAGCAACATTCTGGGATTCCAAATGGCGGCAGATCTAGGTAAATATTTGGGAGTTCCTTTGTATCATAAAAGGGTGACGAAGGAGAGCTTCATTGAGGTAGTAGACAAAGTGAAGAAGAAGTTATCTAGTTGGAAAGCAAATTCATTATCTCTAGCTGGACATGCTACTTTGGTAAGGTCTGTCACATCACCTATTCCATCATATACAATGCAAACAACCTCACTTCCTATCAGCTCGTGTGATATGATTGATCGGAAGAATCAGAGTTTTTTGTGGGGCACAACACAGGAAAAGTGGAAAAATCATCTTGTATCGTGGGACACGGTTTGTAATTCAAAGATCAATGGTGGTATGGGGTTGAGACATATTAGAACCTAAAATCAAGCATTTATGACCAAATTAGGGTGAAATCTCATTAAGAAAAAAGATGATTTGTGGGTAAGAATTATTGGAAGCAAATATAAATGTGGAAATGATCTAATTCCTCAACTAGACCTGAAAAGGATGGGGTCAAATACATGGGCAGGGATCAAGGCGGCATGGAGATTTGTGCAGAAGGGTACTGAAGTTGAGCAGGTAAGACAAAACGTCAGATGGAAGCACACAAGAAATGGGGAATTCTCGGTGAAATCCGCATATCAAGTGATTGCAAATGAACCGGTTAACCAGGAAGTCTTATAGCAAAAGATCTGGAAGCTGAATGTTATACCTAGGTGTAAAACCTTTATGTGGCTTGTTGCTCATAATAAGCTCCTTCCTGATGTGGAAAGATGTAGAAGAGGTATGAATGTTGATGATGTGTGTGGTTGGTGTAAGAAAGCCCCAGAAACAGTTTTGCATATGTTGCGGGATTGCATTGAAACCAAGCGCTTTGTGGATGGAGATGATAACATTACCACAGGATTGCTCATTCTTTAATCTTAACCTAAAGGAATGGTTGAATGTTAATGTTCGACGCCCAGAGTGGGGTGACTGGTTTGCAACGCTATGTTGGTTATTCTATAAAAGGAGAAATGAACGTTTATTTGAGCATAAGAATGAGAGCCTGAGAAATTGTGCTCATGTAATTCTATCCAGCATGAAGAAGGCAAGTAAAAAACTAGCCAGAATCAACTTACAAGGCACAACAGTAACAGATAGGGGGCTACATGGATGGCACCAGAGGAGGGATGGACTAAAGTTAATGTCAACGGAGCATTTGCAAGGCACACAGGTGCTGGGTGCGGAGGAGTTATTCGAGAATCTAATGGGAAATTTATCATGGCCTTCATGCATAAATTGGAATTTGGGGATCATGTTACTGCTGAGCTATGGGGTATTCTTCTGGGTTTGAAGACAATTTGGGATCAAGGGAAGCGTAGAGTGGTATTAGAATCGGATGCACAAGAAGTCCTTAATCAATAACAAATATAAAACTGTTCCCCAAAGCCGGCTCCAATTTTTCCTTCCCATCAGCTCTTCACTCAGATCACTGTTCACAAGCCGTGTAGATATTCAATGGCTCCAGAATCACGTCTCGGGCTTCGTTTTACTCCACGGCTGCAATACACAGTCTTTTTTTACACGCTAAGGGGTCCCATTTGTTTTTTTCTACCACACTCCATGTAATAAACTATTCCTATTTGGTTTTTTTGCTACCACCCTCCATGTAATAAAATATTCCCCTAGATATGTGTGCTGCCATCACGTGCCTGTCCAGAGCTCATTTCAAATCACTTTATAACATTTTATTTTTTTGACCACACTCCATCTTCATCCCGGTTCAAAACCTGTCTGCCTCTGTTTTGTCATCAAAAAACTGAATTCTCTAATACTCCATTTTCACTTATCCAAATCTTGGCGCTTGTGACATGGGCGAAAAGGGGAAACCAATGAGGCTTCGCCAGCTCACTCCAGGTGAATGTAGTGGCATCATCGTGGTAAAAGTGGACCGAGTAATTCATCGTGAGATTGTACGTTGCCACATTTCACACCCTGAGGATGATCGTCCAGTGAAAGTTTTTGAAGCATATGAGATTATTGTCTTTGATGAGTGGGTATGTCATTTTGAATGAGTAAAGTAGGGCTATTTCATTAACTCTATACTATTTGGGTCACTCATAATTTTTAATTTGGTTTTCTTTTTGCCGTGAAGCTTACTCGGATGATGCTCGTCATGGATAGCATGTTCGTCCTGCCTCAATTTGTTTCTATTCTAGGAGAAGACAGAACGTACAGGATATCGGACTTCTTGGTGGAATGGTGTGGTCAAGGCATACATGAAAAGTACCACCTTAAACTCCTTCCAAGAAGTGTTGTCGAGCGGCTACCAGTGACGATGCCAAAACACTGTTTCAATCTTGTAGCGATTGACGAATATGCAACAACGGACCACATGATGGCCGAGTTAGTAGGTTCGATTCTATTTTGATTAGTTTCATGTCTACATTTTTCTTTAGACACATATATTTTATGTCTGATCTGTTCTACCCTGCAGATGTGTATGGTTATCTGAAGTCATTTACCTCTAATCCCTTGAAGGATGAGCGGGGTATATTTAGCAAGGAGGTAATATTAGAGCTTGAAGACGAACAGGGGATGACAATGAGGTACTGATACTATATTTCCCTGACAAATTACTTATCATCTCGGGGTTGTTAATGGCAAATTGCAGTAATATATTTCCTTTCCTGTCAGTGGTAGTAAGGTGTTCAAATGTTGTTTGATTGGAGAATGTGCCGAGGTCACCATTCGTGCTCATAAGGCAGTTGCAAACTTGGATCGTGTCTTTGTTGTTATTCAGTATGCTACTACAAGCTACAAATACATTCATGGTGGACCAATCCTGTCATCTTACTTTAATGGCACAAGGGTGTTCTTCAATCCTCCTTGGCCACTGCTTGAGGAGTTGAGGGACGACGTCCTTCGAGGGTTCCTTCACTGTGGTGTAATAAATCATGCTGGTGCTCGAAATAGCTATGTCACACCATAACATGTTAGGATTTTACCCCTGTAGTGTGATGTTTTAGTGAGTTATTAGTTAGCCATGTTATTGGTCTCATCTTAAGTTGTTGGGTTATATGACTTTATTCAAGTATATGCATCTTCCTTGAGTTCAATGATATATGCGCTTATTCAAATACATGAGAATTCATTTGGCTCCAGCAGAACTTAGACTGAGTTCCAAGTCCCCGTCCAACGTTGGGTTTAAAAAAAAACGGAAGCATGATATGTTAAAGTCAATTTCATATTTAAGTGCACATATAAAAAGTGGAAATAAAAATGCATTTTTTGAACACTCTTTTTGCTTTGCTGCTAACTGAGATGATTGAAAAAAAAAACTCATGCAACACTGAAGTCATCTTGAATTAGTATATCATAAAGTCCCATCCACATAGTGATTGCCTTTATAATTTTCTGATGACGCGCTTTAAAGTCATGGGGTAAAATCAATTTTAAAATTTAACCTACAGTCCCATTTTAAAAATGTATTTTTAGTAAGCAATTTACCCATTTTTCAATCCAAAAACATTATCGGACAAGTAAAAAAAGGACTTTATTTTAAAAAAACAGGGAAGCTTTATAATAAATAACATAAGAGCGTACATGTGTCTTCAGTTTGACTATGACAAAATAAAGCTAAATAGGCTACCACCAAGAATCCAAGTACTGAATATTAATTATATTACATGACCGAAACTACTTTCACGCCAGAGCCTACTTTCACGCCCTATTCTCAGCCGCGAACATCAATTAGGGTTCGGCCATCACCATGATCTGTCCTTAATCATCATGGTCGATCTCCTCTTCAACTTCACTTTCCACAAATCCCAGCTCTTGATCAAAGTCCGACGAAGAAGGAAGACCTGCGATAGTCGGAGCTTCTCCACATACTTGGAAATCATCATTCACTGCTCCCGTATTTGGGGTACTTTCAGAATTTGGTGGTGGCTCCGGTGAATTTCTTATCCATTGAGAAACGGCCAACCTCCTTCGTCCCCTATTCATTATTGGGCTTACCTCCATGTATGTGCCATAGTACATGTCATGTATTGTTAGTGGTTCGTTGAGTGCCCACGGCATGAGCACACGGAGGTGTTCGGTATGAGACTGAACCATAGCCTTGAAACAATAATAACTTTGGAAGTCATACATGTCTGCACGTTCCAAGCGGTTGCAGTAGAAGCCTTCTGACCTTATAATGCCGTATAGACATTTAAGCACGACGTATCGTTTATGATACCACCGAACAGGAACAAATGTGAGTTGCATTCTGTTTGTTTAGCGTAGAAAACGATGTTTATCTTGGACTGAAGCAGTGACATGACAAATTAAATGCATACTTTTAATTAATACAAGCGCAGCCTATAGTGTGTAGCTCATATTGACTAAGCCATAGGCAACCAGAAGATAATATCATAGAAATAGAAACTGATGCCATTATACTTCTTTCAAGGCATGTTGATTTTCCATGTTCCTTTCAGGTCATACATCGATATGGGTGAATATATGCCAAGTCTTATCAATGGCATCCGTTTCCTCCCTTTCGACATGTAGCTGAATTTGACTCAACCATAGCCAAACAGAACATTGTATCATATAATTGGAAACTGATGCACTTATACGTTCTTCAATGCATGCTGATTTTCCATGTTTCCTTCATTTGAGATATCGAGATGGTCAAGGTCAGAATATTAGGAATATGTGCAATATATGTTGCTTCTCTCTTCTGTTTTGTTGCTTTTTTCGTTATGTATTGTTGCTGCTCCAAGGCTTTACAGCACCTTACTTTATATGCCTGTCATCTCAGTGTCATTTATATGTGAAAAACGCATTAACTTACTTCAGGCCCTCATTAGCTATTATTTCATGTTTTGGGGATATAATTGTAGTCTGCATAAGTCAAGCATAACAAGGGATTGACATTGATATGGAATGAAAATGATATCTCTGGACAGCACGTCTACCAATTTACCTTTATGATACATACTGCTCCCACAGGCCCTCATTAGCTACGTGCCTATCCTGATGGTGTTAATCTGGATATATTCTGTGTTTATTGCAGAACTCCAGGAATTTGGATTGCAATTGGACTTGGAAGTTGAAGTTTTTTTGAAATAATTGGCGGGGATGTGGAAACTTATTTCAAATTTGATGACTCCCGCTCAATTTCAAATTTTCTACTGCTATATATACCAATGATACTTCCACATTTTAAAACATCACAGTTGCTACAATTACATACAATTATATTTGCAGAAAAGTGTGTAGTCTGATCAGCCTCCAACCTTCTCTTTTTTCTTTTGATAGTAATCTCTGACATTGATATTTTTTCCTATTCGTTTATTGAAACAGTATATCAAACTATTTTCTGATGCCTTAATTTTTTTAATTTTGTGTGTAGGTTCAATCATGTCTCGTCATTCTGCTCTCAGTGACTTGCATGACCAGACTGATAGGTGGACTGTCATTGTAAGAGTCTTTCGCAAGTGGAATGTGTACCACAAGACGGCCCCTTCTGAGGTTTTCTGTATATCAATGGTGTTAGTTGATGATGGGGTATTATCTAAATCTAGCATTTTTACACTTTCTTTCAATTAACCACATATATCATGACTTTGCTTCTGGACACTCACTTTATTGCAACACAGGGTAATAAAATACAAGCAAGTGTGCTCAACAAATCCCTCCATGACAAATTTCGTTTGGAGATCACAGAAGGACAAACATATCTATTTGCCAATTTTGTGCTCACTCCAAATGGGAGTCAATACAGGGCTACCAATCATAAGTTTAAGATAACTTTCACCCCACAAACATATGTCTTGCAACAACCTGCTGCAATACCTGCATACTCATACTCATTGATGCCCATTCCTGAAATTATGAAAGCTGATCAAGATCATCAAGTCGACTATCTCATTGGTTGTTACTCAATTTCTCTACCCTCCATGTTTAAAATGTTTACTTTAACTATTTTTTATATTTAATTAGTGAAAAAATTAGCAACTTCTTCATCATCTTCTTGACTTCCTTCATTTCATGGCAGATGTTATGGCATTTGTTCGAACCATGGGATCACTTGAAGAATTTCGTAGGGACAATGAGACAAAGCACAAACTACGGATGGTTTTGACTGATTCTGAGTAATAGTTGTCATTCTCTATTTGAGTTGAATTTTTTTCATTACACCTCAATCTTTTTATTGACTACAACCATATTTTTAATATTTTTAGGGAGCATGATGTGGACTGTGTATTATTTGATGATTGTGCTTCTGATGCCTTCATGGCGCAGCTACAAAATAGTGATAACCCTGTTGTTGTGTTATTAAATCTTGCTAGGGTTGGCTTCTCTGAGGATAGTAACATCTCATCTGCAATAACATTTTGTATTCTAATTCCATAACTTTATTAATCAATTATATGAACGGTTTAAAATGAATCTACCTCATGACATTGTTTTCTAGGAATTCCAACTATTTACAGCAGCTTCAATGCTACACGTGCATCATTTAACCCTCCTATAAAGGAAGTGAAGCAATTTATTGAAAGGTTGGACTCATCCCATAAGACTCAAATTTATTTTTGATCATATCTTGATTATTACTGACTTGCACATGTGAGTAACTACTACTATATTTTCTGTCCATTTAAGCAGTTGCAATGATGGATTTCCTCCAGTCATGACCACAATGAGTCAACCTATGCCATCACAGTCAACACAGTTATCTAATGGGACCCCCTTGCATGGACAAACTAAGATTACTATTTCCCAAATACCTTCTCAGGAGATTGTTAGTGACGTGTTTTCATTGTTTTTATTCTCAAGATATTGTTAGTGGAATGATCTATGAAATGATGTATTGATGATTGACAAAACATTGGTTTACTTTCAATAATCTATTGTCCATTAATCTATTGATCATTAACAGGGATCATCTTTTGTCATTGTGTGTGAAATTCAAAAGCTTGAGACAAGGTATGGTTGGACTTATGATGGATGCTCAAAATGTGGCACCAAGGCAACTTCTAATAACTCTCTCTTGGTTTGTCCTAACTGCTCCGGAAAATATCAGTGCAGTATTGAACCTAAGTAAATTCCATTCCTTACCATAGCTGCCTACATATTTGCATGTTTCAATTTATAAAGCAAATGACTGATGCATTCATTTCTGCACAGGCTTAAAATTCATTATGTAGTGAGAGACAAAACTGGTACTGCTTTAGTGATTTTCTGGGATAAGCTAGCTGTGCAATTTGTTGAGAAAACAGCAACTGAGATGAAATACATCCTTAAAGAGGTCATTTATCATCAATATCATCTGCATACAACTTAAGTTTCTATTGCAATAGTGAATACTAATTTAAAAGACTATCTCATTTTCAGGAAAAGCGTGAATATGACTTCCCTGATCAGTTGGACCATCCTATTGGTAAGAATGTGCTGCTGAAACTCAAGATGAATGAGTATAACAAAAAGCATCCCACTTCCAGCATTAGTGTTGGTCAATACACTATATGTGAAGACTTAATGAACCAATTCAATGCAGCACATGCTGAGGTTATGAACGCTTGACACTTATTTGATGTCAATAATTGACTCTATTAAACTGTTTCTGACTAAGTACATTCGTCGGAATCATTTTTAATTATCACACTGAGTGGAATTGCTTTCTACCATATTCATATTTTTTTAGGATGTTCAGTCTAATGAGGGGGTGACTCAAGCCCATGAAATTGCTGAGGAAGGAATTGTTCAACTTGCAGATCAACATACTAATGTAGATGTTCCACGTACTGAAGAGTCTATAATTAATCACATCTCTCATCATGTGCCACCTCCTCCTGTTAAAGGGAAAAGAAGGACCAATGTTAAGAGGGCTGTTGCCAAGGATGATTCAACCAGTACATCTGAAATCAACCCTGCATTAACAACTGATGAAAGAGTGTCAAAGTTTATCAAGCAAGAGAAGTAGTTGCTGGAGTAGTTAGGTTTTCTTATGACCTGTTGTTTCCAAATGTTTAAATGTATCAAGTTTATCTATGTTTTACTTTATCTTCAACTATCTTAGGTCATAGTTTGGCTCTTCTAATCTTTCATATGTCTTAGGCTGTAGTGTGTCTGTTTTCATCTTTCATATCAGTTGTACTGTTTCAAATATCGTTTAATGTCAAGTTTAATTAATTTCTGCCTTTCCTGAAGTGCCATTGCCAATGTGAATCATTATCAAGATTCTGGGTCAGATCATAAATATATGCAGGTTAAAGTAAAGACAATGAATCAAACAAATATATTCTTAACCCAATAAATCACACATGAAAAAAATTTTGTAATGATAAGCAACGATCTAATTAATTATTCTTGTATTCATTTTTACAGACATGTTCAATCATAATAAATTCATAATAGCAACTCAGTTTCCATAATCTTCATGGGACCCTTAACGCAATGGATCTAACACATACAATTATATATATCCATTTTCTATATTTCCCAATATTAAACATTTCCAATCTTTTATTGATCAATCTCTTTACACAGCAAATCTCCTAAAGTGCTAAACATATTTTGGATTAATTAAACCATAAATATAATAAGAATCCAGGTTAGAGTATTGACCCTTCAGTTCTCATATGTTGTTATTTTAAATTTAATTTAATGAACTACTTATCTACTGTAGTTTGTTATTTTACTTCACATACTCCCATATATATATCTATATATATATATATAGTTCATATTACCTTATATATGTTTAACTTCATATACCTTCCAGTTCTGAGCTAACCAGTGCAGTTATTTCGTGACCCTTCGTAGCCTCCAAGAACTAAGTTGTTCAAGAAATGACCTGTGAGAAAAATGTTTCAACATGGCAGCTTTTACTAAAAGTATCATATCTACAAATCATATACCTTTTTATGGGACCAATTGGTTCATAAAATGGGCCAACTTCTATAAATAAAATACCAACCTAATGCCCTCTCGTCCAAAATGAACTGATTAAACTTCAGAAGCTATAGAGGAAACAAGTATGAGAATAAGATAGTTCCATTTGTCCAACCCATTGTTTTTGAACAACATAAAAAATTTTGATACAGACATAACAATAATTGTAGAAAAGGCAGTACAGAAGGACCAATGCAGACAAAAAGGATCAATCATGAAAACGGAAATCTCTACATATTCCTAGGAGGCGGTTGGAATAAGATACAGCAAAAAGGTTTACAAAGGAAACATAGCCAATAACACACATGCATTTGGCCTAGACATGTCTTTATCGTTGCTACTTTTTTGACCAACTTTTATAGATGAAGACAAACATATGTTGCAGTAGACATTACTAGACAGGTCATATTTTTTGTTTTGTGTAGCAAGGTCATTATCCCATTTAGGCTTATGTAGTGAAGGTCTCTTGAAATGGTCTCTTGAAAATTATAGTTTCTTCAATTGCCAACCATGAAGCATCCCTCCGCTTCTGAGATTATTATTCATATTCACATTCTCAACGTTTCTGTCACAAAATCGTGACTTTGTTCCTCAACTCTCCAATCCTAATACAGAGACCATTTGCCGATGCTGCAATGAGTCCCAGCCCATCAAATCACAGAACTCCAGAGACGGATCTTCAAAAACACGTAACTGCTCTGCTCAGTTCAAGTATCATTGACACAAACCAAATTGGTAATCGTATATTTTACTGTATCATATGATTGCATAACTAAATATATCTTTCCATAATGACACTTCATTGATTATAATAGATTCAAACCATGATAAGCATACTCAACCATCTATGGTTGTTAGTCATGCACCTGGAAGTTTTCAGTTTAAACAGCAATGAAGATCATCCGCTCTGCAAGATATCAAGAATGTTGCATCAAACTTGGCAAATCGTTTTCACAATGGTATACATATAAAGTGATTTTCATTTTCAATGTATTGTTGTTAAATAGCTAATTGTATTTTCCTGTTTCTTTCCTCAAGGATTTAAAAAAACATCGTAGTGCTAGATCTAGCAACTATTAATTTGTTTCTTAATCATGTATTCATCCCTGTTATTTAGATGAATGAAATCTATGTATTTAATGATTAATAATGAATGATAAATTGCAGTTGCCAGCCCAATAGTAAGTGATGCACATGCAAGGTTTGGTTCTTCATCTAGAGTTGTAGATCTAGCAACTGCCGAGAATACACAGCCATGTGTGATACTTAGGCCGTTACAAGATCGTCGCAAGCAAAAAAGGAAGAATGTGGCACTTCAAGACATAACAAATGTATCATCAAACCTATCTAATCAGTTTAAAGGTATTTTTTAAAATGTATTTTTCACTTATTGTTATGCATTATGAACGATGAGTGAGGTTTGTAGCTTACTCTCATCATGCCTTTTGTGATAATTTCATTCTTTTTCCTCCTTGATTTTTAGTTTAGTAGTTGTCTTACCATAGCTAATGTTGCTTTTTTTTATTTTTTTGTATGACCTTTGTCATTAAAATTTTACCCATATAGAACACTTAAACTTGTCCTACATATTGGAAGTTCATGAGCCTTAAATTGCTTATTTATAATCTTAACCACATATGAATTATGGAATATAACTGTTGTATACATATAATTATCCCTGCGCATGTTTCTTAGGTTGTTTGTCCTCTTTGCTTTTCAGTTCATCAACAAGTTGGTTATCATATTATCGTTACCTCATATATTGTGCATTTTCCTTACTTAGGTTGTTTGTCCTCTTTGCTTTTCAGTTCAAAAGTTGTGTTCTTTTTTCCAATACCTTAATTTGCCATATAAATTTTGGAAGCAATAAAAATTTCCTATTGATGACATGTTCCTTGATTGGGTTATTTATCAACTTAACCGTGTGTTTATTGTTTTCTTTTCATCCCACTTCATGAGACACCACACAACAATCAATAAAAAAACCTTACATATGTAAGAGTGCTAGATGGAGGGGTTTAGAAAATAACAATGACCACACTCCAGCAAGGACAAGGAGAAGAGTCAAACAAACAACACATGAAGGTTAATGTTTACTAATATTTGATGCACATATGTTTAGATTATTAGCAAATGTAATATTTACTGTTAATTATGTTACTAATATATATACCTATATCATATTATGAAAATAGTTATAACACAAGAAATTGCTTCTCCATCGGTACAAATGGCATTTCATAACCAACAATGTCAGCCTTCAAATGAATATACACCTGTCAATGTAATAGGTACGCTGCTTTCTTGAACTTATAATCCTATAAATCCATTAAATGTAATAATGTTTATTTTTATCAAATATATATGTCTAATGAGGTTTCCTGAATATGAAGATCCACCCCAAGCAACATATTACAAAGACATTGATTTTCAATTTCATATCAGTGATGATAGTGATGATGAAACTAATGTTGCATCCTATGAAGATCAAGGTATTATTAACTACTTAATGTTAAATTTAACACATGTAGTTTTACTACTATTATTATGTAACAACGTTTAATGCTTAACGTTGGATACCAGGTGAAGTAGTGCCAACGTCTATTGAGACAGACATCAGCATAAGGGCTGACAACACATCTGAGTATGAAGGTGAAAAACCATATTTATTAACTTCAAGGAAATTTTAGATAGTCATTATCTATTTTCTAATTTCTAATTCTCACTGCTTTATCTTAAATTATGTTATAGGATATTTAGATGAGGGAGATCCAGTGTATGAATGCAAATTTTGTGGAGCATTGTTTTGGTATAATGAACGAGTTCGAAAGGACAAAAATCAGAGGGAAGTTAACACATTCTCTCTTTGTTGCTTGAAAGGAAAAGTTGTCTTACCTAATATGAAGAAGCCTCCACCGTTGTTTGAAAAGTTATTCTTTGATAAGAAAACACTCCAATCAAAGAACTTCCATGAAAATATAAGGCAATACAACAACATGTTTGCCTTTACATCAATGGGAGGGAAAATTGATCATTCCAAAAATTCTGGCAGCGGCCCTTACTCATTTGTATTGTCAGGAATGAATTATCACAATATTGGGAGTTTATTACCACCAGAAGGCTCTAGACCTGTGTACTCACAATTGTACATTTTTGACACGGAAAATGAAGTCTCTAATCGGATTTGTGCGGTCAGGTATAATCATGTAAATATTACTTTAAGCCACTTTAAATGCAAATTACTATCTTTATAACTCACTATTTGTGTCTTCACATTTTTTCAGCAAATTTCAAAAGGAATCTTCCATTGATCCAGTCATTGTTCATCAAATCAAACAACAATTAGATGAAGTTAATCCACTTGTGCAACAGTACCAACTTGCTTCTTCTATCCTATCTAATCCAACACCTTTGCCCTTGAAGTTGTGTTTGATTGGCACAAGACAAAATGATGGTCGCACTTATAATATGCCAACTGCTTCAGAAGTTGCAGCATTGGTTGTTGGTGATATAGATATGACATATCATGTTCGAGACATCATTGTTAAGGAGCATTCTGGTACTCCCCAGCGAATAAATGAATTACATGCATCTTACTTAGCACTTCAGTATCCTATGCTTTTCCCATTTGGTGAAGATGGTTATAGAGATGATATTAAACACAGAGAAGAAACACTTATTACTACTAAGACTAAAAAAAGGCTTAGCATGCGGGAGTTCTTCAGTTATAGGCTCATGACAAGAGAAAATGAAATATCAACACTTCTTCATGCGTCAAGATTATTCCAACAGTTTATTGTTGATGGATACACCATGATCGAGTCGCAAAGATTACTTTGGGTTAGAACTCACCAAAAAGAACTCAGAGCTGATTTGTATCAAGGATTATCTGATGCGGTTGTACGAGGAGAAAGGAATGCTGCATCCACTGGCAAGAGGATTATTCTCCCATCATCATTTACAGGGGGATCAAGATATATGATACAAAATTATCAAGATGCTATGGCTATTTGCAAATCAGAAGGGTATCCAGATCTGTTCTTGACATTCACATGCAATCCCGCCTGGCCAGAAATTCAACGATTCTGTAAGAAACATGACTTGAAGCCTTCTGATCGTCCAGACATATTATCTAGGGTATTCAAGCTCAAGCTAGACCGGTTGATAAAAACCCTAAAGGAGAAAAAAATATTTGGAGCTATTCGTGCAGGTTAGTAAGTTTTCCCTAATTGAGTTTAACATGTTTGCTATTTTAAGTTACAATTTATAGCCATCAACCATTATTATTATCAATTATAGCTGTACTTATTTTTCCATTAAATTTTGATGTACAGAAATATATACCATAGAGTTTCAAAAGCGAGGACTTCCACATGCTCACATACTATTATTCATGGTGGCAAAAGACAAGATAAAGGACCCAGACACAATTGACAAATTCATTTCTGCTGAAATACCAGACAAAAACAATGATCATGTTCTGTATAATTTGGTGAAAAAGTATATGCTTCATGGTCCATGCGGGCAAGGTAACCCAAAGTCACCATGTATGAAGGATAAGAAGTGTACCAAGTACTTCCCAAAGAAATTCATCCAAAACACCTCAATTGATGAAGATGGGTATCCTACATATAGACGGAGAGATGATGGGAGAACAATTGAGGTGAAGGGTATCCCTTTAGATAATAGGTATGTTGTCCCATACAATCCCAAGTTACTAAAGATGTTTCATGCACATATGAATGTTGAGAAATGCAACCACTCTACTGCTATTAAGTACCTATTCAAATATATCAGTAAAGGGAATGATAGAGTTGTGGCTGGAATTTTTGATCGTAATAGTAATGTTGATGGTCAATCTGTAGTTGACGAAATACAACAATACTATAGCTGTAGATATGTATCTTCATGTGAAGCTGCATGGCGTATCTTTGGGTTTCCTATTCATCACAGGAGTCCTCCGGTTGAAAGATTGAGTTTTCATCTACCAAACCAACAGTATGTCATATATGGAAATACAGATGATGTCACTGAGTTGTTGGATAAGCCACGCGTTTGTGAATCTCAATTCCTTGCCTGGATGAAAAAAAATGATGATGATGATGACGAATTTGCACGTACTTTGACCTATATTGAGTTTCCTAAGCATTATGTCTATGACAGGAGCAAACGAGAATGGAAACGTAGGAAAAAAGGAAATTCAATTGGTAGGATTACGCATGTATCACCCTCTTCGAGTGAATTATATTACTTACGTGTTCTACTCACTCAAGTTAAGGGTCCACGTTCATTTGATGATATCAAAACCGTTGATGGTGTTGTCCATACTACCTTCAGATATGCATGTTATGCACGTGGCCTATTGGACGACGATAGAGAATTTATTGCAGCCATCAAAGAAGCATCAATATGGGCATCTGGTACTTCACTTAGAAAACTTTTTGTTAGTATGATGCTATGTTCTTCTCTACATCGTCCTGAGTATGTTTGGAAGGAGACCTCAAAACTACTTTCTGAAGATTTATTATACATCCCTCGAAATGATCCCATATCATCAAGTAAGTTTACATAAGATTATCATCTATATTTCATCCATATATACTTTTATTCATAGATAGATATGATTTTGTTCTACTGTATTCTAAATTGAAATTTCTAAAATGTAGGTGTCACTACATCTTTGTTTGACAAGGAGCAGCTGGCATTGAAGGAAATAGAGTCTTTGTTACGAACAAATGGAAAGAGTCTTATGGACTTCCCTCCTATGCCATTACCCGAAGACATCCATGTAGTTGATGTGTCGAATCACCTTATCATGCAGGAGTTGAGCTATGACATAAATGATTTAAGTCTCCAAGCAGATAAACTTGTGAGCTCCTTAAATTATGAGCAAAAACAGATTTTTGATATTGTCATGGCATCTGTGCACAAGGGGAATGGGGGTTTCTTTTTCGTTTATGGATATGGTGGAACTGGGAAGACATTCTTGTGGAATGCATTGACTTCATTTCTTAGAGCAGCAAAAGAGATTGTACTCACAGTTGCATCGAGTGGGATTGCCGCAACCTTACTACCATCTGGCAGGACAGCACATTCAAGGTTTGCCATTCCAATTCAAGTTACAGAATCCTCAGTCTGTTCAATAAAACAAAACTCCCCTTTAGCAAACCTCATACAATGCACGAAGTTGATTATTTGGGATGAGGCCCCTATGGTTCAGCGTTATTGTGTTGAGGCATTTGACACCTCACTAAGGGATATCATGCATTGTGATAGGCCCTTTGGAGGGAAGTGCATAGTTATGGGAGGTGATTTCCGTCAAATATTACCAGTTATCCCGAAAGGAACAAGAGCAACTATTGTTAATGCGTGCATTAATTCTTCACACTTATGGGATCATTGCAAGATAGTTCGCCTTACAAAAAATATGCGATTGACTTCTTCATCATCTACTACTGACAATGCAAAATTGGCATGGTTCTCACAATGGTTATTGGATGTGGGTGATGGAAAATTAGGCAAATCACAAGATGGCATTGCTGAAATTGAAATCCCAGATGAATTGTTGCTATCAAATTGTCAAGATCTAATTCATGCCATTGTTGAATCGACGTATCCTAAGATCTTTGATCATTTACATTCAAATGATTATTTCAATGATAGGGCCATATTAGCGCCAACCATTGAAACAGTAAATCGCATCAATGACCATTTGTGTTCCATACTTCCAGGAGATGCCCATGAATTCTACAGTTGCGACTCTATTTGTAAGTCTGATGAAGATAGTGATGGCTTTAACAACTTGTACACGACAGAGTTCCTTAACACAATCAACAGCTCTGGTCTGCCTCCACATAAGCTAACATTGAAAGTCGGAGCACCGATTATGTTGCTGAGAAACACTGATCAATCATCTGGATTATGCAATGGAACCCGCCTCCGTATAACTCAGTTAGGGAAGACTGTTATTGAAGCAATGACCTTAAATGGGTCACACCCAAATCAAAAGGTCCTCATACATAGAATGGACATGAATCCTTCTGAAAGTCGATGGCCATTCCGCATGCAACGAAGACAATTCCCAATAACACTTTCCTTTGCTATGACTATCAACAAAAGTCAAGGGCAATCTCTACGACATGTTGGATTGTATCTTTGCAAACCTGTATTTACACATGGGCAGTTGTATGTTGCATTGTCCAGAGTTAAAAGCATGGAAGGTTTGAAGATAGTTGTGGATGATAATGATAGTAGGGACAAGAGGACAACCAGGAATGTTGTGTACCAAGAAGTATTTAGAAATGTTAATTAAATGTCGTAGGAATAGTTATCGCAGACTGTTTTTTCATTCGTACATATGTTACCCTTAAGTATACTATGTGTCATGTATGGAACTCAATGCTTTAATTTCAGTCAATTGATGGAAAGTAGCATATAATTTTTCTATAAGCACAAGCACCCCGTGCAACGCACGGGGAGCACAAGCTAGTTTGATAAATAGTGGGAACTACCAAAATCATCCAAAAGCTGCTATCATAGAAGAAATTCGTTTGATGGTGCAACGTGAATGGAGAATAGAATTGCAGTTCGTTCCTAGAAATGCAAATCGGGTTGCCGACTATCTTGTAAAAGAGGCGTTATCAACTGTAACGGAATTTCATCCAATTTTGTATTCAACAGCGGAGTTAGCGGCTATTTTGAAGCTGGATCAGCGTACTCCTACTGATGTAGGTTGAGTTTTGAGATATTTCTCCTTTATGTATCAAAAAAAAGAAAAGAAATGAACGAGGGTGCTAATTGGTGAACATTATTGAACTTTAGGGTACTAGTTACTCTTTCATAAAATACTTTGGGGAAAAATACTGTTTAGTCCAAAATTTTTTCCCCCCCTTAAGTATAGCATGTGTCAATTAGTCAAGCTTGTTTTTAGGGGATGATACTCTTTAGTCCAAAAGAAGAAAAAAGAAGAAGCGAAGATTGGATTTTTGGTTATGATGGTTTGTGAGGGACCCTTGCTTCTCAATCTACCAATGGGTTTCAATGGGTCGTGTATTAATGGTTGGAAACTTGGAATGCCGGTGGCCGGTGGCTGTGGATGTGGTCGCTGACGGCTGTGCTGGTTTGAGATGGTGGGAGGGTCTTTTAGTCAATGAAATATATAGATTTTTTCACATAATTGTAAATAGGTTTATACTACATCCCATCTTTAATACAAGGCCTATTATTTAACTAATTTAAAAAGATTAAGAAAACGAAATAAATTATTCAATTATAATATACATTACATGATCTCTCTAAAATATTTATGTGTATCATTAGATTATATATTAATTTATAAGTTATATAAATTAGTTTAGAAAAAAATGAAAAATATAAATACTTTAAAATAATTTATTTAATCTTCTTGATCAATCCAAATTAGTTAATTGATTCTTATAATAAGTTTTAAAAATAATATTAATTAATTAAAAATTATAATAATTGTTTTGTGGGTATACCAAACTAACTTTTAACGCTGCTTTTGTTTCTATTTTCATTAAAAACTCTACTACCGTACCAAATGAGGCATTGGTATTTCTGCTGTACTTCCGTTTGGCTGAACCATTTTATTTGTACGATTTTTATTTTTATTTTTATTTTTTTCAATCCATCTATATTCATTATGAGATTTTCATCTTCCGTAATTTTACTTGTACTTGATCGAAACCCAATGTGAAATCAATAATCAGTAAAAGGGAAAGAAAATGTGAAACACGAATGGAATAGAACTAACCCATCCATCAATTGAAATTGATGATTAAAGACAGGAAATTTAGATTAGTGCGATTAAATTGTTTTGGATTTTCCAATTCCCTCATAAATTAATAGGAAGACAGACTCACGAGTGGGCCATTATATACATACTCCCTCCGATCTTATTTATAAACAACTTCTCTCTCATAGGATCGGTCCATTTTATAAACAACTTTTAATTTTTATCTGAAAATGTAATTTTTTTCCTATTTAATCCTTATTTCATTCTCTCTTATATCTTATACTCATTATCTCTCATACTTTTTATCTATTCTTTCTCTTATACTCTTTTCATAAATAGGGGTATATATGAAAAAAAAAAATATAACATTTTTGACACACTTATTACTTTTAACTATCAATTCGTTTTGTATAATTAAAGAAAAAATTGTTTATAAATAGACCTGGAGAGAGTATAAAATTTAGATAATGGGATTAATTGTGTTGGTTTTTTCCCATTACACCCGTAACAAATAGGAAGAAGGCTCTCAAGTAGTGGAGCACTATAATTTAGACCACATTAATCTGGATCATGCTAGCTTGGTCGTATTATAGGAGTATAAAACTCTCATAGCAATATAAAAAACATCAAATTACCGACATAATTTCAATGTTCCGACGGAAATATTGACGGATTAGATATGAAAAAAGTATGTGGTAAATTGATTTGTCGACGGAATAAAACCGTCAAAAATTACCGATAGAAAAATTCTGTTGGTAATTACCAATGAAATTTTCGTACAAAATTTCTTGTCGGTAATTAAGGATGGATTTCTGACGGATTTTTGATAGAAATTTTCCGTCGGTAATTACGGACAGAATTTTTCCGTGGGTAATCCTTCAGTAATTTAATATTATTTTTTAAAAAAAATCTACGTGCGCCCTTAAAAGAGGCCATGTGGACATCACCAGAGGCCCTCCCATCGTCCGCCTGGCATCCGACCCCTGCGGCCCCCGAGCAGGGGTCACGTGTCCCTGTAACCTTGTGTCACATGTCTCTGTGAGATAATTGTTGATTGTTGATTTTTGTGACAAAGGTGGGATTCAAACCTTGGACCTCTGGTATGTGTTCTGATGCCTTTGCCAGTTGAATTGTTTTTACCTTACATTATTTATTCATATAATGATATATATATAATGTAATAATTAAAAAACAAACATAATATTAAGATAAATATATATAATATTAAATATATAATTATATATTTTATTTTTTATAATATAAAATATAAATTTTTTTAATTTCTTATTTCATTTAAATATTTCATATTAATATAAATATATATATATATATATTTCATTTTTATAATATAATATTTAAATTTTTTTAATTTCTTATTTCATTTAAATATTGGGAAAATCCCTAAAAAAGAACTTTTAAAATAGCAAAAGACGGAAAGGTGTTTCGAAATTCCATATTTCCATAAAAGTGCGAGTACTTGATCTGGGATATTGAAATTGTAGACAAAATGACGTGCGTAACCCTGGAAGTTTTAAAATTGAAAAACGTTGAGGAAATAAGAAGGGCGAAATTGCGCGAAAACTCTGTCGGGACTCTTCATCTTCTTCCGGCGTCGTCATTGTCGTTGGTGGAGCTTGTTTCCGTGGCGTTGAGAGAGGATAGTAGCAGCGACATTGTGCGGAAAATTTGGGGTGGATTTGAGGAGGAGCGAAGGCGAGAAGAGGTTGTGGTGAAAGGCATTCGACAGTTGCAGAGGCACCAGTTTGCGACTGCGAAATTTAGCTCCGGTGTTGAAGTTGGGTAAGTGATTGTGTTTAAAATTGTATTTCATTTTAACTTATCCACTTGATTAGAATGGGGCTTCAATGTCGTTGGGTTAAAATTAGTTTGGGAAATGTGGATAAAAGCTATGAAGTGGTGCGAAGTTGGGAATCGTTGAGGGGAAGTTGTGAAAATAAGTTGTTAAGTTGGGAAGTTTGAATTGCAACTTTTGAAATTTATAAACCGTTGAGACAGCATATGAATGCGTAAATTTGTGAAGTTGTGACAGGGTGTTCAGACGTAGGGAATTTTGATTTTATTGTTGTGAAAATCTTATACATACATTTGTGAATGGCTTAAGTGAAGTTGTGAAACAAAACCTCTGAAAACTGCATGTTAAGTTGTGAACACAAAAGAAGAATATGTGAAAACGGTAATGACACGTTGTGAAACAACATATGAAGTTGTGGATGTGAGTAGAAGTTGTGAAAGGGTTTGTAGATATAGGAATCGCCGATTTCACAGTAGTGAAAATGTTATGGATAGTGTGGATTGTTTTAAGTGAAGTGCTGAATCCTTAAGATAACATTTGAACATCGAATGTATCCTGTGAAAACATAATCGGAGTTTGTGAAAGCGTAATGAAAAGTTGGTAAATATGTGTAGAGGTCAATTTAGGCGAGGAAATTGTGAAATTCGTAGACGAACTTGTGAATCCTTATGTAGAAGTTGTGAATTTTTCTCCATAAGTTGTGAGACCTTATTTAACTGTGGGGAAATAGATATTTCCAATAGTTGTGGTTGTGATGGGAAGGTTGCAAAATGGTATGAGAAGTTGCGATGACATAGCTTAGATGTGTTAACTTGTCATGTACGAATAAAAATGTTATTAAATGTGCTGAAATCTATAGTTGATGAGTGTAAACTGAATTTTGTGCAGGTAAAATGAGATGGGGGGACACAAAGGTGAGACATCAAAGGCAGAACAAGTAAAGGCAACAAGTGGCAAAAGTAGAGAAGTAACGAAAGAAAGTGAAAAGTCTGAGGCAATAAAGGGCGATGGTGAACAGATTAAACCAGTGATGAGTGGGTTTATGGTGTTTAGAAACGAGTATGTGGCCAAGTTAGGGGAGAAGAAGAGAAGGATAGCAGATGAAAGTAGGTCGGCAGGGAAGGCATGGCGTGAGTTGCCAAAGGCGAAGAAGAAGGAGTACAATGATAAAGCTATGGAAGGATGGCCGAAAAGGGAGATGAGGAAAAAGGAACTGCCATTTCATACCCGCTGCTCACTGGGAGGATTTACATCGTTGGTGCAGTTTGTGAACGGTAAAGAACATTTGAAGGAGAGGGTTAAGAGAATAGGATTTGGAAACCTATTGAAGGTGCAATTGGACCGACTCCCCCGTGACCTGATTGTGTCCATGCTGAGAGCATATGACCCAGCAACACATCAATTCAGGATTAGGGGGAAGACAAAAGAAATAGAAGCATCAGATGTGCACAAGTTGCTCGGTATACCTCATTCAGGGGAGGAGGTGAAGGTGGATGTGGAGGATTCCAGTAGAAGATATCAGTGGTTGAAGAGGGAGTATGGGAGGAAGAAATATACGGACATTATGAAGCGCATAAAATCTGGGACAGCTGGCGATAAATTTGAGTTTATGTTTGTGCTATACAGTTTAGGGACTTTGTTATGCCCTACCTCGAGTGGGCTGATAAGTGACCGGATGTTGAGGGTTATGTTCTGCACAATGGACGGTTTTCAACATTATGACTGGGCAACATACATGATGAAAGACTTGTGGAAGGAAATGAGTGATTATGTGAAAGAGTACAGGGAGAAGAAGAAAAGAGAAGGGAGCAGCAACGTGGGTGGTTGCCTGTACTTACTCCTGGTATGTCACTGTTTACATTAAATGTGTAGCTATCATTCAAGCCGAAAATAATGATCCATATATTTTCTATGGTGCAGTTGTTCTTTGGGGAAAATTTCCCTTTGAAACAAAGTGTTCGCGAACAGTCCACCACACCGATTGAATTCTGGACAAAGGAAAAGATCAACGAAATGGTGAAGACTGAGAGGACGAGCAATATGGGAATTTTGTATAAAGGAAAAGGCTCTGAAGTTAGGGCAGGGAATGAGGACACAGATAATGTGCCATATTTAGACCCGGTATGTGTATGTGGAAGCTAATTTAAAATGCAAAAACGATTTAATCATGTAATTGACAAATTAAGTTGTGCTGTCACTGTAGGAATTGAAGGAGGTCTATGCGCGGTTGGTGAAAGTTATCGATGAAAACCGAAACAGACTTGTAAACGTGGTGGTGCAGGAGCTACTCAATGTCCAGCTCGCACGAGAGGCCAGGGACAAAGCACAATAAAACGGCCCTGGTGTGACAGTAGATGAGCAACATACAGATGAGGATGATGCGACAGATGCTTCTCACGACTCAGATTCTGATGATGCAGACGCAGAACCTTATCATGTTGATGACGACAAAGATGATGATGCAGAGGGAACTGAGGTGGCGGAAAAAGTCCCCACGGATGACCATGCAATTCAGAGGCCAACTCGAGTGCGGAGATCAAAGAGGCAGCCACTGCAAGCGATGACATGTCCATTTATACAGTTGGATGGGAGTCGAAAAAGGAAGACGCCAACGCATGATCAGAAAACGTTGTTCAACATAGTTTCCACAATGGCCAGAGGTCCTGAGGCTGAAGTGTAAGTATCAACGTCATGTGATTGAATGACTGTTATGCAGTTAGTATATTACCACAACACGGGAAGCGATGAACTAACTGGCATTGCATTTGAAATGTTTTTGTAGGCCGTTGGTTCAGATTTTGGATGAAGAACTGTGTCGAGACCAGTTGTATATGCTAGGGGGAATTCAAAGACTAAGTAATACGGTATGTATGGCTTACGTGGAGAATGGTTTCATTAAGTTATGGTGAATATTATATGTAGTTTATGCAATGGTTTCTTTGCTGCTGTATGTGATGTCGGTTGTGTGTAAGGCTTTAATGTATCACTTCAAGGTAGAGGGAGGACAGCCGAAGCGCCATATTTTTTATGCATGGTTCATGGTAATTACTCATTTGTTGTGTAGTGGAACAACATTTAATTTGACAAAATTATGTGCACATTAGTCAGGACTATGTGTTTTTATGCAGACAAAGTTGTTAGGTCACCCAATAGGGTGGAAAGTGTCTTCCGCGAGTAAAGAATTCTCTCCCAAAACTGTCGGTTACAATATAGGCGAGTGTGACTTGATAATGGGTCCGGCACTTGTCCGTGGCCACTGGTTCTGTGTTGCGTTAGAGACAAAGACTATGACCTTCTACGTGCTGGACTCAATGAAGCCTGATCTAGGCAGCAAGAAGACTACGAGGAAGGGTGGCGTGACAGACGATTACATATTTGTGTTAAACTTAATTGTAAGTTCACCTGACTCCACTGCTGTAGTTGAGGTGGTTTACTTCAGTTGACCCATATCGTAAGACGCATAAATGTTGTTTTTTCAGAGAGATAGGTTCGTTGACATCATGCACATTGTTAACCCGCATCTGGCTGGGAAGAAGAAGATGTCAGATATTGTGTGGCCTCCTGTTGTGCAACAGAATAATCTGTAAGCTTCTTCACATTCGCCTCTTACAATTTACCTTGCATTGTTTCGTTAAGTAACACAACATTTTCGTGTGGGTGAGAGTACAGGAGGGACTGTGGTGTTCATGTTATTATTTGGTTGAGCCAGGGGACCCCCGAAGGTGATTTCCATTACGAAAATGTAAGTGGTCCAGATTTCCCTCTGTTCGCATTCTTATTTACTTGTGATTTCCATTATGGTTTCCATTGAACCTTACACTGAGGGAATTACTTATTTGCAGGAACAAATTCAGCAATTGCGGAGCGACATTATGTGGTGGTTAGTTAATCATCCGCTGAATTTGTTGCGGGACACAGCTCTGGCCCTCATTCCCTCTGGACAAACGTCCAGCAAAAGACATGCTTGGTTATGTTCCCGCGATATAGTAATGTCAACACTTGTCCATGTAAAGTATTGTTAACGTCATAGAGTAATGTACGGTATAGTGCACTGACAGGACAGAACATGCAATTTAAGGTACATTAATGACAAATATGTTGCCATTGCGGGATGCAATGTTTCCCAGTTCACTCCTCTATCATGACCTTCTAAAACGTACTTGTATGCCACCAACAATATCTGTGTTCCCCTTTCGCAATGTAACTATGTCCTTGCCAGAGGCAGGTTAAAAATTTTTTTAAGAGAACTAATATCCCTAACAGAAAGGGCTGATGTAATGAGGCACAATGAATAATATGCAATTTAGGGTTGAATGATGCACACATTACATAAGGATACTACGCACGTGCGCCACTTCCATTTCCAACTGCCAATAAACTGATCAGCAGTGCTAACAATCCATAGTGAACAATGATGATGCACACATTACATAATGATTGTGTCCAGTCAATACACCCTGCTAACCAAGTGTGACACTTCCTTTTCCAACTGCCATTACTCTGATTATCTCTGGCCGCAACAAATCCATAGGCATATACACTATAGCGCGGTCATAACTTGATGTTACGTAGACAGTGCTTTGGTGTCTCTGAATTGTTGGCCATTGAGCAGTCGAGTTGATATCAGCACTGGACGGTAACAAGCGACTTATTGTTTAGAGCCTTGCGTTTCTTTCCACATCTCCACTCGACTTGAGGATTACAACTCGAGTTACTTGCATAATTGAACGATTTCCAGACAGTGCTTGCGTCAAGACTTAGCAGTACGGACTCGAGTTGTCCGATTACCAACTCAAGTTGTCATCATCACTGGAGGGTAACCCGATGGTGATAGTGAGAAGCGGCACCGAACTCGAGTTGAGTAGAAGGTCACTCGCCTCCGTTCTCGGATGACTTACGCAGCTCACCCGATTTTCCAGTTCACCAACTCGAGTTGTTGTCATCACTAGAGGGTAACCCGATGGTGATTGTGAGAACTGGCACAGAACTCGAGTTGCGTAGAAGGTCACTCGCCTCCGTTCTCGGATGACTTACGCAGCTCACTCGAGTTTCCAGTTGACCAACTCGAGTTGTCGTCATCACTGGAGGGTAACCCGATGGTGATTGTGAGAACCGGCACCGAACTCGAGTTGTGTAGAAGGTCACTCGCCTCGGTTCTTGGATGACTTACGCAGCTCACTCGAGTTTCCAGTTGACCAACTCGAGTTGTCGTCATCACTGGAGGGTCACCCGATGGTGATTGTGAGAAGCGGCACCGAACTCGAGTTGCGTAGAAGGTCACTCGCCGCCGTTCGTGGATGACTTACGAAGCTCACTCGAGTTTCCAGATGACCAACTCGAGTTGCCGTCATCACTGGAGGGTCACCCGATGGTGATTGTGAGAAGCGGCACCGAACTCGAGTTGCGTAGAAGGTCACTCGCCGCCGTTCGTGGATGACTTACGAAGCTCACTCGAGTTTCCAGATGACCAACTCGAGTTGCCGTCATCACTGGAGGGTCACCCGATGGTGATTGTGAGAAGCGGCACCGAACTCGAGTTCTCCGCGCCTACACACGATAACTGGCTGGTTACCCTTCAGTGATGCGCACAACTCGAGTTCTTCATGGCCCAACTCGAGTCCACACGTCGACTGATCATAGTTTCGCACTGGAGTGAGATATGTCCAACTCGAGTTCTCCTCGCTTACACACGATAACTGGCTGGTTACCCTCCAGTGATGCGTACAACTCGAGTTCGTCATGGCCCAACTCGAGTCCACATGTCGACTGATCATAGTTTCGCACTGGAGTGAGATATGTCCAACTCGAGTTCTCCTAGCCTACACACGATAACTGGCTGGTTACCCTCCAGTGATGCGTACAACTCGAGTTCGTCATGGCCCAACTCGAGTCCACACGTCGACTGATCATAGTTTCGCACTGGAGTGAGCTTTGTCCAACTCGAGTTCTCCTCACCTACACATGATAACTGGCTGGTTACCCTCCAGTGATGCGTACAACTCGAGTTCGTCATGGCCCAACTCGAGTCCACACGTCGACTGATCATAGATTCGCACTGGAGTGAGCTTTGTCCAACTCGAGTTCTCCTCTCCTACACACGATAACTGGCTGGTTACCCTCCAGTGATGCGTACAACTCGAGTTTCTATTCCATCAAACTCGAGTTATCACTTACTCTTATCATATTCATAACAAGATCATACCTTTTCGTGAGCAAAGAAAGTTTGAATAAACAGTCGGTAGCATCAATAGGCATGGGCCTGCTTTTCCCATCGCCATCCAAATAGCAGATTGTATTACCACAAGTCTTTAAAATATAAATTGGGACATCAAGTGTTGTTGTTATTAACAAATTATCTCCGTTTGTAAGAAGAAATTTGATGTGATTTAAAGTTGTGTAAAAAAAACACCATTGTCATCCCACCCTCCACCTGTGGAACGGATTGTCTCAAGCAGGGTACATTGATGCACAAACAATATACTTCACTGTCTACTAACATTGGCTTACATGAACACAGATCTTCTTGGTGTTGTGGTGAAGTATATTTGCAGAAGGTCATGAACACAGATCTTTTTAGTGGTATAGGTGTTGTGGTGAAGTATATTTCAGAAGGTCATGAACACAGATCTTTTTGGTGGTATAGGTGCTGTGGTGAAGTATATTTCAGAAGGTCATGAACACAGATCTTTTTGGTGGTATAGGTGCTGTGGTGAAGTATATTTCAGAAGGTCATGAACACAGATCTTTTTGGTGGTATAGGTGTTGTGGTGAAGTATATTTCAGAAGGTCATGAACACAGATCTTTTTGGTGGTATCGGTGTTGTGGTGAAGTATATTTCAGAAGGTCATGAACACAGATCTTTTTGGTGGTATCGGTGTTGTGGTGAAGTATATTTCAGAAGGTCATGAACACAGATCTTCTTGGTGGCATGGGTGCTGTGGTGAGGTATGTCTTAGAAGGTCATGATAGGAGATGTTTATGGTGGTATAGATGCTGTGGTCACGTATGTCTTACAAGGTCATGATAGCAGATCTTTTTGGTGGCATATCTCCTGTGGTGAAGTATGTTTTAGAAGGTCATGATAGGTGATGTTTATGGTGGTATAGATGCTGTGGTCACGTATGTCTTACAAGGTCATGATAGCAGATCTTTTTGGTGGCATATCTCCTGTGGTGAAGTATGTTTTAGAAGGTCATGATAGGAGATGTTTATGGTGGTATAGATGCTGTGGTCACGTATGTCTTAGAAGGTCATGATAGCATATCTTTTTGGTGGCATATCTCCTATGGTGAAGTATATTTTAGAAGGTCATGATAGGAGATGTTTATGGTGGTATAGATGCTGTGGTGAAGTATGTTTTAGAAGGTCATGATAGCAGCCCTTTTTGTTTTTGGTGGCATAGGTGTTGTGGTCAAGTATGTCTTACAAGGTCATGATACGAGATGTTTATGGTGGTATAGATGCTGTGGTGAGGTATGTTTTAGAAGGTCATGATAGGAGATGTTTATGGTGGTATAGATGCTGTGGTGAAGTATGTTTTAGAAGGTCATGATAGCAGCCCTTTTTGTTTTTGGTGGCATAGGTGTTGTGGTCAAGTATGTCTTAGAAGGTCATGATGGGAGATGTTTTTGGTGGCATAGATGCTGTGGTCAAGTATGTCTTACAAGGTCATGATAGGAGATGTTTTTGGTGGTATAGATGCTGTGGTCAAGTATGTCTTAGAAGGTCATGATAGGAGATATTTATGGTGGTATACATGCTGTGGTCAAGTATGTCTTAGAAGGTCATGATAGGATATGTTTATGGTGGTATACATGCTGTGGTCAAGTATGTCTTAGAAGGTCATGATAGCAGCTCTTTTTGGTGGCATAGATGCTGTGGTCAAGTATGTCTTACAAGGTCATGATAGGAGATGTTTATGGTGGTATAGATGCTGTGGTCAAGTATGTCTTAGAAGGTGATGATAGCAGATCTTTTTGGTGGCATATCTGCTGTGGTAAACTATATGTTAGAAGGTCATTAACACAGATCTGAAGCAGGGTACATTGATGCACAAACAATATACTTCACAAAGCCTATATCAGCAAGAAGTATCATCTGCGGAACATCATTATATGTACATCACTCATTAATCACCAGTTTATTGTGTACTAACATTGGTTACATGAATGAACATCTTTTTGGTGGCATAGATGGTGTGGTCAAGTATATCAGTATGTCTTATAAGGTGATGATATTTTGGTGCCATAGATGCTGGGGTCAACTATGTCTTACAACATGAGAGCACCAGCATTCCAACCAACTGATAAAAACTAGATAATACAGAGCAGTCAGATAAACTATACATTTGTATTTCCACATTGATTACAACTTGAGAAATAGTTGCCAAACTATACATAATCAACACTATACTTGTGTATAAAAGCAGTGGCTACTTACATAAACTTTCAACTTTCAGTGACAACATAACATGAAGATCTTACTGCTTCTTAATGTTTTTTTGTCACTGACATGACACTACATACATTACATATAAAAATTGCTTCCCCTGCACCCCATCCCTTCATTCCAAAAACCATTGAAGGGTCAAACGAAAACATATATACAACATAAAAGATGAAGCATCAAAGATGATCATTAGAGTTCAACATGGGTTGGGATTTTTGCACGTCCTTCTTGTGTGTCCTGCTTCATGGCACCGTGTACAATGGTAGATCTTTCTATTTTGGAACTGTGATTCCTGCCTCCTTACTCTTGGTCTTCCAGGAGGTCGACTTGTGATTGGAGGGTGGAGGAACGTAGCTTCAGACATGTTTTCCATGTGATAATCCCTATAATCATTGACGTTCGGCATGTCTATTGTCACAACCGAAATCATGTTGTGCTGGTAGATCCGTTGCTGAGCTTCTATCTTATAACAATCCTCAACATAATCGTAGATGTTGCCGTGCACAACCTTGACAGCTGCACACGCATGTGTGCATGGAATCCCACTCATCTGCCATGCCCCACAACTACATTGTCGTGATCGCAAGTTAACCCCATGGTCTCCACGTACTGTATGCACACTGAATCTACCCTGCCCATAATCTTCACACCACATATGCTCACATCCACTCACATTTTCCATAACCTTTGCATCTATATTTGGTCCAACACAATTCTTCCACTTGTTCATTGCCACATAAGAGGCATGCATCTTCTTTGCTACTTTCTCGCGATGTGCGTGAATTAATTGGGCTACATTATACTTCCTCTCCTTCACCATCCATGCATTGAATGACTCGGCGATATTGGTTGTTATGTTATCCCATCGTTTGTATGGGAACTTGCTAAGAGCCCACCTATCAACGTCACCATGATTGTTAATCCATTCATATAACTCTTGACAGTGCTCCCGCATCTTTTCCATTGCTTTATCAAAGTCATCAACACGCCTTGCATATGCAATCTTGTCAAGAAGCATCAGTCCATCCTCCTTTGACCGGTTACTGGTCTTTCTCTTGCCCCTGTTTATTTTCAGTATCTCTGCACTGAAGTTCTCCTTCACATGTCTATAACAGAATGCATGACGATGCCCTCCAAATATTGCTGCCACAGCACCTATTATGGCATTGTGACGATCTGACACAATTGTCAAGTCCATAGAACCAACAATCCTTTTAATCATATGTATGAACCAAGTCCAATCGTCCAGTGTCTCTCCCTTCACAATTGCTATGGCAAACGGCAACAGCTCATTATCCGCATCATAGGCTGAAGCTGCAAGTAGAGTCCCCTTATAAGGCCCACTTAAATGAGTTCCATCAACATATAGTAGATGCCTTGCACCCCCCATGAAACCCTGTACACATGACCCATATGCAATGAAAACTCTTTCAAACCTGCAACCATCTGCTACCCATTCAGCAACTGTATTAGCATCAGTTTCTTTCAACCTTTGGCATATCCATGGGATTAACATGTATGATTATTCCGGTCTTCCATGTATGTCTTCCATTGCCTTTTCCTTTGCCCTATATGCCTGTTTATATGTTAGCTTCACACCATACTCCCTTTGCAGTGTCTTCATAATCTCAGTTGGACGCTTCTCGGTGTGATTCCTAATCTCGTCAATTATTATTGATGATGTCAAAGTAGATCTTGCACCATGGCCGCTCACTTGCAAATGATCTTGAGCTGAATGAACATGATCTTTGATGAATTTTGTCACACACAGTATTCCAGAAGTCCTGCCCACTGCAGACGCACATAATTTCCAAGGACAACCCTCTACTTTACACGTGACATACATCTTGTCCTTGCTATTCCTATAATATTTATACATGAACTTATGTGCAATGCTATACTTGTACAAGGCTTCTCTTAATGCATCGGCATGAGGAAAATGCTGCCCCACCCCGGAAATTAATCCTGACCATTTCAAATAGCTAGTGTCACTCAAATTTTTCTGATGTGTCTCATAAGTTATACACCCACCACCAATTTCAAATGACACAGCCTCAAGATCATTGCCATGTGTCATGGGAGATACCTCTGCTTCCGGTGACCGTTCCAATAATCTCTGGCTCCTGCATACAACAATTACAACACTTTATAACTTATTATCAGCTTGGGAATGAACAAAATATTACTAACTTACACATGTGCATTATTCATTGGCAAGGATTCATTGCCATTCTCTATATTGGCTACAAACACATGCGCACTGCTTTCATTGAACCGAAAAAGGTTTTCAATTTCATTATCATTGTCAAGCTCAATTAATGTCTCATCAAACATTACTGTGTATTTAATGTCACAACTGCTCCCTTCATAACCTGTCAATGTTGATATAATTTCTCTTAAATCTTCCATTCTTATCCCATCTTTTAGTACCTTTACCCTCACACTACCTCCGAAATATTTAACTTCACCGTCATTATTATGTTCAAATTTCCCCTCTACGTGGAAATAACAAAACAACTCCTTTGCACAGCTTGAACCAATATTACCATCCATTTTTTTACGCTTCCTGCAACAAATAAATAACACTTAGTTAGTTGACAAACACAAAACTACATGAGTACCTCAATCTTTCACAAATCTATATTAGGGTTTTTCAACTTCATATTAATCATTTCTTAAAAAATCCACCCCATTTATTCTCTTCAACCACAACCCTGAAAGTAACCATCCCAACCTCCTCCCCGATTCAGGCATCATCTGCATTTTTCGCCATACCACTCTTCAACATTCACGTCCTTCAAACCCAAATACCCCGCAAAGTTTCCCACCCAAATGAAGACGAAAATGGTTTTGCTTCAGCTCGACCACAGGGGGAAGAACATTGTCGACTAATGAAGTACATACCTCACTGCTGTTTGTATCGCCTCCCACGTACGTTCTCGCGCGATGACGCTCTCCCTGTTTCGCGTCACCTTCTTTTGTCATCAACTTCTTTTCTTTCATCATCAGAGGACAAATTTGTCATTTTACGTTCAATTCTAATATTCCAGTTAACGTACTCGTACTGATACGGGATATTATATTTCCGCGCACGTCTCCGTCTTTTAACAATTTAAAGGTTCTTTTTGAGGGATTTTCCCTTAAATATTTAATATTAATATAAATATATATAATATTAAATATATTTATATATAATTATATTTTTTGTTTTTATAGTATAAAATTTAAAATTTTTAATTGCTTATTTCATTTAAAATTTTTATTATTAATATTATATTTATTTAATATATTATATTAAATATTAATTTTATGATATTTAAATTTTTTATTTGTTATAGATTATTTTTATTTTTATTATTTTATATAAATTATTAAAATATAATAAAAAATTATTAATTTTACCCACGGAATTCCATCGGTAATTCCTCACTAAAATTACTCACGGAATTCTGTAGGTAAAACATTTGTAATTACTGATAGAAAAAATTTTGTGGGTCAGAAATTAGAGACGGAATTTTTTTCCATCAGTAATTCTGTCGGAAAATTTATTTTTGGACAAAATTTTCTGACAAAATTTATGGACGAAATTTTTTTGTCAAAAATTTGTCGGTAATTTTTCCGATGGAAAATCCATTGGTAATCCATCATAAATTATCAACAAAAATAATTCTGTCAGTAATAGCAAGTTTTTTTTGTAGTGTAGCAATAATTTTTTATGTGCAAAATTTAAATTTAGACTATATATTTAAGTAAAACGGGTTTGGATTCTTTCATAATCTTTTTTTTCCTTTTCTTCTCAGAATCTTGTCTCTGCTGTCAGATTTAAAAAAATAGATGGGTCAGATTTAATATTTTATAAAACTATTATTTTAAACATAAATAGATAAACTTAAACATTTAAAACATGATCTACACAATTCATAACTACAATATAAACAAAATTAATAAAAAAATTAATTTATAAAACACTATAATCATAGTTTTAGAAAATATTAACTTAAAACCATTCATTTTTTCATCTAATGGTGGAGATGAAATTCTGAAAAGAAAAGGAGAAAAATGACTTTGAGGATATCTGCTCCCAAGTAAAACATGGATCAGACTATTCGGATGAGTTTTTGTGAAATATTAATATATAGTAATTAATCCCCCTTATATTTCAAAAATTTAGAACATATATATATATATATATATGAGTGTAAATATATTCTTTTAATGTAACATCAAATATGTGTGTGTGTGTGTGTGTGTGTGTGTGTCTGAGCTACACTTAAATATAAGATTCAATCTATAGAGCTACAGTGAAGCTTATAACTATTGTAGTACCCTGTTGTGCTTAATCATGTTAGATATTCTAGCGTGCCTTAGACTATTCTAATAACTTATTCCACCAACAATCTTAAGAATTAAACATATCATTTTTAACTTATTTCGCAAAAAAAAAAAAATCTTAGGTATTATGTAGACGCATCATTCATATAATCATAAAGTAGAATTAAAGCAGAATTACAAGGAAAAAAAGCCAGCAAAAGTTTGTTAGGTTAATAAAGATTTGACTCATAATCTATACGGCCGTGGGTTTAAATCTCCACGATCTATAAGTATTCTTTAATCCTAGACGTATGTCCTGAATCCTGATCCTAACAGACCGAACTTATCTAAACTTGTTAGATTAAGAAAAAAGTATATCAAACCCAACAAAGAGTTGGTGCTGACTATGTTTCAAAAAGTGTGAAAAGATGACCATTATGGTGAGCCTATTGACAATGCTAATTATGAATTGGAATGAAGTGGGAGATTACTAAATAAATCACATAAACTCGTATTATAGTATGATGGTGACTACTGATAAATAATTTGAGTAAAATAGAAGCAACGCTTGACAAAGTCTTTTTCAAATACCTCACTATATACACAGATATATCGAATGCATCAACGTCAATAAAAATTTAGTGAATACTAAATTATGCTATTAAATAATATATAGTTGCATAACTTAATTTTTATTTTTTTTTCTTTTTTTTTTTCCAGTTATAACTTAATTATTTCTAACTTATATACTTTATTAATTTGTGCAATCCAAGTGTGACTCATTTAATTTAATACACACATTATTAAGATCAGCCATGAAATTTGTCCTATATCGGTTAAGATTGTATCCTGTGTGGCCCACCTGAGTCACAAAGAAATTAACCATCTCTTCTTTCTTTCTATGGCTTGCTTTTCTTCCTCTTCCTCTTCTAATCCCTTCCTCTTTTCTACTCTTTCTCTGGTTTGCTTCTTCTTCTTATTTTCTGAGAAGGAAAGCTTTGTTTCTGCAATAAGATCAGAAGAAGACGGTAGTGAGCTTCAACATAACACTCATAATCGTACGTGTCTCTCTCAGCTCTCTCTTTCCTTCTTCCTCTTGCAGCTCTCCTCCTCAAGGTTCATTTTTATCTTCCATTAATTTCTCTCTGATGATGTGGTCACCATATGAATTTTTAATTGACATCAATTTATTTACATGCTTGGTGATTGATTTTTATAATACCAATACTCTGCATGATCGGTCTTCACAATTTAACCGAAAATATATATTGAGTTAAATGACATTAGTGTTAGAAGTGGCACCCAAAGAAATGAAAAAAAAAAAAGTGATAACTCAAGTTATTTAGTGATCATAAACGATGAACAGGCGTACATAGGAATGGATCCTTGGAAGTGGTACACAAGCATGGGCCATGTTCAAAGCTGAAGCAACCCTCTTCTTCATCTTCACCATCTCCTTTCATTATACCGCACAGTGAGATATTGAAGCATGACGAAGCCAGAGTTAGGGCAATCTAGTCCAAACTTTCCAAAACACATCAGAACCATCAACACCAAGAATTAGTAGAGACTTCAAAGAAGGGATCGGACGGAACTCAGCTTCCGGCGAAGTCCGGCATCCCTCTCGGGGCGGGGAACTACTACATCACAGTGGGGCTGGGAAGCCCTAAGAGAGATCTATCTCTCATCTTCGACACAGGCAGCGACCTCACTTGAACTCAGTGTAAGCCCTGTGCTCGCTCTTGCTATTCCCAGAAGGAACCAATCTTCAACCCTTCTCAATCTTCTTCTTACTCCAACATCTCTTGCTCTTTTTCCCAGTGTTCCCAGCTTGTCTCTGCCACAGGTATGTGTGTATATATATTATCTTTCTTCTTCATTTACTCTCTCCATCTCTTAAGTTTACTTTTTTTTGAAAAAATTAAAAAAAGCTAAATCAACTGTATTTAAATATTTATATTTATTATTTTTTTCTAACTAAATTATTTGATTTATAAATTGATATGTAATATAATGATACACAATACTATAATTAATTTATTTATTTAGTTTTCTTAATCTCTCTAAAAAATTTAAAAAAAAAAAAAAGAACGGGCTCTTATATCAAGTCTAGGGTGGTAATACATTTCATCTCTTACATCTGCATATATCGATAGGAATTAAGCCAGCGTGTTCGAAAGCGACGAGGGCTTGCATATACGATGTTCAATATGGTGATGGATCCTTGTCCGCCGGCTACTTTGCTAAGGAAAAACTAACCGTTTCTCCGACTGACGTCTTTGACGACTTCTTCTTCGGCTGCGGTCAGAACAACCAAGGACTCTTCCGCGGCATCGCCAGATTGTTAGGTCTTGGTCTCAACGTTGTCTCTTCGTCGAACAAACTGCCGGAAAGTACCGGAAAATGTTCTCCTATTGCCTCCCCTCCAGCTCAAATAATGTTGGTTACATCGCCTTCGGCGGTGGCAGCAGAGGCTCATCCCGCAACATCAAATTCACTCCGTTGTCTTCTATCTCTCGTGGCTCCTCCTTCTACGGCCTTGACTTCGCCGGAATAACCGTCGCTGGTATCAATCTCCAAATCTCCGCCTCCGTGTTCTCCTCCGGCACAATCATTGACTCCGGCACCATCATCACCCAGCTCCCTTCGGCGGCGTATGGTCCCCTGAGAGACGCGTTCCGAAAAAAGATGTCAAGGTACCCGAAGCCGGATCCGTTGTCGATACTGGACATGTGCTACAACCTGAAAGGTTACGAAGTTGTTGACAGTCCAACGATATCGTTGTCGTTCGGAGGTGGGGTGACCGTGGAGGTGGACGTAACCGGAGTTTTGTTTGTAGCAAGTGAAGAACAGATGTGTTTGGCGTTTGCGGCAAATAAAGATAATGGAGATGTGGCTATTATTGGAAATCAACAGCAGAAAACACTAGAGGTAGTGTACGATGTTGCTGGTGAAAAGATAGGATTTAGACCTCGTGCTTGCAAGTGAATGATGTTTGATTTTCTCCACTCAAGTAAAATGATCTTGGAGAAATTAAAGAAAATGGACCGAAGTATGTTATAAATAAGATATAAAAGCATTAGTAAGAATGTGCTTATCTTATGTGTCCATTTATATTCAAATTGATCACTTGCTTCTTTTCTGTTTTTTTTAAAAGTAAAGTCTTGTGTTAAATACTACCTCTAATCCTAAATATAAGACAGAGTTAAATTTTTTTTTGGATAGATTAAGGAATCTAAATAAGTTACTTAATCATATTATATGTTATGTATCCTTTGATTATATATATATATATATATGTTTATAAGCTATGAAAAATAGTCTGGAGAAAAAAATGACAAATATAAATATTTTAAAATAAATTAATTAGTTTTCTTAATATCTTCAAAAAAATCAACTCTATCTTATATTTAGGACCGAAGAGATTCTATATGTATTGAACTAATTTAGTTTGGTATAAGTGCATCCAGAAAATGTTTTGAGAAGATCCACTATTAGTTCTGATTTGGGTTTAACAAAAAGTTCAGTCCGCTGCTAGTAACACCGGATGTGGGTGGATTAATCCAAAAAAGGGGTCAATTTTATACACCTTTTCAAACTAATGTTTATTTAAATCTAAAGGTTCTTTTTTGCCTGAATTATGAATGACTACAAAATGGCATTATGATTGGACTCGAGAGGACAATTTTATCACGTCGCGGAGAAAAGCAAATAAAAGATTTTGGAATAAGAATTTCTTTTGCAAGTAGATTTACTTGTGAGTTTGTATTCTAAATAGAATACAGTGAGATCGCAAGAGTTTCATCATCTCTTAGAGAGCTTTTATAGCTAAGGATCTAGAAAGAAGTTCCTTTAAGAGTTTAGCTGATCAAGATTCTTATATCTTTTGGGTTTTATTATACAATTCCTGCATCAATTGATGATCTAATCAATAAGTCTACAGTATGCTTGAAGACCTACAAAAGTATTTTTTATGTTTGAAAAATAAATCTAGCACATTTCGTTTCTTAATATATTTCCAATTAAGTGCAACGCAGTATAGGCCAACTACAAGAATGATCTATAATAGAGTATGCACATATTATTTTAGTTTTTTAGAAGTGTTTTTATGATTTATGAGGAAGTATATGAAAAAAATTTTATTTTGGCTTAAAGAAAAATACTTAAAAAATCACTTTTTTTCACCTTCCCATACAAGCACTACGTGACGTAACACAACATATATAAACAAAAATATTTTTATTTATACTCACATGCAATAGCAGCCTAGAGTACGTACATTTTCTTTTAATTTCTAAACTTTTGAAATATGTGGGGACGGACTTGTTAGATATTTGTGTATATAAAGGAGTATTTCAAAATATAAATCTACATTGAGTTGTACTAGCTATTTCTAAATTAAAAACGACTTATTTTATGTACTTCGATTATGCAATGCAAGAGTGATGAGACTCTTGCCTAATTTAATATTTTTTCGGTCCTTTATGTAAAATCTAATTAAAGAGTTGATGTTAGTTTTAAATGTAAGCCATATTTTTTATATTTTTTAATTTTTTTTTCCTAATTTACCTCTGTTGATATTCTCTTAATAATAATCAGAAAAAAAGAAATGGAATAAATTAAGAAAGATTATTAGAGTATTTTAAAAAATATTTGTCATATTAACTAATTTTCTTAACGTAGTCAAATTAGTAAATAGGTGAGTGTTAATATTAATATAATATGACCAGCCATGACATTTAGCCGATGAATTAAATCCAACCATCCCGACAAAGTGTGTATTCTCACTACTATAAAAAATGTTTTTAATATCCCTCTTTTAGGCCTTTTAATGTCTGAAAATAATGGAATATCTATATGAGCGATGTAGTAAAAAATGGCAATTATGTCAGTAAAAAGTTAGGATGCCTAAAGTTTGGACTTTAAACGTCCCAATTTTAAATTTGGGACATCTAAAGCTCACAGTTTAGGTGTCCCAAATTTAAAATTGGGACGTATAAAGTGCCACACTGGCACTTTACACATCCTTTTTTAAAATAGGGACGCTTAAAGTCTAGACTTTAGGTGTCCAAATTTTAAAATTGAGACATCTAAAGTGATTTTTTTAAATATTTATATTACAGATTTGGACTTGTGTTTAAAACCAGAAATTACAGATCATCGTCAATAAAATTATACATCTAGTATCTCAACTCCAGATCCAAAATCTACATAATAATAATTCTAAAGTTGAAATCTCATAGCAGGAGATGACAATAATAAAAGGAATAAGTTGCAAAAAACTCATTTGCTTCTATTATTGAAATTCATTTTCTCATAATAGTGAATAGAGAAGATCGACAGCAGGGAGAAATGAACCTTGTCTTCTCAATGGGAACTTGGGCCATGAAGCATATTTCAGAGTCTTGATCTGCAAGCCATTACAACACGAGTTAGAAGATAAAATAGAAGGAAACCCAAAAGAAAAAAGAGAACGAAGATAAAATGATAAAACATGATAAGAAAGCAGAACAGATCTGAAGGTGAAAAAAAGAGATAAAAAGGAAGAAACAAGAGTAAAAAAAGCATATAAAGAAGAATAAGTAAGAGTTAAAAGGCGTGGTGGTAGTGATTCTTCTTGTGCTGGTAGTTGTTCCATTTAAATCAAGAAGAAGAGAAATATGAGCGTAAGAGTGTAAAACTAACAAAAAAAGAGAAAGTTAAATTTAAATTGTTCTTAACGTCCCAAATTTAATTTAGGGACGCCTAAAGTTCCTTCCTAAAAGGTTTAGATGTCCCAAAAATATTTAGGACGTCTAAAATAGACTTTAGGCGTCCCAAAAATTTTTGGGACGCCAAATATATTAGGGCGTCCCTAATTATTATTTGGTTTCCCTCATTTCAAATCAAGGATGCCAAAATATATTTGGCATCCCTCATTTCATTTTAGGCATCCCAAATATTTTTAGGATGCCTAAACCTTTTAGAAAGGAAATTTAGATGTTCTAAATTTTATTTAGGAAGCCTAAACTAAATTTTAGACGTCCCAATTTTAAATTGGGACGTCTAAAGTTTCTCATATTTGTAAAAATGTCACCGCCTTTATTTCTTACTTCCCTTTTTTAAAAAGGGACGTCCTTTAGGGTAATAATATCATTATTCTATAGTAGTGTTTATGTGACCTCCTGAATCACAGAAAAAAAAACTATCTTTCATTATCTCCTCTCTTTCAATGGCTTCTTCAACTAATCCATTCCTCTTTGCCTTTCTTTGTTTGGTTTTCTTTATCTTCTTATTTTTTTTCGAGAACAAAAGCCTTGTTTTAGCAATAAGAGAAGAAGAAGGCAGTGGCGAGCTTCAACATAATACTCATCATCGAGTCTCTCTCAACTCTCTCTTTCCTTCTTCTTCTTCTTGCATATCTCCTCCTCAAGGTTCTTTCTCTCTTCCATGCATCTCTCTGATCTCTCTCTTTCTATTATAATATGTAGAATATTTATGTACATACAAGATAATGAGTTGAATATATTTGATACGATGAATAGGCAAGGTAGAAAGGGATCGTTAAAAGTGGTACACAAGAACGGGCCATGTTCAGAGCTGAAGCTACCTTCATCTTCATTTTCACCATTCATTATTCCGAACAGTGAAATCTTGAAGCATGACAAAGCCATAGTTAGGGCAATGCGATCCAAGCTTTCCAAAACAAATAAGAACCACCACCAAGAAGAAGTAGTGACTTCAAAGAAGGGGTTGGACTGGATTCAGCTTCTGGCCAACTCCGGCATCCTTGCGGGATCGGGGACTATGATGTCATGGTGGGGCTGGGAAGCCCCAAGAGAGACCAGTCTCTCATCTTTGACACAAGCAGTGACATCACTTGGACAGATTGTAAGCCTTGTGCTTGCTCTTGCTATTCCCAAAAGGAACCAGTCTTCGACCCTTCAAAGTCATTTTCCTACTCTAAAATTACTTACTATTCTTCCCTTTATTCTGGCTCTTCCTTGGGATGCTATGTTCCAAAGACTACTTGCGTCTACATCGTTCGATATTGTAATTGGTTTGGAGCCAAATCAAGAGAAATAGAGAGAGAGAGGAAGGAAATAGTGCAAGCCAAATGGAAGGTGAAAAGATGCTTTATTACTTTACATCTAGTCTATTTATACACTAAGATATATAACAAATTATGTACATGTGTACAGAAACTAAAACTAATTTATATTACATGAGTTAGCTTAAATCAATTTTCTCTAACTACATCCCTCGTCACCCCCCCCAAACTGGAGTATGTAGATTAATCATGCCCGGCTTGAAAACATTAGAATGAAAAAAATCTGGACTGTAGAGGTTTTGTGAATATATTAGCAACTTGCTCAACAGACCGAACAGGAAGTAAACGCACCAGTCCAGATTGAAGCTTTTCAGGAACAAGATGACAATCGATCTCAATATGTTTAGTTCGCTCATAGAAAGTGGGATTTGCTGCAATTTGAAGAGCATACTGATTATCACAATAAATGACAGCAGATTTTGTATGAGGAATATGAGGATTGCGAAGAATATAAAGCAACCATTGTATCTCACAAATTTTACTAGCCAAAGCACAGTATTTGGCTTGAGAAAAAGATGTCGAAAGAATAGATTGTTTCTTGGATTTCCAAGAAATTAATGCACTATCTAGAAAAAAGCAAAATCCAGTGACAGACCGACAGGAATCAATATAGCCAGCACAAGCAGAGTCATTATATGCCTTAAGCTAATTATTAGATGTAGATGGGATGGAAAGGCCTTGTGTAAGAGCACTCTTAAGATAACATAGAACCCGATGAGCAAATTTGAGATGGATATCAGTTGGAGAATCCATGAACTGACTTAGTTGTTGGACAACAAAAGAAAGATCCGGCCTTGTGATTGTGAGATAGAGAAGGAGGCCAATGAGGGTTCTATATAAAGGAGTACCACCATCCTTAGAAAGTTTAAGATGATGAGCCATAGGTGAGGAAGCCGGCTTAAAACCTAAGAATCTAGTGTGCGAAAGCAATTTAAGAGCAAATTTATGCTGACAAAATGAAATTCTAGAGGAATTGCGAGCAATTTCAAGGCCAAGAAAGTATTTAAGGTTACCAAGATCTTTAATCGTGTAAGTAGAATCAAGTGTAGAATTAATATGCTATATTTCAGATAAATCATTCCTAGTCAACAGTATATCATCAACATATACCAAGAGCATAGTAAATGATGAACTAGAGGCCTTGACAAATAAAGAGTAATTAGCAATAGATGATTTATAATCAAACGAAATAAGAGAAGAAGACATTTTCTGAAAACACTGCCTACTTGCTTGCTTTAAACTGTAAAGTGATTTTTGAAGTTTACAAACAAGGTTTGGAGCAGGAGAGATAAAACCTGGAGGCAGCTGCATGGAAACTTCCTCATGGAGATCACCATGAAGTAAGGCATTATTAACATCTAATTGCTGTAAATGCCAACCATTAGTGGGTGCAAGAGCAAGAAGTACCCGAACTATAGTTATTTTAGCTATTGGAGAAAAATTATCAATATAATCCAATCCTTTAACTTGGGTATACCCTTTGGCAACAAGACGGGCTTTATGATGATCCGAAGTGTCATCAGATTTAAGTTTGGTCTTGAAGACCCATTTGCATCCAATAGGTTGTTTGCCGGGGGGAAGAGGTGTAAGAACCAAGGTATTATTAAGTTTCAAAGCTCGAATCTCAGCATCTATGGCGTCACACCAGTCCTTAAATTTCATAGCTTGGGCATATGTGTTTGGTTCAGGAACAGTAGAAAGGTGTATTGGATGGTGTGGTTGGGCGTTTCATACTGTTTAACAAGCATGACTAGCTTGTGTGATTAATTTCTTACAATGTGAGTGACCCTCCTCAAATTTATAACAACTTGAAGTTATTTACTTTTAATTTATGTGGTTGGAAATTTCTATTCATGCCATATATATAACGACAACGTTCATCTCCTTTCTTCTTCTTCCTCAATATATAGATGAATATGAATGACGCTGAATAGGCTGAATTTCTTTGTCATTATTTAATGGACCCATAAACACGGCTTCAATTTGATGGATCAGAATTAGAATAATAGGCATTAATATAATTCCAAAATTTTCTTTTTATAGACAACGCACGTGCATGAGTTGGATTAGCTGAGGAATATCTATCTCTGGTTTGACTAGGCAAGTGTGGAATATAACTAGGGTTTGCTGTCAATTAGTCATAACCCATAACGAGGGCTATATATTATTCTACACGTAATTGTTGGCCATTCCATGCTGCTTTTTATGAGATAGATGTAGGAAATGTCTCAAATGTTTTTTGGGAAAATGTCAGCTAGGTCCCAAGGTATAGAAATAATCTTAAAAAACTCCCTTTGTAAATTCCAAGGTCAGAAAAGTCCTTAGGGACTTTTTTGACATCAATTCCCTATGAACAATTACAAAAATAACCCCCACTCCATCTAAGAAAAGAAAACGCACAGAGGAGAGGAGTGAAGCACATTTTGGTGATCAAGGCATTAAGGAAAAAGAGAAAAACGCACATGGACGAAGGGCGTAGGAGATGCAACATTGAAGGGATACAAAGTGGCGTTAATGTTCTTGGGAATCTCGTCTTCTTCATCGTCCATGTATGGGTTGCAAGGTACAGAAGCGAACTGAAAAAAAATTTTTCTGTGTAAAAATTAGTTAGATTGAGATTGAGGGGTTGGTTAAAGGTTGGATCTTGGGCTAAAAAATTGAGTAATTGGTAGGTGGTAGACAAGAAATACTAAGAATTTGGTAGACAAATGAGCTTGATCATTGAAGTTGAGATTTCACCTTGGGTGGGTTGTGTTTATGTTAGAGTGCTCTGTTTTTATGGCATGGTAACAAAGGAGCTGATGTATTTAAAATGAGAATGGTGAATGTAATTGGTATTCTTTGCTGGAAAAACACTGAAATGAACACAAAAAATTGTTGTAAATTTGTGCATATGAAGTTATAAATATTGCTATGGAAGTTGTTAATACGTACCGTAGCTGTGCTCTGTTTTTGGGCAAGAAAACATAGGTGTGAGTGTGGTTTGTGTTATTAGAAAATGCTGATATGATGAAAAAAAAGTGTTGTTAACGTGTTGTAAATTTGTGCATATGAAGTTGTAAATATTGCTGTGGAAGTTGTTAATACGTACTGTAGCTGTGCTTTATTTTTGGGCAAGAAAACAGAGGTTTGGCCTTATTTTTAGTGTGTTTAGTGTTATTAGAAAAAGCATATGTGTACAAATAAAACGTGTAGTTAACGTGTTGTTAATATGTGCATATGAAGTTGTAAATATTGCTTTGAAAGTTGTTAATATGTACCGTAGCTGTGCTCTATTTTTAGGGAAGCAAACAGAGGTTTGACCTTATTTTTAGTGTGTTTTGTGTTATTAGAAAAAGCACATGTGTATGAATAAAAAGTGTAGTTAATGTGTTGTTAATATGTGCATATGAAGTTGTAAATATTGCTTTGGAAGTTGTTAATACGAAGTTTGTGTTGCAGATTGACATGAAAGATGGGAAGTTGTTCAGGGAAGAATCTATTTTGTTTCTTTCATGAGGGGGAGTTTTTAAATGGTGGAGAAGATAAAATGCAACATGTTAGTGGTTTAGTAAGAACAAGATGCGTAAAGGAAGGCACAACATATGCGTAAATATAGCATAACATATTGTCAACAATCACAGAAGTGTCACCAAAGTGTTATGTATGTTGTAAACAATGAGAGAAGTGCCAAAAAAGTGGTGTGTATGTTGTAACTTCTTGCACAAGCTACTGCCCTGGTGCAATAGCTGGAAATAGTTGTAAACATAGCTTAAAGACTTGTTAAAATGACTTTAAGTGTTGTAAACGTAGCAGAATATGTTGTAAACATTGCACAGGCACGCTTTTTTTCTTACATGTTGTAAACATAACTTAATACGTTGTTAATATGACTTATGATGTTGTACATATAGCATAACATATTGTAAATGATGAGAGAAGTGCCAAAAAAGTGGTGTGTATGTTGTAGCTTCTTGCACAAGCTACTTCCCTGGTGTCACTGGTGAAAATAGTTGTAAAATTAGCTTAAAGACTTGTAAAAATAACTTAATGTGTTGTAAACGTAGCAATATGTGTTACAAACATTGCACAAGCATGTATTCCTTTTACATACTGTAAATGTAACTGAATACGTTGTTAATATGACTTATGATATTGTAAATACAGCATACCATATTGTGAACAATGACAGCATACCACGTTGTATACATGTTGTAAAAGTAACTGAATATATTATAAACGCTATTTGAGATTTTGAGAGTTGATGGGATAAGCACGCATCCAATGACCTTTGTGAAAACATAAAACCATCAAACAGTTGTTAAAATGACATCAACTGTTGTGAAAACATGCATATCCACTGGTAAACCATAAAAACAAAAAAAACCAATTTGGGGACCTTGTTGCCTAAATACGTTGGCCCTTTCACCTGTCAAATAACCTAATTAAACCACCAAAAAACATGTTGTGAACATATACATAATGTGTTGTTAATGTACACAACAACTAGCTTATACTACAAAATAACATCTCAAATGCTACATGTCTTTCTTCTTCTTCATTTGTTGGTTGCCAGTGAGAATGGACAGCACATCTCTATTTGCTTCCCCAAAAATAGAGTATTCCCTCTGTTTGCTTCCCCAAAAATAGAGCACATGTTCTGTACGTATTAACAACTTCCATAACAATATTTACAACTATATCTGCACAAATTTACAATACGTTAACAACACTTTTTTTTCATCATATCAGCATTTTCTAATAACACAAACCACACTCATACCTCTATTTGCTTCCCCAAAAACAGAGCACAGGGACAAACTTCGTATTAACAACTTCCACAGCAATATTTACAACTGCATCTGCACAAATTTACAACACGTTAACAACACTTTTTTTTCATCATATCAGTATCTTCTAATAACACAAATCACACTCACACCTCTGTTTGCTTCCCCAAAAACAGAGCATAAGGACAAACTTCGTATTAACAACTTCTACAGCAATATTTACAACTTCATATGCACAAATTTACAACACGTTAACAACACTTTTTTTTTCATCATATCAGATTTTCTAATAACACAAACCACACTCACACCTCTGTTTTCTTGCCCAAAAACAGAGCACAGCTACGGTACGTATTAACAACTTCCACAGCAATATTTACAACTTCATATGCACAAATTTACAACACGTTAACAACACTTTTGTTTCATCATATCATCATTTTCTAATAACACAAACCACACTCACACCTCTATTTTCTTGCCCAAAAACAGAGCACAGCTACGGTACGTATTAACAACTTCCACAGCAATATTTACAACTTCATATGCACAAATTTACAACAATTTTTTGTGTTCATTTCAGCGTTTTTCCAGCAAAGAATACCAATTACATTCACCATTCTCACTTTAAATACATCAGCTCCTCTGTTACCATGCCATAAAAACATAGCACTCTAATATAAACACAACCCACCCAAGGTGAAATCTCAACTTCAATGATCAAGCTCATTTGTCTACCAAATTTTTAGTATTTCTTGTCTACCACCTACCAATTACTCCATTTTTTAGCCTAAGATCCAACCTTTAACCAACCCCTCAATCTCAATCTAACTAATTTTTACACAGAAAAAAAACATTTTCAGTTCGATTCTGTACCTTGCAACCCATACATGGACGATGACAAAGACGAGATTCCCAAGAACATTAATGCCACTTTGTATCCCTTCAATGTTGCACCTCCTACGCCCTTCGTCCGTGTGTGTTTTTCTCTTTTTCCTTAATGCCTTGATCACAAAAACGTGCTTCACTCCTCTCCTTTGTGCGTTTTCTTTTCTTAGATGGAGTGAGGGTTATTTTTGTAATTGCTCATAAGAAATTGATATCAAAATAGTCCCTAGGGACTTTTCTGACCTTGGAATTTACAAAGGGAGTTTTTTGAGATTATTTCTGTACCTTAGGACCTAATTAACATTTTCCCATGTTTTTTCCTATAAACTCCTCTTTTTTTTTTTGACCAGTACTATAAACTCCTCATTTTATCCTCACTTTCGTACCAAAAATATATTACATTTAATTCCCATATTTCACAAATTTAGATTAAAACATTTAATATAACATATTCTTTTTCTTTCATATAATGCGGGTATTTTTAAAAATAAAAATTAATTTTTTACTTGTTTATTACACTTAACTTATTTTAACTAACTTTTTTTAACAATACAACTCAATTAATTCTATCTTATAGTAATAACTCCCTATTTTTAATATATTTGAGATATATTTTAACATAATTGAGAAATTATCAAAATTAATTTAAGATGATTTTTTTTGAAATTGTATAAGATATCAAGTTGGCATATTATCTTAGAGATTTGATTGTAAATTTATTATTTTAAATTAAGATCTAGATAAACTAAAAAATAAATAATTAAAGTTAAAAAAAAGAGAGAGAAAAGAAGATGATTTCAGTTTATTATTAACATTAGATTATTATTATTTGAATATCTGCCTTCTCCTTTCGGCTACGGCATCGTTTTGGCAGCTGAGGATGGAAGACCTATAAAAAAGAATTGCGAAGAGCTGAAGAAAAGGGGAGGCAGCCGCTGGTTTTGGGATCATCTTCCGGAGCTAAAAGAAAGAAAAAACCAGAGAGCAGGAGGGAACTAGAGGGATCGAAGCAGGCGTGAGAGAGAGAAACATTCGTTCATCTCCTCCAACGTCGGCGACCAGAGTGAGGATGGAAGGAACTCCGGTGTGCCGTTGATATCCCCTGTTCTTCATCTTCTTGACTGGAATCTGAGACACGAGCTGGACGGAATAGTGGAAGGGAGCTGGTTTTGAGCTGAATAGGGGAAGAGGAGTGTGCGGTTGGTTCTAGGAGGAGGTCACTGTAGCGGATACTGTTCATTATCACTGTGGCGTCACTGTTCATGTACACTGTTCATTACCCTTGTTCATCGAAACCAGATCGGACAGTTGAGAGTGGTATGCTTTTTGCTCTCTTTATCCTTGTTTCAATTTGATTCCCATTATGATTTTGGATTCCGAACTTATTGTAGTTGTTATGGGATTTATTTTGAACATGTGTGGCTAATTGTTTTTGAATTTAGAGTACAGAATTAATTTGGGGATTTGAGGATATATGAATTATTTATTGATGCTTAATCTTACTTAATTTTGAATTATCTTGTTTATTTTGAGCTTGGTTACCACTAAATATGAAAATTGGGGAATTTAGATTAGGTTTGGAAGAGAGATCTATATTATTAAGGGAAAATCTCATAAAAAGCCACTTAAAATAGAAAAATCTTAAATTAAGTTGATAAATTCAACAAATCTTTAATTAGATGAGAGACCCAATTTAGAATTTCAAAATGTTCAAAAATTGACTTTATTACCCTTTATTCTCTCATTATTTTTCCTCTTCGTTCTCTCTCTTTCGTTGAAGGCTTTGTCTGCACAAAGGCTTTAATAGAGGAAGGGTTTCTGGGTTCGAATGCAATGGCAGAGGAAGAATTATCAACGCAAAAGTTTATGTGGTGATCTTATGAACTCTGAAACTTACTCTCTTTTTCTCCAATAAATCCCTCGTGTTTGGCAGCCATAAATTTTGCTTTGATACTCAAGAATTCTGATTTGGTGGCCTAAATTCATCTTTGATCCTATACAACTCTGATTTGTTGGCCATAAGTTGATTTTTGGTGGTTGTAATTTCATGGGCACTTTGCACCTATCTCCCCGAACAGAGGAACCCATCAAGTTCTGAAAATGTTAACCTCATGTCATATATCGAATAAGGAATCAAAGAAACCATAAGGATCAAATCAGGGCACCACTACAACCCGATTGCATAAACCATATATTAAATTGTAACAAAATTAATAAACTCTTCAATTCATGGAATATCATAGAAACCACAAGCAAAAAAACCAGGGTAACGCCACAGTATATCAGACATTTCTCCAGGAAATAATCCAATAGTCAGGAAAAGGAAAAAAATAAAAAAGAAGAAATCAATTTTCAAGCGGTACTTCATTTAGGCAAGAAGGAAAAGTAATTCCAAGTTTTTTAAAAAAATTCATGGAATCATCACCATCGTCGGACTCAATACCAAGCCGCCCTTTCGCTCATCTACCTCGATGGCCTTAACCTCCTTGAATTATGAATTTCTGAGGGAAAAAAATGGTTCTCAGAAGCGAAACTTAGGGATCTGAACTCTCATGAGATATATATATATATAGAGAGAGAGGGAGAGGGAAAGGGGTGGGATTTACGATGGTTATGACGGTGGAGTCGGTAGCGGCGGCTGGAGGCGAACAACACGGCAGCAACAACTAACAGTGGAGCAGCGACCAAGCGGAGGTGAAAGGAGAGGTGAGCGAATGAGGTGAAGTCAGGAATTGGTTTTGCTTCAATGGGCTCGGTTTAGGGATGTGACGAAAGAGTAGAGAAAGAACGAGAGTGTGAGACAATGAAGCGTGCAAGAATATGGAGGATAGAATAGAGGTTAGGAAAGTCATTTCATCCATATTTTAAAATCCTATTTTAATTAAAAAACCTGAATAAAGATTAGTTAAATTTAGAAACTTGATTTTAGATTAGGATATTTCAGCCGTCTTTAATATGGATTTTCCCTATTATTAAGTAATGTGGGATTAGAGTTTATTCTAATTTTTCAATATGATAGGAATATACTTATTATATCTATATAATTTTATTAGAGTGAATTTGGATAGATATTGTCTCTTTAGTAAATTATTTAGGAATAACAATTTTAACTTGAGAGAGGGGTACGAATAAGGTTCTGAAACCTGGATCAAGTGTCAGACTGGTCAAGATAGTGGTTTAAGGGTTAGTGGATCATGTAGTCAAACTGGTTATATTAAAATAATATAATTTAATAGATCATATTTTATTTTATTAGTCATTTTGAATTTTATAAAAACTAATTGGTTAAATCATGGATATATATGATTAAATCTTTTATTTAATATTTTTATACATGTGGTTATTAAGTATTATTTTATTTTAAACATGTTTTTAAAGTTTAATTAGATATTAATGATGAAAAAGAAAACAATGGCGCATAAATGAAATACTTTTTGTATTGCTTCTAAGATAAACAAGCATGTGCTACCCGTGTATTGCACGGGGAGATCAAGCTTCACTGAAGAGCACGATGGAACAAATTTTATGAATAAACAACCTTTCACAATAAGATACCATCAACCAACATATTAAGTACAAATGCATAATGGTGACAAACACAAATGGGAAACGTTTTCAAATGGGTCATAGCAAGTACAAAAGGCTACGCAACTACATCGACATTACAAAAGACCTCCTTATAGACTACATTTTTTGTTGTCTTTTTCCCTCCACATTCATTTCCTTCCAAAACAATCTTCAAGCCGTCCGTGCTCCTCACTCTAGACAATGCAACATAGAGTTGTCCATGTGTGAAAACGGGTTTTGAGAGATATAATCCCACATGACGCAAAGATTGCCCTTGACTTTTGTTTATAGTCATGGCAAATGATAATGTGATTGGGAATTGTCTCCGTTGCATCCGAAAAGGCCATCTAGACTCGGAAGGGTTCATGTCCATTCTGTGTATGAGCACCTTTCATTATACTCCCCGTGCGTTGCATGGAGAGCTCGTACTTCATTACTTCAATTAAAATTGATGTAATTATAAACCATCTTAATGTTATGAACAATCATTTTAGCCTTAAACAATATTATTTTGACTTAATTATCAACTATAATTTAATTGTATACTTTTATTAGAGGTTAAACACAGAGGAGAAAAGTTACATAGTGATTTTTTTAATAGCATGTGCTCCTGTGTGTTGTTCTGGGGAGCTTAAAAATAATATCATCATCAATTATAACATATTCTGCTATTCTATTAAGTTGTGACGATGCACTTCTTTCATTGATTAAATTTTACTAATAGAAAAAATGAAATATTGGGTTAAACCCATTTATACTAATAAAGAAACTGAAAAGCTTAAAATTATTAACACACTGCCCTAATGCTTCCACATAAATAAGCATCGAACTTAATAAGTTGTTTCAAAGCATAGCCTTGTTGCTTTATTGAGTTTAACACACATACCATCAATTCTTCAACCTATAAAGTACCGAACATGAATATCAAATATTTATTATAACACCCACAATTTACATACATCAACATCACAAGAAATATTGGCCAAAACATAATAAAAAAATATTTCCGCAAATTATCAATATAATAAACACACTAATTCCATTCAATAATACATTTGTTTGTAGTGACTTTCAACATAAGATTCTTCTTGATAGCATTCATATGAACTGAAATGTAAATTGTTGGGATAATTTTTCAACACGGCCTTTCAATATGACATGAGCCTTTTCACAAAAGGTTTGATTCCTCTGTGTATTGAACCTCTTTCGGCTTTAATTCAGAATTGTCAGAATAAAACAGTGTTGACTTCATTCTTAAACTTAGCCCACATGGGAAGTGAAGCTAACATATGGCAATACATCAATATACAATATGGTTATAATAAAAAGCAAGCAGCCTGTCCCATTCGAAAAAAAAACTGCCATTAAAGCCTTTTATATTTATATGTTGCAGTACTTCTCTTCTCAATAGGTGGGACTTTATTAAGGTATAGACTTCCTTTTCTAAATTTGGTACTTAATGTTAAATGATAAAAAAAAACCATGTAATAGTTTATTGCTTCATTATAGGACATAAATTAAATGATATTTTCATAGCTTAAACTTTGTTTTACAAAATTAGCATTATCACATATACCAATAAAGTAATGATAAAAAAGCCACCTTTCTTACATGAAGCATACATGAAGCATGAGACGACAGGAAAAAGAAAATATTAAGAATGGCTTCCAATTTTGTTTCAAAGTTTTGGTTGTTCGCAAATTGCTTTAATTAACTAATGAAGCCTGGATCAGTACGGTAAATTGCAAAAGTCAAAAGAGAAAATGTCCAATAAAACCAAAATAAAACCCATGATTGAAGAGACAACTCCACCCCAAAGTTATATCTGCACTTCAATGAGTTTTTAAAAATCCACATACATTTAGTATATATCCGCAGCAATTTCTTTTAAAAATCCAAGCTTTTTCATTTTGTTTTGTCCAATACATCCTTCTGCTTTATTTTTTTGGGTGTTTTTGTCCGACTTGAAAATGTTCCCCTTTTTTGACCTTTGTGTAACAGTTTTTTAGCAAATGATAACTTTATATGGACTGGAAAAAGCATGTGGACCATATTAGCAGGTGAGGGTGAGTAAAATTAGCTGGACCATGCTCCCATAAATAAGTACTTAGGCCAAAAAGTGACAAGTGCAGAGAGAGGTGCCAGTTTCTTTTTTTAATCAACTGTAGCAGTCATACCTGTATAGATGACCTGCATGAGCAACCAAACATTTATTCATGGTTTGTGCAGAACGTGTCTGGGCAAATCATTTCGCAGATGACTCATCCAAGCTTTTGAGCTGAAGCATTCTGACACCATTGAGATACCAGAACAAAGGAAGGAACGTTATGCCAAGACCATGAATATATGCAAATTGATCAGCACAACCTATATAGGGGGATCTTTTAATATATAGAATGCATGGGAAACGTACGGATGGTCAACAGTTGGAGAGGAGCAAGGTAATGAGTTAAAGAAGGAGCAGAGTAGGCCCAGATGTCATATTTCATGCTTTTGGAGCCTGAATTTCCATGGCGTGAAGACGTGGCACAAATATCCTTTATTTTGGTACCTGAAACAATGTCATGTGCTATCAGTATTGACTGGAAGGAAAGAGTGGAACATATTTTGACGTAAAATTAGCTTAGTATTCAAGCAAGGATCTGTGAAAAGCATGTGTACCATGTGAGCAGGTGAGGGATATTAAAAATAGGTGGACTATGTAGGCATAATTAAATACTTAGGATAAAAAGACACAGGTGTACAGAGATTCGGCTCTTTCTTTTTTTTCTTAAACTCTAGCTGTGTGGCCTATAAAGATAACCTGCATGAGCAACCTATTCTCTATAGTAAAGTTCTATATGCACTCTATAGTGAAATTTAAGCCCGATGATGGTAAGGACTAAAAAAGATACTTAGAGTATAGACTAAGGGTTATCTAATCTATGTTTTCAATGGTCCTAGTGCAACTACACAGGAGGCACGTGAAGCTTTAAAAGGTATTGAATAACCCTTGTAGTGAAATTTCAATTATTTGAGGGCTATCTTACCATGCCAGGGAAAGGTGGAATGCATATCAACTGTTCTGGACGTAGTTAAGCAGAACGTTTGTAGGCAAGGAAAAATGTTACACACTACCTTGAAACCAACTTCAAGCAGATGAGTGATCTAACCAACTTCAAGCAGATGAGAAATGGTTTGTTTTGTTTCTTTTACGGGAGAATGTATTAACGGAACAACCCAATTTAGAAATTGGTTGACCGGTTTGTGTCAAGTCATGGGCTTTAAAGCTTTTAACCAAAACAAAGTGGGCTTATCGGTTACTTAAATGGTTATGGGCTTCTGTTAGTGAAAACCCAAATTTGTGGCAATGTTCAAAAGATGTTGCTGTCGACATGCGTCTTCTTTTTTTTGTTGCCATTTTGTTAAGCTGACCGTTCGAGTTTTTTTTAGTTATGCTGATCTTATAAGGCCATTACAGACTCAGAATTAATTTATAGTGAACCGGCTGTACAGTGCCAATTGTTAGGATATAAGCCCATTACTATCTTCACGTGGACTGAAGCATATGAGGCTATACGTATGGCAACAACACATCCCATTGAATAAGGAGTTTCGTAGTCGGTGTAAATCGTGAATAAATAGCACAATAAATAGCACGCTATAATCATTTCAACAGAAGATATCATTTTTAATACGCGGTTGTCAATAACAATCATGCTTTCAGATTCCAGAAACTGAAAACGGCTTGACTTCGGTCACCGGAACACCACTGTCATGACTTCACAAAAGAGAGCAGGACACTTCCGTCGGGTGACTAAAATGGCAGAACTACGTTTCATCCCCAGCTGCATTCGGTAAGCTATCTCTTTTGTTCATTATACCAAGCCTAACATAAGTAAAATGAGGGTGAGGCCCCACCTTACAACAGGAGTGAAAAACAGAGGAGGCAATGAATTAAATTATGAACATCAGTTGGCACATACCTCAAGCGGAGACGTATCTAGACGTTGCTTGCTTGGTATGTGGAGGAAAGAAAAAGCACCCAAGTGACTAAATATAAAGAGAACGCCGATTGCTTAAAATGGGAGTGAAAAACAGAGTAGGGACTGAATGATGTAAAACAAGAACAGTTGGCACATAGCTTAAGGTGCTTAAAGAGAATGACAATCAGGGGTTATATAGCAATGAAGGAAGATATTTTAGGCGGGGAGTTTTGAAGTTCAAATTTGAATTGAGCTGGGGGAACGTGGGCTATCAGATAGCCACTTTCATTTGCAAACGGCTGACACGTAGCCCGAAAAGAAGTGGTATTCAACTTGTGAACAGTGAATTGTGTCTGAAGCCGATGGATAAGCCGCATAAGGAGGTGGCTTGGTGGAAGAGATTTATATGTTATATTGATCTGCGTAAGTAGTAATTAGGGGATAAAATGGTAATTTGGACATTATATTTTTTAATAATAATAGCCTGTTAGATATTTTAAGTTGAACTTTGTGTGTGAAGGAAAAGTGGCTGTCTTGGATCCTCTCAGCACTGTGCGCTTCTCTTCCTCTTCTTTCTTTGCGGCGTGCTTCTATGGTTTCAGTCCTCTGCTATCTTTTTCTTCGCGTTCTTGACGAGGACAGCGACAGGAAAAACATGGTGAGTTCTTGAAAAATCAACTTGGGTGACTGGATCTACTCGTTTTCTTCAACATCTATCGTTTTTGTTTCATCCTCCGATTTAGATCTACTCTTCCCCTCTTCTTCAATCTCCAATTTGGACCTACTCTTTCCTTTTTTCTTTGGTTTCTAATCTGGATCTGTTGATTTGGTGATTTTAAACTGATAAACTCGATCGACTCACTTGAGTTAGTCCCAAGTCATCCGAGTTAGGGCCAAGTCAGAAGTGACCCTGAGTTGAGGCTTTACTCGGACCGGTTTTGTGCCTGGTACGCCAATTTCTGAGTCAAATCGATTAGTTTGGTCCAGGTTTAAGAACATTGGAACAAGTAATTGGAAGATCTAGATTAATAAATTAATATTAAGTTGTAATAAAAAAAATTAACATTAAATATTTTTAATTAGGTAATTGCCTACTCTAAGGCTTGAAAAAAGGATTAACCATTCTAAATTGTTTTTATCAATTGAAATATTTTAAATATTAGATTTATTACTTTTGTTCTTATTTAAATTCTATTTCAACTTCTTTATTTAATTTACTCAACTTAAATAAAAATAAAAAATTTAATACTTTATGCCCATACACTTACGTTGCTCACTTAAATTTTAATAGCATCATATAATAAAATGGAACGGACTTCCCTTTATGCGTATTCTTGAAAATGTTCTTTATTAAGGGCATTTAATCCTTTTAAAAGGGGTAATATATATAGTGATGAAAGAAAATAGAAATTAATATACTATTTAAATTTAACGTAGTTAATAAAAATAATATTAAAATTTATTTGAATTTTATTATAACCTCTAGCAAGTGAGATAATCATAATATCAATAAAATTAGAAGGGAAAAAAAATCATTAAAATTAATAAACTAGAGTTTGGGTTATATTGATGTGTAATGGACCCGGCCCGAATATTTCAGGTTATTTGTTTTCGGGCCAGCGAATATTTCAGGTTCTTAAAATAGGTCCCAAGTGTTCAAATTGTGAATGACATATTCAATTCTTTTCCATCTTGTTCCATCGGGAATTATATTATAAACTGAATTGTACACCCCGGGTGATCCATGGGAACATTAAACTTCCGTTTGGTTTAAGGTAATATAATGGAGGGGAATAAAGATGGGTTTAATTAAGGGGAAAAATGATAAATGGAGTCATAAGTTAAATTTTAATTGAGAGAGAATGTAATAGGAAACTCAATTAAAAAATTCCTTGTACATTAACAAGGGAAAATCATATTACGGATAATCAACGGTACCATGATGAAATATGAAAGATGTGAACCTAAAAGGGACCCGGTTTCCATGCTCAGCAGATTTGATGAGTATGAAGAGTTAGAAGATTTTGGGTTGTCGGATCTGATCTAGACGGCTCAGATTTGTTTTATTAAAAAATATTTAAAAATATAGATTGTTTAATAAAACAGATTTGGGTCGTCCAGATTAGATCCGACGGCTTAGAATCTCCTAATTCTTAATGCTCATCAAATCCTAATTCTTAATGCTCATCAAATCTGCTGAGCATGAAAACCAATTCCACCTAAAAGCCTATCATAGTATAAAGTTTCTATATAAATTTTTCAACTGTTAAATATTGTTATTAGAAGATCCTCTTCCAAATTGAAGCTAATTATGATAGAAAATAATTTAACTAACTCATTTGAAAACACTTATCATAGTTTAAAAGGATTAAAACCACATATTTAATTTATTTATAATAGAAAAAGACAAACTAAACATTTAAAGCCTGTCATGGATAATAAAATTCCTTCCCAATCATTTCAACACCCAAACTCCTATTTACTATAAATGATCATGATGTTTGGCCCTTGAACTTTTCGAAGTCAAGAATATAACGTTCAACCATCATAATATCCCAAATTTTAAAACTATGAATTAATTATTTATAGAATATTGAGGAGGCGGAAAGGAATTAATTAAAGCCAAGAAAATAAATTTATTAAGAAAACCTTATTTTCGAGTAAGAGAATTCAGAAAAATCAGGAAAGGAATGATTATTAAATTTATGAAGGCCCAAAATAAATAAGGACAAGTTGAAGATAATTTTTAAAGTTAATTCTTAAAATCAAGGCTTATTTCTTGGGCCATATTTTAATTAAAAAATACTAGCTTATAAGGCTTATTGAGCAAGCTTGGGGGGGGGGGGGGGGGGAACAGAGAAACCCTTAATGGGTGGATATGATTTACCCACATACGAATTTTCTCGTTGAAAATTCCTCTGGCAACACGCTCAGATTCCTTCCCAATTCAGCCACTTCCTCTCCTGCTTCTCATCTTCTCCAGAATTTAGTAAGAGGGTAAATTTTTCAAAAAAAAATTTAAATGGTATTAGAGACTAATCTTAGGAATTAAAGGCTTATTTTTCTGAAAATTTGAGGAACAATAGTTAATGGTCATAATTTAGCTTGGGAGTTTCTAAGAAATTATTTTAAGGCTTAATGAAGTTAATTAAGGAAGAAAATCCTTAAAAAATTTTAAGGATTGATTTATGAAGTTAGATAATCAATTAAATTATGGAACCTGCGAAATTTAAAAAATATTAAATTAAATAAAGAGGAAAAATTAGAGTCTAGTGTGTGTAATTAATAGGATAAAAATATACCTATAGGTATATATATAAACACACCGACACACACACAATTAGCATCTTCACTTTTAATTTGGAGACACCGTGAGCCAACACCTCCACCCCTCTCATAATTACCTACATCGTTGAACTAAACACTCATCCTTCTTTCATTTGGTCACATGTCTATCCCACACACCCCACACTTCATGCACTCTTTATTTAACCAAACACCCAGCACCTTCAGCTCTTCTTTTCGACTAGCAGCTGGAAAACAGAAAAAAAGAAAAAATAGAGAGAGACGTGAGTGAGGGAGGTGAACCGGAGGAAGAAGACGATTGGAGAAGAGGAAGAATGATGTGTTAAACCTCACATGCAACCGCTGATCTTTGTGTAGGTGAGTTCCCTTCACATATTCCTAACTTCTTCCATTGGATTTGAGGCTGTTTTCTGGGTTGTTTCATTGCTGGAAGTGAGGAACGTTGCCAGAAAATTTCTGTTAACTAATAAATTTTAAACCAGAGTTTGTATGTCAGTTTTTGAGGGATTTTTGGACTTATTTGGCTTGGTTTTTCTATCATTAAAACAGGACTTGATGTTGGGTGTTCTTAGGGTCGAATTTCTGGAGATTGGAGTCCAAAATCATGAATATATGTTGGTTTTTCTTCACTCTATTCTGTTTGTTGGAAAGTTGTATAAGCTTAAATAGAGGCTATAGATAGAGGTTTTGTTTGGTTCTTTTTGGTATAGGAAGTTTAGGATGTATAGTAGGTGATAGAGTCAAGAAGAGTACAATTTAGAGTGAAAATGAATCAGTTTTTTATTTTAAACTCAGACTGTCAAAACTGACGTTTTTGGAAACCAGTCAGCCTCATGTTGAATTTTGACTAGACAAGCCTTATCCTATATTTATGAAACTTTATATAAATATATTAGACATTCATAGCTTTAAAATGAGTCCAAGAATACATCATTTGGATACTTGTAGAGAAAGTTATGATTTTTGAAAAATAAGTCAAGAAACAGGGGAAATTCTGGAATTCAAGGTTCTGACAGTTTAGTTGTATTGTGTTTTTGAGTAATATAATCTTGTTCAATGGCCACAAAACTTTCTAGAACAAAAGTATACATGCTAAGATTTAATTTGATATATAATATGTGTTATTTGGATTAGTATATTAAGATATATGAATTTTTGAAGTTAGTTGTTGTCAGATTATGTTTCTGGAAGTCAGATTGGATGTGGCGAAATTTTGGGAAAGCTAAACCTTGACCAAAAATTATAAAACTTTCCAAATTTAAAGTAGACATTTAGAGCTCTAATTTGATGGGAAAAACATAATTTTTGGACTAGTAAATTGAAATATATGATTTTAAAATTTTGCTCTGTTTTTAGAATCCAATCTGGGAATAGGGAAGTTTGGTGAATTTTTGGAAAGAATGTAATAATAGTGACCAGCTTTGGGAATTTTTTCATGAAAATAAACTTAGAGAGCTGTAATATGCTTTGGAATCAGTAAATTTAGAATTTCCTAGAATTAATTATGAATTTTTAAAATTGACTAAAAATCTGCCAGTTTTCTAGAACTGTGAAACTATACTACGCAGAATTATACTATGCAAAAATTGTTAATGCTATGATGGATAACCAGCAGAATATAATTAAAAGACAGTAGTAATACAAGTAATAACCAGTTATTTGTTAACTTAAATTTATTGGAATCAGTAATAGCCTGAGCCGAATTCAAGTTATTGGACAAATAGGGGAACTGAAAAAGGACTCAAGTAATACCCTATCCCTTATATCATATGCGTTGCTCTGTATGTATTCTCTATCATCTGTGCATATGCGGAACAGTTAGTCCTTAGGCAATAAGACTTGTAAGTATAAGTTGCACCAGGAGTAATCTGAGGGCGTCTTGAGCCAGGTAGGCTTAAGGCAGAAAGCCCATGAGTGCACCTTATATGGGGCAGAGGACTTGGGTTGCTAGATTGAGATCGCCAAGTACTGTGGTTTTGTGCTAAAGGACCGGTTAGGCCCTTTTTTTGTTGCATATTGTAAGTGTTATTGCTTTGATGATTGCTTTACATGTTTAGTATTCTGCATATTATATGAGTGATCTGTGTACTACTGAAATTCTTTTAAATCACACCCTTTTTCAACAAATGATATACAGTAAAGGCATCCAACTCCAAGGGCAAGGAAGGTAATACGAACGAGGCAAAGAGAAGGCTAATTAAATAAGGATTATCTGGTTATATTTTATTTTGGATGACTGTATAATATGTGAATGTAATTAAGCAGAAGTAGTGGTAGTAGTACTAGTAACCATAACACCAAACACAGTAGTATAACCAGTATGCTAAGTTTTCGTCCAACGCGCTAGTACCTAAACACGATAATTAAACTAAAATCGGACAACCAAACACTAAAATCCCATAAGTTAACCACCACTATGAGAGTTTTGGACTGAGAACACTGACTTTAATAAAAGAAATCAAGAACTGATGAGTTATAATGAAATCGCAAACCATATTGAGACTACACTTAAATGTATTTTAAAAAATTTTCAAAATTCCATTCAAGGGCAGGTTCAACCTTATATTAAAGTCAGGAATTCAATTATTTCTAAGTGAACATTAGTCTCAGGTTTGAAGTTATTATATGATCAAACTCATTTAAAGGTTTTGGAAAATTATGGTGTTACATGGTACACAAGCACGGGCCATATTCAAAGCTGAAGCAACCCTAATCTTTATCTTCATCACTCATTATTCCGCATAGTGAGATCTTCCAGCATGACGAAGCCAGAGTTAGGGCAATCCAATCCAAGCTTTCCAAAACACAAAAACCCCCACCAAGAAAAGGGGAAGAAAATGTGAAACACGAAGGGAATAGAACTAACCCATCAATCAATTGAAATTGATGATTAAAGAGTGGAGATTTAGATTAGTGCGACTAATTGTTTTGGATTTTCCAACTTCCTCGTAAATTCATAGGAGGACAGACTCTCGAGTGGGCCATTATATACATATGAAATTTAGATAGTGGGATTACTTGTGTTGGCTTTTTTCCCACTATACCCGTAACAAATAGGAAGAAGGCTCTCAAGTTGTGGTGCAAAATTTAAATTTAGACTATATATTTGGGAAAACATAGATCAGATTAATTATTTGAATGAGTTGTTATGAAATATTAATATATAATAATTAACCCCCCTTATATTTCAAAAATTTAGAACTGAAAAGGTTATATATATATGAGTGTGCATATGCATGCATTTAATCTAACATCCTACATATATATATATATATATATATATATATATATATATATATATATATATATATATATATATATATATGAGTTACATTTAAATTGATGAGATTTAATCTATAGAGACACGTACAGTGAAGCTTATAGCTACTATAGTACACTATTTGTGCTTGATCATATTGGATATGGGCGTGCCTTAGACTATTCTAATAACTTATTTCATCAACGATCTAAAGAATTAAAAACATCAATTCTAACTTATTTTGCAAAAAAAAAAAAAAAAATCAAGGATTATATGAACATATCATTCCTATCATCGTAAAGTAGAATTAAAAGGGTAAAAAAGTTGGCAAAAGTTTGTCTAGTTGATAAAGATTTGACACGTAATCCATAATTAATGGGTTCAAATTCCTTGCCAATGTGAAGATCTTACCGGTGAATGATTTGTAAGTGATTTTGTAAGCATTCTTTAAGCTTAGATTTATGTCCTAAGCCTAACACATATACCTCATCTAAACCTTTTCATCAGAAAAAGTATATCATCCCTAACAAAGAGTTGGTGCTGATTGTGTTTCAAGAAGTGTGAAAAGATTACCATTATGTATGTATATATATAGTGACCTTTTTGACAATGCTAATTAAGAATCGGAATGAAGCGGGAGTTACTCAATAAATCACATCAACTCATATTATAGTATGATGGTTACAACTTACTAGTCTTCTTCATATACTCACTATATTAGCAAATATATCTGATGCCTCAACATCAATAAAAATTAAAATTTATACGAAATTATTATATTAAATAATATGTAGCTGTATAACTTATTTCTCATATATACTTAATTAATTTGCGCAATCCACGTGTGACTCATCTAATTTAATACAAACATTATGAAGATCAGGCATTAAATTTGTCCTATAAAAGCCAACCATCTCGACTAAGATTGTATCCTGTGTAGCCATCGCCTGAATTACAAAGAAGTTAACCATCTCTTCTTTCTTTTTTATGGCTTCTTCTTCTAATACCTTCCTCTTTTCTACCCTTCCCCTGGTTTGGTTCGTCGTCATCTTCTTCTTCTTTTCTGATAACAAAAGCTTTGTTTCTGCAGTAAGAGAAGAAGCCACAGAGCTTCAGCATACTCATCATCATGTTCCTCTCAGCTCTCTCTTTCCTTCTTCCTCTTGCAGCTTTCCTCCTTAAGGTTTTCTCTATCTTAATTCAAAGTTTATGGAAAGTTTTGTATAATTTAGCCGAAAATAAATATTGAATCAAATCACATCAGAGTTACAAATATAACTTGCACCCAAAGAAATGAAAACTATGTGGGTATAAAATGGCATTGATCAGTTTAATCAAGGAGATAAACTCGAGTTATTTAGTGATCCTATACAATATAATGTACAGGTGGAAACAGGAATGGATCTTTGGAAGTGGTACACAAGCACGGGGCCATATGATACACAATATATAATATAATTAAATAATTTAATTTAAAAAAAAACGGAATAAAAAAAAGGTCGACTGACAATCAACTGACTCTTATTAAGGATGAGGTAGTAATACATTTGAACTCTTATATTAAGCCAGCGTGTTCGAATGAATGGAGACCTTGCATATACAGTGTTCAATATGGTGATGGATCCTTCTCCACCGGCTACTTTGCTAAGGAAAAACTAACCGTTTCTCCCACTGACGTCTTCGACGACTTCTTCTTCGGGTGCGGCCAGAACAACCAGGGACTCTTCCGCTGCATCGCCGGATTGTTAGGTCTTGGTCGCAACAACGTCCTCTCCTTCGTCGAACAAATTGCCGGATAATGTTCTCCTATTGCCTCCCCTCGAGCCCAAGTAATGTTGGTTACATCACCTTCGCCGGCGGCGGCAGAGGCTCATCCCGCAACATCAAATTCACTCCGTTGAATTCTGTCTCCCGTGGCCCCTCCTTCTACGGCCTTGACTTCGCCAGAATAACCGTTGCTGGTATCAAACGCCAAATCTCCGCCTCCGTGTTCGCCTCCGGCACGATCATCGACTCCGGCACCGTCATCACCCGTCTCCCTCCGGCGGTGTATGGTCCCCTGAGAGACGAGTTCCGGAAACGGATGTCGAGCTACCCGAAGGCGGATCTGTTGTCGATACTGGACATGTGCTACAACCTGACAGGTTCCGATGCTGAGATTCCAACGATATCGTCGTCGTTTGGAGGTGGGGTGACCATGGATATGGACTTAACTGAAGTTTTGCTTGTAGCATGCGTAGAACAGGTGTGTTTGGTGTTTGCGGCGAATAAAGATAATGGAGATGTGGCTATTTTTGGAAATCAACAGCAGAAAACACTAGAGGTAGTGTATGATGTTGCTGGTGAGAAGATTGGATTTAGACCTTGTGCTTGCAAATAAATGATGTTTAATTTTTTCCACTCAAGTAAAAATGATCTTGGAAAAATTAAAGAAAATGGACCGAAGTATGTTATAAATAAGATGTAAAAGCATTAGTAAGAATGTGCTTATCTTATGTGTCCATTGATATTCAAATTGATAAAGACAAGTCTTGTGTTAAATTTCACATTCTATCCTAAATATAAGATAGAGTTGATTTTTTTGAGAGAGATTAAGAAAGCTAAATAAGTTATTTAGTCATATCATATGTTGTATATTCTTAAATTATATATTAGTTTATAAGTTAGGTAAAATACTTTGGAGAAAAAATAATAAATATAAATATTTTAAAGTAATTTAATTAACTTTCTTAACATCTCCAAAAAAATTAACTTTATCTTATATTTAAGACCGAAAAAAAAATATAGGTATATATTGAACTAATTTAGTTTGGTTTAAGTGCATCCAGAAAATGTTTTGAGAAGATCCCCTACTAACTTTGATTTGGGTTGAACAAAAAGTCCAGTCCGCTACTAATAACACTGGATACCGGTGCATTAATCGGGAAAAAGGGGTCAATTTTATATACCTTTTCAAACTAATGTTTATTTAAGTTTACAGGTTTTTATTTTGTCTGAATTGTGAATGATACAAAATGACATTCTGATTGGACTGGAGAGGACAATTTTGTCAATTCCATCACGTTGTGGAGAAAAACAAATAAAAGATTTTGGAATAAAAACTTCTTTTACAAGTAGAGTTACTTGTGAGTTTGTATTTTAAATAGAATACGGTGAGGTTGCAAGAGTTTGATTATCTCTTACAGAGCTATTTAAAAACTAAGGATCTAGAGGGAAGTTCCTCCAAGATTTTAGTTTATCAAGATTCCTTTTTTTTTATTATTATACAATTCCCCTATCAATTGATTATCTAATCAATAAATCTAGAGTATCCTTGAAGACTTGCAAGAGTAGAGGATGACTTTTTTTCAAGAAGGGGAGAATGATGGGACTCCAGAGAGCAATTTTTTCAATTCTATCAAGTTTGGAGGAACACAAATAAAAAATTTTGGAATAAGAATTTCTTTTGTGAGTATATTTACTTGTGAGTTTGTATTCTAGATAGAATATGTTGAGGTTGCAAGAGTTTGATGATCTCTTATGGAGTCTGTATTCTAGGGTTTTAGTTGATTAAAATTCCTATATTTTGTAGGTTTTATTATAAAATTCCCCCATCACATTCGTATTACAATTGGACTTTTAATTTCTTATATAATTCAAATTAAGTGTGTATACATGGTAATCACAAGTGACCAATTACTACTATTTATACAAAATATAGGAGTTATTATCTAGGCAGTTTATTTTGTTTTAAATATAAAACTCAAATCCACCTTATCTTTTAAATTTATGATTTTATTTCAAATTTATATTATACATATAGATTAACACATATTAAGGTGTTTCTCTTAATTCAAATTATTGAGCATTTTTTTCATGTTAAACAAAAGTGAACAATTATTATAATATTGTTACTCATTTCTTTCCTTTGATTAACCAAACAAACATTAAAGCAGAACTGGGTTTCCCAAAAACACTTTTGCTCCTCAAAAACTGGTTGGAATCAGTAGATAATAGATTGAGCTATTCAACGATATCAAGGATTAATGTCCAATTTTGTCCTGAAAAATTTTCGCATGGAATTGAAGTTGTGGGTATCTAAAAATTTTTCTGGATCAATTTTGACTCAAAAATGTTAAAAAATGAGTAAAATTGCCCTAACCATTAAACTACTAATATTGATTGTTAACATTTTTAATGGCTAAGGGCATTGCTCCTTTTTTTTAAACACTTTTGAAGTGAAACTGATTTAGAAAAAACTTCCAAATAAATTAGACCTTAACCCTAGCATCAAAACGCGTACAACTGAAACAACAATATATGGTAGTTGCACAGACTTGGATTTCTTCAATTACTATCTGGGAAACTGAATATTTCAACTTATGAGAATATCCAAATCCCTATATATCGATAGTGGGACGATGGAATGAATTAAAATGTGAACCACGCACCAAAGCAAACATATTTTTACAAGTAATTTTCTTAAATACGAGACTTGATTTTTTGTCCGAAGAAAAAACAATACTAGAATTTAAGATCACGCTGTTTATAAAAAAATAATTTAAGATCATGCTTAAATGAAATATGTCAGATAGTTTGAATTAATTGCGTTGGTTGAATATTATATTTTTTTCTCTAAATTGAATATTATATAAGTTTGCGTGAAGATCGCACATTAGTATATATGTCCTATGAAAACTTCAATTTAATGATACATTATTTAGTTAGTCATCTTAAGATTTTGACATTAAATTTAATTGTAATATATCAATTCCTTATGATATATGTAGTGGATCTTGGATAATCTTTTCATCTCGGATTATAGTGGTCCACTTGTGAGCATTCTTATACGTTCTTATCTAATGGGAAAACCTAACACACTATCCACATAATAGATGACAATAGTTTTTTTTTTTTTTTTAAATCTGCTTAAGGGTATAATTCCACCTAAGGTTTAGAGTGTAAGGACTTTTTGTCTCTTCCAAAAAGTATATTATGCCCATCATTTTACTTCTTCACACCCACACTCTTATACATTAATGTTTATGTAACGATTAATACATAAAAAAGTATTTATAATTTTAGAAAAAAATGAAAAATAAATCTAGCACATTTCGTTTCTTAATATATTTCCAATTAAGCGCAACGCAGTATATATATAGGCCAACTACAAGAATGATCTATAATAGAGTACATGCATATTGTTTTAGTTTTTCAGAAATGTTTTTATGATTTATAAGGCAAACATGAGATATGAGTTTTATCTTAGTTTAAAGAAAAATGCTTCAAAAATGCACTAAGTTGTACTAGCTATTTCCAAAATTAAAAATGACTTATTTTATGTTCTTCGATTATGCAATGCAGAGTGATGAGACTCTTGCCTAATTTAATATTTCTCCAATCCTTAATGTAAAACCTAATTGAAGAGTTGATATTTGTTTTAAATTTAAGACATATTTTTTATATTTATCAATTTGTTCCCTAATTTATTCCTTATTGATGTTCTCGCAATAATAATTAGTAAAAAGAAATGGAACAAATTAAGGAAGATGATTATGATATTTTAGAAAAAATATGTCATATTAACTAGCTTAACTAACTTTCTTAATGTAATCCAATTAGGTAAAATGAAGACAGTGTTAATATTAATATAGGATGACCAGCCATGTGATAACTCTCTATATTTTGTGCATTTAAAGAATATTTTAAAGATAATTGGAGAGTTATCTATGCAATTTTAGAAGATTCAATGATATTTTATAAGATATCGATGGATGCATCATTTATGGGATTTCAATTTAAAATGGAAGCTTTTGAGTTTAAGAATAAATAATAATGGAAAGATTTCTCAAATAAAACAAAATCAGCTTTTATTATTGTTATTATTATTTCTCCTATTATATAATAGTTCATTTCTCTTTGTCATCATAGTTTGGTTACACGTTTGGGCTTTCACATTTGGGTATTTTGAATCACTTGCCAAATTTAAAACAAAAACAAAAAGGGCCTTGGTGGAAGGAATAGATGCAGGGCTATAGACAATGTTGTGTAGTGGTTTTGGGTTTGGGCTTATGGTTTATAACTTAAGATATGAAAGTGGGCCAAGGAGCTACATGGGCTAGAGAATATGAGAACCTAAGGGAAGAAAAAAAGAAGAAGAAACAAAATTAGTGGAGAAAAAAAAGAGACAGCCGCAAGAATGGAGGGATCCACATTATTCATCATCTATTGAAAGGAGACACAGAAAAAAAGGAAGCAAAGACGCAGCCGCACAGGGAGAGATTGGAGCTTGATCATTTGTCGAAGACCTGGAAATAAAAGAGAGCCGCAACTGTTGACAAGGGGGGCTTCATCTCTTGACTTGGGCGCCGTTTTTCTGAACTGATGCTGGTGATAAAATCGCAGAGAAGAAAAGAAATAGAGCAGCCGACTGGGAGCAGCGTCTGAAGGTCGAGATACCGAGGAGGCTACCGCTATTCTGGGAAGTTGTGCATCTTTTTCCTTCCACATATACTATGTTCACCGTGACTGATTCTGTTCTTCAATTCCCTGTCACTGTGGTTGTTTTCCTTTCCATATGAATTGGAGCGCTGAATTCAATTTTGCTGTAATGGGATTTATTTCAAACATGTGTGGCTAATTTGTTTTGAACTTAGAGTAGCTATGAACTAATTTGAGAATTTAAGCATGTATGAACTCATTAATTTGTGCTTATTGTTATTCTTGTTTACTTAATCTTATATATTTTATCTACTTTATGCTTGATCACCACTAAGTATGAATTTGAGAAATTTAGATTATCTTTGGAAGAGGGATCTTAATTAGACCATAGGATTAAGTAATATGGGATTAGAATTTATTTTAATTTACTAATAGGATAGGAATATATCTATTGAACCCATATAATCATATTAGAGTGAGTTTGGACATTTATTACCTCTTGTAAATTAGTTATGAATAACAATTTTAACTTGAGAGAATAGTACAAGTGATTGGAAGATACTTTTAAATTCTAGATTAACAATTTAACATTAAATACTTTTAATTGGATAAATACATGCTCAAAAATTTAAAGAAGGGATTAATTACTCTAAGTTGTTTTTATCAATTGAAGTCTTTAAATCATTAGATTTGTTTCTTTTGCATTTATTTAAATTGTCTTTCAATTAATCTCTTCCTTTGATTTACTCAACTTAAATGAAAATGAGAATTTTAATGCATAATTATTTATTATCTTGGATTTCTGTAGGATGACCTTGATTTATTATTATACTATTTCTACAGTCCATACACTTACGATGCTTATTTCTCATCATCGAGTCTCTCTCAGCTCTGTCTTTCCTTCTTCTTCTTGCACATCTCCTCCTCAAGGTTCTTTCTTTCTTCCATGCATCTCTCTGATCTCTCTCTTTCTGTTATAATATACAGAATATTTATGCACATGCAAGATAATGCGTTGAATATATTTGATATGATGAATAGGCAGAGGCAGAAAGGGATCGTTAAAAGTGTACACAAGTATGGGCCATGTTCAGAGCTGAAGCTAACTTCATCTTCATTTTCACCGTTCATTATTCCGCACAGTGAAATATTGAAGCATGACAAAGCCAGAGTTAGGGCAATGCAATCCAAGCTTTCCAAAACACATAAGAACCACCACCAAGAAGAAGTAGAGACTTCAAAGAAGGGGTTGGACCGGACTCAGCTTCCGGTTAACTCCAGCATCCTTCTTGGGACTGGGGACTACTACGTCACGGTGGGGCTGGGAAGCCCAAAGAGAGATCTGTCTCTCATCTTTGACATAGGCAGTGACATCACTTGGACACAGTGTAAGCCCTGTGCTCGCTCTTGCTATTCCCAGAAGGAACCAGTCTTTGACCCTTCAAAGTCATCTTCCTACTCTAATATTACCTGCTCTTCTTCCCTCTGTTCTAGCTCTTTCTTGGGAGGCTATGTTCCAAAGACTACTTGCATCTACATCATTCGATATGGTGACAGCTCCGCTACCTTGGGCTTCTTCGCTAAGGAAATACTAACCATATCTTCAACCGACGTCTTCAACGCCGGACTATTCGACCTCAGATATAGCCCCGTCTCATTCTTCCAGCAAATGGCAAAGAAGTACCGGAAAGTATTTTCCTATTGCCTCCCTTCCACGGCCAATTTCGTCGGCTACATCAACTTCGACGGGGTATCTTCCTGGACCGATGTCAAATACGTTCTGTTCTCTTCCAATTTCAAGGACTCTTCCTTCTACAGTCTTGACCTTGTTGGAATCGCCATTGATGGCATTGATCTCCCTATCTCGGCCTCTATATGCTTTCCACTGGCACGATCATTGACTCTGGCACTGTCATCACGCGGCTCCCTCCGGGGGCATACGGTCAGCTGAGAGATGAGTTTCAGAGATATATGTTGGCGAGGTACCCCAAGGGGGATTCGGATGACTTTCTGGGTGCGCATGCTATGATCTGAGTGGGTCTGACTCTGTTTACATTCCGATGATATCGCTGTTGTTCCAGCGTGCAGTGAAGCTAGAGTTGGACAAGATGGGGATAGTGTATACAGTGAGTGAAAAGCGTTTGTGTTTAGAGTTTGCTGCGAACGAGGAAGATGATGACGTAGCTATTATTGGGAATACACAACAGAAAACACTGGAGGTAGTGTATGATGTTGGTGGTGAAAGGATTGGGCTCAGACCTCGAGGTTGCAATTAATTAATAGATGCTCCATCTACTAATAAAAGTAGAACTCCGGGAAAGTTGGAACAAGAAAGCAAAAGTTTCCACCTTACAGGATCAGAGGAGGCGAGTTTGATTACTGGAGAGAGCGTGTTTTAACTGAGAGGGACACCTCCGCCGCCTACTGCAGCGGAGGAACAAAATGAGTGACTCCATGTTCGCTACCGCAAGTGCACGAATCGCGTCAAGTAATACAGTGATAAGTGACATCGTTCCCTCGAGGATTTGAATAACAATCAGTCGAACAATGGCTTGATGCGTTTGATCAAGTTGAATCAGACAAAATGTTGAGTGTGAGAAAAACAGATTTAAAAAGATGTACTGATACCAACTAAAGCAAATACTGACAGAATGGGCTTCTTGAGAGGTTAATTAAATAGAGTGAATCTAGGATTGTTCTCCCCTTTTGTATATCATAAACTCAATCTACTTCCTCTTCAATATTACTATTTATGGGAATATATATATGTCAGTCTAAGGTTTGATAGCCATTAGTTAAGCTCTCTCGAGTCATAACCAACTTATATTTTCCAATTAGATACACAATCTCTTGCTGCATTTAAGGGAAAATAACATTACACAACTTCCTTACTTCGACAATGCTAGGTTAATAACTATATCTCTATGTTATTAACAAACCCTCCATTTAACTCTTTAAACTTTAGGTCTAGCATAACTCTACCCACGTTCTTCAATTAGATTAACTCTCTCAAGCTTAATCTAGTTGAACATGTTATTCATAGTGCTAGCATTTCATGAATGTCAGTGAAAACAGAGAAGAGTTAACATATATATACCCTTAGCTAAAGAAGAAGAAGAAGAGTTCGAGTTTAATCCATACAAAATTGTCGAACAATCCTAGAATGAGAAAAACTAGCTACATATGTTTAAAAGCGGATTACAACTAACAAGATTAAAAGTAATCATAATAGAATCACAGTGGAGAAGGGAATGAGTACAGAAGGATCTAGAAATCTGGAATGAAATCTCTTCTAATCTTCAAGCCCACTTGATTCTCCTTGATTCTTGCAGCTCCCAGCTCTCAGCCCTCTCTAGCCGCCCTTGTCAATCTTTCCAAAATGGGGGACCCCATCTCAAAAACCTGGGTTTGCCTTTTATATCTTCTCAGCTGTCAAAACGTAAATCTTTATTTTCGAGGTTGGGCCGCGGCCCTCCACTCTGTGGGCCTCGGCCCAAGAGTTTCTGGCCTCAGGTTTATGCTTGTGGGCCACGGCTCACACCTTTCTGTGCTCCTGTTCCCTTCATGGGCCGCGGCCTTGATGTGAACATCCTGGGTCGCGGCCCAAGATGAGGTGGGCCGCGGCCCAATACTCTCTGGGCTCATTTTGCTCTTCTGGGCCGCGGCCCACACCTTATATTCTACTCTGATCTTCCAGCTGGTCTTTCATTCACTGGTTGTTAGCTTCAACTTCCTTCCTCTCCTTTTCACTGCCTGCAGCTTCCTCTGGGTTAGCCCTGACTTAATCTATACCAGTTCACACAAAGAACTTGCACACATGGTTAGACATTCATAGCAATTAGTGAGTAATGTCTTCCACAATTTCATTCTGCTGTGCATAGCATGAGAGACCCACAATTCATCACTTTAATCCTTTCTAATGCCCACTTATGCACCCAAAGTGAAGTAAAACAGTATAAAATATGAAATTCTAGTAAGAATTTCCTGAAGTTAATACTCCAATCCACCACCTTCTAGGGTGGAATGGAGAGAAAGAAGTGTGAGTCCAATTGCTGGAAGGAGCGTCGAAGTGAAAGAAAGTGAGGGTGGTGGTGAATCCCGTGAAGGCGATGGGCTTAATGGAGTTTTCCGGAGTAGAAAGATCTCAACTAATTCTACGCAGGTGAGGAACACGATGTCTACTGAAGATCTAAACAAGGGTAGTTCACTGTCTTATATAGACAAATTGCTTAGTCTCGGAGACTCTGGTTTTCTGGAATTTAATATGTCAGCGGTTGATGCGTTAAGTGGCTGGAAGAATTATTTTGCCAAGTCTGATGAGAAGTGTGAGGACGGGAAGGAAGATGAGATAGAAAAATCAGAGTCTGATTCTGAAGACCAGGGCTCTTGGCAGGAGTCAGGCAAGTATCCAAAATTGAAGATGATGTCAGAGGAGTATGCATCCTGGTGTAAGCCTTATATGAACTCTCTCATCGTTAAGCTGCTAGGTAAATCATTTCAGGTAGGATTTATGTTCCAAAGGATGAAGCGTATGTGGGTGAAGGAACCAAGGAAGCCTATAAAGGTCATGCCTCTTAGTAATGGTTATCTTATCGTCTCATTTTCAACAAGGGAGGACAGGGATTTTGCATTGCAAGAAGGTCTATGGATGATTGCTGATCATTATCTTATGGTTCAGCGATGGAGACTGAACTTCAACCCTTGGAAAGCTGACTATCAGAAACGGATTGCAGCATGGATTAGAATTCCTGATCTTCCAGCAGAATTATATAATGTTGAGTCTCTTTGGCGGTTAGGAAATCTTGTTGGACGAACTCTCAAGATTGATCGTACTACAACTTTTTCGGAGAAAGGAGGCTTTGCTCGTATTTGTGTAGAGCTTGATTTACAAAGACCACTTCTCCCAGCTTTTGACCACTTTGGAGAGGAAAAATAGATTGAATATGAAGGCCTTCATCTTGTTTACTTTCACTGTGGTAAGTATGGCCATCACATAAATCAGTGTATGGAGAAACAGGAGGAACTTCAAAAGGAGGTGAGTATGGGGAGCAAGGAGGCCGATGTGCCGAAAAATTCTGCAAAAACGTCTTCTGAAAGGAATTTGCAGTCGATATCCACCTCGAGCAGTTTGCCGATTGATCCAACGACTAACACTAGCACAAGCGCAAATTATGGAGCTAAGAGAGGAGATTATGGGCCACACATGCTCATTAAGTGGGATTTTAGCAATAAGCATATAAACACAGGAACACAAAGGACCCCTTCTTTGTTGAGATTGAAAAATCAGGGATCTGCTTCTAAGTTATTGCAGCGAGAGGTTGGACCTCGTGGGTCAATAGATAAGGAAAGGATAAATCAGAAGTTGAGTCAAAAGAAGACACAAGCAGAGGATAACCGATACTTTGACGTGGATATAAGTAATGGTGCTGCACATGCGTGGGTCCCAGTGGGAAAGAAGAGAAAAGCAAGCATGAAAATGAAACCACGTGGGAAAGAGAATTTGATGAAATCATTTGGTCAAAAACTTTCTATAAAGGATAATGACAATAAAGGGGCCCTCGTGTCTACAAATTCGTTCTCTTCTCTTAATGATGGACCGAAGGCTATCTTAAAGTCCAATGAAGGGGACAAAGATAGCAACACACATGACCCACTATCACTACAGGTCAAAACAAACACTGATAAAGTAACAGAAGGGATTGGGGTGACGCTAAACGAAGACGATTGTATGAGAGATGATGAAAATTTTATTAGGGGATTGTGTTTAGACTCAGCTGAATCTGATCAAATATCTGTTATGGAAGATGATACAGAGATTTTAAGGAGGAACTCGACCTCCTCTCCTTCTCAAGTTTCTCCATGAATTTCCTCATTTGGAATGTATGCGGAACAGGTTCACGCTCTTTCCCAAACTTGATTCGTGAGATGGTGAAATATCATAATTTGGATTTTATTGCCCTTCTGGAAATAAGGTGTAGTGGTGAAAAAGCTATAAATATTGCCAAGCAACTTGGATTTCAATTTTTTGAAGTAGCGGATGCTGTGGGCTTTAAAGGTGGTATTTGGTGTTTATGGTCCCATAAATTCAAGAAGGTAGAGGTTGTAGTGAAAACCTCGCAGTTCATTCATCTTTCTTTAGAGAACCAGGAGCGTAAGACATGGGACATGACAGTAGTTTACGCTAGTCCTCTGTGTGCTCAATGTCGGGTTCTTTGGAATCAACTACGTGATATTGGGCAAAATGTTCAAAGTGCTTGGTGTTTGGGGGGGTGATTTCAATGCCACTCTTCTTGCTAACGAGAGAAGGTTGAGTAGAACAGGCAGAGGACCTGACATTGAATTTGGTAATTTTGTCTAAGATGTTGTCGTTAGTGATCTGGGTTTTTTGGGTCCTATGTTTACATGGCACAGAACTGATTGTGAAAGTATAATTGATCGAGTTTTAAGCTCTTTAAGCTGGATGGAAGCCTTTCCGAATGCAACAATTACTCACCTCCCATGGTATAAGTCGGATCATAGGCCTATATTATTAAACTTGGATGGGATGAAGCAACCATGTTGAATGGACAAACCGTTTAGATTTCTAGCTGCTTGGGTTATGCATGATGATTTTGAGCCATTCACTGTGAAGAATTGGAATTTGAAGCTGCATTGGAATGAGACCGTCAACAAGTTCACTTCTGCGTGTGTTGAATGGAATAAAAATGTTTTTGGTATTACTAATAAAAGGAAATATAAACTGTTGCAGAGGTTAAATGGGATAGCACGAGTAGAGACGAGGACTAGGCTATCGAATGACTTAATTCGTGCACAAGCTCAATTATGGAAAGAATTAAAAGATGTCTTACTACAAGACTCATTGATCTGGGCACAGAAGGCAAGGGTTGACTGGTATGTAAATGGTGACAAGAATACAAGATTCTTCCATGCAAAGGCAAATAGCAGACGGAAGAGTAATTTTATTGGGGCTCTTCGTGGTGAGGATGGAGAATGGATCCTTGATGTGAAGGAGATCCAGAATAAAGCCACCACTTATTTCGCGGATCTCTTTCAAGATGAAGGATTAGTTCGGGAACCTCTTTTATGTGGGGTCTCTTATCCAAGATTAAAAGCTAATGAAATTGACTCTATAGGAAGAGAGGTAATGGCTATGGAGATTAGAGATGCGATGTTTAGTATGGGCGCATTGAAAGCCCCAGGCCCGGATGGTTTAAACGCTTTATTCTATCAGAGCCAGTGGAAAGTTGTAGAGCATTCTGTAAATGAGTTAATTACAAAGATATGGAGAGGAGAAGCTGATGTGGGAAGTATTAATCACACTCTTGTTGTCTTAATTCCCAAGAAAGATCATCCAGAAGAGTTGAAAGATCTTCGGCCAATTAGTTTGTGCAATGTTATTTTTAAAATGATTACGAAGATCATTGCGAATCGGTTAAAAAGTGTCATGCCCAAGGTAGTGAGCCCAAATCAGTGTAGTTTTGTTCCGGGACGTCATAGTTCTGATAACATTATTGTTGCTCAAGAGGTTATCCACTCTATGAGACAAATGTATGGAAAGAAGGGATTCATGGCAATAAAGATTGATCTTGAGAAAGCATATGACAGGGTGAATTGGGAGTTTCTCAGGGCTTGTCTTATGGAATTGCACCTTCCATCACACATAGTGGAGCTTATACTTAGATGTATTTCTTCTACCTCAATGGAGCTTCTTTGGAATGGAGGGAAAGCAGGTTTGATTACTCCTACTAGAGGTGTTAGACAAGGAGATCCAATATCACCTTACCTGTTTGTCTTATGTATAGAGAAACTTGCTCACCTCATCCAGGTGCGTATGGATCAACGAAAATGGATTCCCATAAGGTTATGTAAACATAGCCTTCCTATCTCTCATTTGTTTTTTGCTGATGATATTATTTTATTTGTGGAAGCGTCTATACAGCAAGCATATGAAGTTAGAAGGTGCTTAGATAAAATCTGTGCAAGCTCGGGATTGAAAGTGAATGCCGGGAAAACTCGGGTTTTTTTCTCAAAAAATGTCAATCATAACCGACGTGTTGAGTTAAGTGAAACATAGGGATTTCAAGTGGCAGCGGACTTGGGGAAATACCTTGGGGTTCCTTTACATCATAAAAAGGTCACAAAGGATAGGTTTCAAGATGTGGTAGACAAAGTGAGAAGGCGTCTATCAAACTAGAAAGCAACCTCCCTTTCATTAGCCGGGAGATCTACTCTTGTATCTGCTGTGACATCTACAATACCAGGATAACCATGCAAACGTTGGCTTTACCAGTAGGTACGTGTGAAACTATTGAAAAGAGCAACCGAGGTTTTATTTGGGGATCTACTGAAACAAAGCGTCGTATGCACTTGGTGTCATGGTAAACTTTATGTAAGCCTAAACAGAGTGGGGGTATGGGGTTAAAACACTTACATAGCCAGAACCAAGCGTACATGATGAAGCTTGGATGGAAGCTTATTCATCGACGTGACGATCTGTGGGTAAAAGTAATCCGGAGCAAGTATAAATGTGGAGATGATTTAATGCCTTCTATTAATATTAAAAAGGCAGGGTCCAACACTTGGAAGGGAATTTGGGATGTGTGGGAGCACGTCTTGCAAGGTAGTGAATTAGATGTTGCCACTAATACTGTGCGTTGGAGGCATGACCGAAGTGGGGAATTCACTATTAGATCTGCTTACAGATTTATCACGAACGAGCAAGAAGGAGCTAACCATATATGGGGAAGGATTTGGAAGTTAAACACACTGCAACGGACAAAGACCTTTATGTGGTTAGCTATGCATAATCGGCTCCTTTCTAATGAAGAGCGTGCGAGACGAGGACTATGTCATGATACGGTACGTTCGAGATGTCGCAATAGTGCTGAAGATCTGACACATATACTTCATGATTGTGAATATGTCAGAAATATGTGGACTGATTTGATTAAACCATCAGCAAAGCGTAAATTTTTTGACTTGGGGTTGAAGGATTGGCTGCAATATAATTTGAAACAATCTGTTGGTATGAGGAATGATGACTGGAGCAGTATGTTTGCGACTATTTGTTGGTTGCTTTGGCAACGACGGAATCTTTTAGTGTTTAAAAGAAAGGAGAGTAATATAGAATTTGTGAAACAAAGAGCAATATCTATGCTTGCGAGTCTTGATAATGCCAGGAAGACTTTAAAGGGTGTTAATCTTAGTGGTCAAAGAGTAGTGGATCCTACGGCCTAGTGGCAACCTCCCTCTACTGGCTGGGTGAAACTTAACGTTGATGGTGCTTATTCAAGTTCTTGTGGTATGGGTTATAGAGGGGTTATAAGAAATTCTGAGGGGGATTTCAAGATTGGTTTCTTATATAAAATGTTGCATGGGGACAGTCTTACTGCTGAAATTTGGGCGGTATTGATGGGCTTGAAGCTTGCATGGGATAGTGGAGAACGACAAGTGTTGGTAGAGTCTGATGCCTCTGAAGTTATTAGTCTGCTAAGTGATGTTGTGCCTGAAGTGCACTCGGATAGTGCACTTCTAGTATAAGTAAATTCGATGCTGCTGCGGGAATGGGTAGTGCAGTTATCTCATATGCCTCGGTCTGCCAACAAGGCTGCGGATCTATTGGCTAAACAAGCTTTGGGAATGATACCTGATTTCCATCACTTGCTATCACCTACATGTGAATTACGGTGAATTCTTGATGCTGATGCCCACAAAGACACTGGCTAGGAGTCCTTAGGATATTTCGCCATGTATTATCAAAAAAAAAAAGTAGGTAGAACTCCGGTAGATTAAAATAAAGGGAAATTGATAATTAGGTTTCAAATAACAGAAAAAAAATATCATAAAAGTTCATTTGAAATGTCAATGGTCGTGACTTTTCTGACATGAATTCTCAATGTCCATTTATCAAAATACCCCCAAGCAATTTAACCACTGTCATTTGTTATAACATATTATGCTATATTTACAACATCGTAAGTCATATTAATAACATAGTCAGTTACGTTTACAACATGTTATGCTATATTTAATGAGTTGTAAACGTAATTGACTATGTTGTTAATATGACTTACGATGTTGTAAATATAGCATAATATGTTGTAACTCATGACAGTGATTAAATTGCTTTGGGGTTATTTTGGTAAATGGACATTGGGAATTCATGTCAAAAAAGTCCCCAAGGACTTTTCTGACCATTGACTTTTCAAATGAACATTTGTGATTTTTTTTTTCTGTTACTTGAGACCTAACTGTCATTTTCCCTAAAATAAACTGTAAGTAACCAAGGACTTTTCTGACCATTGACTTTTCAAATGAACATTTGTGATTTTTTTTTTCTGTTACTTGAGACCTAACTGTCATTTTCCCTAAAATAAACTGTAAGTAATTAAGGTGCGACTGATAAGGTTTGAAAGTGAGAATCCTTGCGCGTTTATACGTGTGTGGGGGTATGTGATACAACCGTAAAATATATCTTCATATTTGTAGATTTTCCTAAATAGAGAAATTTCAGAGTGTCTTCTGTTGGGATATTTTGTTTTCCTAGTCATTTACTCTTACTACTAGCGACACTGGCAAATTCATTTACTATTAAGTATATATGGTGGAATATGCAAGTAGCGCACTGGCAAATTCCACAATTATTTCTATTTCTCTTATTATTTGGGCAGTTGAATAATTCCACTGAGGCTATCCAAATCCCTATTAATAGTGGGACGATGGAAGGAATTAAATGTGAACCACTGCTGGAGAAATGGATTATTAATTAACCTATCCATTATTCTAAATAATGATGATTAAAGATAGGAAATTTAAAGGAACTCTTGATTATGGTATTTACTATAAATGTAATCAAGTGCTCAAACTGGAAGGACGTTCTGATTTAAATTGGGGAGATCATTGGATGATATGAAGAGCACCTTAGGTTATTGTTTTACTTTGAGTTATGGCGTATTCTCTTGGAAGCAGGAAGTTGTAGCTCAATCAACGGCAGAAGTAGTAGAATTCATAGCTACAAATGCAGCCGTTAAGCTAGCCCTTTGATTAAGGAAGATGCTGATTGATATACAGATTATACAATATCTAATAATCCAGTTTTTCATGGGAAAATGAAGCACTTCAATATAAGTTATATTTTATCAGCATGTGCAGCTATTGATACAAGGAGAAATGTTGAAATATGCCTCATTAGCTGTTAGTTAATTAATTAATTTGTTGCTTATGATTTTTTGAAACGAGTTGCTATTTGAAATTTGGAAAATAAATTTCTGTTGCTAGCTGATATTTTCTGTTTGCTGATTTAGTGGGATTTTAGGAATTAGTTAGCAAGGGAGATCTTAATTATGTGGGATATTAGCAGATTTTCTTTTTTTTAATTGTCCTCGTTTAATGTATTTAATATCCTTGATTGATGGTGGAATAAAATACATCATCCGAGAATTATTTTTCCCTTTGTTCACGTTTCTTCACGTTTCGTTTTTTAAAACCTTCTAATATGACCAGCCATGAAATCTAATTAGCCTATAAATTAGAGTCAGCCATCCCGACAAATAGTGCATTCTGTGTGGCCTCCTGAATCACAGAGAAAAAGTCTTTAATTCTCTTCTCTCTTTCAATGGCTGCTGCTTCTTATTCTTCTTCTTCTTCTTCTTCTTCTTCTAATCCCTTCCTCTGTCTTGCTCTCTCTGGTCGTCTTCTTCTTCTTTTGTAAGATTAAAAGCTTTGTTTCTGCAAAAGGATCAGAAGAAGGCAGTGAGCTTCAACATAATACTCATCTTAGTGTTTCTCTCAGCTCTCTCTTTCCTTCTTCCTCTTGCAGCTCTCCTGTTCAAGGTTCTTTCTATCTTCCAATAATTTCTCTCTCATGAGATCGTCATTTGGATAATTTTTTTTATTTATTACGTACATGCATGGTGTTTGATTTTTACGATAATATTAACTTGGACTTCTGAAATATAACTAAATAATACATTCTTAAGAAAATAATTCTATGAGTGGATGGAGAAGCACACAATTTGATCATCCTATATATACATTATTTAGAGCGGACAAAATAGGCTGAGCTTGATATGATACTAGATCTACTCAAGCTTTTTAGATGTGATTTACATTCCTAATAATTGTCTCTATATATATATATATATATATCAGGTTAAATCTATTAAATAATTAAAAAATAAGTACGTGATCAAATGATTGGTTAATTTTTAGCAATCTATTTGCAATTTCATAATTTATGTTATGATATTATAATGGCAAATCAAAATTATATACAAATGCATATCTTACATTTTATTACGTAATTAATATTGTTAAAAATACCACCATCACTCTTGAGGGCACAAACAAATAGTTGAATATATATATATGAACTTCATCAACTGTGTATGTATATAACAACGATAATACTTAGGTTAATTTTCTTATATTCATTACATCAAATTCTCCAATCACACGTGATCATCTGTCATATTTATTAACTAATATTTCCTCTGATCTTTAATATAAGATATATTTATTTAATTTCATTAGATTAAGGAAGTTAGTTAAGTGAATTGTTATGACATGCATTTTCTAAAACGCCATACTCATCTTCCTTAATTCCCTCCTTCCATCTCCTTCATGATCATTGTTGAGGGAGCATTAATAGGGATAAATCAGGAAAGGATTGACAAATATGAAAACTATTTCTTATATTTAACACAAAGATCAACTCCCCAAATATGTCTTATATGGTTAACTTGAAAAAAAAAATGACACATGACCATGTGTAATTGGAGAACTTGATATGATAAATATGAGGAACTTGACATAAATTTTGTCCATGTAATAATTCAGTTAAATTAGAGGAAGAAAACGAGACTAAAAACCCTACATATTAAACATATTGAAAACCATACGTCTTCATTTTTCTTATTACCATTGCCACTGGGCAATGAGATTATATATATATATATATTTAATGCACATTAGTACATTGAAGTGAGACATGATAATATTGAAACAGGTGGAAACAGGAAAGGATCTTTGGCAGTGGTACACAAGCACGGGTCATGTTCAAATCTGAAGCAACCCTCATCTTCATCTTCATCATTCATTATTCCGCACAGTGAGATCTTGCAGTATGACGATGCCAGAGTTAGGTCAATCCAATCCAAGCTTTCCAAAACACATAAAAACCACCACCAAGAAAAGGGGAAGAAAATGTGAAACACGAAGGGAATAGAACTAACCCATCCATCAATTGAAATTGATGATTAAAGACAGGAAATTTAGATTAGTGCGACTAATTGTTTTGGATTTTCCAATTTCCTGGTAAATTCATAGGAAGACAGACTCACGAGTGAGCCATTATATACACATGAAATTTAGATAGTGGGGTTAATTGTGTTGGTTTTTTGCCCATTATTCCGGTAACAAATAGGAAGAATGCTCTCAAGTAGTGGAGCACTATAATTTGAACCCCATTAATCTGGATCATGCTATCTTGGCCTCCGGGACACATGCTACGATCTGAATGGGCATATTTCAGGGTGGGGTGAAGGTAGAGTTGGACAAAAACAGGGACTGTGTATACAGTGAGCGAAAAGCAGGTGAGTTTAGGGTCTGCTGCAAATGCGAAAGTTGATGACGTGGCTATTATTGGAAACAGACAGCAGAAAACACTAGAGGTAGTGTATGATGTTGGTGGTGAAAGGATTGGGTTTAGACCTCATGCTTGCAACTAATTAATAGTTGCTCCATCCACGAAAAAAAAAATAAGAGAAATACTTGCACATACTCCAAGGTCCAAGAGTGTCACATCATTTAAACTCTGTTCACTAAAAACATCAACTCATATCATTTTAATTTTAATTAGCTGATAACTTATTTGAAAAAAAATTCACATTTTAATTTGTTTTGAAGAAAAATAAATATCTTAATATGAAAAAAGAATTAAAACAAAATGATCAACTAATATTTGTCTTAAAACTAAAATAAACTTTTAATTTTAATTTTTTCATATGAGTCATCAACGAACTAGGATAAAATGATATGAGTTGTTATACTTCTATTGGACAGAGTTCAAATAACATGATACTTCTACAATATGCAAGTATTTCTCCAAAAATATATAATATCTGGTAGATTGAAAACAAAAAAATTGTGTAATTAAGGTGTGACAGTTTGGTTTGGAGGTGAGAATACCTGGGTGCTTGTGCGCGTGTGTGTGTGGGTGTGTTGAACAAATGTAAAATATATATATAGTAGTACTTCATATTTGTAGAGTTTCCTAAATAAAGAGAAATTTCAGTGTCTTTTATTTGTTGGGGTATATTTTGTTTTCCTAACGAGTTACCACTACTGTCTCTATTGATTGGTTCTACATATAGCGAAAATTTCTTACTATAACTACTGATCGATTAATGTAAAATATCATTTATTGCAAGACCATACAAATATGGAATAATTGAATCATTTCACAAGTTTGAGAGAGCTTGGACATAAATTAATTTGTTGAAAGAATTCAATTTGATATATACTTCAGAATAATGTTTATGTTAATTTAATAGAGTATTTTTTTAGTCTTAATCTATATTCTAAAATATATGAAAATAAAACGATATTATTCAAATTCATATATTTATACTACTACAGAAATTACGATATATAACGGTTATTAACTACCATACATAATGGTTCCAAACCATCATATATTCAGACGCTGTAAAAGCTTGGCACAAATACATTATGGTTTCGAACCGTGATTTATTTTGTATCATTATAACAGTTCTATTATAACACCTGTTATGTATTGAGATGTGATGAGGCTATACTGTGCGTAATGTTGTCATAATAAACAACGGCCTCAAGTAAACAACTGTTATAAAACTCTATAATATATATAATGGTGCTTTCAAAATAACAGTTACATAAAAGTTTAGCATACATAATAGTCGCCATAAACAACTCTTTAATAATAGATCTTTGAAGATGCATTCTATGTTGATGGAAAGAATGTTCAAAGTTATGTCAATTAGGTCCTTTTAAAGGTAAATACTTTAAATTTAAACAATGGATTGATGAATTATATTATTGATTTACTATTTGATTGTTCTTGTTTGTGTACATTCAAGTGCCATAAACAACTCAAAAGTTTTGAGTGCAGATATTATGTGATGCGGCATTTGTATGAAATCATCACTGAGAGCATCACTAACTCATTTAACAAGATGACAATATATATATATATATATATATGTCATAATTTTAGTTCAGGCTTTAGTTTTTCTCATAATATTGCTTTCCTGCATATTTTTAGAATTTGCAGCATTTTCGAAGTTTGGAGTCATATTCTAAAGTGCAAATAAGAGAGATATTCGACGTTTGATCTAAATACACTACAAAAAAAATCACTTTCAGCGGCAACATTTGGCGGCGACATTAAAAGTCGCCGTTGAAAGTCAGACTTTCAGCGGCAACATTGTTTTATCGCCGCCGAAAGTGTGTTTCAGCGGCGACTTTAGTGTCGCCGCTGAAAGTGTTTTTCGAAAATTTTTAAAAAAAAATTTTTTAAAACACTTTCAGCGGCGACTTTAGTGTCACCGCTGAAAGTCCTTTTCGAAAATTTAAAAAAAAAAAATTTTAAAACACTTTCAGCGGCGACTATTAAAAGTCGCTGCTGAAAGTGAGTTTCAGCGGCGACTTTAGTGTTGCCGCTGAAAGTCCTTTTCGAAAATTTTAAAAAAAAAATTTTTTAAAACACTTTCAGCGGCGACTATTAAAAGTCGCCGCTGAAAGTCTTTTTCCAAAAATTTTTTTAAACACTTTCAGCGGTGACTATTAAAAGTCGCCGCTGAAAGTCTTTTTCGAAAATTTTAAAAAAAATTTTTTTAAAACACTTTCAGCGGTGACTTTAGTGTCGCCACTGAAAGTTTTTTTCCAAAATTTTAAAACACTTTCAGCGGCGACTTTAGTGTCGCCGCTGAAAGTCTTTTTCCAAAATTTAAAAAAAAAATTTTTAAAAATAATATTTATAAAATTTAACTATTAATTATTAAATAATTCTATTTAACCTTAATTATTAAAATTATATTATTATTTTTTAATATTATATTTATAATTTTTTATTAAAAATAATATTTATGATATTAAATTATTATTTATTAAGTAATTTTAATTAAAAAATTTTTAAATTTAAATATATCAATATTTTTTTTCGTTTTTATTTAATTTTTCATTACTTTTAATAATATTATATTTAATTAATAATTAATTATATGTATATAATTAATTAATTATATGTATGTTTGTTTGTTTATATATATGATAATATTATATATATATATATATATATAATAATATGTAATAATATGATATAGGTTCATTTCGGCGCAACTGGTAGAGACTCGCGCAATAAGGCATCGACTCTCTGAGGTCGCGGGTTCGAACTGGAGGAGAGTCACATGGAGGAATTATGAGGAGGCGACACGTGGCAGCACGGGGAGGAGACATGTGGCAATTGTAAAATAAATTTTTTAAAAAAAATTCGAATTTTTTAATAAAAAATTTAATTTTTTGAATTTTTTTTTAAAAAAAATTAACACTTTCAGCGGTGACAAAAGTCGCCGCTGAAAGTCACCTTCAACGGCGACAAAAGTCGCCGCTGAAAGTATACTTTTAGCAGCGACAAAAATTGTCGCGGCTAAAACTTTCAGCGACAGTCGCATAGGCGGCGACTTTTTGTCGCCGCTGAAAGTCTTTTTTTTTGTAGTGATACTTTCTACATTTAAATAAATTAGAGTAGAATGATAAGTTGTACATGGTTCTCTTTTGTAATTTGATAATATTAAATACACACTTTTGTTTTGACCATTTATTTATGTCATATATTCGTTGCAAGACTTACATTGTTGTACATTTTTTTGGTTAACATTGCATTGTTGTACATTGGCTCTATATGATAGCAAGTGCTCGAAAGAGGAGTTAATATATATAAGTTTAGCTCTTTTTAAAAAAAATCATATTACAAGTATGGCGTCAGTTATGACCATAACTGACCCCATAATTGGTAATTATGGCATCAGTTTAGATAAGAACAGACATTATAAACAACCAAATTACGTCTCTATTACAGAGTCGGTTGAGCATATGCAAGATGTCATAATAGTCTATTACGGCGTCGGTTTAGTTATAATGCAATACCGTAATATATTCATTTACAGCATCATATCTTGAGCAACTGACTCTGTAATACATTCATTTATGGCGACATATCTTAAGCAAGTGACGCCGTAATATAGATTTTTCACTACTGCTAATTCAACTACACCCTAAATGCTGTAGCAAAAATGCAATTTTGACTTATGATAAATTAACTTTTTGACCTAGTTTGCATATAGCAACCATTATTTATTTGCTATAAATGCTAATGGGTTTAATGAAACAACCATCATATATAGTGTATAAATGTGTAACGGCTCTTATTTAATAACTATTAACTCTTGAGGCAGTTTTTGTTTTAAAAAATAGGGATTCTCCTTACGCCCTTGCATGCAAAACTAAATTGTACACAAATTTATATATCACAGACGGCTCACACGTCGAGAATAGCCATGCAATTTGAGACGGATTAAGACATTCCCGAATTTATGGCTAGGCTCAATGGAACTCCTTACTGTAAAAGGCTCAAAAGGTATACAGCCTCAAGAAAGATTTGATAGAGAAGGAGGGGTATAGTACGCCATCTGCTCCTCCTAGTTAGGAAGCATATGGCATTCTATAGATCTAATCTTTCCTTCTTTATCAAGTCTTGCTTAAGGTTGCATATCCCTTAAGCACTAGTCACAAAGTTAGGAATATTTTGATCCATCCCAAATTGCATGGCTACACTCGATATGTGAGCTTTTGTTCTATTATATAGTCAAATCCAATGAGCAAAGCTAAAGTAGAAACTTTATCTAATGCATAAATGTGTGTGTGTGTGTGTGTGTGTGTATGTATATGATAAATTTTTTGTTATAAATGTTATGACAATAAGGTGGTCAGATCAAGCAACAAGTTCAAGCACACAATTCCTCCTACGAGCATTCTATGGCAAACACTAGAAAAGCTAACTTGGATTGATGGCGGCCTTTAGTTCTCTTGGCTAACATGATTCGAGGGATAGGTGATTGTCAATCATGTTATCCCTTTGTAGGTTATTCGTATAGCTTGTAGAGACAATTGTGAATCGTGTTCTCCCTCTATAAGGTATACATGTGGCTTTAGCAATTGTATACCGCTTGGAGCTATCTGCCATACACTCAACATCATGAAATCTTTTTAAATCTTTAATGATTTCCTATAATAGGAGATGAACCTTTTATTAGAGATTTTTCAAGAAAAAAAATATGAGCACAACTTAGGTCAAAATCTAGCTACAAAACACGAAGTGGATTATAATGAAGAATGAAGAATGGACAAGGGAAGTCATACCTCCATATGATTAGAATAGACCATGCAACGAAATGCGACCTTGTTAGGGTTGAAGAATGAAAATGTGAGTAATGAATGAAAATGTGTGTTAGGGTTTGCACATCAACTCGAGCAGCTATCTCTGAGAAGCATGAAGAAAGCTTTGTGGATAGTGTGATTCAACAAAAAATGACGGTTGACGACCAGAAAAGACAACTGAAGTAGTGGGGTTCTGAGGTTGTTGGGTTTGGGGTTTACATTTGACATAAGGTTAAGACGAGTGTGTTAATGAATAAAATGAAGTAAAGAGACGTTTAAGTAGAGGGGAAAGTTTATGGTTCAAATATAACACTCGAAATGTATTCCTCCGTTGTTACATATATAACGGTTATCATAAGAAACCGTTTAGTAATTTCAAAATATATATTATGATTTCTAGCTAATAACTGTTAAATATCTACAACATTTTTTTAAAAAATTAGCGAGTACTGCTATCGATTTCCACCTACTTTTATAAACAACACATAAACAAACAATAATACAATAGACCTTCTATAAAAACACAGAAATTAACTCTGCTCAACAGCAGGAAAACAATAATACACATATCAAACACAGAAATTAAGTGCTATTTTTCTTTTCCTAGTCTTAGCTTTTTATAAGTTACTTTTTTAAGCTTGAATTCTTCTCTTCATGTCAAGTAATAATTTTTCCCTCTTCAAAACCCAAATGCCTTTATTATGATCGTGTTTGACGTACAAAGCATCTTCATAAAAATTTAATCGTTCAAGTGACCTCCCAGTAAATGGCTCATCCTCAACTCCATCACCCATCTCCTCATCAATCACTTTATTTATCAACAAAACAATAGATCATCCATGTTTAGAAGGATCATGGACGTAGAACACTTGTTTAACCTAATAAGCCAAAATGAAAGTCTCTTCTTTATACCTTTCCTTATTCAAATTTAATTGTATCAAGCCTAAGTCATCAATTTTCAAGCCATGATTATTGTCAACTCACTTACAATAAAAAATGAGAACCCGGAAGCCGATATAATCCAAGTCTCACATGATTTCAATCACCCCAAAGTATGGCATCTTTGCATAGATAAAATTTCTATCTTTGAAACTCGATACATGCATGGTGTTAGTTACAAGAGTAGTTACAACACTATTTTACATTTTACTTCGATCATCTTGCTCTTTGGTGTAGAAGGTGAACCCATTAATGATGTAGCTTGCGTAAGACGTCACTTGATTGCTTGGACCGAATGCAAAGAACTTCAATTTGTTAGAAATTAATTTAGGATAAGCTCTATACTCATCAAGGACTTGATCTTTAAACCATGTTATAAAATGTTATAGATTTTAAGGACTTACATAACGGTCAGTTGGTAAGAACAGTTAAAATTTTTATTTTTATAATGGTTATATTCAAGTAATCGTGAGGTATATTATTAACAAATCTATAAAGTTTAAGGTCTTACATAATGATTAGTTGGTAAGAACCTCTAACTATATTTTTGCCTTTATAACGCTTATTTTAATTAATTTACCAAGAGGTATGTTTATCATAGTTCTTTAATAACAACCATAAGGTATATTATTATTATTTTATATATGTTTGAGCCATTATATAAACTAAAAAATAGAAATAAATAAAACCTACCCATTATCCTTAGAGGAGTGATCTAAATCATATGAAAAGACAAGCACGAGTGATGCGAAAGCGGTGCCAGTTGTGGGCTGAGGTGGAGGAAGAAACCAAGCAGAGGAGCATGAGGAGGGCATGGAGGTTTGGTGGGAGGAGGAAGGGAAGCAGGTGGGAACAGAGGAGGAAGCGAACCTGGAAAAGGAGGAGCAAGTTGGAAAGGAGGAGGAAGAGAAGCAGGTGGATGCTCACGTTCAAAAGTGACATGACGAGGAGGAGGAGGTGGAGGTTGGGGAGGACGATGCTCCAGCAATTCTCCAGCATTTCTTCAGCATGTTGCTTGACTATGATAATGATGAGAATGGAGGAAGAAAGTGAAGAAAACATATGAAAATAAGGAGTTTAAATAGATTGAAAGTGAAGCGTGCAATGGAAGTTGAAGAGGAATCAGTCTGGGCTATTATATATATATATATATGTTTTTTTTAAGCTATGAGTTTCATGATGGTTATTTTATAAACACTATTATTTATTCATGAATTTATTATGGTTGTTTCGAAAGAACAGTTAATGAACCATTATTTATTATGTTTCATAACAGTTATTTTCTAATAACTGAGAGAAATGTTCTATATTGTTTTTACAATAGTACAATTAAAAGCATAACAATGGCAAGTTCATTACACTATTCGTCACCAAAGGAGTGGTCAACATCATGGCAAATCTCATACTCATCAAGCATGAGATTGGCTTTCATGTTCATACTCGAGAGGTATAAAGAAAGCTTCCTCACGTCATGGTCAGTGTATTCTGCATGCTGCAACATTTTCTTTGGTTATAGAAGCATAAGATATGGAGGTGGAGGCGATGGTGGTGGATATTGTGGAGAAGCAAAAGGTGGAGGATGATGCCGAGAGCTTTTTGGCAATTCTTTTGCATAGTGTTTCATCTTTGTGATTGAGAGAACAAAAAAGAGGAGGAGGATAAAAAAACATAGGAAAAACAAATAAAATGGGGAGTTTAACTAGACGTCTGAAACTTTGGAGGGGACAGAAATTGAATAGGATGTAATGAAAGGGTGCCTAGTTCTCTTGACGATCATTGGGTAACAAGGAGGCATCCAAAGTCGATCAGCGGGAGGAAGAGGAAAGGTTTTAAAAGCTTTAATTTACGTTTATTAAGTTAAACATGTTGAGTATGTTGGTTTTTCGAAACCACAATAAAAGAATACTTTACAGTTATTAATTAATAACCATGACGTATGAAGTTTTTCTTTTACTTATTTTTTAAAAATTTGTTTAAAATACAATAGTGGTGCTCAGTCATCACCACTATTACTGCCTTCCTCCTCCTTTTCATTCTCATCATTGGAGGAAGGAGATGAAATGTCTAACTGCAAGTCATATTCAACCTCATTGTGATGAAATATAAGGTTCAACTTCCTATTCAACTTGTTGGTGTATACCGTGAGACGCCTTGTGTGGCAGTCAAGGCCTGCCAACAACTACATCAGAGCTCTATTTCATGAGGAGGCAAAGGAGGAGGAATTCCCTAGGATGTTAACATGATGGAGAGAAGGAGGAGGCCGATAAATAAACGTAATAAGAAGCATAATGAATAGGTGAGTTTAAATAGAAGTCTAATAATGGATGTTACAAAGGGTTATGACTTATGAAGGTCCGATAATGTTACGAAGAGTTATGGCCAATGAATTTGTATTTGGGGAAGACAGATCATTTGAAAGTATTACATGATGGTTGTTTCTGAAAATCGTTATGTTTTGTCTTCATTGATATAAGAGGTTGGAAGTCAAATTGTTTGTACATGTTATATGATAGTTGTTTTGAAAGAACATTAACTTTTATTATTAAATAAAGGGTAAAGATGCAAAAATAGCCATGAACTTTGTTCAAAGATGCAAAAATAACCATGAACTATTTTTGGTAGCAAAAGTAACCATGAACTATGTAAAATGGGGCAAAACCGTTAAATATGACCGTTGACCGTGCGTTGACCGTTAACATATTTAACGGTTTTGCCCCATTTTACATAGTTCATGGTTATTTTTGCACCTTTGAACAAAGTTCATGGCTATTTTTGCACCTTTACCCTTAAATAAATTATGGTTATTAACTATAATAATTATTTTTGTGATTTCTCAAATTCTGCCTTGTAATATGTGATGGTACGCATAGATAACTATTACTTTTTGTCGTTATCTATCCTTACGCGACCTCTGTCTCAATATACATGATGTTTATTACCTGTAATCGTTAAGTACTAAGCTTTATAAATGCCTAAATCTAAAGTAGTGTTGGGAATAAGTGAAGAAGTTTACTTTCAAAAAAATCCTGGAAATGGGCTGTAGCTCCCTCAACTTATATTTTATAATACTCAACGTTAACGTGATAATTCATCGCGATTGGTTCTATCTTAAGGGGTTTAAGTTAACATTTTTTAATGAACACTGCTCCTTTTAAATATTTTAGGTATGTCATTGTGCCCAAAAAACTGCCAGATACCTGTAACTTTGACAAGAATATTTCCGGTGTAACACTGACCTTTAACCCCAATAATTAATGCTGCTTCATTCTCATTTGTACAAATCAAAATACGTAAAACTGAAATATGGTAGTTGCACAGATTTGGACAAATACAAGTATACGACATGGAATATGCATGGAGCACACAGACAAATTCCACCATTATTTCTATTTCTCTAATTATTTGGGCAATTGAATAATTCAACTGAGGATATATATCCAAATCCCTATTAATAGTGGGATGATGGAAGAAATTAAACAGGAACCACAGAAGAAATGGAATATTAATTATCGTATCCATTGTAAATAATTATTAAAGATAGGAAATTTAAACAATGAGACAAATTGTTATGGAAGACTCATGAGTGGAGCATTATATTAATGGTTTTGGTTGCTGTAATTTTAAATTATTGGTTTTAGTCTTTATAGTTATATAAAGACTTGGTTTCAGTTTAAGTATAGGGACCAAATCTAAAACTTGTTAAAAATATAGAGACCACACTCATTTAACTTAGACTATAATTTTATGAAACTAAAGGAACAAAAACCAAACTTTGCTCAAACAACACCCCGTTCACAAATTTAGAGGGATTAAGGAAGTTAAATAAATGAAAAAATTGCAATCAGGTTCCAATTAACATAATTAATTACAATAGGTACTTTGAAATTAACAAATTGCACTGAAGTCCTAAGAGACCTGGATGCTATTAATTCCAAGAGTGAAAGTATAATTTTGCTCCAATTACAAGTTTAGAGCATCTAATTTACAAGTTTAGAGTAACTAATGACAAGTTACATGGCAACATACAAGTTACTACATAAAATATTAGTTCAAAAAATAAATACAACTTACACATGTTGTTTCCCTCTTTCATCATCCTTTGTTGCTTGTGTATTGTCATATACATTCAAACCTACATACATATGATCACTTTACTATTGAATTTAATAAAATGTTCTACTCCTTCATAATCTACAAAGGCTGTTGTATCATCAAAGGTCAATGTGAATTCTATGGTAATTCCACTACATTCTTTTCTAATAATTTATGCTAAAATTGTTTCTTGCTTGTGTATTGTCATATACATTCTAACCTACATATACGTAGTGTTTTCCTTCATATTTTTTGTTCTAACGCTATTCTCTACATGTTGCAAATCACTTTCTTGTCCATTTAGGAATTATCCGCCTATATGCAAGAAATATAATATATGCTTTCCAGACGTACTCGTCATCTTTTCTGTCAACCTGCAGAACAAAGTTGTTATTGGCAACTACATTAGCAACATTAATAACTTTAGAGCACTGTGCTTGATGACATGTTTTGAAATGATATAACAAGAGTTATGAACACATAAAGCTTCATTCTTTCCATTCATCCATGTCTAATCACACAAAAACATAACACAATCTCCACAGGAATAGAGCAGAAACCCAAACCATCCTTCACACTTAATGAAACAACAACATAAATAATAAAGATAGCATATACAATTAACAATCTTTGTATGTCTATAGTATTTATTTATGAAACTTATATTGTTGCTAAGTAACTTGTTACTGGTTGCTTTAAACTTGTCACTGGTTACTATGTAACTTGTCATTTGTTGCTCTAAACTTGTCATTGGATGCTCAACACTTGTCATTGGGGAAAAATTGTACTTTCACATTTGTAATTAATAGCATTTAGGTCTCCTGGAACTTTACTGTAATTTGATGATTTCAAAGGACTTGACTGTAAGTAATTCTATTAATTGGGACCTGGTTGCAATTTTTCCTAAATAAATTACTATATTATAGCATATGTTACATGATTAAGTCAGACAAATTAGTTTAGAGAAAAATTATAAATATAAATACTTTAAAGTAATATATTTAAATTTCTTAATCTCCCCATATTAGTCATTTAGGTCTTATTGTAAGGATCAAAGGTAATATAAGAACTAACAATAATATTAAATGTTATCTAATTTAATTTATCATCTTGAGATTTTCATTGTAATAACTTTGTAAATATCAATTCCTTGTGATAGTGGAACTTGGATAATCTTTCAATCTCGAATTATAGTGCCCCACTTGTGGGCCTTTCTATACGTTCACAAGTATAATGTTTGTTCCACTATATATCTTTATATTATGGACATTTTAATTTTGATTACTTTTTCACGGACCAAATCAATAAATTAACCCTATATATGCTGCTCATAATTCGCCATGCACATGCTTAATTGTTACTTTTTTTTTATAATAAAAGATATTCTACAAATACATCAGAAGCTATCGTCCTGAGTCAACATGAAAATTCATCATGTTTACATCATTAATTAAAAGGGCGGTAATAGCATCAGGGGGGCGAAAATGTGATATGAAGATCAATCGCCATCTTCCAAGCTTCTTTTGCCATAGCATCTGCCACCGTGTTAAACTCCCGAGTGCAATGTGAAATTTCCAAGTCCCAATCTCTATCCAGCAACGTTTAAACCTCCACAATAAGCTGAAAATCAGGGTGTTCCCAAGAAACGTTACCTTGAATTATATCCATTACTTCACTACAATCAGACTCAATCATGATTTTTCTATGTCCTCTATCCCATGCAACTTTTAGTCCCCACAAAACACCCTAAGCTTCTGCAGATACTACTGATTCTTGCCCAATCTGATACATAAACCCCATCAGAAATTCACCATTGTGATCTCTCAACACACCTCCACACGTGCAAGTCCCTAAGTTGTCATTCCTAGATCCATCGGTATTCATCTTCACCCACCCAAGCGGTGGTAGCATCCACTGTTGTTGATTCCTTTCTGTACTCTTATTTTGAACCAAACTTGTATTTCCCCATGTTAAGCAGGCACGAGCACGAGCTAATATGGCATGACTACTCCAAGTGTTGTTATTAAAACATCTGTCATTTCGAGCTAACCAGATATGTCGGCATAGCACCAAAAACCAAAGACGAAACTCGAATCCCTGTATAACTTCTTTTCTCCCCGCACACCATGTAAGCCAGTCATTTTTCTCAAAAGAGCCAAAGAATTGATCATGCCAATCCAGAGGTAAGAATCCCTTCCATAATTCAGAAGTGAAAGGACAATCCCGCAAAACGTGGAGTACAAACTCGCTTGAGTTTTGGCATATATCACAAAAACCCGTCGGATGACTACCTCGCTGATAACGCATTAAGTTTGTCATTAGACGACCATAAAAGCACAACCACAAGAAAAAATGGTACCTTTGAGGGACTTTCAATTTCCAAACACATATCCTCCAGTTATTACTGTGAGGTTGTGGGGTGCCTACTAGATATTTGTAGGCGGATCTGATATTGAACATTCCATCTGAAGACCATCTGCATACCGGAAAATCCTCCCCCGTACGCTGATTAATATTAACACGTGTAATAGCTGTACATACATGACTTGGAAGTAGGTGCTGAAACTTTCTCATATCCCACTGTCCGGATGAAGTGATACAATCAGCTACTCTCCATTCAGTAGCATCTCTAGGCAATTCTCTGATTATCAAACTCTGAAGCTTATCAAAATGCGGGACCCAAATGTCATTCCAGAAAGAAGTGTTCTGCCCATTGGTGACTCTCCATGTTAAGCTATCTTTGATCTTGTCCCAACAGTTACGAATACCCCTCTACGTACTAGACTCAGACCGTCGCTTCTCAACTTTAGGAATAATATCATTCTCGGCTTTATATTTTTCACGCAAAATCCTAACCCAGAGCGAATCTCTTCTGTTAATCATATTCCATCCAAGCTTCATCATGAATGCTTGGTTCTGGTACCGAGCCAACCTAAGACCAAGGCCTCCATTCTCCTTACGTGCACACACACTATCCCAGGAGACTAGATGAGGTTTTCTGCTTGCTGAGCTACTACCCCAGAGGAAGTTACGACAACGTTTGTCAATTTCATCACAAAGTCCCAAAGGAAGAGGCACTGTCTGCATAGCATAAGTTGGCATAGCCGACATAACAGAAGACACAAGAGTATACCTGGCAGCCATCGATAACATGTTAAACTTCCAATTGGCCAGGCGAGCATCCATCTTATCCAGAAGAAAACTGTACGTAGCCTTTGATCTTCGTTCATGTAAAATTGGCATTCCCAGATATTTCCCCAGATTTGACGTCGGAGTAAAATTTAGAAATTCACTGATTTCTCTGCTTTTTATATGATTTACATTCTTTGAGAAGTAAACTCTTGATTTTCCAGCATTTACTTTCTGTCCCGAAATGTCACAGAAGTCATCCAAGATAGCCTTAATAACCCCTGTGTTATCTAGATCTTCTTCTGCAAACAAAATGAGATCATCAGCAAAAAAAATATGAGAGACAGGAGTACCTCTTTTGGAGAGCCTAAACGGTTGCTAAACACCCTCTTCAACTGTCGTTTGTATAAGATGCCCCAACCTTTCCATCATGATAACAAAAAGATACAGCGATATTGGGTCACCTTGTCTAACCCCTCTAGAAGGGCAAAACATATTAGTAGCTTCTCCATTCCAAAGCAATTGCAAATGAGACGTCGACATATAAGCTTGAATAACTTTGCTCAAATATTCAGGAATCTTGAGTTCTTTTAGACAGTCATAGACAAAATTCCATCTCACCCGATCATAAGCCTTCTCTAAATCAATCTTGATGGCCATGAAACCCTTTTTTCTTTTTAAGGACTTCATAGAGTGAATGATCTCCTGCACAAGTATAACATTATCTGAACTCTGACGCCCTTTAACAAAACTACACTGATTCGGGGCTATCACCAAAGGCATAATTGCCTTGAGTTTGTTTGATATAACCTTCGTAACAATCTTGTAAACAACATTGCAAAGACTTATAGGACGAAAATCGCGAAACGTCTCTGGATGTTCCACCTTCGGAATGAAAACAATCTGAGTCCCATTGATTTGTCGTATCCACATCGGATCATTGAAAACTCTTTTCACTAATTCAATCACTGACGGTCTTACAGTTTCCCATTGGCTTTGGTAAAATAGAGGATTGAACCCGTCTGGCCCTGGTGCTTTCAACGGCCCCATATCAAACAAAGCTCTCTTAATCTCTTGCTCTTCAACCGATCTCCCCAGAATATGCAAATTTTCATCGTCAATCTCAGGATAAGTGCATCTGAATACCAAAGATCCATTATAATTATGGGTTTCTGTATACAAAGTTTCGAAGAATTGGCTTCCCAATCTCATAATTTCCGCTGTATTATATGTCTATTCCCCAGATTCAAGCTTTAATGCTTCAATTTTATTCTTTCTTCGTCTGCCATTAGCCACAGAATGGAAGTATCTCGTATTACAATCTCCATCCACATACCAATTAGCCCGAGAGTATTGAAGCCACATGACTTCTTCCCGTGCCAAAAGTTTTTCAAGCTCTCCCCATAGCTCCCCTCGTAACCTCTCAAGGTGCTCCGAGATACCTACCGAAGCCATCTTTGCATTAATCCCATCTAATCTTCGATATAATCTGTCTTTCATATAGGATATATTGCCGAAAACCTCTTTATCCATAACCTCAGATCCTCAGTAAATTATTTAACAGATCCGCACCAGTCATTGTCCACCCCCCAGTGTGAATGACAAAATTATTGAAATCATCATGCATAACCCAGGGAGCGAAAAATCTAAAAGGCCTTCGATTCTTTGCCGTAAGAACATGAAATTCAATATCAACCAACACTGGACAATGATCGGATTTATATTTTGGCAAATGTGTCACTGTGGCATTTGGATTATTTCTAAACCAGTAGTTATTAACCAAGGCTCTGTCTATTCTGCTCTGGCTATTCAGATTCCCCCAAGTAAATTGAGGTCCATTAAAACCAATATCAAGTAACTAGCTATTCAAAAGCCAATTCCGAAAAGACCTATCAATACCATTAGTTTTCCTGTGATTCTTACTCCAGCGTTCCTCGGAATGAGAGACAGCATTAAAATCACCAATCACAACCCAGCCTCCCATAGTCCATTGCCGAATACCCTCAAGAGTCTGCCACAGTTGACGTCTAATAACCATATTTGGGTGCCCATACACCACAGTTAGAGACCACTCATCCTTGGTACCTTTATTAACCACCCCATGAACAAATTGATCCCCTGAAGAAGAAACAGAGAAATTTAAAGTAGAATCCCAAAATAACCACATACCTCCACTAAAACCATGAGCTTCAACCACGTGCATATTCATCCATCCCAACTTCCTAGCAATGAGCTTAGCTTTAACACCTGGCTGTTTAGGCTCCAACAGGGCAAATAAATTAACACCATGTCTGGCAACAACATCACTAAGTAACCTTCGAAAAGAGGCGCCACCGGCACCTCGAGTATTCCAAGTCATAATAATCATTAAAAAAATAATAAAATAAGAGAAGCACACAAACAACCCAGGCATTATTGAGACAAATGTCCCTCCTGAACATCCTCATCCCATGCATCACCATATCATCAACACCTCCAAGTGGACTAATTCGAGGTACAACGGTCTCTTCTCCTTTTGCTCTTGGGTCAATAGGATTGGAGGCTTCTAGACGAATAGCGGAGGAATTGGAATCTAATTTTATAACATTCTTCTTTCTTCCTGACCCCACTTCCCCACTTAAATTACACGACGTTCCAGCTTCTTGTGTTTTCTCCATACTCTATTTCTTGGGAAGCTCCCTCCTCAATCCCTTTCTTTTTAGCTACTAGGATCCCACGTGTTTTATTCAACTTATTAAAATGCCCAACATTATTCACATCATCACCACTAATCTCCTTTTTTCTTACATTTGAAATATCCGATCTATTATTACCCTTGCTTCCTTTATTTAGAACAGGTAGATGACCATTTTTTTCTTTCGTATCCCGCGACCTATCTTTTGGCTTTGAATTAACATGAATCTTCCCCTGATATGCGTTATCACCAGAACCGCCCTCAATAATTGTCATGTCTTCAACATTCAGAGCCTCAAACCGAGATCCTCCTCCCATATTTCTAGAAGGTAAATCAGGCCTAGGCTCACGACTATAATTGCCATTCCTTGCATTCAAGTTCCATTGCCCCCTTCTCCGACTTGGCACCACCATCCACTCCCCATACATTTCAGCAGTTATTTCAGAGGATGTGGACGATGGTGTTGTAGCTGTGGAATTCGACGTGTTATCCTTGCATGATGACTTTGACGTATTTGTTACTTGATTATTTGGGCAATGTTCAGTATCATGACCATACCGCCCACATGAGAAGCAAATCAAATGCAGACCCTCATAAACAACCTTCTTATCTTTCCCATTAATCATTATGGATGGAAGTAAAGGTGCATTCAAATCAATCTCAACACATAAACGGGCAAAACGCCCTTTGGTTTGCCTAAGGGTATTATTATCCACTTTTAGAACCCTTCCTATTTGGTTACCCACCACATATAAAATACCCTTATCATAAAAATCAATAGAGAATTTAGGAATTCTTACCCATACTGCAATTTTGGAAACTTCACCAGAATCGGGATCAAACTCTGGCTTCCATGGCTGCACTGCTAGGTAATGATCCATGTATAACCAAGGGCCTCCTGTTAACACAAAATCATAGTCCTCCGTATTGATCATACGAACCAGAAAATACCTGGAGCCTATTTCAATAGTTTCAACCTGCCCTCTATGTCTCCATAATTGTTGCAGTTTTCGACCCAATTGATCCTCCCGCACCATTCTGCCAAGTAATCTAACGAACAACGACGTTGACCATTTCCATGCTAGCTTCATTCTAAACTCTGGAGACACAATGATATTTGGACCCTTCTTCGTTATCTCCACCTCAATTTTGGACTTCCATCCGTCCCCTTTCCACCATTCTTCTTCTTCATCTGAACATTCCTCCCTTGTCTGATCTTCGACACATGCCTCCTTGTACGATCTTTTTTGTGCTTCCGGTATAATTGTTTCTTCTTCAATATTCTCATCCCTCATCCAGTCCTCAACCCGTGGGGCTAATGATTGCTTACTTGTGAACTCTTCATTATCATCTCGAATTTTCTTTGAATTACGCTCCAAGGCATCACTCTTCTTCATCATCGGCACCGAAGCCATTCTTTCAGGACTACGTTCCCTCTCAAGTTCAATCATGTCTAGCAGCTCCAAAGCCGTCCAGACAATGAAAAAGTACAATCCTACACAAACTTAAAAAAAAAGAAAAAAAAATCCAAAAAGAAAAAAAGAAAAAAAAAATCTTCTCTTCTTACCTCTGTCCGACAGCCCCCTCAACGGTAACTGACGAAAAAGAAACTCATATCACAACGCAGATCCGTCGACTAGAGGAGATCATATGAGACACACGAAAATTGTAGAATCAATCCTCCACCCGAAGCTAAATCCAGATGACGATCGACGATTGCGGCAATGAGCTTGATCTCCGACCGAAGCTTGAGATTTGACTGTTGGTGATCTACCTAGAATCTTTACCCCATCTAATTAATGTCATCCGATGAGTCTTTCAAAGTTGAAGTTCAACTCTGCGGTTTGCAGGTAAAGGAAGAACAAGAGAGAATCAGTTCACTCTGCAACCAGAGGACTTTCGAAATGGGGAAGATAAGCACAGTAGCACGAAGTCGCCGGCGTTATTTATGTAACCCAACCTCACTACCAACTCAGCCTTCTCCGATCACCGGGAACAGTTACCCTCCACCTTGTCCGATCGCCGACAAGACACCACCATCTGTCTTTTAGGAAAAAGGCAAGATGCCACTACTAAGAGCGTTCAACTCAAAATTTTTTAATTAATTGTTACTTTTGGGGCGAGGGTACTTCTCTTATGAGAGATCACGACAAAATTTTTTAAACACTCAAGTTTAGTGGACCCAGTTTTAGTGCTTATCACAAGGATGAGTTTTATACTGCTCATCACTATAGTGAGATCTATAATTTATAACTAAACAAGCCCTTGATCAAAATATAATACTAGTAATCTATATTGACTTGGCTTTTTGAAACAAACAAGCCCTTGATCAAAATATAATCAACTCAATATAATCCTTTTTAAAATACTCCTTTTACACACACACACACCCATTATTATCAGTATAAAATATAAATCTACAGAGTTATTACTATTTCCAACTTAAAAGTGACTTATTTTATATACGATGATGCACTCCTAGAGTTAGACTCTCCCTCCTAATTTCATACTCGTGTTAATAATATAATATTAATACATGACCACCCATGAAATTTAGCCTATAAATTAAAGGCAACCATCCCGACAGAGAGTGTGTTCTGTGTGTTCTCTTTAATCACAAGAAGAAACTCATCTGCTCTTTTTTCTTTCTCTTTCAATGGCTTCTTCTAATCCCTTCGGCCTCTTTGCTTTTCTATATCTGGTTTTCCCTATCTTTTTCTTCTTTTCTGAGAACAAAAGCTTCGTTTCTGCAATAAGATCAGAAGACAGTGAGCTTCAACTTACTCATCATCGTGTTCCTCTCAGCTCTGTCTTTCCTTCTTCATCTTGCAGCTCTCGTCCTCATCATGAAGGTTATCTTCCATTAATTTATAATAAATCTATTTCTAATTGAGAAAATAAATCTATTAGTGGTCTGGATGGAGAAGTATAGAGTTTGATTATCCTATATATATTTTTATTTTATGTTTTATTTCTCTAATTACATATATTGACATGATGCCAGAGCCGACGTCACTGGGTTGAACATGACATGATGATCCACTCAAGCTTTTTAGATGTGATTTTCATTTCTAATAATTATTATATGGCAGGATAAATCTATGTTAAAAATTAAACAATAAACACGTGATCAAATGATTTATTAGCAATCTATTATGATATTATGATGCCATATATATCAAACTTATACAAAACTTTAAAATTTACTATGTAGTTGATATTGATAAACACCCACCATAACTGTTGAGGTTATCATGGGTCCAATTCAACAAAATATGGCTGGCTATTAGATTGGAGAAATATATAACAGCCCATTTTTAGACGTATTTTTTCAATTCATCCCGTGTTGTTTTTATTTTTTTGTTGCATCCCGTGGTGTTTTTAATCAAAACTCATCCTGTTCAACCCATAGTGGGTCAATTTGTCCCTTTGGAATCATAAACCAGCTTGGTGCTCTCATCATATATGAACCATTTAGATCTAATCTAGACAGTCCAGATTTAATGATTTTTAACTGATTATTTTTAAATTAAAATTATGTTTTTAAACAAATGATAGTTAAGAAATTATTTTACTTGAGATTCTATATCCATTAAAAATAATATTTTTAAAAAAGAATTGAAGACAAAAAAATATGAATAATCCAAATCCGATTTGGTAGTTCAAATCTCATGAGATTTGTGTGCTCATCACTTTGATAAGTATCCAAGCTGGTTATCATTAGAGCCACAAACAAACAGTGGAATATATGAACTTCTTCAAGCTAAGTGCAATAATTTATACTACATCCGGTCTTAAGTATAACACCCAGTTGACTTTTTTTGGAAATTAAAGAAGTTAATTAAATTACTTTAAAGTATTTATTTTTCATTTTTTCTCCAAACTAATTTATCGGACTTATAAACTGATATATAATTTAATCATATACAACATATAATATGATTAAATAACTTATTTAACTTTCTTAATTTTTTTCAAAAAAAAATCAACCATGTATTGTATTTAGGAGGGGAGATAGTGTATATAATCCACATGATAACATTGAAGTGACACATGATAACATTGAAACAGGTGGAAACAGGCATGGATCTTTGGAAGTGGTACACAAGTATGGGCCATGTTCAAAGCTGAGGCAACCCTCGTCTTCGTCTTCATCATTCATTATTCCGCACAGTGAGATCTTGCAGCATGACGAAGCCAGAGTTAGGGAAATCCAATCCAAGCTTTCCAAAACACGTAAGAACCACGACCAAGAAGAAGTAGAGACTTCAAAGAAGGGGTTGGACCAGACTCAGCTTCCGGCCAACTCCGGCTTCCTTCTTGGGACCGGTAACTACTACGTCACGGTGGGGCTGGGAAGCCCCAAGAGATCCAATCTTTCTCTTACCTTTGACACAGGCAGTGACCTCACCTGGACTCAGTGTAAGCCCTGTCTTGGTTCTTGCTATAACCAGAAAGATCCCATCTTCGATCCTTCAAAATCATCTTCCTACTCTAATATTCCCTGCCCTTCTTCCCTCTGTTCCCGGCTTTCCTCCAAGTGCTTTGCTAGGGTGAGAGCTTGCTTATACACGGTTCGATACGCCGACAGATCATCCACCATTGGCTTTTACGCTAAGGAAACCCTAACCATATCTTCCACCGACGTCGTCGACAACTTCCTCTTCGGCTGCGGTCAGAGCAACCGTGGTCTCTTTCTAGGCACCGCCGGATTGCTCGGCCTTGGCCGGAGCCCCGTCTCAATTGTCCAACAAACGGCCCAGAAATACCAGAAAATATTTTCCTATTGCATCCCCTCCACACCCAGTACCGTAGGCTACCTCAACTTCGGTGGAGTATCCTCCAACACCAACATCAAATACATTCCGTTCTCTTCCAACTTCAGGAACTCTTCCTTCTACGTCATTGATCTCATCGGAATCGCCTTCGGTGGGGCCAATCTCCCCATTGCCGCCTCTGTGTTTTCCTCCGGCATTATCGTGGACTCTGGGGCGGTCATCACACGACTCCCTCCGTCGGCATACGGTCCCCTGAGAGATGGATTCCAGAAATTTATGTCGGCAAGGTACCCCAAAGGGGATTCGGATGACTTGCTAGGCACATGCTACGATCTGAGTGGGTTTAAATCGTTTTCTGTTCCATCGATATCGTTTTTGTTCAAAGGTGGGGTGAAGGTAGAGTTGGCCGGAATAGGAGTTGTGTATATATCAAGCGAAAAGCAGGTGTGTTTAGGGTTTGCTGCGAATGAGAAAGATGATGACGTGGTTATTTTTGGGAACACACAGCAGAAAACACTAGAGATAGTGTATGATGTTGGTGGTGAAAGGATTGGCTTTAGACCTCGTGGTTGCAACTAATTAATAGTTGCTTCATTCACTAAAAGTATAATATCTGGTAGATTGAAATAAACTGTAAGAAAATAATTGAGGCGTGACAGATAGTTTTGGGATGGAGCATCCTTATGTGTTTATATATATGTTTGCATGTGCGGGGAACAAATGTAAAATAATACTTCATGTTTTATATAAGTAAAAAAACATTGGATTAACGACGGGATTTGATGATTACGTCATAAAATAGACTGTCATTAATTAATTAGTGATGTAATCCTGTCGCTAATTTGCTGTTTTCCTCCTCATATATAGTTTTGAATAGTTTCCTAAATAAAGTGAGCCCCAACTGTGGTATCCAGTCACTTAATTGATCTGAAAAATTGTTGTTGCTCAACGATAAGGTTTTCAATCGGCACAAATTTTGGATGGATTTTTTCATGCTACTCTCGAGTTTATTGTCTTGAAGATAAAGAAATTCAAGAGAAGTGGTATTTGAGAAAGCATGTGAAGGAATATGTCTCAAAGAATTGCTAGAAAGATCTAAAGATTCAAGAGGGTTCATATTTGGAAAAGCTTTGGGACTAATAAGTTGCAAAGTATTTGACTCAAGGTTCAAAACTTTAAGGGAATTTATATTCAGTGCATTTGGAAAAATATGATCCAAAGTGTTATAAGAGAGATCAAGATCTATTAACACCTTGCTAATGTTAGACAACCAGGGTAGGATGTGAAGAGTCTAAATAATTGTGTGAAAGAGAAAGGACTTTGAGGGTAGTGGAAGAGTTGATGTGGTCAAAAGATGCTGGATTGACATGAGACATGAGAGCACAATGGTCCAGGTAAATTTCAGATAGATCAGGAGCTTTGGATAATGATGATAGCCAATCAATAGCTTGACTTATATTAATGCTTGAAAGGTCAAGGTATCTCAAAGAAGAAAGGTGAGAAATCCACTCAAGATCATTCACAATCAAATTATTATAGCTAAGGTCAAGAGTTTGCAAATTGGATAGATTTTGCAGTCCACGAGGAATAGTGCCACCAATTGAACTACTAGCAATACGTAACTCTCTTAGTTGACCAAGCAAACCAATGCATTCTGGAATTTTGCTCCCTTTGAAATTGTTTGAATTGAGATTCAAGTAAGTAAGATGCTGCAAATCACATAATGAGGAATCGATATTACCAGAAACATCAAAAGCTTGAAGTTCGAGCCTGGTAACATGACCTGTCAAATTACTGCATGATAATCTACTCCACTGACAGCAATCAACTTCAGTTTTCCAGTTGGAAAACATGCCGGACGCATCAATGAAACCATGTTTTAACTTGAGAAGGGCTTGCTTATCTGTCTGCATGCAACTGATCTTCATATTGGAGTATCCTTCACAAAAAAAGAAGCATAAAACACCAACAAGCCAAAAGAAACTGAACTTAGGGCTGTACATGATGATGAACTTGCTTAATTGGAATTCTTTTAATTTGGATAGTAAGAATAGATAGGGGAGAGGTACGTCTTGTGGAGTGAATGATCCATGGATCATTTATAAACAATGTAATGGTCACCAAGTTTTTCAAATAATTTTATTTTAGACAGTAAAATTATTGGCGTCAATGTGATAAATATTAATTCAATATGTGAATAACTTGAAGTTACGTACTTTATGTGGTTGGAAAGTTTCATTCATGCCGGCCGTACATATTATGAGAAGGTTCATGACGGCCTAGCTTGAACAAGATCCACGTATAAATAATGAATCACGCTTAATTTCTTTTAATTTTATTAAAATTGTTATATTTATTGTATCGGTCTGAGTCTCATGCCTTCAATAAAACCTTAATCATCCACATAAATCAAGTGGAAAAAGTACTCCAAAATACATTACAATGACAAAAATAAATAGTCACATATCAAAATATAAGACATACAGCCGCAGTGTGTGTATGATTATGTTGCATTAAAACCCATAAACACTACTTTGACTTATCCGAATTAGACTAAGGAAAAATTGCTAAAGAAAAATCCCCCATTAAAAATTTATTACCCAAGGCACATAAAGACCCATGTTCTTGCTTGAGTGGGTATTACTTATCTTCGTGCGATGCAACTCTTCTTTAATTATATACATCATATCTTAAACTAGTGCAAATATCTCATGTTTTACCCATAGTTAAATATGCGCATAGAATCGGATCAACTAATAATAGGTCGCGTCTGGATCCATAACCAAGTTTCAGGTACCTTTGGGCAATAAATGTTGCAATAGGGCATTTTTCAATAACTTTCTCCTAAAATAATAGGTATTAACAATATAATTCCTTACCTTATTTTTTTATGAATACCGTGTGAGTTTTATTGGTTGAGGGCTATATATATATATACTCGTTTGATTGGAGAGGAATATAACTTTTCTGTCGGTCAGTTATAAAGGCCGGCTATAATATGTGGTGCTAACTGCCGACGATGTAAGGCTAAGTGCAGGCCAGTGCTTTAATCAAAGGTAGATATTGTCTCTTTCATATATTATTCTACACGTAAGGAGACATAGATACTATAGTAGTAATAAGAGTAGGCGTCCGAAAGTTATAAGAACATCAATATTTTTCCCTCCCAAAACCTTCCTAATCATCTAAAGCAATTAATACTACAATAAAAATACTAGATGATGAGAGGTTTCTTCTTCCTTGTATCCCCTGAATCAGTTGTCGATTTCAGATCATAAACAATATTTTCCTCCAATATCCATAATTCATACATTTGGGCAATATGTATCACATCGTCGAAACAATAATATGATAAATGCGAACTGTTATATGGCTTGCAAAATAATTAAAATTCTGGCGAATGAGATTTTTCCTTTTGTGGCCAAAATTGGGGAATGAGATTAACTTCAAAATAAACTCAAGCAAATGATGATGAAATCATAAGCATAACTATCAATCAATTTAATAAACTAGAGTTTGGGCTATTTCACCATAATATTGATGAATTATAAAATGGGGCCCAAGTGGTCAATTTGTTGATGACCTATTCAATTCTTCTTTTTTTCTTTTTTTTTTTGAGATACAAAGGCAAGCAAAGCTTGAAGGAATTACAAAATCAAGGGCTGGGCCCCAAAGATTGATCATGTGGCTGCAAACCACGTTCTAACACAAAAAGACGGACACATTCCGCCAGTGGTGATCCTAATTCGGCATAAATCTGGTGGTTATAGTGAGCCGATCGTGCAAGGTAGTCCGCACAGCGAGTATTCTCCCTATATGCATGGGAGATCTTCAAGTCCCAGTCTGCATAGATAAGGGAATTGGTATCCAAGATGACGTCATGCAAAGGATGATCATTCCCACATTGAGTTGACAATAAGTGAACGGCCTGAAGAGAATCACTGAACAGTTTGATTTTCCTGAAACCCAACTGTTTACAAAGCTGTAGACCTCGATGGATTGCGTGGATCTCCGCAGCAGTTGGGAAAGAGAGTCCTAACTTCTGTTGAAATCCACATATCCAGTTGCCTTGGTGATCGCAGATGACTCCTCCACAGGTTGATTGACCATCGCTAGCAGTCGAACCATCAACGTCGATTCTAATATAACCCTCTTCCGGGGGAAGCCAGTTGAGTAGACCTCTCACCGAAGCTTGGAAAATCTGGTGATGAAAGCGTCCCCTCTCCACACTTTCCGAAAGGTGAAAGATGCATTTATGAACCAGCTCCTTTGGATTGGCAGCTTTACCTTCAAATGCCTAACAACACCGGTTCTTCCAGAGGAGCCAGCATGTGGTACTGAAAACTTGTTGCCATGACCATCTAGCCACTCGTTTGTTACCGGGGAAATGCTGTAGATTCCATTTAAGCCAATCCTGCAAATTACCAGAAGCAAACATAGTAGAGTATAAATGGTTAGTTAAAGAAAGCCACACTCTCTGGGCCTGCTCACAGTCTCTCAAAACATGAAGGATGGATTCCTCACTCTCACACTGAAAGGGGCAAGTGTTTAAGGCACTCGGATTAAATTTTGCTCTAATCTCATTAGTCGGGAGCCTCTCATGGAAAACTTGCCACATGAAGTGTTTGACTCTTTCAGGAACACCCCAGTGCCAGAGATGCCGCCAGGAAGAGTGATGAGCTAGGGTTTGTTGGTGGTAGATAACATCGTAGGCAGATTTCACACTGAAGTTACCATCAGGAGTATTGCGCCAACAAACAAGGTCGTCAACAGTGCCCATAGGAGGGGGGAGCATCATGATTTTATCAACCACCCAATTAGGAAGAAAAGCCTCCCAATGCGCCCTGTCCCAATGTCCAGATGGGGAGGTGAAGGAGCAAACAGGAGCTTCCATATCTACAAGGTGTAAATTCCTATCCACAAAATATTTCAGAGGCTTGTCCAGAGGGGACCAGCAGTCCTGCCAAGCATACGTGTTCCTACCACTTCTGAGCTTCTTGCCAAGACCCCTTTGGAAATCCTCCCAGACCGTTACAATTCCACTCCACACGGCCGATTGGCTACACCACTTTTGCACATGAGGAACCAAGGATAAGCCACAAGAGTATTTGGCGCGAAGACATTTCACCCACAGAGCATCCGGTTTTGTGACAAGGCTCTAACACAATTTCATGAGTAAAGCTTTGTTCTGGCAGCGAAGGTCTTTAATCCCTAGTCCTCCTTCATGCTTCTTCCTTTTGAGAACGTCCCAAGCTATCAGATTCATTTTCTTGGATTCGTCATGTTGATTCCAAAAAAATCTCTGCTTAATTTCTCAATAGCAGAAATGACTCCTTTTGGAACCAAGGTTGATTGCATCTGGTACTGAGAAATGGCTGAAAGAACCGACTTGATGAGCACCCCATATGTTGTTCAATTCTTCTTTGTCAATGTTGTTTCATTGTCAATTATATTATAACTAGATTTGACACCCCATATGTTGTACGGAACGGAATGTTAACGCTCCATTTGTTTCAAAGTATTGGAGGGGACGCGGAAGGAAAATTATTATGAGGCCAAAGGGTCAATAATGTTAATTATTATTTAGTACTCTTTTGGTCCTATTTATAAGGAAGAGAGAGAAGAAAATTTTTAGACCTATTTATAAAACAAAGGAGAAATAATGTCTAGTTATCTTTCGTTTATTATGTACCAACTTTATTCTCATGGGTTGTATTGTCTATTAAATAGGGGTAAAATTAGAATGTTGTTGAATTTTAAGACTGAGTTAATGAAATTTAATATTTTTTCTTGATCTGTGTGAAACATGTTGTAAGTGACTTATAATAAGATCAAAAGAGTACTTAGTAACACCGCAAGAGGCATAAAGACACAAAAGACAAAAAAAAATTTAAGACAATCCAGCAAGTATGAAAGTGACAAATCCCTATTTTATTATATTATTTTATAATTTATTAAGAGATTTTTTCATAATTATTGAGCTTTAAAATGTCTTCGTTATAATTTATTGGAATTAAAAATAAATGCATTGAATTAGAACTAAAAAGAAAAAAATTGTCTTAATTATTGGAATTACTCTTAAGTAACAATTCATTCTTGAGAAGATTTGAAGCTGGCTTGATTGTTTTAAATTGTAGGTGTTTGGAAAAATTGAATTAAATATGAAAATGGCAGTTTAGGGCTCGAATATCAGTAACGACAGTTTATAACCACAAATTCCAATTATGTCAAAAATGTCCACCTTTCAAAACTGGTGCGTTTTGCTAAATTAGGGCTGGACATTAAGGAGCAGCGGGAAGTCTCAATGAGAACGGCTTCATACTCCACCATTCTAAGTTGGGTCAAAATCTCCATTGCCCTTCCATCCTTGCATCTCCACCTCCATCAAACACCGACGCCTTTATCCATCAACTCCTTCTTTATCGCATCACCTCTCGTCCTTCATCATTCCCTGCCATGGATGGTTCGTTGTTGAAGCTCGATGCAGCTGAGATGGCTTCCGTGCGTGGCTGAGATTGTAGCTCCTATAGAGGGATCCAAGGATTGAGTTCGGTGCTTGTAGGGGAGTCTTTTGTTCTATCTTTTTCTTTAGCTCTGTGATGTATTTCCTAGGTTAGGAGATTTAATTATAGTGTTGATTCTAGATTATCTAGTTAAAAGTTCTGGAGTGGATTGAACTTTTGATGTATTTGAGATTTGGATTTTGCAATTTATTTATGTTGACTATCGCAAATTCTCTGTTCCTCTCTAATTTATGATATTGTGCATTTTATTGTTGGTTAACTTGCGATTGAGTTAAGTTTCGTTTAGGAATTATACAGTGGAAATTCCTAAGAGGAAGCAAATTATATAATCTACTATCTTGTGAAGCTAAGTGGTGCTTAATAGTCTGATTAAGGGATAGTTGCTTGCTACGGTGCTAGTAGTATTTATCACTTAATCTCACTAGACTTAAGTGGTATATTGAGGTCTTCTATAAAACTTACTGATTGAATTCATATGTTTAATGAGCAGTGAGAGCCAATGACCCATCTCTAGGAGGTTTCATATCACCAATTCATCCATCACACTCACTCATTTCATTGAAGCCTTTTTATAAACCAAAAATCATAAAAAGTAGTTTATGACATGCATTTAGTCTAGAAATAGTTTAGGTATTATATCTTCATCCTTGTTAATTTGTAGTTGTCACTTAATTAAATTAGGAACCAAGATAATTAGGCTCCAATTAGAGAATCGACGTAGGTTAGTATCACTATAGTGCATATTAATTAAACATTTTCGATCTACAATAATAGTGAAACAGAGTTGCATTTATTATATATCATATTAAATCATATTAAAAAAACCTAGGATCCTGTTCTGGAAAACATAACACAAACATATACTTAGATGGCCCATTATAGTAGAGAGTGCATCCATTGTACAAACAATATAATGTCCAACAATATATAGTCCATCAACAAAGCATAATACAATTACAAAGCCAAAACTTATCATGTGTCAAACTAACCAGAACTTTTAACATATGATCAAGATAAACATAAACATAGTAGTCACAACCTTTTGGCTCAACTGATATCAAACGCCTCTCTTTGTTTTGACTTAAATAAGAGGTTATAAGTTCAACTCTCCATGAGAATGATGGGTGCATGAGCATTCTTATGTTGGATGAAGAAAGACAAAAAATGGTAGGAAGAACGCAGTGGATATCAAATCTTCCTAATGAAAATGGATCATATGGAGTCAATAAAAAGTAGAAAATTAAATTAGTAACAAGATAATAAATGGAGATACAAGAATTTAACGTGAAAAAATCTCACCCTCAATATGAGTGAGAGCAAACGACCACGGTGTCAAACCCCTTAACATTTTGATTTTCGTAGAGTAATAAATACTTAGTTTAGAGGGCATACAGAAATAGTGGAAATATATTGATAATTAGTATTGGTTTACATTACAGGAAATCCCTATAGGGTTTTAAAAATATATACAGAGTTTAAAAGAAATAAAATTACAACTAACGATAATCAACTGCACTCTCGCTTGAATCGGACCTTTAGTTGCCAGTAATTACGGTTTTGCCCTTAGAGCCGCTACTTTCTATTAGAATATTTTTAAATATTGAAAAAGGGTGAGATTCAAGCGAATCTCAGTAGTAACGTGCATTCAATCATATAAAATGCGCATATAACAATGCTATGCACCATGTAATGTAATATAATAATAACACAAACTATACAGCATGTGCACATAAGTCGGGGCTACTTCCCCACTATCCGAAAACCTTGGTTGGGTTATTGCTCACAACCAGGTAAATGTGCTTCCTCACACAATTGCCTACTTGGCAAAACAGTGTTCATCATACATATCACATAAGATCGCTTAAACAAAGCATATAAACATTCACATAATGTATGAAAGATAATTACTACTTAAGTCCTTTTTCAGTTCCAATATCTGTCCTATACTCTTGTTTCGGCTCAGGCTATTTCCAATTCCTATAAAAATTAGAGTTACAAGTAACTAATTATTACTTATAACTATTACTGCCTTTAAATCAAATTCTGCTGGTTATCTATCACAATTCCAGCAATTTCTGCACAGTGCAGTTTCACAGTTTTGCAAAAACTGACAGATTTTCAGTCAACTTTGAAAATTTATAACTAATTCTAAAAAATTCCAAATTAATTGGTTCCAAAGCCTAAGTGAATCTCTTTAAGTGTATTGTTATAGAAAAATACTTAAGTCTGCCTAGTTTAACCATATTGTTCCCAAAAATTCGCCAACCTTCCATTATTCCAGATTGCATTCCAGAAACAGAGCACAACTTTGAAAAAAATCATATCTTTTAATCTACTTGTCAAAAAATTATGTTCTACCCATCAAATTAAAACTCTAAATGTCTACTTTAAATCAAGTTTCATAATTTTTTGTCAAGGTTTAGTTTTCCAAAACTTCGTCACAACCAATCTGACTTCCAAAAACATAATCTGACAGCAACTAATTTCAAAAATTCATATATCTTAATATACTGATCCAAATAACACCTATTATATATCAAATTAAAGCTTATCATGTATAATTTTGTTCTGGAAATTTCATGGCAATTGAACAAGATTATATTCTTAAAAAACATAACATACAACCAAACTGCCAGAACTTGGATGTCAAGAATTTCCCCTGTTTCTGACTTAAATTTCAAAAATCATAACTCTCTCTACATGTATCCAAATGACGCATTCTTGGACTCTTTTAAAGCTATGAATGTCTACTATATTCCTGTAAGATTTCATAAATATTGAATAAGATTTGTCTAGTCAAAACTCAACATAAAGCTAACTATCTTTCAAAAATATTAGTTTTGACAGTCTAAATTTAAAAATCAAGAACTCATTCATTTTCACTTCAAATTATACTATTCTTGATTCTATCACCTAGTACACATCCTAAACTTTTTATACAAAAAGACCTAGACAAAAACACCATCTAGAGCCTTTGTGTAAGCTTCTACAACTTTATGATAGAACCTTTGTTTTTTGGCCAGCAGAACAGGGTAAAGAAAACTAACATGTAGCCATGTATTTATACTCTAAACCTCACTAATTTTAACTCTATACTCTCCTACACATATATCCTGAGGTTAATGATCCACTTTTAGAACCAAAGGACCCCAAACTGAACCCCAAAATAGTCACACAATCACTGGTTTTAAAACTTTTCGGTCACAGAATTTTCCGGTCAACATTTCTCAATTCCAGCAACAAAAACAACCCAAAAAACAGCCTTAAATCCAATGGGAAAACGATAAATATGTAGGAGACTCACCTACATAAGGATTAGTGGTTGCATGTGAGATTTGGAGCTTCCTTCTTCCTCTTCTCCGATCGTTTTCTTCCTCCAGTTCACTTCCCTCACTCACATCTCTCTGTCTCTCTCTCTCTCTCTCTCTCTCTCTCTCTCTATCTATCTATTCTGTTTTCTCAATTTTTTTTCCTATTTCTTTTGCCCTCTCTTCTCTAACCAACATGGTGAATTGCGAGAGTGAGGAAGAGTTCTTTATTTATTGACTAATTGGGTGTTGAGTGTGTGTGTGTGTGTTTGTTGTCCGTATTTGGATGGAGTGTGTGTGTACGAATGAGAAAGTGTCATGTGCGAGTGTTTATGTGTGCCACAAGTCTAAAAGGAAAGAAGAATGAGTGATTAATGTTAGTGTGTGGGTGTGTCGGTAAGAGTGTCGGTTAATATATAAAGGTATAACTTTATCCTATTAGTCACACATACTAGGCTTTAATTTTTCCCCTTTTCTCTTCTTTAATTAACTCCATAGTGTCTTAAAAATAATTTCTCAAAAATTCCAAAGTCAAATTATGATCTCTAATTATTGTTCCTTGAATTTTTTGGGAAAATAGGCCTTTAATTCTCAAGATTAATCTCTAACACCATTTAAATTTTCTTTTTAGAAAATTTAACCTTTTACTAAATTTTGGGATATTACACACAGCCAAAAGGAAAAATTCCACTATCTTCAAAAGAAATACAATGTTCAATGCTCTAATACAAAGCTCAATTATAAGAGGACATACAATAAATTCTCCTTATCCACAAAAATAACCAAAGGATTATATTAATAAAATATAAGATCAAATAGAGCAAAGAAATACATATCTCTTCAGTGAAGATACAATCTGTGTGTCCCAGAAATTACCAAATTCAAAGGCTGTAGTCACGGAATGTATACCAAAGTTCAAGCAAAATATGGAGAAGGTAGGAAGCTCCAATCCAATATCCCATTATTAAGATTCAAGATTTATAAGTATCAAGCACCTCCACCAAATTTCAGGCCAATTGGACCAGAAATAATTGTCTGATCATCAACTTGAACAAAGTCACTCACAAAACTCTGCAGTAGACATGAACGCGTTCACAAAAATTATGGGGAAAATAGAAGACTCAAATGAATGATCTGACTGTCCAAACTGAAGTTTTGTGTCTAGAACGTCCAAAAAAACTTTCAGATAAATTTTATAAGAAATCATCTTCCGATCGTCACCTATCTTTTCCATGCATTGACTGACTTGTGTGATTAATTTCTAACAACGTAAGTGACACTTCTCAAATTTATCATTTAATTGGAGAAAATTATCATTGAGGATTATAACTGGAAGTTATTATTACATTCAATTGTGGTTGGAAATTTTTTTCTTCCCGCATATCTTATGAGAAGGTTCATCTCCTTTCATCTTCTTCTTCAATATAATAGATTAATACAAATCACACTTTAACTATCTCATATAAATTGTATTTATCTTTTAATCTAATAACTGAGCTATCTCACTTTACAACTTGGTTTTCTCATTAATCTTAATTTAACAATGCCCACCCATACAAAAAATCAAGTTTAATGATGCTAAAGCCTATTGCTAAACACAATTTATAAATTCATATTCAATAAACCAATGCAAACATATGACACCATTGATCCACTAATTCAGCACAATGTCAAGCATCTAATGATAAGTAAAATATTTGCATATTTATTTTCTCTTATATGATGATTTTGTGGATGATATTTGAGTCCAATTTAATGAATTTGGGTGTAATTAATATATAAATAATGATTTTGGCATGAAATAGAATTTCTTGAAAAATACTAAATTAGATCCTTTTTCAGTTTTCAGGCAATATCTGGAGCTCTAGATGTCGGATTGAGATATTCTTTATATGGATAAAAAGCTAAGAAAGAGCTCTACAACTTTTATGTTAAGGCCAAAACCCAGTTTTATCTCTAAGGGTTTCGGATTTTGCTTGGAAATTGAGAGCAGGAATCACCCTCCTTCACATAACACACACCATTCACATCCATTTCTTTCCTCTCTTCTCCACATACACCATCTTAGAGTAGTTTCATGCATTGTATTTAATTCCTGCATGACTCCTACATGGAAGGCTTAAGTAGTCTTCCTTTATGGATGGTATAGATTGCTACCTACATGGAATCTTTTACCTTCTAAAGGGATGGCTAGATTTTTCCATTTCCATGCATCTTATGGTTGTGTTTTTATGTTTTAGAATTTAATAATTATGTTTATTGCAGTGTTTATGAAGTTTTCAATTTATTTTATTTTTGTTTTAATTTTATCATGTGCTAAACTTTCATTTTCCTAAGGTAATGACGTAGCTTACTAATGACAGATTGAATCTTAAGGTACTAAATTTAGTTTGCATTTCTCCTTCATGATTGAGTTTTAATTATTGTTCTTAATGCTTTTGATTGATTGACCATCTTTTGAATGATTCCAATATGCATGTTGAGACCGGAAGGAGATGCATGCGTGTAAATCCTATAATTAAAACCATAACTTGCATATGAAATAGGACTATATTCATATGAGTTGTGTAGTCTTATTGAGTTCCATAAATCTTAATGCATAATTAGTTGCTTAAATTTATATAGGAATATATTGGATTAGCAATTAATTATAGAATTGCTTGACCTTGGAAGATACTAGTAATTAAATTAGGAAAACTCGACTATCAATCATGTGGAATAAATTGGGTTAGAATAGATAAATGATTCAATCCAAAATTTGTTAAGTAAAATCTGACCCCTAGGACTTTTTCTCATAGTTGTTTCATATCATTTGCATTCATATTTAATCATTTTTAATTCTGTAATTTCAATCCAACTAATCAATCGACTAAATAGAGTTAAAATGACTCATTTTGATACTTAGTGTCAATCATTTTGGGAACGATACTTTACTCACTTCTGTATTACTTATTTACGACAGTGTACACTTGCACTTTTAATAGACCATTTACACTCGTAACATCTAACAAAAGTTCAAGCTATAACGAATCTTCAAATACATCAAAATAAATCAGTTAACATTATAAAATCCATCCTAAGACCTAGGAATCACAAATACAATGTAGAAATAGAGAAATGAAATAGCCAAAACTCCTTTATTGAAGCTCCAAGTTCATGCCAATGATGCCATTGCCTCTTGCTATAAAGGAATGAGAAACTTAGCCATTGCAATTCACAGAACTGGTATTAAGAAGCGCAACCACCATCTGAATCAAATGCCCAACCATAGAAAGCAATAAACAAAAGAGAGATTTAATGATGGCGAAGATAACATATTGTGGGTAATGATGGAAGAGGAATAGATAAAAAGCCATGGCAGGGTGAAGAGAAAGAAACTCACTAGCGGTAGTGAAGGTCCAGCTCTGTTATGATTGGTAGCTCCTCTAGTTGCCAAGCTCATGTTTCCCTTTCCCACTGTTCCACGATCGCGAAGACAGAGATTCCCCGGCTGTGGTTATGGAAATTGGAGGAACGACAGTGATAGTGAGATAAGGGTGGTGGTGAGCAACAGCAGTCTCCACACTATTCCAAATCGCGACTCTTTGTTCTCTACAATTATTGATCTCAAGCCTCCCTCTTCTTGGAAGCTCGTTGGTGGTGGTGATAGAGGTAAGTGCAGGTGATGATCAGAGAAGATGAAGGAAATAGTGATAGTGCCGTGGTGCTACGGTCTCTTTCGGTCGTGTCTCCATTTTCTTGTTGTAGCATCTCACTCCCTTTGATAGTCGAGCTTCAAGGTCTGAAATTTAGACCTAATTCCCTGGGCAAAACTTCAAGCTTTAAGATCTGAAATTCAGACTAGGGAATAAATTGTAAAATATAAAAGTTCATGGAGGGACTGTGATTTGGCCGTGTCTTTACGCCTTGGGGTTAAATGCAAAATGTTTTTAATCTAAGAATTGCAGTGCAATGCAACACTCGGGTCGTCTTACTTAAAGAGCCTTTATTGAACTACCTAAGTAATCTAATTATCATGCGAATGCAATAAAAGCAAGGGGAAATAGGTTTTGGTTTTTTCAAGTTAATAACTAAAAGAGAGATGCAATTTAATTAAATGCTAAACTATTATTTTTGGTATTTTTCTTATAAAAATGGGATGGATAAGATTGAATGGAATGGTATGGAGTGTAAAATATCAATAAAGAATGCTCTTGGTAATAAAGAAATGACAATCCTTGCTCAAAAAGATTATGGGAGTTAAGAATTCATTAAGTCTTAAGAGCAACCTCAAAATAACACTTGAGTCCAATAATCCCAATTAATAGTAGCTCCTACAAACATAGCTAAAAACTATCTCTTGAGATATTGTTAAAAACCACTTAATGTGCAATTAAAATTGGAATAATGCAACATGAGTCTTCTTGAAATTGAGTGCTAAACAGCCCCTCAAGGATACAAATCAACCACATTAACTAGACAATAACACGCTAATTAACATAATCTCCTTGCAACCACAAAGAAATTCAAACATATATAATCTTCACATTGCAAAATTCAATCTCAACTACAATTATCAAACCAAAAGAGACAATTAACATTAATCCCAATTCCAGAATCACATATATGAAAATTCCTAAACCTAGGCAATCTAAATATATATAATTCTAAACTAATGGAATGATAGCAAAACTCCCATTTATAGTCCAATAAGCTCAAGCTCAATTCATCATCACCAAGAAGCAAAGGAATCAGCCCCTCATTGCCTCAAAATAATTTCATCTTTTAATCTGAGTGCTCGTCGAAAAATTTATGAGCTCGTTGGAATCTGAAAATTGTTGCCGGAACTGGAGAAGAAACAGAATAAATGGAGGAGAGAAATGGAACAGTGAGTTGGCTGTGAAAGTGAAAGCAGAGAAGTGATGGTGGTTTAGGGAGAAAGAAGACGGAGACACGGTGGTGAGAGAATGAGGAAGAAGGCGATGGTGGTTGGAGAGGGGATAGAGTCGACGCTCTGATTGAGAAGAAGGCTCACCGGAAACTGCAAATACTCATCGGAAAACTCAAAGCATGCTGGAATTTGGTGAAGAACAAAGGCGGTGGTGTTGTTGATGGTTTAAGCTTCCTCCGGTGACTCCAACTCTCAGCTCTTGCCTCTGGTTCAGTTACCCCGATCCTCTCCAGCTCTCTTTGCTGCGACACTGAAGCTCCACGGTGTTGGGAGAAGTGGTCACCGGCGGCTATGGTGAAGAAGATGAAGGTCGCCGCCGGCGACCAAAGAAGAGGCAGGAAGGAGGCAAATGAAGATGACTCGATGATGATGATCTGCGATCGTCTCTGTTGCGGCGTTGTTCCCTCCTGTATATACTCTCAGCTGCTCTCTTTGATCTCTCTTCATTGGTCGGGTCTCACCATGTCTGAATGCATATCCAACAAGCCAAGTCGGGTCTGTGCATTGCCTTGTACTTCATTATCCAGCAAAGGCCCAAACTGCAACCTATGGCCCAGGGACTAAAGTGAAAAGTTACAAAGGTTTTTGGAGGGATTTCAGTGAAAGGTTTTGAAATATTTTGGAGGTTCAATTAAAATTTCCAGAGCTCATGAGTCCTTTCTGTGGTTTTCCTTAGGCCCTTTTCTTTACTATATTGTAAATTTCAGAAATGTAGGGCCTTTTCTGTAGTTTTCCTCAATCTTCAAAATATTAATTTATCCTCCAAAATTTCAACTTTTCTTCCAAACCACCTACAAAACAATATTAAACACCATGTAGCATCAAAAGTTCAAGGAAAACATTTGTATAAATAATCAACAAATTTATGATCATTTTACCCTTAATTACAATTAATTCAATACAAATGTTCCTAACTAAAATTAATGCTTAATCATGTAATATTATCCAATAAAATCTATTAAAATTCCCAATTTAATTATGGAAAATCATATATAAAATATGGTTCAATCAATTCCCCCGCACTTAGACTTTGTACTCCTGAACAAAGGTAATTAAACACAATTTTCTAAATTCAAATCATCAATGCAATTGAAAGAAGAGCAATTTCATAATTGGAAAGCAATAGATCAATTAAACAAATCCTTCAAGCCAACACTAGTCATAGTCAAGAGATGCAAAGAAATTAGCTAACCACACAATCCAAAATATTAGAATAAAGCACAAGAGAACTCTCAAGAAATTAGTGTCTAACTCATCTCACCTCATGGGGTCATTTCACTCTAGTTCACTTAATCAACAACTTACCATAGGCTTTTAACAACTCTAACTTCTCCACTACTAATAGCAATAAATGTAATGAATCAAGAGGGTTTAAAAGGGTTGTAATGATGGATGAAGGCTATATGGAATGAATCAATTAGAAAAGGGAAATAGTTGATATGCAAGTCAAAGTTAATGAATAAATTCATAGCATCTAAATAACTTGAAAACTCTTGCCACTTTTTTTTTTTCTAAATTCATGAACCAATGCCTTCTTGGTATTTCTTTTGCTTTTCTCTCTCTCTATCTTTTTTTTTCTATTCAATCAATTTTTCCCCTCTTTTTCTTCTTCCTTTTTTTTAACTATATACGTTTTTTTTACTAAACTCTCTCCTTCGTTTCTTTCTCTCTTTTTTTCTTTCAATTCTCTCTTTTTTTTTTCAAACTATACACACTCTCTTTTTTTTTTTTTTTGACTTGCTTTCTCTTTTCTAGTCCATGGCATTCCACTATATACCATGTTCAACTTCCTATTGGCAGACCACTTTGATTTAAAATACTATGAACACTATGAATAACAAGACATGCATACAACATAAGAATGGCTCAAAGGGGTAAACAAATGGGTAGATGAATGTAGGTTTGTGTTTGGGTGAAAGGGTTTAGAATGAATGCATCTTTCATTTCCATCACACTAATGCAAATGCAGTTTTAAAAAAGAGTGGAAACAAATTCTAGAAGGTAAAAAACTAAGTGAACATCACACATAGAAAGAATTCAAGGCTCAATTAACCTTCCAACAAGGTTTCTCTCTAATGCTCACTCCAATACAATCAATTGCAAAGGAAACTATCCACAACACATTTACTTAACCATTCCAAGTGCTAACTTTACTAACACAATTAATTAAAACATTGCAATCAATTGTAAAAGTGTTCAACTCTCAAAAGTATTAATGATATAGAAACTTTCTTTTCTCAAAATAAGAAGTAAACAAAAATCCAATTGTGGGTTTATTTCTCTCCCCATTTACTTGAAAAGCAAATCATGGTTTCAAAAAGTTGCCAAAACACTATAAATCATGAAAGCTCAAAGAATTTCTCACAACTCACATTCCAAAGTGGCAAATACGACCCTTTACCACTTAGGACATATATCAAAGCAAGTCATTCTTGAAAAATTCTTAAAAAATTTTCTAGTTTAAGGCATTTCTCATTTAAAAACAACCAATGAGATTCAAAATGCATTTCCCTCCACCACACTTAATTAACACATTGTCCTCAATGTGGAAAAACACTTGAAAGAGAATGTTGAGCAAGTTGAAATCCAAGGCACAATGGTAATTAAGTAGGGTAGTGGCCACAAATACAAAGCATACAAAGGGGGTTTTTATTATACCTATTAAAACTAAGCAACTTCTACCTTTTTCTACTGGTTTGTGTCCCTCCCCCACACTTATCTTCCTCACACAACAATCAAGCTTAAAGAATTGTGAATCAGGAAGAAAACAAGTGAGGAAAGAGACAACATGTGTTAGAGAATCTTGAGTCATTTGAAGAAGTTCTCATCCCTGATGAGAATCATGCATTTGTCTTTAAAAACAACTTCTCCTGCATTGGATTTCCTTGGTGGAAGTGGCTCAGGATCAATCGGAAGAGGTCCAAGGATGTATGGTGGATGTTGGCTCCTCCGATGACCTTTCCAAGAATGTGTCTGCACAGTTAACAAGCAAAGAGCAGTATTCCATCCAAAAATAAAAACATGGAGAGATTTCAAGTGAAGTAAAGGCATGTTAAGATCCAAATTCTCCAAGTAACTATCACATCCAAGGAAATCAACAGTACTCCCGTCAGTAGGAGTAAGACAGCCAGTAAATTTTGGAAAATCCTCTTGTTTTTGCAAAGTAGAAGGTGCGGAATCCAACTTAGTGTTGGGGTACACCACATCATTATTGCAATCACAAGAGGTGGGAGGCAAAAGAGTGGAAGAAGAAAGAGAATTGTTCAAATCATTACCACCTAAAACTTTTGAAGTTTCAAAAGAATCATTTTCCTTTTCTATGTCAGGTGGTAAATCACAAGAAAGAATTATATAGAAAGAATCATTTTCATTTATAATATCATCAATTAAAACATTTGAATCTTTCCATATGAAACTAGCATGCAATTCATTGGAATCAAGAGAAATATCATTTCTTAATTGTCTTTCTCAATCACAACAACCACAGCGGCATCCACACAAGTTTCAACATTCTCACAATTGTTATGCTTGCCATCATCAATAGTACAAGGAGATGCATCAAGATGAACGGTAGAATCAACCACTTCACTAAATGCTTTCTTTCGAAACTTAACAAGTAAGTGGCATTTGTCATGATAACAATCAACACATATGTGATCTACAGCACAAGAACATGAAGATATATCATCCAATTGAGCACAATCATCCCTAGTAATATGAAGAGAAGCATTTTCAACAATAGAAGCATCACACAAAGAAGTAGAAGCACAATCATCAACAAGTACAATCGAATCACTACTACTAGAACCAATGGATTGCGCAATTACATTTTCAAATATTTGAGGGGATTCAACAATTACTTCTTCATCCACCTCCTCATCACTCAAATCATGAATTGCTTCACTAGGTAAAGTAGTAGGAGAGTCTATTTCTACAAGGATAAGATCATTACCAAATGGTATGGGAGATGCTTCAATGTTCTTTTGTACTTGTTTTACTTCTTGTTCTTGTGTGGGAATAGGCAACGGAGGTCTGAAATCTTCCACTTGTGAAGTGGCATGTAACTCTTGAAGTTGGACTCCTTGCTCTTGAATTTCTAGATAGAGAATGCTATATTGTTCCAACTTGGTTTCAATGTTAGGTGGCACTTCACAAGACTCCAAATTCTGGGAAGATTGGAGTTGAGTGAACATTACAACATTTTTAGGACTCCCCTCTTGCTCTACATGCAACTTTGAAAAGATTGGAGCTCCTTCTTCACCTCCAGATTGCTCCCACCATATATGATGTATGATAGCGTTAGAGAGATCTACCATTTCATTGAGCTTATCTATTTTCCCCCTCAAAGTGTCAGACTCCCATGCATCATCCAACAAGTGTTGATGTTCGGTATCCAACTTGTTATTTACTTCCCTTAAAGCATGCACTCGATCATCAAAAGTTGGGATGGCAAGGATTGATTTCAAATTCAATTCAATAGCATAAGACTCAAAAATACTATGTTCATATTGAAGGGTAGGTGGTGGGTAAGTCTCTGGTGGAGTATGGCACTTAGAAGCCTTTTGTGCTTCCTCCAGCTCCTCAGTGCTTTCTTGTATATGCTCCACTTCATGTGCTTGGAAGGATATGGAAGGAGGATGTTCTTGGGGATTCTTCAACACTTGTGCTTGCTAAGTGAGATGTTCAAGTTCCCTTTCCAATCTCTCACTTTCTTTCTCTTGTTGTTCCATCCTACTGATAAGAATGTCCATTTGTGATCACCGCTCTTTGGTATGATTATCCATTTAAGTTTGAAACTCTTGAATCACTTTCATTTGATGAGCAAAGGTGTCCTTATATGACCGCTCTTGATTGACAGTTTGAGTGATTTGGTTTTGAAACTCTTGAATGACTTCACCAATGGTCGGATCTTGCTGTGGCACAAATGGTTGGGAATGAGGTCCATAAGATTGTGGAAATAGTGGATAGAGAGGCTTATGAGGTGGATGGCATGGTTGAAAAGAGGAATGGAATGAAGGAGAAGGGTCATGATAAGGCATGCGGTTATATGATGAAGGATTAGAATGTGTCTCGTAATATGGGTTATATAGTAGAGGAGAAGGTTCATGGTATGATCTATAGGGTGGGTGTGGTGGGTAACGAGGTTGAAATGAAGGTTGTTGGTATGGTTCATGATATGAAGGGTGGAATGGACCTTGGCATTCTTGACCAATTGGACTATCTTGATATTCCAAATTAGCTTGAAGAAGCTGCAATGTTTGTTGAATAGCATGGATGCTTTTAGAGATGGACTCTTTCCTTTTATTCAAATCTGCTACAGAAGAATGAGATTGAAAAGGTAAACATTGATTACCATTAAACCAAGCCATGAAATCCAATCACAATAAATTCCAATGAATCACAAAGAGGATTATATAACTATAAACTACGAAGACTAAGAAAAAAATCTACAAAAATACAAATGCAAATGAAAAAGGGAAAAAAAAAGATTTCAAAATGACAAAAGATGCAATATGCTTTGAATTAACTTGGAGACATGGTGAATTCAAACAAGTAAGCTCAAAATCATATGAAATTGAATGCAACAACACCACACAGAAGCTACCAAGTCAAAACAATGCAATGAATGCAATCTAAATGCAAAAATCCTAAACTATATGCAAAGAAATAACCAAAAATGCAAAACTAACAAGCTCAACACGAGAAACCCCTTGTCAAAAGATGAATTTGACAATTAGATTACCTAGGGAGCCAATTACTTAGCTCCCCGGCAACGGCGCCATTGATTTGGCCGTGTCCTTACGCCTTGGGGTCAAATGCAAAATATTTTTAATCCAAGAATTGCAGTACAATGCAACACTCGGGTCATCTCACTTGAAGAACCTTTATTGAACTACCTAAGTAATCTAATTATCATGCGAATGTAATAAAAACAAGGGGAAATAAGTTTTGGTTTTTTCAAGTTAATAACTAAAAGAGAGATGCAATTTAATTAAATGCTAAACTATTGTTTTTGGTATTTTTCTTATAAAAATGGGATGGATAAGATTGAATGGAATAGTATGGAGTAGAAAATATCAATAAAGAATGCTCTTAGTAATGAAGAAATGACAATCCTTGCTCAAAAAGATTACGGGAGTTAAGAATTCATTAAGTCTTAAGAGCAACCTCAAAATAACACTTGAGTCCAATAATCCCAATTAATAGTAGCTCCTACAAACATAGCTAAAAACTATCTCTTGAGATATTGTTAAAAACCACTTAATGTGCAATTAAAATTGGAATAATGCAACATGAGTCTTCTTGAAATTGAGTGCTAAACAGCCCCTCAAGGATACAAATCAACCACATTAACTAGATAATAACACGCTAATCTCATTGCAACCATAAAGAAATTCAAACATATATAATCTTCACATTGCAAAATTCAATCTCAACTACAATTATCAAACCAAAAGAGACAACTAACATTAATCCCAATTCCAAAATCACATATATAAAAATTCCTAAAACTAGGCAATCTAAATATATATAATTCTAGACTAATGGAATGATAATAAAACTCCCCTTTGTAGTACAATAAGCTCAAGCTCAATTCATCATCACCAAGAAGCAAAGGAATCAGCCCCTCGTTGCCTCAAAATAATTTCAGCTTTTAATCTGAGTGCTCGCCGGAAAATTTTTGAGCTCGTTGGAATCTGAAAATTGTTGCCGAAACTGGAGAAGAAACAGAATAAATGGAGGAGAGAAATGGAACAGTGAGTTGGCTGTGAAAGTGAAAGCAGAGAAGTTATGGTGGTTTAGGGAGAAAGAAGACAGAGACACGGTAGTGAGAGAATGAGGAAGAAGGTGATGATGGTTGGAGAGGGGACAGAGTCGACGTTGTGATTGAGAAGAAGGCTCGCTGGAAACTGCAAATACTCGCCGAAAAACTCAGAGCATGCTGGAATTTGGTGAAGAACAAAGGCGGTGGTGTTGTTGATGGTTTAAGCTTCCTCCGGTGACTCCAACTCTCAGCTCTTGCCTCTGGTTCAGTTACCCCGATCCTCTCCAGCTCTCTTTGCTGCGACACTGAAGCTCCACGGTGTTGGGAGAAGTGGTCACCAGCGGCTATGGTGAAGAAGATGAAGGTCGCCGCCGGCGACCAAAGAAGAGGCAGGAAGGAAGCAAATGAAGATGACTCGATGATGATGATCTGGGATCGTCTCTGTTGCGGCGTTGTTCCCTCCTGTATATACTCTCAGCTGCTCTCTTTGATCTCTCTTCATTGGTCGAGTCTCACCATGTCTGAATGCATATCCAACAAGCCAAGTCGGGTCTGTGCATTGCCTTGCACTTCATTATCCAGCAAAGGCCCAAACTGCAACCTATGGCCCAGGGACTAAAGTAAAAAGTTACAAAGGTTTTTGGAGGGATTTCAGTGAAAGGTTTTGAAATATTTTGGAGGTTCAATTAAAATTTTCAGAGCTCATGAGTCCTTTCTGTGGTTTTCCTTAGGCCCTTTTCTTTACTATATTGTAAATTTCAGAAATGTAGGGCCTTTTCTGTAGTTTTCCTCAATCTTCAAAATATTAATTTATCCTCCAAAATTTCAACTTTTCTTCCAAACCACCTACAAAACAATATTAAACACCATGTAGCATCAAAAGTTCAAGGAAAACATTTGTATAAATAATCAACAAATTTATGATCATTTTGCCCTTAATTACAATTAATTCAATACAAATGTTCCTAACTAAAATTAATGCTTAATCATGTAATATTATCCAATAAAATCCATTAAAAATCCCAATTTAATTATGAAAAATCATATATAAAATATGGTTCTATCAAACTGAACTGCAAATTTTAAAACATTTGTGGGACTAAATTGTACATTTTTGTAATTTGAGGCCAAACTTCCATTTTCAAATTTGGTCCAATTTTTTCAAGCACCTAAAATCAAAAACAAATAATCCAATATCAAATATTCTTAGAAAAATCAATGATTGAGAGTAATTACAACTTTTTGACAATTTTGCTCTTTTAGTCCTAATTTAATATATTTACTCTTAATTCCAATTAATTACAAAGAAGGCATTTTAAGTTCAATTATTATGACAAAAAAATCCAAATAAAATATGAAAATATATAATAAAAATAGGGATTTGTCATTTATTTATAATGTATTGAATTTTGAATACTATAAATAAAATTTATTATCTTGTTATTATCTATAATGCCATAATTTCTTTAAAATTTTCAATATTATTATCTTGTTTTTATCAATTGTTATATTACGTTTTATATAATAAATATTAACAATAAAACTAAAATGAAGCACAAAAGTTCTAATACCAAGTAATTGGTTAGGCGCCAAATAGAGAGGGGGGGAAATAGTGCAAGGCAAATGGACAGTGAAAAGATGCTTTATTACAGTACATCTAGTCTATTTATACCCTACGAGATATAACAAATTATGTACACATGTACCGAAACTAATACTAACTTAAATTATATTAGTTAGCTTAAATCAATTTTCTCTAACTACATCTCCCATCAGATATGATGATGGCTCCGCTACCTTTGGCTTCTTCGCTAAGGAAAAACTAACCATTTCTTCCACTGACGTCTTCAACGAATTCCTCTTCGGCTACAGCCAGCTCAACGGAGGTCTCTTTAATGGCACTGCCGGATTGATCGGCCTCAGTTGTAGCCCTGTCTCGATCATCCAGCAAATGGCAGAGAAGTACCAAAACGTATTGTCCTACTACCTCCCTTCCACACCCAGTTCCATCAGCTACATCAACTTCGGCGGGGTATCTTCCTCAACCGATGTCAAATACGTCCGGTTCTATTGCAATTTCCAGGACTCTTCCTTCTGCGGCCTTGACCTCATTGGAATTGCCGTTGATGGCATCGATCTCCCTATCTCGACCTCTTTGTTTTTCTCTAGCACGATCGTTGACTATGGCACTATCATCACACGGCACCCTCCGGTGGCATATGCTCCCCTGAGAGACGAGTTCCAAAGATACATGCCGGCAAGGTACCCCAAGGGGGATTCGGATGGCTTGTTGGGCCCATGTGTTACGATCTGAGTGGGTATGACTCTGTTTACATTCCGATGATAGCGCTGTTGTTTCAAGGTGGGGTGAAGCTAGAGTTGGACAAGATGGGGACAGTGCATACAATGAGCGAAAGCCAGGTGTGTTTAGGGTTTGCTGCGAACGAGGAAGATGATGACGTAGCTATTATTGGGAATACACAATAGAAAACACTGGAGGTAGCGTATGATGTTGGTGGTGAAAGGATTGGGTTTAGACCTCATGGGTGCAACTAATTAATGATCCTCCATCCACTAATAAAAGTAGAATTCCAGTAGATTGAAATAAAAAGTAAGTAATTAAGGTGTGACAGATAAGGTTTGAAAGTGAGAATCCTTGTGTGTTTATACGTGTGTGTGGGTATGTGATACAACTGGAAAATATATCTTCATATTTGTAGAGTTTCCTAAATAAAGTGAGAAATTTTACGGTGTCTTCTATTGGGATATTTTGTTTCCCTAATTAGTTACTGCTAGCGACACTAGCAAACTCAGTTATTATTACGAATATAAAGTGGAATATGCAAGTAGCACACTGGCAAATTCCACCATTATTTCTATTTCTCTTATTATTTGGGCAGTTGAATAATTCCACTGAGGCTATATCCAAATCCCTATTAACAGTGGGAAGATGGAAGGAATTAAATGTGAACCACTGGAGAAACGGATTATTAATAACCTCTCCATTATTCTAAATAATGATGATTAAAGATAGGAAATTTAAACGATGAGACAAATTGTTTTGGAAGACTCACGAGTGGAGCATTATATTACTAGGAAATTTAGATTGTGGGACAAATTGTATTGATTTTCCCCCATATTTTTGTTTCTCATATAGCTATTTAACTGGGTCAAATTTGAGCACCGTTAGGGCTCAATTGATTATGATAGTTTTTCTAAAGAATTTTTCTGCATTCATATGGATTTGAACTCAAGACATATATAAGAAGATTTTAGATGTTCTTTTCGTTCCTGAAGTAGATCAAAACTTGCTTAGTATTGGCCAATTGGTAGATAAAGGTTTTGAGGTGTTATTTAAAGATAAAATGTGTTTGATCAGTAATGCTCATAATCAAATATTATTTAAGATCAAAATGTAAAATAAATGTTTGTCTTTGGATTTCACAGATATTGATCAAAGAGCTCGTGTTGTGATCAATTATGAAACTGAACACAAAAGGCTAGGCCATTGAAAGAGGCTGTGTTGCAGGATCTATGCAGGAAAGATTTGGTGCAAAGAGTACCATCATTGGAATCTAAATATTTTATAGATGCATCAAAGGATCCAAAGTGGGTTAATGCTATGCAGAAGGAGCTTAATATGATTGGGAAGAATCAAACTTGGGTTTTGATTGATAAGCCAAAACACACGAAAGTCATGGGTGTGAAATGGATGTTCAAAACAAAGTTGAATGCCGATGACTCCATCAATAAATACAAAGTAAGGATGGTGGTCAAGGGCCACGCAAAAGTTTATGCAGGGGATTTCACATATACTTTTGCAGCCATCGTAGGCCTAGACACCATCATATTATTATTCCCTCCGTCCCTATATATATATATATATATATATATATATATTATAACAAGATATTATTAGTATCACATTTCTTATTTTTTATAAGCCCCTTTCTTATTTTCTAACCTATGGGAATTGGAGAGTCTTGTTTTTTTGGTTTGGATCTTATCTCTTTTTCTCTAAATCAACTTTTGTTAATTTTATCATATTTTATAAAGGCAAAAGATTTTAAAATTTATAAAAAAATTATTAAGATAACATGTAGCAGGTTTTTTTAATTCAAAATTAGAAAATAATAAGAAAGAAGCAATTAAAATAAAATGATAATAATATAAGGGCATATTTGTCCACTTATAATTAGTTCCTCTCACCTACCTTCTTGAACCAAACCTCCCCTCCCCTCTTCTTGAACCAAACAAAGCTTATAACCTTCCTTAACCTAACTTTAATAAACCTTACATAACCTCATCTCCATTGAACCAAACACACCCTAAATGTAAGATCCCTTTTGAGTTTGTCTCAATACACTTTTTCCCATTTTACCCTCAATTAATTATTATACACATACTTTCTCTTATCATCATTACACATTCTCTCTCATCCATTCATAAATTGGGACATTTTTTTAAAAAAGTAAATTTCCTACATAAATATTACATTTAACCACTTTTAACTGTGTTTTAGAATCTCGTGATTCAGTTGAAAGACTCTTATAAATAAGGACGGAGGAAGTACTTACAATCACAATAAAAAAGGATGGACAATATGGCAGCTTGATATTGAGTCCTCCCAATGGTTACTTGGAAGAGTAGATCTCTATAGAGCAACCAGAAGGTTTTTCACTTCAATTAAGGCCAAGAAGACAAGGTGTACTTTCTAGAAAAGGTTTTGTAAGGGTTAAAGCAAGCCCCTAGAGCTTGGTAGAGTATAATAGATGAGCATTTAATTTGCATAGCCTTGGATTTACAATAAGTTTAAATGAATCGACTTTATACATCAAGCAAGCACGCACAACTGATTTATTAATTGTTTCTTTACATGTTGACAACCTCTTAGTCAAAAGTAATAAATATATTAGAAATGAATTTTTTCCCCAAGTATATATGCCCTTATCTATAGAGGGAAGTAAGAGAAATAAATAGAGTAATAGTGAGAGAAAGTATGAAAGAGAATGTGGCATGGAAAAAAGGAGAAAATAGTGTCTTTACTAACCCTTCTCTCCACTTAATTTCTCCACCATTTAATTGGCTTTTAATGGTTTAGATTCATTTTGTAAAAATATTGTTGTCATTTAATATTTTATATTACAATAATTTGTTTGATATGTTATAAAATCTCAACAATTAAAAGCCAATCCATGGTGGAGAAATTAAGGGGAGAGGTAATGGAGAGAAGAATTAGTGGAGACACTCATTTCCCAAGAAAAAAAAAAGATGAGAAGAGAGAATAGAATTAATTAGGGTTAAAAATGATAAAAATATATTAAATGTTCAAACAACCAAAAGTAAGATCTTATAAAAAGGACAAAGCCAAGTTAAATTTCAGGCTTATAAAAGGGACTGGAGGGAGTATTTGACAACAACAAGGCCTGTCCTCTAGATGCTCAGCAGATTTGATGAGCATGGAGAGCTAGGAGATTCTGGGCCGTCGGATCTAATCTGGATGGCCCAAAACTATTTTATTAAAAAATATAGATTTTTTAATAAAACAAATTTGAGTCATCCAAATCAGATCCAACGACCTAAAATCTTCTAGCTCTCTATGCTTATCAAATCTGCTGAGCATGGAAACCAATTCCTGTCCTCTATGCTATAAGTGTTCTTTCAAGATTTTTGCATCATGCTACAGTGAATCATTACAAGGCTGCAAAAAGAGAGTCATAAGATATATTAAATGTAATATCCCAAAATTTAGTAAAAGGTTAAATTTTCCAAAAAGAAAATTTAAATGGGAATTAGATAATAAGTCAAATTATGAAACCTATGAAATTTATAGAATCTTAAATTAGATAAAGGGAAAAAATTAGGGCCTAATGTGTATAATTAATAAGATAAAAATATACATATATATATTAACACACTCAACTTACCGACACAAACACACACACATCACACATTTCACACTTTCATTCGGACAACACACACACAACAGCCCCCATTATTTGCTTTCATCATTAGAGAACTCATGCTCCATTCACAACACCTCACGTAAAAAAAAAAAACTAAACACCTATCCTTCTCTCATTTGGCCACGTCTCCCATACTTCATGCACTTTCTATTTAACGAAAAACCCAGCATCTTCAGCTCTTCATTTTCGATTACCAGCTGGGAAAATTGAAAAGAAAACAAGAGAAACAGAATTGAGAAAGAGAGAGCGAAAGAGAGACGTGAGTGAGAGAGAGTGAAACCAGAGGAAGAAGGAAGCTCCAAACTTCACATGCAACACCATAAACGTGTATAGGTGTGTCTCCTACACATTTATCTTTGTTTTCACGTTGGATTTGGGAGGTTTCTGTGGTGTTTTGTGGTTTGAATAAGAGAAAAGTTGCTGGAAAATTCTGTGAACCGAAAAGCTGTAAAACCAATGATTGTATGACGATTTTGTGGCAAATTTTGGGGTTCTTTGGTTCTGAAATTTGATATTTAACCTCAGTACATATGTGTAGGAAAGTATAGAGTTAAAACTCATGAGGTTTAGAGTATAAATTCATGATTACATATTAGTTTTCTTCACCTTGTTTTGCTGTCCGAAAAATAGAGTACCTACCTGAAACTTGCAGAAGCTTAAACAGAGGCTATAGATGACATTTTCGACTAGGTCTTTTTGTATAGATATTTTAGGATGTATAGTTGATGATAGAATCAAGAAGAGTTTAATTTGGATTGAAAATGAATGAGTTCTTGATTTTTGAAGTCAGATTATCAAAACTGACATTTTTGGAAGACAGTCAGGTTCATGTTGCGTTTTGACTAGACTAACCTTATTGAAAAATTACCAAATTTTACAGGTATATAGTAAACATTCATAGCTTTGAATGAGTCTAAGAATGCATCATTTGAATACCTGTAGAGAGAGTTATGATTTTTGAAAGTTAAGTCAGAAACAGGGGACATTTTGGACGTTTAGGTTTTGGCAGTTATGTTTTTTGATAATTCTGGGAAACTTAACCCTGTAATTGGATGTAACTAATATTTTTTCCTTAAATTAGACTTAATGAGTGTCACATAGGACTTTGAATCATTGCAATTCGATTTCTCTTTATTTAGTTATGATTTTTGGAAATTGAGCTCTGTTTCTGAAATGCAATCTGGAACAGTAGTGGTTGGCCAAATTTTTGGGCAAAATATGTAATTAGTGATTATCTTTGGGTATTTTTCTATGAAAGTACATTTAAAGAGCTTCATTTAGACTTTGGAATCAGTCAATTTAGAATTTTCTAGAATTAATTATGAAATTTCAAAGTTGATTGAAAATCTGTCAATTTCTGAAAAACTGTGAAACTGTCATTTGGCAGTGATTTTGCAATAACTGAGGTTAAAAATGGATTCTACACACAAAACTGTGTAGGAATAGCCTGAGTCAAAATTTCTAAAAAAGTATAGTTGGACTAGGTACAAAAGGGGCTTAGACCGTGTCCCTAGTAGTATTTTGGTAATTTCACAGTTTTAAGCCTAGATAACCAACACAGTGAGTTTGTAATAATTTATGAATGAATAATAACTCATTTATCCTAAATTTGGAATTTTATGATATATCAGTAACCTGAGCCAAATAGATAGAATTGGACCGATAGACAAGCAAGGGAAGGACAATTTAGGTAATAGACTTACCTTATTTGCATGTATTTGATATATCTGCTTTTGTAGTGATGTATGTGATTGCTTTACTTGATTGTGTTGAGCATATTTGAATAATGAAGCTCTGTTTATTTCTGTTTATACTATGGCCATAGTTTTCTTGCATGAAACATTGAGCATGCAGAAATGTCATTATAGGACATGTATCTAGTTAAAGCTAATATGTCATGCATATAGCATATATCTTGCATGCATTATGGTAATTGTTTCCTACTGAGATTCTCTCGAATCTCACCCTCCCCTACCAATATTTAGACAGGTGGAAATAAAAGAAAGCCGCTCTAAGGGCAAAGATATAAGTTCTGGCTACATACGCTCCTGGTTCAGATCAGGAAGAGAGGTTGGTTATTTGTAGGCTTTTAATTATTTTAAAGGTTTGTAATATTATGTATAACTCAATTGGGGAATTTCTGTATTATAATCAAGTACATTGCATCAATAATATTAGTATATTTATACTATTCCTGTGTTGCTCACCGAACTGCGTATCGTTTTCTGGAAATACTCTGAAAAAGGTGAAAATAAGATAAGGGTGTAACATCAAAGGAACTCTTGATTATGGTATTTACTACAAATGTAATCAAGTGCTCAAACTGGAAGGACGTTCTGATTTAGATTGGGGAGATCACTGGATGATATGAAGAGCACCTTAGGTTATTGTTTTACTCTGAGTTATGGCGTATTCTCTTGGAAGCAGGAAGTGGTAGCTCAATCAACGGCAGAAGTAGTAGAATTCATAGCTACAAATGCAGCTGTTAAGCTAGCCCTTTGATTAAGGAAGATGCTGATTGATTTACAGTTTATACAATATCTAATAATCCAGTTTTTCATGGGAAAATGAAGCACTTCAATATATGTTATATTTTATCAGCATGTGCAGCTACTGATACAAGGAGAAGTGTTGAAATATGCCTCATTAGCTGTTAGTTAATTAATTAATTAATTAGTTGCTTATGATTTTTTGAAACGAGTTGCTATTTGAAATTTGGAAAATAAATTTCTGTTGCTAGCTGATATTTGCTGTTTGCTGATTTAGTGGGATTTTAGGAGTAAGTTAGCAAGGGAGATCTTAATTTTGTGGGATATTATTAGCAGATTTTCTATTTTTTAATTGTCCTCGTTTAATGTATTTAAATATCCTTGATCGATGGTGGAATAAAATACATCATCCGAGAATTATTTTTCCCTTTGTTTATGTTTCGTTTTTTTAAAACCTTCTAATACTCTATATAATATGACCAGCCATGAAATCTAATTAGCCTATAAAAAGTCAACCATCCCGACGAAGAGTGCATTCTGTGTGGCCTCCTGAATCACATTCTTTCTATCTTCCAATGATTTCTCTCTCATGAGATCGTCATTTGGATACTTTTTTTTATTTATTACGTACATGCATGGTGTATGATTTTTACGATAATATTAACTTTAACTTCTGAAATATAACTAAATAATACATTCTTAAGAAAATAATTCTATAAGTGGATGGAGAAGCATACAATTTGATCATCCTACATATACATTATTTAGAGCGGTCAAACTAGGCTGAGCTTGATATGATACTAGATCTACTCAAGCTTTTTAGATGTGATTTACAATTTTACATTCCTAATAATTGTCTATATATATATATATATCAGGTTAAATCTATTTAAAAATTAAAAAATAAGTACGTGATCAATTGATTAGTTAATTTTTAGCAATCTATTTGCATTTTCATAATTTATGTTATGATATTATAATGCCATATCAAAATTATATAAAAATATGTATCTTACATTTTATTACGTAATTAATATTGTTAAAAACACCACCATCACTCTTGAGGGCACAAACAAATAGTCGAATATATATATATATATATATATATGAACTTCATCAAGTGTGTATGTATATAATAACGATAATACTTAGGTTGTCAACACCCGTTTATATTTCGATATTCGAAGAGTAATAATGGCATAGTTCCGCAGGCATACAAAAATAGCACAAACATACTGATATTAAGTGCAAGCTTACATACAGGAGTCTTCCCCGCAGGGTTTGATAATATGTACAAATTTTGTCCAAAATATCCAACATATTAAAATTAAACTAATATAACCAAATAACTCTGATCTTAGGACATGCACATCTCAATTGCCCATGTCTTCAACTTTGCCTTTGGAGCCACTGGTTCCAGCTGGAACGTTTATTATTTATGAAAAAGGGTCAAATTCCAAGGAATCTCAGTGGTAACACATGATCCATCATATAAAATGCGAAAATTAAATATGTAATGCACCATATAATGTAAATGAAAATTCATACTATAACATGTGTGTACACAATACTCAGGGCCAAATGACTGTTTGGATCCCCTACATGTCCGTATACCTCAGCTGAGTCCCATACCACAGCTAGGTAATGTGCCCCAGGCACATGTTCATATCACAGAATATAGCAACATATAACATATCAACATTCACATAGTATATAAGAGATAGAGTTACTACCTTACGCCCCTTTTTGCTACACAAGAATAGTTCCTCGAACTATGTGCCAACGGCTCAGGTGATTAATTGGGTCCTAAAATTCCAAATGTATAAGCAATAACTTTCTTTCTTTCTTTTTTCTCCTGGTTGGAAAGGAGAGGGGGCATGGTGAATATGTATAATCAGCAAGGCTTAATTCAGATCCAAGGCATAGACATCACAAGCAACTCAGCTATAATTAGATTGTAAAATGTTTTTAATCCTCGAAAGTTTATTATTCTTCAACTAACAGTCCTCTATGGCTATAACGAGGCTAGGTTAAAGTCAACATTACTCAATATAACACTTATCTATTGAACATCTTACCCTATCTATCAAATACTTACCCCATTTGAACCCAGAAGGAAAAAAAGAGGGGAAAATCTATCAGGCATTCTATCAAACACTTTCTAGACATCCTAAACAAATCCCCCAGGAAAAAAAAAGCTATTCCAGCGGGGAAGGAAGTCACGGTCAAACCAAACTGGCCCTGGTGCTTAATTCCACTGATAGTTAACACTGAAGATAAATAGAGATGAAATATCCAACATTAACAAGCAATAATAGAAAGTCAAAGTGCAAAAGTTTCCATCAGAGAAGGGAGGCGCTACATAAATGGTTGTGTTCATGTAAATCTAGAACAAGCACAACCCAAAGAAATCTCTCAAATTAAACAATAAAAGCCAAAAAAACACAACACCAAAACATCCTCAAGCATGAATCCTAGCATAGAAGCGCCAGAAAATTTTGGGAGTTAAAAAATGCAGCAAAGCAAAAAAAAGAAAGCGCCGACTGCAGAGTGAGCGAGAAATTTCAATAATTATATAGGTCTTGCATTAAAAGAGATAAAGTCAGTAACTTCTTAGAGAAATTGCAAGCAAAACCCTACCTCAATGTGTGGTCCGAAAATCCTCTGCTAATCAAAATTGAAGAAGAGAGTGGCCAACTGCTCTTGTTCTGAAATTAGCAAAGTGCAAATCCATAACTCAAGTATCTTATTTAGAAAATTGTAGGTGTTGTTGTTGAGGAAGATTAAGTAAAGGGCAAGGTGGAGAGTAGGGTTGCCGGTTCGCTGCAGGGACTGGTCTGTGAGGGTGTCACTGAGAAGAAGGGATGGCTTTGAGCCGTCGACTGAGAACGAGTATTTTTCTTATTGTTTTTTTTCTAAATTCCCCAAAACACTAACAGCTAAGTTGGCATTCGCATTATGAAAGAGTTTTTTTATGAAAGTGAAAGTGGAAACAAAAAATAAAGGTGGATATGCATTCTAAAATAAATTTGATATATTGATAGGAGTAAGATATAATTTTTAATTAATATTTATATTTTTCTTATGAAAATACCAAAATACCCTTGCCTTCTCAAAGAAAAGGGCCTTCTCCCCACAACACTACCGCCAAAAGAACACCATGATCAACCATCACTGATGAACAATCAACAAAATTAAGAAGATGAACAACCAACAAATCAACAAAATAGATCTAGAAAGAGATATGGAAAAACAACAATATCCACGATGAACATTTCTTCTTCAGTGTACAATCACAGGACTTTCATGGCAAGGACAAGTATGGACTTCAACGCCGATGGCAAAGGCTAGAAGAAGAAGATGCGATTTAACGGAAAATGATGGTGATGGGCTTGTGGAGAACCAAAAAGGAACCCAGGAATCATAGAAGAACTAGAGCACCCAAACGCATGACTGGAACCACCATGAAACCATCATCAAACAACCAAGAAGGAACCCAAGAATTGAATGATGATGAATCAGAATAGCAATAGTAAAGCAACCATGAGCTGAAAGCGATAGTGAATCAAAGAGATAGAGTGGGAGACAATGGCTGAAGGGTTGAGAATGAAGCAATTGTGAGAGAAAATGAGAGATGATGATGATCTACTAGCCACAGGACTCCAAAAGCAATTGGCACGAAGAAGGAGGGTAGGACACCGAAGTGACTAGAGACAATTTGGGAGTCATGGGACTCGCGACACACAGAGGAGAGGTAATTTGAAGAAGCACAAGTTGGAGATCGCATCTTGAGTGGGAGATTGAAGAAGCTTGGATGCCGGAGACGATGAAGGTGAGGGTCGTCAGAGGTGCTAATAGCAAGGGTCATCAAAGATGATGCCGTGAGGGTTACAGGAGACGATGAACTTGGAGACCGACGTCCTCACGGGTGCTTATCATCACAACATTACTCAAAGGGTAGAATAGTCCAGATATTTGACTTCTTATAGAAGAAGTAAGCCAACTCCATGGGGTTGGGGTTGGAACCCACTTCCATTGTTTTTTATGGAAGTGAGTTCTATCAAGAACTAGGTTACATGATACCAAACAGACAAAGTGGTAGAACCCACTTCCACTTCCTTCTCTTGAGTTACATCCTCAAAAAGAAGATAGGTTACATTTACACACCATTAAAAAAAGAATTGCATCCTTTTAGGAAGTTACATGGTAGGAATGTGGTTAAATAAACTTTGAATACTTTTAGACAAAAAATTTTGTGATGAGAAAATTTTCAGTAATTTTTTAAAATAAAATTTATTTTAAAATGTTTGCTTTCAGTTTAGATAAACAATGGAAATAATTTTTTAACCTTAGGTCCCACACAATACAAATGTTTACTATAGCAAATTTAGTTTAAAAATGTAGGTATCTTTTTTAACCTCATCTGCTACACAAAATCTGCCTCTTCTTTTTTTTTTTTACTAATAAAAAATTGAATAAATGGCTCCAATAGGAATAGAAACCCATAATCCCTGGTTCCCTAGACTAGTGTCCCTGACTTCGTAGACTGTGGCTTTATCTACTGGGCGCCTTCTTGATCATATTGTGGTAGGATTTGCAAAACTTGGGTTTTCATAAATTCTCATAGCTATTATTTTTACAGGCTCTCAACTTATTGTCTTTTACTTGGCCTTTAGAGATTTCTTTATATGCAAGTAATATTATTACTTATATAGAAGAGAGAGGGATTACAACAGAAAATTAATAAACATGTCTTATAATTACATAAATAACTCCATTTGCTTTGTCAAAAGAAAATACTTAATCAGTAACGAGTAGAGGGTGGAGGAGAGACAACAATCTAGTGCGGAGATGACTGGTGATGAAATTTGATCAATATCAAAAATTAATTTGATTATTTAATCAATGGCGTTAAATATAAATATTTTTGTGTATTTCTTATAATTCAATAATAAGAAACTTTTAAATTTCCTCCATTACCTTATATATATATTACCATACATCTCACCATCATCTATTCACATCAAGATGGGCTTTTTTATAATAAAATATTATGTTGTATGGTATACACTACACTATGGTACTTATATAGCACAAGATCATTCATTTACAGTCGTGAACCATACTATTATAACTGAATATCATAATTATTTCATGATGTGAGTGTGTGTATATCATTATTGTTATTATATGATATATCATATGCGCATATATATATATATATATATTATACAGTACATTTTTTATGTTTTTATCTTAATTATCAAGACCTTTTCTTTATTTTGAAACTTTATACCTAACACTTTTCCAAAATTAAAATTTACCTTATATAGACCTACACTTTATGTTGATGATTTTATTAGCATTCATTCTGTAATTAATTCACTGTCAACTTAATAATCTAATCCCAAACAAAGGAAAGACTAGGTGATCAACAAACAATGATTCTATGTGCCTGATCAATAAGCTATTGATTCAGATGGTAAGTGGTCTTACTTTATAAAAAGAGAAGTTAAATTTAAATCTTGGGAAACATGGTTATTAGGAAAGACAAAAATCCTTTACTTTTTACTTTTATAACTTACAATCTTTCAAAACGTTGAGATGAAACACTCCTTCAATCCATATTATAAACATCTAACTGCCTTGGTATAATCTATAAGAGGGGGTTGACTTATTAACTCTATCTGAAAATGAAACATTTTTCAACTTTAATTTACCTATATTTAAGAGAATAAAGAAACACTACAATAGATTTTAAGTCTTCTCCTTGTAAAATTGTGATAGTGGTAATATTTGGAAAAATCTTATTAATTAATAGTCTACTAAATGATTTATATTATGGATAAAAAATTCTTCTAGAAAACACACTATAATCGGAGGGAGTATAATTTGTCTCTCTCTCTCTATCTCTTTACGCATATATAGAGAGTTATAAACTTGTTGGGGGGATAATCACTCATATAGTTGCATAAGAATAAGTGAGAAAAGCCAAAATATAGATCAGAATGCTTGACTCCACTCTGAAGGTACAGAAACAAATTGAAGCTGTGTAAATCAAAAGGTTTAATATATTAATGCTCCAAATTAGCTAGCTTGCTGTCTTTTGGTCTCCTATTTGGTTTTACGCACCATGTGTTGTTAACAAAGAAAAGGTTGAACGTCGTTGATCCCAATTAAGATGTCACCATATGCCTTGAAGTAGAGGAAATCATAGTGGAGTTGGCAGATCTTATGCTGTAATATTGATGTTTGACATAAAGGCTTGTTTGGCCCTCTTGTTGGCCTATTCGGCTGTTTTCTATTGGAAATATAACACTGAATTGTGGACAGAGAGGAGCCTTGTAGCATTGTACTCACCACAATGAAGTGAATTAGCTTTATAGAGGGAATGACAGTTAAGTCACAAAATTTTAATTTATAAATAATGACATTTGGGCCTGTGAAAAAATTTATTAAAAGTGAAGTTGTAAATTTCGATTCAGACAATATAATTATAAATATAACCCTCTATTTTAGATGGGAGGAAAAGTTGAAAGTTGTGAAAATATGGGAGATTGGAGTTTTCCTTTATTTGAATGAGGGAAGAAAAGTGAGAGGGAGGGAAAATACTAGTAAAAATGAGGGTGAGATTCCACCATCCCAAAAAACCTTTCCATCCCAATATGAGAAGATTTTGAGAAGAAAACTCTCCTTTCACTGTTATTCGATCACCAATTCACCATGCTGTCTTCTCGATCCAACTAATTAACCCTACCCAGTAACCTTCACCACTGTCCAACCCCTACCAAGTCACCTTCATTCAAAAATATGAAATATATATATATATATATATATATATATATTAATTTATTCCTAAACATATACTATTTGATTTTTCCCTTTCAATTTTCTATTTGATTTTTAAAATATATTTTAAACATACAAAATTGTTTGATTTTGAAATATACAAATGTAAAAATATATGAAAGGATTAACACCATTTTTTGTCCTTATAGTTTATAGTTATTTTGATTTTGGTCCCTAAAGTTTGAAACAGATGGTTTTGGTCCCTCAAGTATACTCTATTTCAAACAGTTAGTCCCTAAAGTTTTAGAAGGACTTGAAATTAGACTTTAACGCTGTTAATTAATCTTACGTGGTACTAACACTGTTAATGATTGTTTTTTGTTCAAGAAACAGAGTTGAATAGTATTATTGCCACATAGGATTAGTTAACGGTGTTAAATCTAATTCTAAGTCCTTATAAAACCTCAAGAACTAACTGTCTAAAACGGAGTAAACTTGAGGGACCAAAATCACATATTTCAAACTTCAGGGACCAAAACCAAAATGTCTGTGAACTACAAGGACTAAAGATGGCGTTAACCCTATATGAAAATATTTTGATGATGTTTATTTTTACATATTTTTGTTACACATGATAACATGAGATATAATAAATCAAGATGGAAGGATATTATAATTATCATTGTAACATTTGCCTGTTTTCTTTCCTTCATATTTCTCTCCATCCATCCAAATAGGAGGGACGATAACATTATCTCTCCAATTTTCTATTCTTTATCTATTTTATTTCCTCTCAATTTTTCTCTCCACCCAAATGAAACATAAAATTTTTAATTACAAATTAAGATCTACTTAACTGCGACTCAAATATATTTTTAATTGTCTGAATTGCTGTTCGTAATTTATCTCTTAACAAAATTTGGTTAAGGTTAAATTTTTCCCTTAAAATTGTCACGTAAGAGTAATGTTGACCCATAAGTCTTTTTAGGATCAATGTCACCCTGAAAGTTACTAAATCGTAACAACTTTGCCTTGGCTGTTATTCTGGTTATGTTTGACCATTAGTTGACTAGATATGCTAAGCTAGTAGGTCCAGATGTCATCCACATCATTTTTGTTAAATTACAAATTTGTCCCAAAAGTTTTTACTTAGGAGCAGTTGCCCCACAAGTTTTTTGGGTTCAATTTTAACCGGAATTCAAATCATAGCAATGTTGCTCTTACCATTATCCAAATTAAGATTCACAATTAATTGATCAAATATACTAAGCTGACAATATGCACAACAGTGAAGAAGAAAAAACAGCAGATGGAGGATGAGCTCACATTTGCCAAAGAGTACTGAAGAAAGAGATTTAGTTACTAGATGTAGGGCATGCTAAGATTGGACGGTACCTCTTCGATTTTCTCTTCACCACTCAAGATTCTTTCACCTCTTTGATTTTCTCCATTAGTCCTTCATATAGGATGCATTTTTTAAATTTTTTTTTTTTTTTGCCTTATTTATAAATCTAACTTGAAAAAATGAAGTGAATGACACGTGAACTTATCAGACCAGCATATTTGGTCAACTAACAATCAAACTTAACTTGGATAACAGCTGAGGTGAAATTGTTATAATTTGAAAATTTTCAGGGTAACATTGCTCTTAAACGAAAACTTTCAAAGCAAATTTGCACCCTAACCCAGAATAAAATGATGTGGATAATATATGGACCTACCAACTCAGCATATTTGTCAACTAACGATCAAATTTAACATGGATAATGGTTGAGGAGAAATTGCTACAATTTGGAAACTTTTAAGACGACATTGATCCTCAAAAAAAACTCCGGGGCAATATTGCTCTCCTACATGACAATTTCTAGGGTAAAATTGGACCTTAACCCAACAAAATTTTAAATAATTTTATAGTTCTAATGTAATATTAATAGATGACCAGCCGTGAAATTTAGTTTTAGCCTATAAAGGCCAACCGTCCCGACAACTGTGCGGCCTCCTGAAACACAGAACGAAAGGAACTATCTTTCTTCTTTCTATGGCTTCTTCTTCTCCTTCTATTCCCCTTCATTTTGCTTTTCTTTCTGTGGTTTGCTTCTTCTTGTTCATTGAGAACAAGCCCTTTGTTTCTGCAATCACAAGGAAAGCATACAATGAGCTTCCACCTACTCATTATCATCATCATGTTCCTCTCAGTTCTTTGTTCCCTTCTTCCACTTGCAGCTATCCTCCTCAAGGTTCTTCTCTTCTATCTCTCTCTCCCTCTCTCTGTTATGATATATAGAATATTCCTGTACGTACATGCAAGATCATGCATTGAATATATTTGAAAGGATGAATATATAGGTAGAAGCAGAAAGGGATCGTTAGAAGTAGTACACAAGCATGGGCCATGCTCAAAACCCAAGCAACATACATCTTCTTCATTGATAATCCCACACAGTGAAATCCTGGAGCAGGACAAAGCGAGGGTGAGAGCCATCCAGTCCAAGCTGCGGGAAGAGCAAAGTCAAGCAAGAGAAGAAAGTGGGAGGCCGAAGACGTCAGAGGCGTCGGGCCAGCAGGCGGCTACACTTCCGGCTAGGTCAGGGGAGATTCTGGGGTCGGGCAACTACTACGTGACGGTCGGGTTGGGAACGCCTGCAAGGGAGCTGTCGCTGGCATTTGACACCGGAAGTGACCTCGCTTGGACTCAGTGTCTCCCATGCGACGCCTCTGCCTCCTGCTTCACCCAAAACGAAGCCATCTTCGATCCTAAACAATCATCTTCATATTCTAATATTCCTTGCTCTTCTTCCCAATGTTCTCTCCTTTCCTCCGCTACAGGTAAGTGTTTACATGCTACTCCCCTATTCAATATAAAACCCAGTTAATATTTTTAATTGAGTTCAAGAAAGTTAAATGAGTTTGGTTAACATAACATATGTTGTGTAATATTTAATTATATATCAGTTTATAAGTTAAATAAATTAGTTTGACCAATTTATATATCTTCTTTAATTTTTCTAAAATAATCAATTGATGTTATATTGTAAATCATCAGTAAGGTAGTATATATATATATATATTCACCTCCTATATCTATCACATCACTCATTTTCTAGTTTATCAATTGTTATTGCTTGCCATGGTTTCTCGCTATTTTTTTTATTTCTTTGAGTCACTCTTGATAATTTTATGATATAGGAATTGAGCAGAAATGCTCTGCATCAACGAAAGATTGCATTTACGGTATTACATATGGTGACAATTCCTTCTCCATCGGAAACTTCGCTAAGGAAACACTAACAGTTACTCCCACGCACGCCGTCGATGGCTTCCTCTTCGGCTGCGGCCATGACAACGAGGGTCTCTTCAACGGCACCGCCGGCCTCCTCGGCCTCGGCCGCAGCCACGTCTCCTTTGTCCAACAAACTTCAGGCACATTCAACAGAATCTTCTCCTATTGCTTACCATCCACAGCCAGCGACATCGGCTACCTCTCCTTCGGCGGCGTACTCGACTCCGGCGACATCATTTACACGCCGTTGACTTCCATGCCTCAGGTCTCCTCCTTATACGCAGTCGACGTAACCGGAATCTCCCTCGCCGGCGCCAGTCTCTCCTTCCCCTCCACCTCGTTCTCCTCCGGCGTGATTGTTGACTCCGGCACAGTCATCACGAGGCTCCCTCCGTCGGCTTACGGCCCCCTGAGGGACGCATTCCGGAAAGCCATGTCGAGATACCCGATGGCTGATGCTTCTGACTTCTTGGACACGTGTTACGATTTGAGTGGGGACAAAAATGCTGTCGTTCCGAAGGTAACATTGTCGTTTGGAGGAGGGGCGAACGTGGATTTGGACGCAAGCGGGGTTATGTATGTAGTGAGTGAAACGCAGGTGTGTTTAGCGTTTGCTGCGAATCAAGGTGAGAGGGAAATTGCTATTATTGGGAATGTTCAACAGAGAACAATGGAGGTAGTGTATGATGTTGATGGTGGCAAGATTGGGTTTAGACCTCATAGTTGCAGTGGAAGCGGCAAGTTGTTCGTGGGTGTTGCAAATATGGTCCAGAATTACTTTATATATTTTTTTTACTTTTTACGTTTTCTTTAAATTTTAAAAATGCAAGTTAGAAACAGCCAAATTGTGTTAATCTATCTTGATTCCTGAACTCTGGTCCTCATTTTATTTTAGTTTTCCCCAAAAGAATTCAGTTTTTGTTAATCATGCATCACTGTAGTTTTACTTTGAAAAATAATATTTTTGTCATGTATCAGGATATTCAAACTTAATGAAATGGATACCTTCATCACAACATTAATTGCTTAACGTATTAAAATTTAGACTTGATATATATAACACGCATTTGCGATGCACCGGCTTTAAGAAAGTCCACGTTTTAAGTTTTTAATAAACCAAACTCCCAAAGTTTTCTCATTTCTGCCTATTTTTCTTTTGGTAAGGGTTCAAAGTTTTTTTTTTTAAAAAAAAAATGTATTTCTGAAATTGGTTAAGTCTCGGATTTATGGGTAGTAAATGAGTTATGAATAATGATGGTAAACAATTTTTGGAAGGGGCTAATGAGCACTTTTAATCTGTCGTTAGATTAATCCACGAGATATTTGTTCTTTGATACAATCGAGGTCATATAATTAGATGGCAATGAAGGTTTAACCATAACCATGGTTCCCGGACCCGGACCCGGACCGGACCGGCCGGTTCGGACCGAAAACCGCCGAACCGGTCACTAGACCGGTCCGGTTCACGGTCCGGTCCGGGTCCCAAATTTTAAAAAAAAAAAAATTTAACTTTTTCCTTTAGAATTTCATATTATAAGCCTAAAATTTTTAATTACTCACCGGTTTGGTCCCGGTTTAGCTCCAGTTTGGTCCTGATTTGACCCATTGACCCTTAACCCAGTACCCCGACCGGTTCAATACCCGGTCCGGGTTTTAATACCTTGACCATAACTCTTCAGTCTGCTGTAAGGGGGGTTTATAAATTAGATTTTAAAAAATTGAAAAAGTGTGTACAAACTATAAAATTTTAATTAAAAAAATATGTAAGATAAAATAGTAAGAAAAATCACAAACTTCTTTAAATAATTTGCTAATTGAATCTCTGACACACAAGCTCATTAAAGGCCCACCTCTGACTTCAACAACTAACTATATTCACCAGAGTAATTAAATTTGTCCGCATAAGAGATCAAATAGAGATTTTTTTTTTCGTATTTCTTATAACCGAGTGGCAAAAAAATTTTAAGAAAATTCTAATTATATACCATTTAAAATTAAAAAATTTTAAAAGATATATTAAAATATGAAAAGGATAGAAATGTGATGCAGTAAGAATCTGAAATTTTTATTGATATGTTTTTATCAAAATGTCTCTCAATTTTTTTTTAAGGGAAAAAAATTGAAATTTCCTTCTCTTTCGCCCTCTCTCTCCACTATTTCCTTTGCTTCTCCAAAATCTGCACCAGATCTTCAAAACCGAAGCTATGGAGTCCATTGATGATGGTGGCCGCAATCTCTTCTCCTCTTCCCTCTGTCCTGTTTCGCCTCTTCTGTTCCTTCCAATCTCCTAGCTCAGTGGTGAAGTTAAAGCCATCGGAGAGGTAGCGCGAAAAGACGAAGGTGGTGATTTGACGGAGGTAGCGTCGACGGTGAAGTTGACCTTCTCTCTCCTCCTCTTCATTTTCTATTTGCAAATCAACCTCCTAGGTGAAGGTTCTTGGTTCCTGATGGTGAGAGCGAGGTTCGGCCACATCGGAAGAACTAAACGGACGTGCGGCGATGAAATTCACAACTTTCTGAACCGGATCCAGAACCCCCTTCTTCTTCTTATTCTTCATTCCAGATTTGCACAAACCTAAAATCGATGTTCTTAAGACCAAACCCACGACACCACTACGACTTGCGCACTCCTCTTCCTCTGCGATTCATATCTTGTTTGTAATTTTTCTCTCCCTCTTCAATGAAAAGAAGTCATATTTTTCATTTGATTGATTACTTCCTGGAATTTGCATTGGATCGGCATATTTAGTATTGTTTCAAGTTTCTTATGATTTTTTTTGAGTCTTTTGTTATTTAGATATCTCTATGTTAACTCCATTATGTTGTTCATCCACCTTCACCATCGCAATTCTGATTTATGGTTGTGGCTGGGATATTCCTGCAAGGCGTTCGTTGACAATTTGAGTATAGTTTATGACAACTTAAGTATAACAATTAGCAACTATACCATTTTGGTGTCACTAACAACTTGAGTATAGATAATGACAATTGAATATAGCAATTAGCAATTAACTTGGATTTAGAGATTGATAGTCTGGGAAGCTGAAGTTGTCAATATCTACACCTAAATTGTTAATTGTCTATATCAAGATGTAAACGATGCCTAATGAGGGTAGTTGCTAAGTCCCTTACTCAAGTTGTCATTATCTTTACTAAAATTATCAACTACTATCAGGCGTCATTGACAAATTAAATGCAGGCAGTGACAATTTGATAATAGCAATTAACAACTTAGATATATACATTGACAGTTTAGAAAACTCAAGTTGTCAATCTTTATATCAAAGTAGTTAGTCGTATTATTAAAGTTGTCATCAGAGCTCCGCCCATCGGCACTAAAGTTCCGATGACAAGCAGGTCGACGATGTCGGACCGACATTAGAGCTTCGGTGGCCGGGCGGCTGGCGATGGTGCTTCGCGAGGTGCCCTTTCTTTTTTTTTTTATTTAAAAAATTGAGGGCATTATGGTGAAATCACCAACATTTTAAAATCTCAATTTAATCCATGTCACATCTTTATCATTTACAAGAGTTAATAGACTTTTTGAAGTTTTAGTAATTGAAATAGTATTTATATGTCTTTTACCAAAATTTTTTAATTTCCTCTATTATCTCATATATTTAAATGTATCTCACTGTAATCTTTTCGGTTTCACATTAATTAAGGTGGGCTTTCTCATAATAAAATGGTGCATTGTATATACCATGTCATGGCACTTATATATGGCAAGATCATTGATTTACTATCCTGAATACTGTTAAAATGGAATATCATAATTTTTTCATGATATACATGTAATTCTTGTTACATGTTCTTTAGACTTGCAATTCAATATTGCTTTTGAGTAAAATGAAGCGAATAAATAAATTTGAGGGTTAATATTATTGTCAATACTACTTCTAATAACTTGATCGAATTTTAGTTTTCATCACTATAGTTTCAAATTGTTGATTTTGTTCTCTAAAGTTTTATAAAGATTTGGTTTGAATTTAAATATATAAGGATCAAAACCAAAACTTATTAAAAATATAGGTACCGTTAAACTAGGACTTAGTATTTATAAAACTATAGGGATAAAAACCAACTATTTAAAATTACAATAACCAAAACCAAAATTCGATTAAAATGTAAAGATCAACGAATATAGTATTTATCCTTAAATTTAATCCAGCTAATTCCATACAGAGGAAAGACCAAGTGACCAACAATCTTGAAGGCCGTGCCAAAAAAATTTAAGGTCGTTGATACAAATTAAGATATCAAATCCCTCGGACAAAAAATCATAAGTCATAGTGGAGTATGAAGATCGTATAGGTATTAATGTTTGAAAAAGTTGAGATGAAATATTACTTTCCCTATGCACATACAGGGAATGATAGACACACAAATTCGTGAAAGATCATGTGGAAAAGCCAAACTAGATTGTGTGACCCTTAATCCATGACAACACACATATATGAAAATTTATTCTGCAGGTCCTATAATTTTACCTAATTAAAAATTAGGTGAGTCTTTAAGGATTTGATAAAAAGAAAAAAAAACTACATAAACCTGATTAAAATCAAGTGAAACTATGTGAATATGGTAAAAAGAAAAAATACAGAGACCTGATTAAAAGTCAAGCAAAACTATAGGAAGTTGTATACTAATTTCATCCTATATGTGTGTGTAAAATCTTGAACGTTAGCTACCACCCTTAAATAATACTCTACATGAGATAAGAAATATCATGGCATAGAATTGGTCTTTTTTTATAGAAGCATGTTTTCATAAAAGCAAACTCATGTGTGGATTGGATCGTATATATCTATCATATGGATAAATAAGTTACAGTTTTTGAAATTACAGCCACTGTGAAGGTGGATAAATGTCTTAAAATGGGTATGTATAAGGAGTTTATTAATGCCCTAAATAGTTAACTTATTCTCTTTTTCTCTCATGCTTGTTTGGTTTGACCCTAGCTATAGCCTTGCTGTATTTAAAAAGAAGAAGAGGAAGAAGAAGAAGAAAAGAAGGAAATATTGAAGGTCGTCGTTGATTCCAAATGAGATATCGAATGTGTTGGAGAGGAAAGCATAGGAGAGTTCGCAGATCTTAGGTTGTAATGTTTGACCATCATCTTGTTATTGGCCCTATTTTGGCTGTTCTCTTTTGTAATTCAGCCTATAAAGGCTAACCTTCCCGACACAGAGTGTATGCTGTGCCGTCTCCTGAAACACATGGAAAGAAACTAAGAAAAGGAACTAACTATCGTTTCTCTCTATGGCTTCTTCTTTTTCTAATCCCTTCCTGTTACCGTTTCTATCGCTGGTTTGCTTCTTCTTCTTCGTCATTAAGAGCAAAACCTTTGTTTCGGCAATCACAATGAAAGAATACAGTGAGCTTCAACATATAACTCATCATCACCATCACGTTTCTCTCACCTCTTTCTTCCCTTCTTCTGCTTGCACCTCTCCTCTTCAAGGTTTCTTTCTCTTTCATTCCATGCATCTCTCTCTCTCTCTCTCTCTCTCTCTCTCTCATACTATTTCCGCTCCTTCATACAAGACCAGTTAATTTTTTTAGAAAGATTGAGGAAACTAAATAAATTACTTTAGAATATCTATATTTATATTTTGTATACTAAACTAATTTTTTTGACTTATAAACTAATATATTAGTATAATTAAATGACACGCAATATATGTTATGATTAACTAATTTATTTATCTTTCTTAGGTGTGTATGATACCATGAAATTAATATAAATATGTGTGTGTGTGTGTGTGTGATACTATGAATAGGTGGAAGCAGAAAGGGCTCGTTAGAAGTGGTGCATAAGCACGGGCCATGCTCAAAACCAAAGCAACACACAACTTCTTCATCTTCATCTTCATTAACTATACCACACAGTGAAATCTTGGAGCAGGACATAGAGAGGGTGAGAGCAATCCAATGGAAGCTGTGGGAAGCGCAGCGTCAAGCAAGTGAACAAGATCGGAAGTCGACGACCACGACTTCAGAGGCGTCATTGGATCAGGCAGCCGCTCCGGCTCCTGCTCCTGCTCCGACTGAGGTTCCGCTACCGGCAGAGTCAGGGGAGATTATTGGGTCGGGGGACTACTTCGTGAAGGTAGGGTTGGGAACTCCGGCGAGGGAGTTGTCACTGATATTTGACACAGGAAGTGACCTCACTTGGACTCAGTGCTTGCCATGCTTTCAATTTGGCTCCTGCTACACCCAAAACGAACCAATCTTTGATCCTTCAAAATCATCTTCATATTCCAATATTCCTTGCTCTTCTTCCCAATGTTCTCAGCTTTTCTCTGCTACAGGTATGCCTCCGTGTGTTTATACCTCTCCCTTTATAAATACTAGAGCTACAGGTTTTTATAGATTTCTCAACACTCATCATAAAAATTTAATTTCTCACATGATAAAATTTTTCTGCACTCGTCATCATACTATACTCGCTCCTGTCCTAAATTTTGATGGATGTGTTTTGATTGTAATTAAGCTCAGTTCATTTTGTCTCTCCCATCAAATTTTGTTTTCTGTATTAACCTTTGCATAGTTTTTCTCACTCATTTATTCTCAATCATTTAATAATCTCTCTCCATGTGGGAAATTTCGCCCTGGAATTCAAATTATTGGACCAAAAGAATATTTTAAGTAAAGTTATACCCTCCTCCACAATGTATGGGTTATTTTCAACTATGGTACCGGTTACGAAAATTTAAAAAAAAAAAAAAAAGTGTGTTTAACTTATTAAATCTATTATAAGTTAAAAAAGTTTCAAATTTTCCCTTATTTAAATATATTTCACCCCTCTTCTTTTTCTCATCAATATCTAATATATATGCATACTACCAATAAATAGGAATAAAATTTAAAAAATCATTAATACTCTTAAGTCTCTATATAACTTATATTATGAGGCAGTGATTTTCACTAGATGGCCCTATATTTTGGATGGGAGGGACAGCATATTTTTTACATATTGATTGCAATTAATTAACAAATTTAACCAATCTTTTTCCTAGTATTTGTAAATTGTTTGGGCAATTGAGGACTAGAGGGCCTATCATTTATCGATATAAAAGGGATATATATATATATATATATATAAATGTTTATATATATGGGAGATTCGGTGATATTATTAAACTCATGGACTAATATTAATGCATGCATGGAGTCAAACGTAAATTTAATATTCCTTGCATCGGCTTCTAATTATTTATTATCTCATCTGTCTGATTAACTCTTAATAATATTAAAATATAGGAAATAAGCCGCAATGTTCTGCATCATCGGGAGATTGCATGTACCGCATTTCGTACGGGGACAAATCCTTCTCCGCCGGAAACTATGCTAAGGAAACGCTCACAATTACTCCGGCCCACGTCGTCAACGAATTCCTCTTCGGCTGCGGCCATGACAACGAGGGCCTCTTCAACGGCACCGCCGGCATCCTCGGCCTTGGCCGCAACCAAATCTCCTTTGTCCAACAAACTTCAGACATATTCCACAATATCTTCTCCTATTGCCTCCCGGCTACCGCCACCGACGTCGGCTACCTCAACTTTGGCGGTGAACCCGCCTCCGACAACATCATTTACACGCCGTTCTCTTCCATCCCGCTGAGCTCCTCCTTCTACGCACTCGACCTCACAGGGATCTCCCTCGCCGGCGACACTCTCTCTATCACCTCCTCCACGTTCTCCTCCGGCGTGATCATCGACTCCGGCACAGTCATCACTCGGCTGCCTCCGGCGGCTTACGGCCCACTGAGAGACGCGTTCCGGAACGCCATGTCGAAGTACCGGATGGCAGCTCCGTTTAGCTTATTTGACACGTGCTACGATTTGAGTGGGCACGACACTGTTGCCGTTCCGAAGGTAACATTGTCGTTTGGCGGTGGAGCGAACGTGGATTTGGACGCAAGTGGGGTTGTATACGCGTTGAGTGAAACGCTGGTGTGTTTTGCGTTTGCTGCCAATGAAGATGGGAGGTTCCCAGCTATAATTGGAAATACTCAACAGAGAACATTTGAGGTAGTGTACGATGTTGATGGTGGTAAGATTGGGTTCAGGCCTCATAGTTGCAGAGGAAGCAGCAAGTTCGTCTCTGGTGTTTCACCAGCGATCCGTCCAAAACTGATTTGGATGGTCGAAATTTACTTTATATATATTCTTACAATTTATTTTTCCTTTAAAATTTAAAATATGCAAGATAATAAGTGATGAATCAACATAAAGAAAATATGGGACCTGCCGAATTGTGATTTTTGGCGGCAGAGAAACCATGTTCCGTTGTTGTAACTAGTTAATAATTGCTTGCTAAAAGCAAAAGTTTGAGAAGGTTTGATTAATAAAAAAATTAATATACCAATCTGAATTATAGATAGAGATGTAAGCATTATCAAATTCAAAAATTTTATTTACATATTGCTGAATAATCATGTGCGAATCAGATTTAAAGCCCTTGTGTGTGAAAGCCGCAACAAAGTAAGGAATTATGTCCTGGTGTTCTTTTGGCTTCTTTTTTTTCCTTTTAGTTTCAAGGCATTTGGAATTTTTTGTTTTATATATATATATATATATATCATTATTTCTTTGGTTGGAAAAATAATAATATATATTTCTTCAATTAATTTAAAATGGAACGCTCACAGTTTACATGCAAATAATTTAATACTCATATTGTATGTAACTAAATTAATAATTTAATAATTGTCTATCTCTTATAAAAAAGGATAAGAGATTAAGAGTATAAGCTAAATATTTTGATACATTATTATCCAACTATCTACGAGTGTCCTTTTTGTTTTCATGACACATTGATCATAACTACAAATATCTATTATTTCTCCGGCAAAATCAGCATATTCATTCAATCCAACAGCTGAAGCTACCGAACTTACTTTAGGAAAATGTGTTAAAGTTTGATTATTTTTAATTACTAAATTTAACCTTGATATATAATTAATTAATGTTTCTCTATTTGTTAATTTCAAAAATAAGCATTTAATAATAACTAAGAATATATGTAAGATATAAGCATTTCATGATGTAATGGTTAATTACTTATATTTTGGATCTTAAAACCTTTTTTTAAAAAAAAAAAGTAAATATTTAGATTATAGGAGGATAGCATGTTATTGTCATTTGTCAAGATCAATCAAACTTCATCATTAGCAGCTTGTAGTCGAATCTTACGCAAGTTATGTAATGTTACATTAAGATATCTGCCATTCTGTCCCTTAACTCACAAATCACAACCTTGCGTTAGAGCACTTGCTACATTTCATTAATTAAACCTTAGCTTCAGTGATTACGACTAATCCGCCAAAACAAGTAAATCTCACAAACGAGGTTCAGCCACCTAGAAGCCCGGGGTTTTGTTTATAGTGAATGAATCCAAACAAAAAAAAATTAAAAAATCAATATTAATGTAATCAATATATAATAAAAATAGAGTAAGTCCTGCCCGGAGAATACAGTTCACGTTATCAAGTTAAAAGAAAAGGAAGGAATTAAAATAACAAATAAAGAGAAACACCAGCCACGTAGCTATGTCCTCGAGCCTTGACTCGATTCTTTGTGATTTTAATGTCTGTATTTTAAAATTATTTGAATTTTGTTTAAATATTTTATTACCAGATTGTTAACATAGGGCAGGTTACTTATGACATGTTTGAGTTCACGTTCAAAAAGTATGTTTGCGTAAATCGAAATAAAAGTTTTATCATATATTTATCTCATATATCGTAAATCATATTGAAAAAGTATTTTTTTCCTACTAATCTAAACAGGCACTTAGTACACAATACTCTTATCAAATAGAATCTATTAGAAAGATAGATCTATGCATCTTTGTCCCCGAGTGGAGATGTTGTTTTCCATATTTGAATTTGTGACTTTTAGATCACAGGCCAGTAACATTTGGTGTTACTTTGAAGCTCACCTTCTCTATTACTATATTACTATTTAACAAAGTTTTTATTTTAAAAAAGAGTCTATTGTGAAATTATATTTATTCTAGTGAATACTCCTTCCATTTCATTTAATGAGAATATGTTTATAAAATAAAAAATTTAATTAGATATTGTATTAAACAACGAGGAGTAGATTGGATAGAGTGGTTATATTTTTTTTTCCCAGTAGTTATCTGATTTTTATAATAACCAAAGGGAGTAATAATTAAAAAAATAACAGATAGTCAATGGTTTAATTCATACTTCTTAAAGAAAAAGAAAATCACAGGAGGCCTGTGACCCTACCAAATTTTCCACTTCTTATTTCCACAACCAATCAAAACACGCCACTTCGTTCGTTTCCAATCTGTCCCAAAACGGCTCCACAAAAACACATCACCCATCAATTAGGAAAAACAAAGCGCATAAGATAGCTTCAAATCATCAATCACAGCTTAAGCAGATTCTCAATTTTCTACTTTTGTTTCCATTTCCCCTATTTATTCGCATTCATTTGATTGCATTCCCAAAAAAACTCACCTCTCGATTCTCCGATCGGCTTCACCGTCGAATCTTCCGTCGCCATGGCCATGGACGACAATGGCGAGCCTCTGATAAACTCTCGAACCATCAGTTCCAAGTACCAACGCTCCGTCTCTCACGCCTACGACGAGCTTCACAGCTTCCGAACCTACCTCCGGTGGATGTGCGTCGATCAATCAAGCATCTGGACGGCGTTGATTTCATGGTCGATGTTCCTCCTCTTCGCCGTGATTGTTCCAGCCACCTCTCACTTCCTCCTCGCTTGCCCTAGCTGCGACGCCACGCATTCCCGACCGTACGATTCCATCCTGCAATTGTCACTCAGCAGCGTCGCCTCTCTTTCTTTCATCTTCCTCTCGAGGTTCGTGAAGAAATTCGGCCTTCGGAGGTTCTTGTTCTTCGATCGGCTCTGCGACGAGAGCGAGACCGTGAGGTCCAATTACACCGGCCAGCTCAATGTGAGTTTCTTCCTTCGTGCCTTTCTTTCTCTGTTTGTTCTACAAGTTTGCGAAATTGAGAATTAGAAGCGTATGGAGAATTTCTGTTTTTTTTTTGTAAATTCTGTTGCGCTACTCTCTCTTCTTCTTTTTTGGCTTTTTTCCTTTTTTAGTCTTAAATACGAAAATGAACGCCTCTTCCTGTTTTGCCCTTGTGATAAGTAAGGAAACCCCGAAACAGAGCATCTCATAATTTTGAATTTGGCTGCTACAAGTAGAAATTTTGAATTGTTCATGAAATGTAGATCCAGATTATGGGGCCAGTTTATGGAACATCACTTTCAAAGCAGTATTACTCTACCAAACTCTGGATGGTGAACTGCTTTCAGTTCCATTAACTCCGAAGCATAATACTCATTCCTGTCATAGATAAATAATACAGAGTTGAACGAAAAGATTAAAAAAGTTAATTAAATTATTTTAACTAATTTATAAATTGATATATAATCTAAGAATATACAATATATGATATGATTAAGTAGCTTATTTAGCTTTCTCAATCTCTACTAAAAAAAATCAACTCTATCTTTCACTTATATTTAAAACGGGGGAGTATAATATAATGATTTACGAAAAGGCAGAAAGAATAAATTCAGGGGAAGTTTTCTTATTAGACATGAACAATATAACAGAGAGTACTCGTTTGGCTGAAACTCACAAGGCAATTCTGTATCATTGATAGAATTTGACAGTGTTTTAGACATCATCTGAACAATATAACGGATCCTACTCCTTTGGTTTGAATTCACAAGGAAATTTTCTATTATTGATAATATTATCAGTGTTTTAGACATTGTATGAACAATATAATGAAGCCTACTTTTTTGTTAGAATTGACAAGGAAAATTTGAATTATTGATAGTTATCAGTCTCCCCCCCCCCCCCCAATTATCTGTTGTTAAATAAATGCTATGTTCAAGCCAAACAAATAATAATAATCGTTGCCTTATTTTTCTGAGCCTGTAGATGAATATTGTGTCCAACGTGCTGGAAATACTATGATTTGGGAAACATCCACTTGTACTCCAATTGATTGCATTCATCATGGTTCGCATAGAACAAACATAATCAATGCACTTGATTTTGATATGTTCAGTTTATTGTCATTTTCATTTTCATTAGCAATGTCTCTGTTTTTTGTCACCTGAAATGTATTTAAACTTATCAAAACTATAAATATATTGAGCATAATTAAGTAGATAAACTTGTATTGCAAAATATAGAATCAATCAAAAGAAAACTCTGTCCTTATTCAGTTTTGTCATTAAAAAAATTCATCAAACCCATCTATCAAAGAATCAGGATCATGCACTTATTCCAGGACAATTTATAGTGGGGTCCTCACTTAAGTGGGGGAGAACAAGAGAAATTAATAAACAGATGTGTGCGTCAATTGATCATTCATGGGATTGGAACTGGTTCCGTGAGAATTCAAATGTTATTAAATTCATTGGATGTAATTGTTATTTTGTCCCCTTGCTCTTAATTCTTAGTAATGTATCCTAGCCAGCATTGTCCTATTAAATAGGAGTACTACGTTTTTTTAGGATTATTATTTACTAAATCAGATTAGTAGTTTCATCCGAAAGTGTTACAAAGTAGTGATATCTTTAATATCATCATTAAATTTATATATATATATAGAGTAAAATTTATTACAAATTATATTATTGAAAAATCATGAATAAAGTGTTGCATTTTTCTTATTGTTTAGTTAAAATAATAAATTTCTGGTGTATCTTATTTCACAGAGATCACTGATGATGCTCTCAGTCTTTGTAATCCCGTGCTTAATAGCTGAGAGTGCATACAAGATATGGTGGTACGCCTCAGGAGCCTCACAAATCCCTTTCTTAGGGAACGTCTACTTGAGTGACGCTGTAGCATGCACGATGGAGCTGCTCTCGTGGCTGTACCGCACCACCGTTATCTTCCTGGTGTGCGTCTTGTTCCGTCTGATCTGTCACCTCCAGATCTTACGGTTGAAGGACTTCGCTTCGGTGTTCCACGTGGACTCTGACGTGGCTTCAGTGCTGGCGGAACACCTCCGTATCCGGAGGCACCTCCGCATAATCAGCCACCGATTCCGGGCGTACATATTGTGGGCCCTAATCCTCGTCACAGGTAGCCAGTTTGCTTGCCTCCTCATCACCACCAAATCTTCTAGTGACCTTACCATTTACAAAACTGGTGAACTTGCGGTACGTAGGCCCCCTTCTCATAACTTTATATATTTTTGTGGATCAAAATGTTTTTATAATAATAATGATAATAGATGGAAGCAGATCTTGTTTATTGAAATGGGACTCAATTTCAGTTTAAACGAAATTATAATTACAACTCAATTTTATAATAACCTTTTACTGAAAAGTTTGCTATGTTAGATTTTAGGGGGAAATGGAAAAAAAGAATTTTAAAATTGTAAAACTTTAAATAAGGTATTTCTTAAAAAATGAGTTGTAAATTGCTTATCAAATTTCGTCATTCCCTTATTAATTAACTCTTGGTAGCAATCCTGATTTGAGATTTTTCCATTTAAAAGTTCTTTTTCTATTTTTTCCCTGTATTTTATTAATTCACAATAATTAACCCGAAACATAGATTTATTTAATGAATAATGAATAATATATAATGTCAAGTAATAATACACAAAATTTGTCATAAATTTCATAACACATAATTAAACTATAATTTATTCTCAAAATAATGAATAATTACATATATAATTACAAAAGGTAATAAAGATATTTATTTAAATTTAGTTAAAATTACATGGAATAAACACACAACGGTCATGACTCATGGTCAACGACTTATCCTGCTGTCCCAGGTAGTAAAATGAAAGTTAATGTTTTTATTTTTTTCAATTTTTAACATGTTTGGGGTATGATTGGGTGCAGCTGTGCTCCATGACACTGCTTTCTGCTCTCTCAATCATATTGCGGAGTGCAACAAAGATCACACACAAAGCACAAGCGATCACCGGGCTTGCTGCCAAGTGGCACGCATGTGCCACATTGGACGCGTTTGATGGGATGGTAGAAGGTGAAACACCAACGGCTCAGATTGCACGAGAAAGAGTATATCCAACGGTGGGGACTGATGGGGAATCTGAAGCAGACGATGATCCAGGCGACGAAGAATGTGAGATTAATACCACCAGATTAATCCCATTATATGCTCGCTCCACGATCTCTTACCAAAAGAGACAAGCTTTAGGTATTTCTGTCACACCAAATTATTCCCACTCTTCTGTTTCCTTCTACGTAATTAAACCCGCATTGACGACAGCTCATGATCTGATGTTTTCGGTGGGGATTAATAAATTATGACTAAATTAATAATCATTTAACTTGCTTGACGTGTTAACTTTTTTTTTTTTATCATTTTCAAAAACAAAGAGTACGAGTATTTTTCTTTTCATAAATGTACACTTTTATTTGAGAATATCAAACCGATTCTTTCATCAGATCTCAAAATGCAACCAAAAAAAATAATCATAGACAGTGAATGTATTTCTTAAAAAACAAATTATAACTTATATTCTAATATGTTTTTAATTTATGGGTGCAGTGAAATACTTTGAGAATAACAGCGCAGGGATAACAGTGTTTGGATTCATGTTGGATAGGAGCACACTGCACACCATTTTCGGAATTGAGCTCTCCCTTGTTCTATGGCTCCTCGGCAAAACCATTGGCTCCTTTACTTGATCACGCTGATTTTCCACCCTTACTTTCCTCTCTAGTTTATATGTTTTGCTCATTATTTTTAATGTCCTTTTAAAAAAAAAAAAACCTCGGTTGAAATTATAAATTATAAATTTTCACGCATTTAATGTATTGCGCTAGTAGTAAAGTAGTCCCCTTTGGTAGGCCGGGTTGGTTTGGCCTCCTTTTTGATTGAAAAGAAATATATAAATTATCAGAGCTTTCCTGGCTATTAGATTATGTAGAAATGTCCTGTTGTGGTTAGACTTATGTATCATCATCAAATATTATCTACACGAATAGATTCCTTTTCTCTTTTCTTTTTCTGTTTCTAACTTTCTTTTCTTTTCTTCAGTTTTTTTGTTGGCATGTCGTACAGACAAACTTGCAAGAGCCTAGACGCCTGCTTCCATGTCTTTTAAAATATCATGCACAGGTTCTATCAAATAAAGAAGTTTAGGTTTCTGGCACGGAAATAAAATTTTAAATGCATTCCCCATATAAGAAGGTATATCTTTTTTTTTAAAAAAAAAATGTGAAATACCATTCATTAATCAAAAGAAATGTACAAGAAACCATGGTCAATCAAAAGAGAACAAACAATTTCAGCATCCCCAGTCTCTGTACACCAAGATAGTTGATGTTGAAAGGCACAAAAATCATCAACACGACTTCGAGAATGTGTAGCTAATGAATATGCACATCTATATGCAGAAGGTATATATCTTTTAATTCACTGGAAGAAACAATTCAATCCACATATAATCCATAGGTAACTCGGAAAAGCTTTTTCTTACAATATATACTTCTCAGAGGAAATCATCTCTAATAATCAATCTTAACCATCTTAATCAGTCTTGAGCTCGTAGCTCATCATCATTCAATAAAAATGCAAATGAACATGTTGAAATAAAGGCCCTTTTCCCCTTCTTTGTCAGCTGTCAAATAATTTCGCACCATTAGGAGAAACTGCTATCACACACCATGCCTCAGGAAACAAGTATCCTTTTTTATGCAACTCAAAACAAACGAACCATTAGAATCAAAACATGAAGGAAACTCACTTTCAAGGTCCTTATTCTATGTCCAATATTCCAAAACTTGGGATAGAACAATGAAATTATTTTCATGCTCATTGAAAAAACAAACCTTGAACAGTCATGAGACTTCCATTTGAAGAATAACATGCAGAAATCATAAGCTAAATTTCATTACAATTATGCCCCCAGTCTCTTAGATTTAGAAAGGAAGTCATTCACCAACTTCTCTTCAAACTCATTTCAACATGCAGAGAGAGTTAAGACAATTGCAGGCAAGTGCTATTTTTCTTTGGACAAAAATATTTAACCTCCTGAATCCAGATATGCATTAATGATTGCGATTCAGTGTTACAGTCACATTTTAAGCAAATTGCACGAAAAGAAGAAATGTCATATCGTATCACGGGATGTAAATCTTCTAATTGAAGAAAGAAAAACAACTCAAAACTATAGAACTTCATTCTTGCAGCCACAGAATTTTCAAAGGATCAGAGAGTTTAAGGAACTAAGGATTATGAGGCACAATTGGTCGACTGTATAGGTGAATTAGACTTTAAAGAGAAAATTCTAACCATTATCCCAAATCAATAAGACTTCAAAACTACGATTCTATGTCTCCACTGTCGTCACCTGTTGCCACTCCCCATCTACTGCTTCCTTCCACAATGTCACATTATTGTTCTCATCAGCCACGGCCAATGTATTTCCAGTCAATGACCATGATACCCTCCAAACTGGGGTCTTGAAATCATGCAAAACCTTACCTTCCCACTGGTCTCCCTCCTTGGCCACAGTCCATATAATGACTTTACCATCTTGTGATGCACTAGCAATTGTAGATTTAGGAAGCCCCAAATTTGGTGCCCAAGCAACATCTCGGACAAAATCTGTATGCATCTGAAGAGCAGGAGAGCAGTCCATCTTCCAAACCCCATTGTCGAGTTTCCATACCTTTACAGTATTATCATAACCACCAGAGCATAGCTTCTGTACAGGGTCAAGCAAGTCAGTGCCAACAACAGCACCAGGTGCTGTTGATGGAGCCCATGAAACAGATGTAACACCAACAGGATGGGCTTGGTCGATTCTTGAAGTGTCCCAGCCACCATCTGCTCTTGCCGTGAAAACTGAGATGTTACCATCAGATGATCCACAAGCCAAGCAAAGACCTAACTCATGAGGTGCCCAAGAAACTGAATTAACAGATGACTTGTGGTCATCAAAGACATGAGCTTGAGTCCATTCATTTTGGTTGCCCTCCTTCCATATGATGACACGCCCATCATAAGAACACGAAGCAATAAGAGACCCAAATTTAGGGTGAGCCCATACTACCTGCCATACAGACCCTTGATGACCAGTCAGGGTTGCTAGATGTTGAGAGGCTGTGTTGCTCACCCCAACTATCTTAATGGTGTGGTCAGATGACGCTGTAGCCAGCCGTTTACCATAAAAATCCATTGCCACATCATGAACTGTGTCTTCATGACCAGTTTGAACCTTCTGAGGAGCCATATTTCTGTTAACATGTATATAGTGACAATTAGCACACAAATATCCCATAAAAAGAAAAGAAAGAAAGAAAGAAAGAAACCGAGCCTTCTGCCAATTGTTACACCCAATTTCAAGAAACTTGACATAAAACAATACGTAAGTAATCAAATAATCAGAAAGTAAGGTTGAAGTCACCAATCCATTGACACAGGATTCAATGCAATTTACATGGTAAAAGCAGATCGCTAACTGAAGTATAGTATTATCCCAGTGCAACTGAAGAAAAAAAGTTTTAACATAAGGTAGCTTTCACCTTGCAAGTGCAACTACTCAAGCTTCAATTAACAACTCACATATGATTATAATGTTAAAACTATCATGAAATCAAACTATAATACCCAAAATATTGGCTCAAGTTAGAATATAAACCCTGGTCGAACCTAGGAGGGAACAAGAACAAAACCAGCATTAAACACGGAGAAGAATACCCTTGCCCCAAGCAAAGGATTGAGTAAAAACTCGACCATTTCTGCATCGTACTCAACAATCATCACATGAAAAATATTTTTCCGAAGGCCGATCGATCGGTGCTTAATTACCACATCGTATAAAAGAAAACCTCTCAGCAATTCACAAAAAGCGAGACAAAATTCCCAGGAGAAGCAAAAGCCAAATGAAACATCGGCGTGGAAAACCCTTCAATAGAAGTTGAACCGGAAAAATGAGGAGAAAAGTAGCAAGAATCAAAAATTTGTTGGTTGAAGACAGGAAATATTGTAAAAGATGCGAAGAAGCAGGGAGTGGAGACGAAATCTGAAGATCCAGTTTGAAAACATTAAAAGATCAGGTGGAGGCTATACAAGAAAACCGAAAGAAATGAAGTGAGAGGATAAAAGAACAAACCAGTAAAGTAGAAGAGACCGGCGGTGAGGCGAAGTGATCGGAGCAGCCGTGTACGGTGTCAAGTACAGCTGCGGGTGAGTCAAGAGAATATCAGAGCGAGAAACACAGATCTACACTCTCCGACCTGAACAACCGAAGAAGAAAGGTCCGTGCCAAATAAAAATAAAAAATCCCGATCGAAACGACTAGTCGTTTCGTTTACTTTGGGCCATCGGTTATTTTTTATTGGGTTTTAAGCCCAATTAACTGAAGCCCAAACTTCAGTGGAACAACAAGAAGTACAATTCTGATTCTTATTATAAATCATTTTTAATCACTGACACAAATTAAGAAATTCGCTTAAAATTGGTCAATCTAATTAATTTTTTATATTTTGAATTATTTTATAAAATGAACTTTAATAACTCTCTCGACTTAATTAATCCCTTTCTTTCTTTATCTAACTACTGCAATCTGAAAAACAGCGAATGATAATTATTGATGGATATATCATGAGTAAAGACATTTAGGAAAAACATTAATAACGCCAGACAATTTGCAAATCATAGAGCCGTGGAAATCTTCTAAAAAGAACCCATAACAAGGACCAAAGAAAGAAGGCAACAAAAAAAAAAGGACAAAAGATATATATATATATATATATATCAGGCTCTTATTAGCCAAACATTATCTTTATTATACTATATACATTTATGTTATAAGGTTATGTTTGATATATAATTATAAATTCAATATATAAAATTTGAAATTTAATAAAACTCCCTCTAAAATTTTTTAGGCGTACAGGTTTCTTTAACTTTATCGTGACTTTGGTCCCAAAAATTATAATTTATAAAGCGCTAGTTTAGTTCACGGAATCAATCGAAAGTAATGTAATAGGATATAATATAATAATAATTATATGGATTTATTTGATTTGTCATTAAGAAAAGATGATATACATGTATAAAAACGTTTGATTGAATTACATAAAAAATGAGAATATATGGAAATAATATATTAAGAAACAAAATTACCCCTATCTATACATATATGTATAATGTACACGTTAGATTTAAAGTTTTTTTTTTTTCAATTTGTGTAATGTATGTGTTGGGTTCATAATAATATTTAATGGTGAAAATATTATGAAGGAGTTCATGGTAATTTTTTAATATTTATTATTTAACGGTGGAAATATTATTTAATGAGGTATTTTAATATTTTTAATGGTGGAATATAATCTTTTATTTTTTTAGTGGGGAATAATTTTTTTTAATATTTTTATATAATTAATTAATTTTTTTAAATATTTAATTATGGTAATTATTTAATATTTAACAACATTTATGCGTGGACACTTGGTCAAATTTAAAAATTATAATGACAATAATGTCTGTTTCACTTGATTACAGGATGTATGCATTCTCATTCATCAGTCCTACTAGAATAATCCTGATTACATCAAATGATGTAATCAAAATTATAAAATATAATCATCTTTATATTCCATAAAACCAACAAAACATTATAATCGGTTTATTGTATCAGGATTACATGTAATCTTTTTCCACGGAATTGAACCAAACAGGCTAAAAAGCTATTCCAAATGTGACATCTTGCTCTAAAGTCATTTTTAATTTTAAAGCGACCAAAATTGATGCCAAACTTAGCATTATCCCTCAATTTTGTTTTTTGTATTTTTGGGTCAACCAGCATTATCCCTCAATTTGATGGCTCCCTTTGATATGTTTGCGATCTCGCCTAATTTTTTTTTTTTTATCAAATCTCTCCTAATATATATATATATATATATTGTTTTTTTTCCTGATTTGTTTTCTCTTCATTAATCTTTTCTCTGTTTGTTTTTGTTTTGTTTTGTTTTTTCTCCCTTTTTGCCTGAAAATATAGTGATTGAGTAACCGAACGTTTGGAAAACTTTGTTTGAGAAAGTTATCCCGAGTCAAGATGTGCACCCACTGAAATTATTAAGGTATATTTTCCACTCCTGCTTCTTTTTTTTTTTTTAAAGAAGATAAATTTATCTAGGGAGAATTGCTAAAAAAGATCTAATGGACAACTTATTTGTTAAATGGGACTTGGGAAGATATCTTGCACATAGAGAGAAGATATTTGTACACGGAGGGAAGATTTCTGCACACATAGAGAAGATTTCTGCACACGTATGGAGAAGAATTTTGCACAGAGGGAAAATCATCTGCATACCAAGGAAGATATTATGCACACAGGGAAGATCATCTGCACACCGAGAAGATATTCTGCATATGTGGAAGATCATCTGCACACGAATGTCCCATTTAGCTAATAAGTTGCCAATAAGGGATTTTTTTCACAATTTTCCCATTTATCTATGTTACTTCCAGGGTTTAATACTCGTATCTAACATTTACATAATTTATAGTGAAACATATTATATCCTAAGATCTTCCCAATTTTCCCTTATGTATAATGTCATATTTGGTTTCTTTTCACTGTGCCTGCATTGTAAATTTTAACCATTTAAAGGACATATTGATGTGTGTGTTTAAAATTCATAATAATTGTCCGAATAATCAAGTTCTCCACCAAAGCTATATTTAACTCAACTGACACCAAATACCTTTTTAAGTCTTGACTTAAGTAAGAATTTACAAATTCAACCATGTGTATACGATAAGTGCTTGCATTTCTTGTGTTAGGTGAAGAATAAAAAAATCATCAAATTCTCCAGTCACTTAGAGGTAAGTAAGGTTACTCCAACATTATGCGGAGGGAAGCCATTTTTATCAAGTGCTTGTTTGGATCGGCGATTGGAATGCTTAAAAGTAATTTTTTAATCATAATTTCCAGTATACAAGGTATATATGTAAGAAGAGTTGTGTCTCGATTTATGTAAAAAACAACTTATAAGTAATCAAATCGCTAAAACAAACATATCTAACCTGCCATCCATTAAGTTATATAATTTTAATTTATTTGGTAACTTAATTTTAATTTAAATTGATGCATATTGTATCTACTTTATGTGGCATTTCAGGGGTGTCTTATTTTAAAATTCCAGGTAATGAGGTTGCAATATAAGCAAAAGGGGGCGTAGTGATACATTTTGATATAAAATTTATATATAATTTAATAATTTATTGAAAAAAGTCTTGATCTCAAAAAAAAATATACCTCTCACCCTTAATATAATACCTAACATTTTTGGGTGATTAAAAAAATAAATAAATTACTTAATTATATCATAAGTTCTATATCATTAGATTATATGACTAAAAAACCAATGAATATATATATAAGTTAAAGTAATTTATTTAGTCTCATCAATCTCTTTAAAAAAATCAACGGAGTTTTATAAACTTCTGGTTCAAAATATCAGAGCCAAATAACTAAATTACATAATTCAAAAAGTTAGTTAAAATTAGTTAAAGACAGTAAATATATAAATAATATAACCTATTTTTTCTAAAAACCCTTAGGGCTCGTTTGGTACTTTGGAATTAATTTTGATGAAAATTGAAATGGGTATGGATATGAAAATGAGATTTAAAAGTATGTTTGGTATGTCAAGGAATAAGACATGATTTTTAGGTGAAAGGACCAAAATGGCCTGCTCAAACATTTTTTTTTTTTAGAAATAACTTTGGAAAAAAAATCTTTCCAGACGTGATTTCCAAAAATGAGATCGTGGGTTGCTTGGGTCCATGAAAAAAGCTACGGGATTTGCAGGTGTCGGCAAAGCTCGATGAAGAAGGTGACGAGATGAAGGCAGCAAAGCTCAATTTTGGGTCGCAGGCGTCGGTGAAGCTCGGGTGTGGGTCGCAGGCATTGGTGTTGGGAAGCTCGATGAAGGGCAAAAAAGAATTTGCCTACATAGAATTGGAAATCTTTGTTTTTTGGGTGGAAGTTAATCTGATGGAATTGGGGAGATTTGGTTTCTACATGGAACTGGAAAAATTTCCAATACCATCATACCAAATAAACTTAGGCATGGAATTAGACTCAATTCCACACCTCCCAATTCTATCATATCAAACACACCCTTATTTATGGGGAGGGTGAGTGGGAAAGAGAATGAGTTGAAAAAGATAGTGAGTGTTTGGAATAGCTTATTCCTAGGAAATAAGCACTTATTACGTAAGTCGAGACAAAACTCCTCTCATATACTTACCTCGTATACCGTGAATCATGATTTATAAGCATTTATTGCCCAAAAATAAACTATCCCAAACAAGTACATAAGAGAGAAGTAGTGAAAAAAATAGATGATAGAGGCATATAATTAATTAAAGGTAAAATTAGAAAAAAAAACATTAAATGATGAGACAAAACCAAGTGGCTCTTATATAAAAAACACACCCCTCACAAATTTAGCTCTTATATTTTGAAGCAAAAGGAGTATTAAAAGCTAGAAGAAGTAGATTTCCACACACAAGGATTTTAAGCTGGAATGATATAAAATCTTAAAATAACTTAAATTTCAAAAAATACATGAATCAAAGGCTCAAAGTCATTAAAAAGGGGGTCACATTATTTTATGTTTATCACTTTGACAAGCAAAAATGTCTTCATCACCCATCTTCACTAGTGCTGGGAAAACGGGTCGGCTTGTGATGGGCTCGGGCTTAAACGAACTGGGCCGTTTAGGCCCGAATCCAAATCCGTACCTTTTTAGAGCGGCCCGGCCCATTTAAGTTAGGCCCGCGGGCTTTTGGCCCGTTTACATTTTTTTTTCCATTCTTTTTTTTTTATTCTCATAAAGACTAAAATACCTAATTTAAAACATAAATATCATCAACATTAATTTAAAACATAAATATTATCTAAGTTTAATAGAACACAAACACTAAAACTTAAGTCCAAACCATAATTAATGTTCATAACCAATTAAATAAGTTCACAGCCACAATCAAACAAGCCTACAAGCTTCAAATGTCAGTAATAATATAACACATGATTTGGATTTTGGCGTATACATGCAAAAAAAAAAAAGGAAAATCAAAGAAGAGAAGCTTCAAATGATGTCTGAATCAATGTGAGAGCATTTTTTATATGAGGGTTAGGTTAGGTTAACTCTACCTCTGACCAATGCTTACTGCCCATTGTCTTGTGGTCATTTAAAAAAAAAAAAGTTAAACGGGCCTAAAAGGGCGGGCTTCAGGGCCGGCCCTTTTAGGCCCGCTTCCATTTTCAGCCTCCAAATCATAGGCCCGGCCCTTGACGGGCTCGGGCTTAAACGGGCTCGGCCCGAATTCCCGGCTCTAATCTTCACCACTAGATTAATTTTAGATTGTCCAGATTTAATTTAATCTTTATATTTTAAATAAATTTTTATTTTATTATATACAAAATTAAAGATAAAGATAATCTTATAATTAAGGCTTAACATAAAAATGAATTTATTATTTATAAAATTTTAAATTTTAAATTTTAAATTTAGGCCGTTGATATTCAAATATGAATGGTTATCTCGTCGTACTAAAAAAATAGTAAGTGCTCATAATGCAGACCCATTTAAAACACCTTGCACTCGGTTGAGATGATTAATGAGTCGCGACGCCATCTGCACCGATCGAGGCAGATGCCAATTAAGCAGCATCTCGTCTTCCTCATTTGGCGCGTTCCTTTGTGAAAAAAAACTTTCACTTCAACACAGGAAAATCCATTATTCTACTCTGTGTCCTCTCCTCAACAAAAGAAATACTGAAATAGGACGTACGTTTTCATGTCCATCCACCTCAGGGTCCCAATACGACATCGTTAGCGGATTCCACCGCTCAAGGTGCAGTCTCTAATTCTCTAATTCCTTCCCCGCAATAAGCGAATTTCTATTCCGATTTCGCATTGGGATCGAGGGAAGGTCTCGAATTTGAGATCTTGGCGAATCAGCAAGGACCCTGAGGATGGAGATCGATACGTTGCCCGTTAGTTCAGTCTCCAAAGAACACCAGAAGAGCTATCAAGAGTGGTTCAATCATGCTGATTCGGGTACGATTGTTTTCCCCTTCCGATTTCGCTCTTGGTGCTGCTTGGGTTGCGCTTTATAGAATTTTGCGAATGCTGAGTTTGCTTTCCACTTGGGATTCTCAGATGGTGATGGCCGTCTTACGGGGAGTGATGCCATTACTTTTTTCTCCATGTCCAATTTATCTCGCCAAGATCTCAAGCAGGTGCAGCAACGTAAATTTTTCTCCCCATGGTTATTTTGGATGGTTTGGTTATTGGATTTCATGTCTTTGTAAATCAACTATGCAAGTGCATGAACCTTGGTTTTTGAATAATCAATCTCCTGGACGTTTCTTTGAGTCTTCAGTCATGATCTTCTGTATATTATTTGTTTGCATGATTGCTTTCTTCGATTGAGTAGTTTAAACAATCTTTCCCTCCAGTGAGGAACGGAATTTAGCGAAGAAAACAGGTATGGTGAAAGTGGACATAGATTGAGGAATGGGGTAAAATTCTAAATGCTTCTTACGAATATACGAACGAGATTATGCAAGACGGAAAAATAGCTTGAACATACAAATATTTAGAGATGAAGCATAAATGTATGAATTTCATAAGCTAGCCTATGCTTTTTCCTCCATTACTTATGTTCAAAATGATTTAACTAGGAGAAGGTGGCTTTCAATCTTCCTCTTTTTCTACCTTTCCTATCCGGCATCACTAATGAACTTCAAAATTTGTCCGGTTTTAACTAGTTTTGATGCAGTCCTTTGTACCTGTTTAATATTTGATTCGATGGTTTTACATAAAATGATCATTATAAGGGACATCGGCAATCCCATTCGGTGTTAAGGGGGATGATTAGCCTACGTTTAGTTAAATAATTCCATTACTCACTTTTGTTTTGAATATTTACCAGCTTATCAAGTATCGGAGGGTAATACTGTTTTGACTCTTTCATCCACATGAGTCCTTCTCTATGCTAATCTTTCATTGTTTCACACATCTCTTTTTTACTTTTACCTTTCTTTCTTGCTTAATGAATTTATTAACCTTCTTTTTTTGCTGCTCTCCTTATTTAAATAAGGTTTGGGCTATTGCAGATTCAAAGCGACAAGGATTTCTCGGCTTTAAAGAATTTATTATTGCTATGCAGGTATATATTGCTCTGTTTTCTTGAAATTTAATGCCGATCCATTTCTTGAACCTTATCCATTTTTATTGTAGCTAATTTCCTTGGTTCAATCTGGCCACCCAATTTCACACGATTTATCAACTAGTGATGGTGAGTTTTGTGCCTCTCACTTTGTAATTATCTTGGTTGATTTTTCTCTGCCTTTGCGTATCAGTTATGTATTTTGCTGTGTTAATTATTTCATGAAGATGCCCATTTATCTTATAAAGTCACCTAATGGAAGATTAACTTCTATTTCAGTGGATTTGGAAAATCTTAAACCTCCTGAAATGGAGGGCTTGGATGTATTACTGACAGTAAGTATTTCCTTTTCTGAGTATATTATTCCTTTTGTGTTTTCTGTGGAAGCACTTACCTTGTAGTTGTTTATCCAGAAGAAAAAGCATAAACATAAAGAGAATGATTTGAATGGTAATGTATCTCTCCATTTATTTGAATATGTGGTCATATGCTTTTTCTCTGTTCCTTGGTCATTGAGTTCCAAGTTTAGTAATTAGTAGTCATGCAGGTAGTTCTCAACTGCAGCCATCAAATTCAGCAAATTGGTTTTCATCAAAGTCAACAAAAAAGGTAACAATTTTCTTAACCATAGTTAGATCTTTCTTGTGTGGGCATTATCCTTTTCTTATGTTACATAGTTTAAATCCAAGTTTCCAATTATTTTTAAGTCAGTACTTTTGGTACTAAAACCAGCTGTCTCATTCGGCTTGTATATTTTGATATGGGGTAGCAGTGGGCTTTTACTAATGTTCTCAATAGTCCTTAGATACATCTTAATGTTTTTAGCTTTCTAGTCTTTTTTTTTATTTTTTTATTAACAAAATGTGTACATCTTTTTACTCCTAATTTGATTTCTGTTAGTACATGGATTGTGTTGAAGATACCGTGAAGGCCTTTCTATAGATAATTTTTACTGGCACTTCTAACAGTGTGTGCTGTTGTTCCTTTGCTATAATATAATTTTTCTAAAAGTTTGTCAAATTTTTTTTTAATATTCTTCTCACTTTATTTTCTTGGGTTGCATTGTTGATAGGTGCCTCTCTCTGCTGTGACATCAATAACTGATGGGTTGAAGAGACTATACATTGAAAAGTTGAAGCCACTTGAAGTCACATACCGTTTTAATGATTTTGTGTCTCCATTACTGGTCAGTTGGCTATCTATTGTTTATTTTAGAAAATTTACTACCTACTCTCTGCATCACCTATCTCTTTTTAATTAACTTATCAGTTTACCTTATGATGAAAGTGCTGTACATTTTGCAGGGAAATAGTGATTTTGATGCCAAACCAATGGTTATGCTTTTGGGTCAGTACTCAACAGGAAAAACAACATTTATCAAACATTTGCTTCAGAGTAGTTATCCTGGCAAGTGCCCCTTGCTTGACCTTTGTATTTCTGTATGATTATATATTTGTGTTGGACTGCTTATAGATCTAATGTATTTCAATTTTTAACTTGTTTGTCTCATATTGTCCATAGGAGCTCATATTGGACCTGAGCCTACCACTGATAGGTTTGTGGCTGTTATGGTATGTGTGAAGCCTGCTTCAATCCTCCATGATTTTTTTAACGATCTTTAAGTATCACAAATTGCTTCAACGTTTTTGCTGTTCAAATTTAGATATCTGTTTTAATTCTACATTCTGAGATTTAACATCTTTGATAAGTTGAGTGCTGGTGGTGAAATCAAGCGATTGGCTTTCCCTTGATTGAGTTTGGTATCTTTATAGCAACCGAATGGTTCTTATTATGTTCATGCATTTATTCTCTCCTGTACTCGTCCAAGCAAATCAGTTGATCCATTTGTTTTGCTGAGATTAGTTTTACATCTGTACAGTCCGGACCTGACGAGAGAAGTATTCCTGGTAATACTGTTGCTGTCCAAGCTGATATGCCCTTCAGTGGTCTCACAACTTTTGGCACAGGTTTTTTGTCAAAATTTGAGTGTTCTCAAATGCCTCATCCTGTAAGTTGTGCTAGATCCATTAGGAAAAATAAGGGTTTTTTTTTTTTAAACTTTTAGAATCTGAAACTTGCGTGTTTTCAATTGCCCCAAGTTACTGGAGCACATTACATTTGTGGATACGCCAGGGGTCTTATCAGGAGAAAAGCAGCGGACACAGCGAGCATATGATTTCACTGGTGTGACCTCTTGGTTTGCTGCCAAGTGTGATTTGATACTCCTTCTGTTTGATCCTCACAAACTTGATATAAGCGATGAGTTCAAACGTGTGATATCATCCTTGCGCGGGCATGATGACAAAATTCGAGTGGTCCTGAATAAGGCTGACCAAATCGATACTCAACAAGTATGAGACTGCATATTTAGGCATTTTTATGTTTACAAAGTCTGCTGAAACTTTGCTAGGAAACTAACCTACTTATCCATTTGTTGCAGCTGATGAGGGTATATGGAGCATTAATGTGGTCACTCGGGAAGGTGCTGAATACTCCTGAAGTTATGCGAGTATACATTGGGTAGGACAGTTATATTTGTGCATGTACTTCACCATCTCTGACATGGATTACCCTTTGTCTCTTCAATTTCAATTGAAATTTAGTGACTATTAGTTTGGTGTAGACCATATCATGAACTGGTCTTTGGTGATCTCTCTTTGTAAGAAAACTCTTTCTTCTGAGTGTTTTTACCTTTTGCCATGCCAAATAGTTATGTGTGTGTTCCTGTTTGTTCATTTTGGCAGCTCCTTCAACGACAAACCTGTAAATGATGCTGCTAGTGGTCCAATTGGTAAGGATCTCTTTGAAAAAGAGCAAGACGACCTTCTTTCAGATCTGAAAGATATACCAAAGAAAGCATGCGATCGAAGAGTGAGTTTAAATTTCTTTTTGTTCATATTTTATTTCTATCAAATCAAGGTTTTTGCTGTCATGGTTCGAGTAGAAAGAATCTACCAGAAATTATACATTGAATGAAAGCTTCAAGAAGAACTATACTTATCATTCAATGGTGGCTGTTGTTTTAGACGTGAATGAGATTATATAACAAACAAACCCCATTTTCTGATAATTTATATAACATTTGATTCCAGATAAATGAATTTGTAAAACGAGCCCGAGCCGCTAAGATCCACGCCTATATTATCAGTCATCTGAAGAAGGAGATGCCTTCTATGATAGGCAAGGCCAAAACTCAGCAAAAGCTTATTGATAACTTGGAAGCTGAGTTTGGAAAGGTATGTGACTTTCTTTTAACTTCTGTGCTGGTCAAAAGGTTCATAGATGAACACATCAAACCATTTACCAACGAACAAGCAAACATGTTGAAAAGTACTCCTCAGTTTCTTTTTATAAGAACCCAAAATTTAAATTGTCTTGGTTTTTTTAATAAGAGCTCAATAAGAGTTGTCTGAATATTTAATGAGTTTTTCCATTTTTACCCCTTATTAATTATAAGTCTGTCATTAATTAAAAGGTTGGTGATACTTATATACTTTATATCTCTCTCTTACTTGCCCCCTCATAAATAAGGATATACTTGGAAAACAAAGTTTATTTCAGATATACTTATTGTTTATATCTAATTTTAATAGCTTTCTTAAACCACATAATTCAGCATTGAGCTTTGATAAATAGGACCAGAGGGAGTATAATTTAAGAACCGTTCTTCCCTGTCCTTGTTTGGTGATGTTATGAAACTGTGTTTATATAAATGGTGTGTTTGGAAACAGGTACAAAGGGATCACCATCTACCTCGTGGGGACTTCCCTAATACTGAGCACTTCAAAGAGTTGTTGAGTGGATTCAACATTGACAAGTTTGAGAGGTTGAAACCAAAGATGATACAATCTGTTGATGATATGCTTGGTTATGACATTCCAAAACTCTTGAAGAGTTTCAGAAATCCCTATGATTAAAAATTTGAGAGCTTGCTCAAACTGATACAACAAATAAGAGAGATTGGGCAGATTCTAACTTTGTAGCATGCACACGCATGTAAAATATAAGCGTGTTAGGAAATTTTGTTGTATCATTAAAAAAACATATATGTTATTTTTTTGATGCTATTGATAAATGTGATTACAATAATAAATTTAATAAAATAATTAATATATTGTTAATCAAATATAGAATTCCTTAATAAAGATAAGATCATTAATCTCTAAGTGGGGAGATTCTTGGCGTTCTGTGAGTAAATTTTAAAGGACATGTAATAATGGAATATGATCATTACAAAAATAGGTTTAGTTGAATGTTTATGTATATTTAAATTAAAAGTGGTACTCTCTTTGATCCTAAATATAAGACATAATTGGTTTTTTTGGAGAAATTAAAGAAGTGAATTAAATTATTTTAACATATTTTTATTTGTCATTTTTTTGTCAAATTATTTTGCTTAACTTATAAATTGATATATAAATTGCTTAACTTTGGATGATTAAGTGTTCGTTTGGAATAACGATTGAAATGCTTAGAAGCAGTTTTTCAATCGTGATTGACGGTATATGAAAGAAGTATGTGAGAGGAGTTTTTTCTCGATTTATGTGAAAAGCAGCTTATAAACACTCTTAACGCCATAACAAACATGCCCTAAATCTATTATTGGCCTTGCACTAAGGGATGGTTGGAAAAAAATTGCAGTTTCAACCCTCCCGTGTAGCATAGACCAGCATTTTACGTTTAAATTGAATGAAGGTGGGCATGTCCTTTCATGCTTAAAACCTTACCATAAAGCTCACCCTACAAGTTTAAGAGGAGGAAATCTTCTGTCTATTGTATCATAATCAAGCTCTATAAAGAATTGATTCAAAATTTCACTTAGATTAAAAATGCATGTTGGCTCTTCTAGAAGATCTTGATTTGGAATTTTGGATAAAAAGTTATATAGCTCTTCAAGAAATTTATTAGGGACTTGATGAAAATTATAGGCTTTAAGAAACTTATTTATTAGAACAAGTTGCAATAGTCTCGAATAAAATGGTAATGAATAAATGACACTGTAAAAGATCTTAGCGGATTAATAAAATCTTTTCCGAATTTTTCCGAATTTTCATTGACGAATTTTAGAGAATATAACATTCCTTTTGAAACCTTTAAAGCAAGAAAACCCAAACTCTAAATCCATAAATCAATTTCAACAAGTTAAAAGAGAACTTTACTATGTTTATATCTTTATGTGTGATTTATTATCTTTCTTTTGCATCTTATAAATACGTTGTTTCATTAAAAAAGCATGTGTATGCTCATCACAAAATTATCTGTTCATTTGCTACACCTGCATATAGTATGCTAAAAGATTTGGGTTAATACAATTTTTTATTAAATTTCAAACCTATTGCTTAACTTGAGGGTAAAAAATAACGGTAAACTTGAGCAATCAAATATTATATTTAAAAAAATATTTTGATAAAAGATACTTCCTTTAATTTTTAATATGAGACATATTTATCTAATTTAATTAGATTAAGAAAGTTAGTTAAATTAGTTAATATAACATGTATTTTTTAAAATATTATAGTTATCTTCCTTAATTCCTTAATTCTCTCTTTTCCTTGATTATTGTTGCAGGAGTATTAATATGGATATATTACAAAAAGATTGGCAAATATTAAAAAGGGAGAATTGTCCAAAAATACCTTGGAAACAAATTAATTGCTGATTGCTACCATGGAAGATCGGTTGCATATAAAGGAAGATATTTTGCACATAACGAAAGATTGTTTGTATATTTATATGGAAGATTTTTGCACATTCGGAATATAATTTGCACAAAACAGAAGATCTCCTGCATGTTTAATAGTAATCAGTAATTAATTTATCTTCAAGATATTTTTAGACAATTCTCCCTATTAAAAATGCAGAGGGAGTATTTTCTTAATTTTCCTGAAAGAAATATTTTCTTATTAATTTTGGTTTGCTAAATGTTATTGTTACGAGTGCCGACCTACCCGTTAGCATTTCTTAAAGCGGTGGGGGCGTGGGGCGGAGAAACCAATTATAACCCCAAAAATCGATCGAACTCACTGTGCACTCTCCTCCCGCAAAATCGCAGTCGAGCCGAAGGACTTCGAACTCGAAGGGTCTTATCACAACCATAGAAGCTAAGAACAGACATTTCTCTACCGGTAAGGAAAATATATCGGTATCTATTGGTTTCTTCGGATTGTGCGGGATACTTCTCTTTGCGTAGTAATATTTGAATACGCCATGAATAATTTTGTTCTTTTCCCCCCACTCTGTATTGTGTTTTTTAGTTATGATAATTCATAAGCACGAGAAAGAGCCGCCCTGCGGTGGAATTTGGCGAATGAATTTGCTATTTGCTTACTTCGATTTGGCAGTCGAGTAATGTTACTGAATAACTGCATCGATGGAAATTCAGGTTTCGACCGATTTGTGGATACAGAAGAATGCTTCCGCAGCGGCTGAAGAAGACCATAACTGATAATCCAAAGAAGCTGGCCAACTTGATCGACCTTGTAAATCTTCCCTCGACTCTTCGAGGGTTTGTGGGTCAATCTCAAACTTCTCGGTTAGGCTGTTTTTTGCGGGTTTGGTCCTACGTCAAAACCAATAATCTCCAGGTTTCATTTCCTCACGTCTTCCTGTTTAACCTTCGGTGAAATTATTTTCTTGTTCAAATTTCATAATTAGGTACTCAGTGTTACTATATGATCTTTGGAGAATCGAATGTTCTATACAGTTGTAAGGAATTTGAAATTTTGAACGCTAAAGAGATGCAAAAAACATATTTGTTGACTGAGCCAGTTGATATTCTGGTTTATTTTAGCGGACCAAAATGGGGTTTTAGTCTATTCAGAAACATCATGTTCTCTGGTGATTACTTAAGCTGCAGATTCCTCCTGTTATAGATTACAGAAACATAAAAAGTTCTTCCATCAATAAGGAGTTTAAGAGTGTAAAGTTGTTGCATCAAAGCTGGGATTTTAGGAAAAATACCCTGGTTTTACTTTTAAATGTTTATTCATATTTAATATTGCACTTTTTCATATTTAGAATGGCAGACAACAAATAAGGGCTAGGGGCAAGAAATATTAAAAGATTGGAGTCACATTCTTCTATTGTTTGTAATTAAGAAATTCAAGAATTGGAAAAATTATTACTGATTTGATAGATTGATAGGTGTTGATGAACATGTGTCCTAGTATATCTATACTACCAGGAAGCTGGCTCAAATGGGAAGGGCTCTGAGCCCCACTCATCCGTTCTTGGGTTCGATCCCTGGGGAGGGTGGATAGGTTTCTTTTGGGAGGGGTGCCCCCACATAGTGGGTTTGACTAAATCCTCTTCTAGATTAATCGGCTGCTCGGTGATCTATGCTAAAGAAGCAAAGACCCAGAAAAAATGCCGGATACTGGAAGATCATAGATAAAAAAAAAAGAGTATATCTATACTAAACTTGGTTTGAGAAGCTTAAGTATGCTTGAGTTAAGGTGAGAGGTGATAAGTAAAATATTTACATATTTATTTTTCCTTATATGATAATTTTGTGGACGATATTTGAGATTAATGTAATAAATTTGGGTGTAATTGATAAATAAAGGATGATTTTGGTATAAATATTTTTATTAATATTATGATATAATATTTACTTGTTTTTCTTTTGACAACATAACAATAAGAGAATAAATGAGACCTAAACTTGGACCAATGGGATTGGAAAGAGAAGGCACTGTTCAAAATTCATTGTAGCAAACGCATTTTTACTGTAGTAGATGTGTTTCACTGTTGCAGACGCGGTTTACTATTTAAAATCACTGTAGCAGACGCGTTTTTTTCCTATAAGAGATCTTAGGCCAAGCATCAAGAAGGAAGGGAGAGAGAAGTAGAGGTTTCCTTCTCTGTCAGAGAATGACGTCTCCCTGTCAAAGAAGGAAACCTCTAGTTCTCCCTTCCTTCTTGATGCTTGGCCTAAGATCTCTTATTTATAGGCAAAAAAAGCGTATGCTAAAGTGATTTTAAACAGTAAATTGTGTCTGCAACAGTGAAATGTGCTTACTACAGTACTACCGTATGCTATAGTAACTTTCGTCGCTACAGTGAACTTTGAACAGTGCTTTCTTTTTTCAATCCCATTGGTCCAAGTTTATGTCTCCTTTATTCTCTTATTTGTTGGCTGTCAAAAAAAAAAACAAGTAAATATTATATTATAATATTAATAAAAATATTTATGCCAAAATCATCCTTTATTTATCAATTACACCCAAATTTATTACATTAATCTCAAATATTATCCACAAATCATCATATAAGAGAAAATAAATATTTTACTTATCAAATTCCCCCACACTTAACTCTTGAACATCTTCGGATAAGGAGTTACTAATAAGTGCTTTCAACAAAATTAAAAGTTTCAAGTCATGAAAAAGAACACAATTAAAAAATAAAGAAATCATAGTATTCATGAATCAATGAAAATATAAACTGGTAACTTTAATTGAAACTGAATAAACCGAGTTCGTAATTATAAATCATTCTTTTAATCTTTCAAGTGTTTAAGGGTAAGTGTTTCGCTCAAATTCAACAGAGAAAATTGCATTACCATAGGCTTGCTAAAAATCTCAATCCCCACTACCTAATTCACATGCATAGTTTAAATCAAAAGAATTTATTAAGTGTTGTAATGAGGGTAAGGTAAAAGATATGTAAAACATGATATGAAAGGCTACATTTAAGAAATTTAATAGAACAATTGAAAAATGTGCTACTTATAAATTTATCTCATCACAACAACCCACAATTCTAATATTTAATATTTTTTTTTTCATTTTTTCCCCATAATTTTGCAACTCTAAAGTTGATGGTATTTGCACCTCACACTTGTCAAAAGCCTATTTCACAAGAATTTTAAATGCTCTGTTAATCTTCCAAACTAGATAAAAGCACTTGATATATCATTAAACACATGTTAATGGATTGAGAACAAAGAAACAGTCAATTAGGCTCAAAGGGGCTTATCAACGATATAATTGTAAGGTTGGCTATTTGGCCTTTATGATTGAGTTTTAATTATTGTGTTTAATGCTTGCAATTGATTGGTCATCTTTTGAATGATTTTAATATCTATATTGAGAATTGAAGGAGATGCATGTGTATAAACCCTATAATTAAAACCATAATTTGTATATGAAATAGGAATATATTCATGAGTTATATAGTCTTACTGAGTTCCATAAATCTTAATGCATGATTAATTGCTTAAATTCATATAGGAATATATTGGATTAACAATTAATTATAGAATTGCTTAACCTTGGAAGAAACTAGTAATTAAATGAGGGAAACTCGACTATCAATCATATGGAGTAAATTGGACTATAATAGATAAGTGATTTAATTCGAAATTTGTTAAGTGAAATCTGATCCCTAGGTTTTTTTCTCATAGTTGCTTTCATATTATTTGTACTCATATTTAATTGTTTTTTTTATTTTGTACTCACAATCACTAACTAATCGATTGACTAAATAGAATTAAAATTATCCATTCTGGTACTTAATGATCAATCCTTGTAGAAACGATACTCTACTCACTTCTGTATTACTTGATTACGACAGTGTATATTTGCACTCTTAAATAGATCATTTTTTTTTTGCCTGCATTAAATAGATCATTTATACTCGCAACAAGAGGTCACTCATGTTATTTGTTTTCATTTCTATGTCTTGTTGGACCCATACTCTATAGATGCTGATGAAAGATTACTCCGAATACAGCATATTTCTTCTGACATATTTAAACGCACATGATCCAACATTCTCCAACTAACCAGCCTGGAGTTCTATAAAATGAAAGCCATGGATCTAAAATGTGTAACATAGAGTATTGTTTATGTTGATCTATAAGTTCATGGGTTGGGTATATTTAACTTTTATTCATGATATTTGTCTTCAGAAGAAATGACTAAATCATGAGTTGTTGTTACTTTAATTTTTGTAGGATGCAACCAATAAGAATGTGGTGAACTGTGATGAGAAGTTGAAAAGTATTCTGTTGGGAAGATCTCATGTCGAGTTGGCAGAACTTCCTGAACTAATCAAGCTGCATTTTCCAAAAGCGCCCAAGTGAAATGTATGATATCAATCACCATGTTCGCCTATGTAGAACGCAACCTCTTGCTCAAAGATGAGAATCCAAATTTGTTTGTATTTTTGTTTTTTGCATGTTGTCTTAATCTTTCAGAACATGATGGAGCAGATGTTTCAATCTAACATTTTTGTTGACTATTCACTTTGCCCACCACCAGACTGCACTTGGGGGCCAAGTGTATTGTAGAGTGGAAAGGGATAAAAAAATGAAATGAAAAAAAAAATTAGTGTTATAGAGGAGAAATAACTATTGTTCCCTTTTTTTCAAAAATTGAAAAGTGGTGAAAAGAACATGATATTTTTTATTTGAAAATGCTTTGCTCTTTAAATTGAGTGTTGGCTTTGTTCTACTCCTTTTCCCTTTCGATCTTTTTAAAACTTGGGGTATATTATTACTTAAATAAAGGTTTCAAAAATACAGTCAAATAAGTGCTCATTTTATCGCATATACAACAATATTATGGACAATAGCCTATGTTTCAGTGACTATTGAAACTGAAGTAGATACTTATTGAATAAATGATTGGCAATAATGGAATTGGTCTTGTGGGTGGGGTGGAACCGTGGAAGGCATCCCAAAATACATACTCATTAGCATCCGAACAAGTGAATGGATTAAACTTATCACACAAGAAACTCATCTCAAATAATCCTGTCCCACAACATGCTGTTGCCACATCTTCAAATCCTGCATTATTTATACCCAAAATCGTATTCATACGTGTGTCTAAATTAAACCCAAAATAGCAAGTAAATCATAATATTAGAGCTGAAACAGTTATCAGAACATGCTTTGTAATATCATTTCTTCTTTTGATCTAAAGCTGTAAGTCCATATCTACTGTTATGAATGTTTGATTTATTGGAAACCAGATGAATCCAACAGCATTTGCACCTAATGCATAAAATTTTCATTCAATTTATTTACAAATAACCCCTTTATCAATCCATTACAATTATTTTTTTTTATTTAATACAATTTAAACACAACCCACACACACAAACATGTTATCTTTGGACTCAAAACTGAGACCCCATCCAAGTGCGGTGGATGAAGTTTTCACTGGGACAACTAGCCGTTGACAATCCATTACAATTAATGGGTTAAGAAACAAAATTCACTTAAGGAATTAAAATCAAAACGAGCATGTTCAATTCTCTTTTTATGCATATTGTATTAAGTGAATAACTAAAGACAACACTCAATTCAAACAGTCAAAGCATTTTCAAATTAAAATACTAAATAGGGGTAATACTATTTTTGGTTTTCAAATTTCATTTTGTTTAAAACATTGGTTTCTATAATTTATTGAAAACTTGGATCATTCTGCCCCTAGGTGGACCAAAAAGTATGATCTAAAATTTAAGAGATCAAAATCAAAATGAGGGTTTGAGGAATAAAAATTCTATTAGCCCTACTAAAGTAAGAAGCTTTCTTACCAAAAGAATCAGGATTCTGGACGATGTCCCACATGATATCATAAGGATTTAAAAACACAGGCTGAATCCCTAGGAGCTTCTGGTTCATTTCCAACACCAAATTTTTTAACTTGACATTGAAATCTGTGGCCACAAGGTTGTATTCCTTCACACACACACTCCCAAACATGAAATTTCTGGTTCTCTCAAGAGGCAAACACCCCATTGGAGGAAGCCCAGCTATGGATATCTTCCTTGCTCCTGCTTCATAAAGTTCTGCTATGAAATTCTCTGCAATTCCCAGAAGCAGTTTCTGGTATTCTTCAATGGAGTATTGTGATGATCTCTTTGGGATTAAATAATAGTTTTCCAGAAAATCATTGGTTCCTCCGCTTATTAGGTACAGCGATTCTCTTATAACCTCTCTGGCTTTCTCTTCTCCAAGATAGTCCCTCAGCTCCTTCTGAAATTCCTTGTAGTATTCTAGTTCCTTCCATAGAGGTATCACTGACTGACAACAAATGTAAATACTTAATTGATTTTATATGTGCCATATATGTTAAGTAAAATACTCCCTCTATTTTTTAATATAGGACATATTTGAGGAGCTGATATTAATCCTAAATATAAGAGCTATTTACAATATTAGTCAATCTTTGATATTTTTTCCTAATTTATCCATATTGACGTTTTTCAACAATAATAAAAAAGGATATGAAAGGAACAAATTAAAGAAGATGATTAGAGTGTTTTAAAAAATACATGTCATATTAACTAATTTAATTAGCTTTATTAATCTGATCAAATTAGGTAAATATGTTTTATATTAGCGACTGAAGTGAGTAGTTAATTAAGAGTTAGACAATGAGTTTACTTTAACCCTCGTTTTCCAAATTTATATTTTTTTTCTTCAAAATATCTCTATTGATTGTAACATGAAAGTAGTTTCTATGGAAGATGGTTTCAATACACACGATTGAAAAAATCATTTTAGAGAAATTAATGTAAATTTGTTATAAAAAACTGATTTAACTTTTAATATTCATAAATTAATTATTTAGCTCTTATATAAAAAAACTAAGGGGAAGTAGTAAATTGAATGTTATTTTTACTGCACACGGAGTATATTTCGGGGTTGCAAAATTATGCTGTACTATCTCGTTCCGCTTGGACAATTAACAAGAAGGAATTCTAATCATCCAAAATTTGAATTTTTTTTTTTGTAAATTATAAATAGTTTGATTTATCTTCTTAAAAGAAAAAAAATTTTAGTTTCATCTATATTATATATTGATATTAATAAATGACAATAATATTTGTATATTTTCACCAAGTTCATTAACTATTATAATTTGCGGTAGTAACTAGTAATATGAACGAATTAACGATACTCACAAGGACATCGGAGGTAGCATTATCAAAGCCAGTACCAGCAGAAGCAAAGCAAACGCCGGTAGCGAATTCGGAGACGTTGAATTTGGGATCCAAGTGTAGGACAAAACTCATAAATACCCAAATAAATCACAAATTAGAGTATATGAATTTTCCTATATCAATAGCGGAAGACTTATAAGAATTACCTCTCGCCATTGCTAAGCTTTGATCGAATGGAGAACTCATGAATCCTTCTGCAAAAGAATTGAAGACAAGATATGATTGTCAGGTCTCTTTCTGACTGGCTGTGGGGCACAGCGATGGCAACTGGGTTAAGAGCCGTCGCCAGTCAGGGAACCTCAGATGAGCAGATAGGGTTTTCACTCGTACGCTCAATTTAAACGGCTGTAATCCTTAATTCCTTTATTTCACCATCAGAAATAAATTAAATAGCCAATAACCCTAATCATGAATTGGGCCTAAATCTAACTAACGGGTCACACTCTGGATATTTTAATTAATTACCTAATTAATAACTAATAATAATTATTATATATATATATATATATTAAAATATCTAACATTCTCCCACTTGACCCGTAACTAACGTCAGTTGCCCTATTCAGATTAATTAAGGCTATGCTGCAAGAATCATGGCGATAAGTCCCCTTAAGTCGAGTATTATCTTCCATGTATTATATAGTAGCACCCTTACTTAATGGGTTAAAACTTTATGAATAAACCTTAAATGTTTATTCGGTTCCTTCTTGAATGTTTGTCAATCTCGATAACTAGGTACCAATATGAGACAACAAACTCCAACTTAAATTTCATCATTTATCAATACCTTATTTAGATCACTCAATGTGATCCAAGTCATAAATAAGGTATTTGATCCTTCAATGTCTTTAAATGCATGCAGTTCATTTAAGGATCTATACTTTATGTGTTTATGACCTATTGACTTTATGGTCACACAACACCTTAATGGGTTTAAATTAATTTAAACCACATGATGAAATTCTTTAACCGGCAATTTTATAACTTGCCTCCAAGAATGACTAGATTAAGCAATTCATGATGGAACTAAGCAATCAGTGACTACTTAGCAATCTTGTACTCCTCCATAATGCAATTTGTTCAGTAAACATAAAGATGCATCATAATGTTAACCATTTTATAGCTAACACATCATACTAAACCAAACAAATCTAATCATCCTCCTATATGTAGAGCATGAGACTTAATGTACATTTTATAATGTACTTCATGACTTGCAGCTTTTCAATTATCATTCAAGCAAGAATATGCTTGATAATCCCCCCCAAGTTTCCTTACAATGACATTGCCAGTTTGTGTACACATTCAAGCAAGCCTGCACCTATGAAACTGGATTAGAAGGAATATAATGATATATATATATTAGAGACATATGAACAATCTAATTGTATTTTCATAACAACTACCATCAATCCATAAATGTTTAAATACATGTGATCATAGGTTTCTTATGATATTCTCAAACATTTTGAGAACAGTTTCCTTATGTATTCTAATAGAATACTACAATTAACCTAGTCCTGTCACAAATTTGAACAATGATGGTTTTGTTATATGTAACACTTTATGTCAAGCATTGAGTAAATCATCATTTTGTTCAATATAGATGATTCAACTCCCACTAATCTAGTGATATAAATAGTGTTATGATGCTTTCAACATTATTATGTATGTGATTGCACCATAACACATTATTCACCACTAATGTGAAACATGCATGTGAGGACAGTTTCTCAATTTTGCTAACTGAATTCTCCTCATAATTTATGTGACCTTTCTTTTAGTTCATACACATCTCTCCTTGTTACTATAATAGAAAGATGCTAATGGAAATTAGGGTCACTCTCATTGTTTATGCTCTAGTCAGATTACTTGAAATATATGATGTATTGTTGGTAGCAATTGCCAAATTTAAATTGTCATTTGGTCTTAACCCAATCTGTTAATAGATTGAAGTTGTATAATAAGAGCACCATCTATCAATTTAGAATATCCCTTGCTTGTTTCGGGATATTTTTCCTAATAATTGATAGAGTTCTTAATGTTGATACTTCTTATTTCAAACTTGACCAATTGAAAATTTCAGAACTTCATTATGTTTCACATTTACCTCAAGAAGAAGAGTATCATGTAAAACCAATGTTCCATCATGATTAGAGGTTACAATCTGTTATGTGTGATCATCCTGAATGAGTTTGACCACTCCCACTAATCATACCATTTCTTAATAATTTGGCATTCCAAAATTACTACACAACTTCTAAAATGGAAAGGATAGCTCAATAGAATTCCCAAGATCTCTCTGCATCTTCACCAAAATATGTAGTCTTAATCTCTAGGATGTTTTCCATCCTCACTCTCTCATTTATAAGACAATTATATATAAATTGAGCTTCCAACTCTCAGATTTTGAAAAATTTTAAACATAATTTTGTTGGAAACTCATCTAAGATATATAGTTGTCTTGAGTGCATTCTTTAAGAGGAAAACATATAGGCTAAATTACAATCCTTAACCATATACCCATCATGTCATCCATCTCTTCTAATTGACTTCAATATATTAATCTGTTTACCAGATTAAATTACCCATTTCTACTTTATATTCTCTAAAAATGTCAAATGACACTACTTAATTATAAAGCAAAAAATGTTCAGGTATTTGAAGAGTCAACTAAATCAGGATGAACTATTTCATCTGTTAGAACAAAACCAATGGCAAGTGTATATCCACTACTGCCTCCAATCAAGCCACTAATCATAGACAGACTAAACTTGATATGTCTATTGCTTCATGGCTTTAGGGTTGGTAGATTGATGTCCCTTATTTAAAATCTCATGCTTTTCTAAAAGGGAGCAAAACTTATATAAACACATTTACAATGAATACTTATTATCCATGCATGTATTCATGAAAATGAGTAATAATTCATGAGATAATAAACAGAAGATCTTTTCCACCAAAATTAATGGAGACATCTTATCCAATAATGGAGAATCACTTAATAGTCAACAAAACAATGTAATAACATTTATGAGAATTTTTAAATATGTCCCTCAGCCTATCAATAACCATTGACTTTACTCCATTCTGTATGTACTTTTAATAACTAGCATTTAACTGAGATTACTTTATTGAGACAATAATGTTATTTCATTTCTCATGCTAGCATTATAAATACTAGAGCTTTTCTTAATGTCAATTTTGTCCTAACGGCAGAAGTTCTCCTTATAGGCTTAACTGTCTCTAATAAATTATATCAAACTAAATAATTGAATAGATAACAATCATGCTGCAAAGTCAAAATCAAAATTAAATCATACTTACAAAATTGCTATAAAAGGCAAGCAACCATCGCATATAGGTGTATGTTTACCAATGTAAATCATACAATTATAAATTCGTATAACTAAAGTCTACCTGTGGGCAAAGACATTAGCATAGCATGAATTTATCTCGAATTGGTGAAACTGGAATGCATTTATATCCCCTAATACCTGTGGGCTACTTAGAGAATATAATGTTGTTCCATTTCACCCTAATTAAAACTATGATTATAGTAATCTACCTGTGGGTAAAGATTAATTATAATCACACATTTAATTACAATTGACGTATTTAAATTTTTGAGTGATGTATTTTGTTTAGTAGAACAAAATAGAGTGTATGTGCCTAGTGAGGATGTTGTGGGTACTCCTCGATTCTACATACTCATCATAAAGACATCACATCATTGTGTATACTAATTGTACATGTGGACATAATTTGATATGGTAAAACCTTATGTGATGATTACCTATGCATACAATATGTGCATAAGGATGTTGTAGCTATTCCTTAAACAAAATTACATGCTAATCACTAATATCAAATATGTACAATTCAAATGCCATATATATACACAATGTCAATGGGAATCCTAATTAATTAATTTAATCAACTTTTAAAGATTAATATTTTAAAATCCATATATGATTATTTATGCATATTGTAAGAGGACGCTGTAGCTACCACTCTAGCACGCAAGCTAATCATAAATATCAATCATGTGCACTTAAATTCTGTATATGCACAGCTTTATGGAGGATTTAACCAATTAATTTAATCAACATATGTGACTAAATACAATCCTCCCACTTTGATTAAATTAATATTACCCATTAAATAAAGTTGATATTTTAAAAACATGTAAGTGATTATTTACACATGCAACAGAGGATGCTGTGGCTAATCCTCAAGATGCATGTTAGTCAGGGAACCTCAGATGAGCAGATAGGGTTTTCACTCGTACGCTCAGTTTAGACGGTTGTAATCCTTAATTCCTTTATTTCACCATCAGAAATAAATTAAATAGCCAATAACCCTAATCATGAATTGGGCCTAAATCTAACTAACGGGCCACACTCTGGATATTTTAATTAATTACCTAATTAATAACTAATAATAATAATTATATATATATTAAAATATCTAACACCAAGTACGCAGGAATTACAGGCTTTATCCCAAACGCCTCCGAAATGAAGTCCGTCGGAAGACGGCCGTTGCAGAATCGGCCGGTTGGTTCGCCACCGTAAAAATCTCGACCATATGGTTTGAAGTTGCTCTTCAACATGGTCGATATGTAATTGTTGTTCCCTGCATCCACCGATGAGTCTCCGAACACCATAATCGCCAGAATCTTCACAGATGTGACCATAGACACCGCAATTCCAAGTATAACATGAGCTATTACGAAGCTAACAATGGCTAAATTGTCCATGTAAGCCATTTCGCTCCTCCTCCTCCTTCTTTAACTATATGATCAACAATCTTTGCGCATATATATATATATATATATGAATTCAGGTCATGGTTGGAGATGGAAATGAAGTAGTCCTCAGACTGATTTTGTTTCTTTTGATCAATTGGATTGTTTTGATGAGTTAGTTATAAAAGGCACACATACATGTGTATGTATGAGGGATTAATGTATAAATTTTTTTTTGAAAGTTTTCACTAAGGAGCAATCACTACTATAAAATATGGATTTAGTGGTGTCAATCGTATGGCACTTTTTCAACCAAGCGCCGGAGGAGACTTCTAATTTTTTTTTATAAAAAATACATGTGACAACTACGACGTTTGAACAGGAAAACGCCATAGTTGCTTAATACTTGCTTGAGAAATCGCCGTACATGGTGTTATTTTTTTTTTGAAAAAATAATCCCTTCACTACTATTATAAAAATAAGTGTGACAACTATGGAATAATAAAAATTCCGTAAGTGTCAAAGCTCCATTACTATAATAAGATGTTTTCTTGAGAAAGTTTATCTATACTAAAAAACAAAAATTAAATTTAAAAATCGGTTTAGAAGTTAAAATTTAAAAATAAATCACCCATATTAAAAATGATTTTAAACTTTTTTAATAAAATCTCTTAGACGATGCTTCATAATAAAGTATTGTGTAAAATATGGCCTTAGATGACACCTTAAAACAAAACACCAATTTAAAAAAAGGATTTTAATTTTTTTTAATAAAAGAGTTTTAGCTGGCGTTTTAAAAAAAAGTGTCAACTAAAATAGGCCTTCTAAAGCATCGGCTAAGAAGCCATTTAATCAAGGTGTGAGGCATCACGCCTTGATAGTTCAAGGTACCACATGGTGCCTTAAACGGGTGGAGAGAGTATCAAGGCACCACGTGGTGCCTTGAACGAGTGGAGAGCACAGTTCAAGGCAACTTTAAAGTTGCCTTGAATTATCAAGGCATCACGTGGTGCCTTGAATATTCAAGCCTTGATATTTTAAGGATTTTGGACAACGTTTAGTTTTCAAGCGTTGTTCACGGTTTAGTTTTTGATAGTTTAAGTTGTCTAACATCTTTTTTTTAAAAAAAAAAATTGGTCATTGTTTTTTTACTCCTTGAGAAGATTAGGCGTTTTGAGAAAAAACACCGTAGTTTCTGTCTTTTTTTTTTAATTGGTTGTCATTTTTTTTAAATTGAGAAGCTTTGGTATTTTGACAAAAAGAGCCGTAGCTTCTCTCACCTTATAATTTAATTTTCATAAACCGTGGTTTTCGTTTTCATTTTCATTTTCCCGTTTTCTCTTTAGATCCCCCATATTCCAAAATTCCGTTGCTGTAAAAAAACTTCCTCTTCTATGTGTTTTTTTCCTTGTCTTGGCCTTCTTCAGAAGGTCCCTAGCCTGTAAATGTTTTTCTTTTTTCAATATTTGGTTCATGTTTTCTTTTAGTTAAAATCTGTCATGAATCTTATATGTGTGCTCATAATTTTTTTTCAGGTATTTATTTAAAATATCAACACTCTATCTTCTTGAACTTCTTATACATTGTAAGTTTCTTAGTTTTTGAGCTTACAAATATAATAACACTTAGTTTAATCCTCCGTAGAAGTAACGTGTATGACTCAAGTTTAAACAACTTAAATGTTGAAGTTCTTTTATGCTTGATATATGAAGACGCAATATTGTAAAAAATACGTGCTATGTTTTTTCATTTTGCTGTGAATTGTATTGTAAATTGTTGTGGATTGTGGATTATAAATGGAGGTTTTCATCAGAAAAATAAAATAATAATGAAAAATTATTTTTTTTAAAAAAAATAAAAGACTTCCTAAGTGCTTCTTCAGGGAAGTGCCGTAGGAAGTCATTCCTACAACACTTCCCTGGAGAAGCACTGTAGGAAGTGATTTTTTTTTTTAAAAAATAATAATAAAGTTACGGCGCTTTTATATATTCAAGAAGCATCGTAGCTTGTTTTAACGGCGCTGAAATTAGCTACGACGCTTCCCAAGTACCATAGTATTTTTTAAATAAAACGCCGCAGCTTATGTTTTTTATAGTAGTGAATGTTATCCCGGAAGTCTTTTTAGATACAATATTGCCCCTAGAAGTATTAAAATGGAGCAATGCTACCCCTTTCAGTTAAAAAGTTAATGATCAATGTCAACTTTTAATGGTCAGCTTTAGTTTTTTAACAGTATGGAATAACATTGTTATATTTTAAAACTTCTCAAGTGATATTGAACCTGAAAAAACTTTCAGGGCAACATTGCTCTTCAATAAAAACTTTCGGAGACAAATTTACACCTTAACCCTATAAATAAGTCCCATTTTCGCAAGTTCATGAAATTATATATTATATCAAAGTCGGCGATAAATAATGCGATCTTATGGCTTTAAAGCTTGTAACGTTATTCAGGTATAAAAGGTAAAAAAAAAAAGGTTTGGAACGTTACACTCACACACATTTACCATATCATCTCATAAATTAGATTACTTTCCTGAATATGCCAATTACAATGTGGTTCTAGCCGATTATGTTCTGCTCAAACATGATTACTTAAATTCGAGTTCTTGTGATCAATAGCAGGTGGCCTCAACGACAATGCTATCCACCATGCTAATTCTCAATTTCGAGCTTGATGTTGACATGTTGTGTAGTATTTAATATATTTGTAACTCAAAAAAAACCATTGAGTCTCTGTATAAAATAAAATAGACTTGTAAGAGAGCTTTCCTAACTTGCGTCTAATAAAAACTCAAATTCGGATTAGTCCTAAATCAAGAGATGTGGTGATAAATTTGTGCCTGCAGACAATGCGTGGTTATACTAATATGCACATTTGATTTAAATTGTCTAAATCAAATATGAACATTTAAATTATATTTTAGCTTGATATTTAAATGGCTTTCATTATTAAAACAGCATATGTCCTGTTTAATTTAATTCAATTTAAATCAAATAAATATATCCATTACATTCTTAAAGATATATAGAAAATTCAGGTTACAAAAATAAAAAAAATAAAACAAAATGTAATGGCTAGAGCCAAATATAAAAGAATTAATTCATATTAGAAAACGTGGTAGGTCATGCCGCAAAACGGGGCGAATAGTTCACGAAGGGCATGAGAAAGTTGACGTTACATGTTGCATGGCGGTCACAAATAAAATATGACTCACCTATTTTCTGATTGGTTTAGCTTTTTATACTCCAATCATCTTTTATTAAATATATTAATAATAACAACATTTTTTTGCTAAGACATACCCAAAAAAGTATCAAAATTACTAGCATATTCTCAAACAGATTAACAAGTGGTTAAAAGCTGAGGCCTGATGAAGTGGTATACAAAATAAAAGTTTGGATATATGTTGATATGGAGATTCTAATATTGAGGCCCAATGGGTCGAGTTAAGCTTAATCCCCCTTAGTTGTATTATTCTAGGTAATCGGCTGTAGCTTTCTCTTATATGTATATATATATATATAAACCTATTTTAACTGTGTTGTAAAAAGTAAATATATGAAAGTATTGTTGTGTAAAGGGAAAAAAATGATTTTTAGAAACTGTCGCCAGCACCTCTTTAAGTAAGGTTAGTGTCACTATTTATTATTGGTCAATCATGTAATTTGTCATAAATTTTATGTTTTATAATCTATACCTAAAGTTGTTGGTGAAGGGTATCATACACCATAAACTTTCTTTGTATGTAAAAGTATACATGAATCAATGGGAGTTGGTCTAAGTGGTAAGCAGCTTGATTCTACTTAAGCAAGGTTTCGAGTTCGCGCCTTGTATATGCAGAAAATTCCTATTGGAAGACTCTCCCACCATAGCCAGGTGTGCGATGCGGGTCGGATTCGGATGTAGTCGGGGTAAAGCTCTGGTGAACCGGGTGGGCAACAAAAAAAAAAAGTATACATGAAGCTTTTAAATTGGTATAAAAATGTTATGGCTGTTAAGTCAACTAATGTTGACTAGATATGTAGGTCAAAAATATGGTGTAAAAATACATATGAAGTTTTGAATATGGTACAAAAATGTCACAAATGCCAAAAACTTCATGTATATTTTTTAACAATTTAAAAACCTTAATGTGTATTTTTCACCATTTTCTTGGTTAGCATATTTGTTAAGCGGTTAGCATTAGTTGATTTAATGACAGTGATATTTTTGCATCTTTTTAAAAAGGGTTAAGGTGTAATTTTATTAATAAAGATTTTCTATAAGAACATCTGACACAAATAATTTTTAAAAGAGGAAAAAATACTAATAAATAATTTAAAAAGGTGCATATTCAACAAAACCGATAAATTTCACAAAATATCATTAGAGTTTTCTTCCCTTATAATTTAACAGCCGTTTGGTTAAATTTAATAATTTTGGTAAATTTGTACCCTTTTAAATTTAATATTTTTTTCCGTTCAAAATTTATTTGTGTCAAAGTCAAACGTCACTTGGAAAAAAATTTATTAATAAAATTGCACTTAACCCTTTTAAAAACTTTGATGTGTACTGTTGCAACAAAAAAATTTATGTGTCTGAATATTTTATAAGTAAATTTACCCCAAACCCTTTAGGGTGTGTTTGGTAAGAGGAGAGGGTAGGGGAGGGAGGGGAGGGAAGGGTGGGAAAATTACAATTTTGGACCAAAAAACTTAAAATTTACTCTCTCATTTTTTTAAATTTTGGATTCCCGCCCAAAATTTAAATTCCCTCAACCCAAAAAGGTAATTTACTCACCTTTTCACTCCCTCCCACCCCTCCCCTCCCTTCAAACCAAACACACCCTAAGAGTGTGTTTGGTTTGAGGGGGAGGGAAGGGGTGGTAAATTACAATTTTAGATGGGAGAATCCTAAAATTTACTCCCTCATTCTTTTAAATTTTAGATTCCCACTTAAAATTTATAGTTTCAAGCCTTTAAATTTTGGGTTCCCTCCCAAAATTTAAATATCTTCAATCCAAAAAGATAATTTAACCTCCCTCTCCACCCCTACCCTCCCACCCCTCTCTACCCCTAAAACCAAACACCTCCTTAAGTTATGTTTGGAATAACGTTTTTTTGGAAAATAAATATTTATTACGTAAGTCGAGATAAAACTTCTCTGACATACTTATCTTATATACCATAAATCATAATTTATAAGTACTTATAAACCAAAAATACACTATCCAAACCAACACTTAGGGTCTGTTTAGTGTGAGGGATTTGGAGGGGAGGGGAGGGAAAATTTTTATTAGTTGAATTTTAAAATATTAAAGAAGTGAGGTAATAAAATTTTAATAAAGAGAATATATAAGATAAAAGAATAAGAAAAAATAATTAAAAATTTTTAATTCCATTTCTCTAATTTTTTTAAATTACACTAAAAAAATTTTTCCCCCCGCCCACTTTCCCTCCCCTCCCCTTAGACCAAACAAGCCCTTAGTTAACTTAAAAAAAATCCAGAAGCTCCTAAAAATGCCACAGACGTCGTTTAGTGCTCAAACGACGAGGGCAGTCTCAATTCTCAGCCCAAAAGCAATCCCTAGTTCAGTAATCTTGCCGAATAGCTTTTCTTCTTCTCCAATCACGTTCTCCTATTCCTTATTTCTTCATTGCTCTGAGAATAGCTCCCTGCCTTTGTCTATACTGACTCTCAATTGCGTCTGGTGTTGCCTGGCCTTTCGAGTTCTTTGTTTTCTTTTTGAGCGATGTTGGTTTCTAGGGTTTTGTTTCGAGTTTCCAGGGGCTTCTCCAGAAGCTCCGCGCTCTACTCCGCCTGGGAAAGGCCTCAAAACTTGCTTACCCTCTCCAATCAGTTTCATTCCCTTCCTCATCCATCTCCCAATACGGTATGTTGCTTGAATCAATGGAAAGTGATTGTTTTTTACCGTTACTGTCTCGAAGGGTTTTGCTAGGGTTTTAGGAATTACTTTTAGAGGGCAATGTTTCAACGTCAATTCTCATTTTTGCATTCGCTTTGCTGTCTTGGCTTTGATTATGCATTGGTTATGACGAATAATTAAGTTTTCGATACTTTTTATTGGTGTGATGATGTTTTGGATTAGGATTTTAGCTCTGGAATACGATATTTTCGATTATAAGGTTAGGACTTTGAAGTTCGTAGCTTTAAAACTTTTTAAGGAGTCCATGCTTTGGTTTACAGCATGTTTCTTGTCCGTTTCAATGTTTTTTGCTTTCTCACTGTAGTTTCATTCCTATTGTTGTCTTATTTTGGTTTCTATGCTGGAAAGACTTTATACTCTTAAATAGTTACTCTTCATATCCAAATGCAACAAGCCGTCCTTGAGCTTTTATCCTATATCTTCTATCATTTTAATTCATCTTTTGCTAGTGGTTTTAAATGGCTCAAGTGTTTGAATGGACTATTGCCAATAGGACTTACACATCACATACATTTCTTCTGTAAATGATACGATGATAGTTAATTGCATGGTGATCAATATTCTTCATCCAGTAATGTGTAGTAAAATTCTCATTTAATACCCTGTATGTTTTCTAAAATTTCAGCTTATTCCAGTTCAATTTCAAGTCAATCCATTGTGGCCACCTATAAAATCATCATCTACTCCAAGATGTGGATTTTCTTCATCTGCGTCGCCTGAAACAAATGATAAAGAACAGGGTAATGCAACTTCTGATCCTGCAAAAACTAGTAATGACAAGAACATAAGTGATCAGGCTGAGAATTCTGAAGCTGCAAATCAAACCAAAGAATCAGGTTCTGTCTCAGAATCTCAGTCTGAGTCTGTCAAAAGGAGGAGAGGTACTAAACGAACTGCATTTTCTGATTCAGATTCAGAGTCAGAGTGTGAATCTGATTTATCCAGGGAGGATTTAATAAAGCTTGTAGCTGAGAAAGAAGAGCTCTTGAAGTTGAAGCACAAAGACATGGAGAAAATGCAGGACAAGGTTCTACGTACTTATGCAGAGATGGAGAATGTCATGGACAGGACTAGACGTGAAGCAGAGAATTCAAAAAAATTTGCTGTCCAGGTCCTTTTTTATTTTACTTTATTTTTTTAAATTGGCTTTATGCTAGATTTGTTGCTCCCGAATTATTTCCTCTTTGGCTTTGTGCTGACTGGTGTCTAATGTGCTGTAGAATTTTGCAAAGAGTCTTATAGATGTTGCGGACAATTTGGGGAGAGCTTCCTCAGTTGTGAAGGAAAGTTTTTCAAAAATTGATGCATCTAAAGACTCTTCAGGTGCAGTGCCAATCCTGAAAACACTTCTGGAAGGTGTTGAAATGACTGATAAACAACTTGCTGAGGTAGGAAGTTCTCTTTATGTAGTGGCTCTGTGGTTGTTAGTTGCGAAAATCAATACTTATCCGGTATCCGTGTTTTTAAGTAATTTATGTTTTAAAGTATTCTTCTTTAAGAAATCCTCTTAAATTCCAATTTTAATGATAATCTTATTAAGATTGCTTTTGCAACTTGTGTTTTGCATCAAAGTGAGTTTGAAATATTGCGCTTTGCAGTAGAAGTTCTTCTTGTGCTTACTTTTCGATGTTGACAATTGATTCTGTTTCCAGGTACTGAAAAAGTTTGGTGTAGAAAAGTTTGATCCTACAAATGAACCATTTGATCCTCACAGGCATAATGCGGTCTTCCAAATCCCTGATGGCTCGAAACCTCCAGGCACTGTTGCAGCTGTTCTGAAGGTAATTTACATGCCTGTCTGAAGGACAGTAGTTATGTTTCTGAATGCAAATTTTTTTTACCATATAAACTTTTGACTTTTTTACTCTATGATTACTTATTTGAGCCGCAAAAGTTGCTATATGCCTTATGAAATGTCCGGGTTGACCTCTATATATGTCAAAGTTGTTACTATCCCGATAGGCTGTTCATTTGCTTTCATAGGTTTTTGTGGATGGGTGTTCTTGTTTCTTTAAAAGATGGAATTACTGGGGTTTTTTTCTTGGATTTATTTTAAATGGTTCATTTATGATATTGGAAATATAAATTAAAAGAGATGTCCCATGGCTATGTTTACAGGCAGGGTATGTACTTTATGATCGAGTTATTCGTCCCGCAGAAGTTGGTGTAACCCATTCTGTGGAGGAAGATAACAATTCTGCTGAAAACGGAAATAACTGATGAGGGCTCTAGAAAAACTCAGAAATGACTGAGTGGGATCTTTTTGCATATAGTTGGAGGTCTTTCAGTTTAAAGGAAAAACTGGAATCTGGACGTTTAGAAGCATGTTGAGTTATTGACCTTCTCGTCCAGATTAAAGGACTATATTTTCACCACACATGAGACTTGTTCTTTTCTCCTGATCGTAGAAGTAGACTGGTATTGTTTTGTAATAACCAGGTGCCATTAAATGGTTGGATTTTTGTTGTGTTGATGCTATTTTAAGTTGATACAGATTCATTAAACATATTATAGTAAGATCTTATGGCTTGATGGCCCCTTCATTGTCAGAAGTCTTTCAACCATTGCCATGTCTCCGTCCCTCCCTATCCACATTGTTAAAATAACAGATTTCATTTTAATGTTGTAAAATCAATATTTATATTACAAATCCAGGACTGAACGTTTGGCTATTTTCGGATTGGAGACGAGGGGAAAAGGGGGGAAAGATAAATTGAAGTACCAGACTAGGGAAGTCATATTATGCATGATTTTCTGCATTTACTCGTCACTAGTTGAGGGTCCGGTCACGCAAACTAAACATGTTTTTATTCTCTGTTGAGATAAAAAAAATGTGAGGATAAAATTTTAGTCGTGAAAGAAAAAGGCGGGAATTTTTTATATTAATGTAATTTATAAGTCCTTTTATTGTTTATCTGGTTGACTTGTTGATGCTCTTTTTTTTATAGTTTGAGAAACGACACTTAAAAGTTTCGGAAATATGACTGAAGAGTTTGAGTTTGGAAATTTTATTGGCTAGAAAAGTGAGGTATTTTTTTATATAGAAAATACCGTTGTTCTATATATTTTCATACGGTACTTGAATTGAAGTCTTTTTGACCAATAAAATTTTTAAAGATGAATTGCCATGAATTTTACCTGAATTTTGTGAAGCACCACTAGACAACTCAATTGTTTATAATAGTTTATATTTTAATCTTGTTATCCAATGGAAATTTTATGAAATTCAAATTCTTTTGTTTCAAGTTAAAATTAAGTCGGTATATATAATTAGAATTGTTATAACCACCAATTGAAATTAGCCCTTGTTGACAAAGTTTAATCGAGATTTTTTAAACATATAAGTACTTCCCCTGTCACTTATCCTCAAATTACTACCGTGCAGGAGTACAATCATGATTCATCTGGATTGATTAAGATTTTTAGGAAATCACCCAAACAGGACAAACAAAATTTATAAACACTTTTTTTTTTAAAATTTAATTAAGCTTATTTGAGCTTCCACAACTTAACCAAACAGGCTCATACACACTCGTTAACATCCCACGCCTTATAACTAACTAGTCCAAGTTTAAAACTCATCCCTTCAATGCAATCCCTTGTCATGCATTCCATTTCCCATTTCAACCCTTACACAAAGCTTGGTGCAAGTTTAAAGGAACTGCGGGTTCTTAAACTCAGATAAGCGGTGACCTCGAAATCTAGAATCGCAGGAAATTGTCATCTCAACGGTCAACATACAAATTCGTGCTATTTATATTGACAAGCACGCACCAAGCATGCAGCAGTCGTGCGTTTAGCCCCGAGATTTTGTACCATGCGCTACTGTTCCCGAGTAGTCCCAAAATAAATTATATCCAATCCACACACCATATAATATAACTAACTGATAATGATAACAATCCTATTCTCACCCGCACTCACTACTAATCCTATACTAACACATAGTTAACCACACCAATCTATACAAATACTTGGTGCTAATCACGTTGTGTCAGAGAGAATCATACCATAATACATCCACTCTATTTCCTAAAATACATAACTTGCTTCTACACTAATTCAGTTTCTATCTTCCCAACTCACGGACATTATCTGTTTGGGTTGGGGCCAACAGGTTCAGAGAATCCCACCGGAACTTGTTTTTCTCAATTGTTCAACAACGTTTTGACTACCGTCCTCACCTTTGAAGCCTAAACCAAGCTCCAGCTGATTCATGCTTGATTCCTGCGTCACCAATTAATAAGCAGACCAGCGTCATTTTCAGATACAATATATCAATCAATATAAAATAATAAGATTAACAAGAAGTTATACTTTCATGAGATGTAAATAGTACAACTCATTTCTCATATTCTGCGCCATGCATTAGATTAGAGTCTCTACCTAGTTGCAAGAAAATATTATTGAATAAATTTGGCTTTTATAGATATTGACCCAGTTAATCGTGAATGAAAGGTACATGTAATTTTACTAAACATGTTTTTTGTTAAAAATAATCAAATTTATCTAAAAATCTCAATATTAAAAATACACTAGCAAAGCATGGTTGATGAAACTATGCTATATTACACTAAAAGAAAGAGCAAATATCCACTACTAGCCTGAATAAAAGAATAAAAGACAAATAAAGGAAAAACATCAAACTAACACCCTATGATGTGATATCGGCAACAAGAAATATGTTCATTCACTCTTCTCCCATAACTTGCATCTTACAACAAAATGCTAACCAGACCAGACGCCTGGCACAGGTTATCCATGGCACACTATTAAACAGATTCAATAGAATCAATTGAGCATAATAACACAATGTCAGACATTTTAAAGCCAGAGCAGAGGTATGCACATGCATTCCAGGCCCGGAAGCTCCATTCAAACAGTCCTAGAACTGCAAACTGTGAGTGACGTGACAAAAGAGTAGTATAACAACAATATAGATGATTCAGGGAGAAAACCAACAACATCTAACCTATGTTTAGATTAACAGAAAGATCTTGAAAATTTCTCAGGGTTTTGGATCAGTAACTTATAATCAAGATACTAAAAATCGGACTAGACACTGAACCAGCCGAGGTACTGGGTCAAGGGTCAGTGGTTCAGAACAGAGTCAACCCAGGGGTCATTTAAAAAAATATATATATATATATTTTAAATGTTTATCCATACCATTTAAAAAATTACATAAGAGTTTTTTTTTTTTCAATTAGTAATCCAATATAACCTCCTGAACCTAATACCCACAAAAATATTGTCAAGTACATAAAAATTTTTCTCCAACCAGTGCCAAAAATATTCCACAATCCTTTTGAAGCTCCTTGAAAATTAAAAAATTTCAGGAAAATAATTTTTCTTAAAAAAAAAGGCTAAAACGACATAGTTTAGAGTATAAAAAGGTAAAAATTAAAAAATTTCAGGAAAATAATTTTTCTTTAAAAAAAAAACCCAAAATTATATAGTTTAGAGTATAGAAAAGTAAAGTTTGTTTTTTTTTAAAAAAAAAAGCCAACCCGTGCCTCGGCCTGGTTGCACCGGGTCAACCCCAGGTCACACCGGGTTAGAACAGTGCCAAACAGGTGACTGAACCGGATCGGCCAACTAGCGGGTTCTGGTTCAAACCGGCCAGTCCGGTCCGGGTTCATGAACCATGCTTATAATACTCCCTCTGCAAGTCTTCCCAAAAAAAATCCAGTTCTACTTCATGATACTATGATTACTCCACAAATTTACCCACACCATTATACAAATAAGATAATCATGTAACAAGAAAATGGCTGATTATGCCCTTAATCATAAGAATAATAATGAAAAAGATAACCACGGGCAGTTTTATACTAGTGGAAAAGATGAAAATCAGAGAATTATGCCATGCTGACTTTGAAATCACAGAAACGTTCAAAACCGGTCAGGACGGGGACAGAGAATTCAGCATCCTTACCTGGGCCTCCTCCTCTGAGGCTTCATTCATGTTCAGCTTCCCACGTATCTCTTGAGGCATAGTTGTTGGTCTAGCTGTTGATTGGCCTGTTTCAGTTGTCGGTCCGTTTTCAGTCTTTCGTACTGCCATCTTCTTCTGTTCTTCTAAAACCGCAATCTGCATCATCGCATTGACCAACACTTGAACATAATGTAAACAATGACCCTTGGTAATCACGATACATGAAAAAAGGTTAAATGTTAATGAAAAGTTGATTCAATGCTAGATTATTCTTTTCTTTTTGGCTTATTTCTGTTTTCAACGTTTGTTTGTTTTTGGGGGTGCCTAGTTGTTAAGTATAGCATACGATGACTAAGCAAAGCTAGAATTACGTGAGATACTTGCTTTGCCAACTCCAGTTTAATATAACCAAATTCATAGCAACAACCAAGCACGAACCTCATCAGATCCACTGCAAGGATAATAATACCCTGTTTCTACTAGAATGCAAACTTCATCATAAGTAGATATCTAGGATGCACGGACATGTCGAAAATAGAGCTGACATTTGTTGAACACTTATTTTAGACTTGATGCAAATCTTTAAATTTCACTTCACATTCTATCTATAGATTTAAGACAGGGTTTGATTCTTACGTTAACAGAAACCTAAGCTTTACTCAAAAGATCGAAACTACCATAAAGAAAGATTTTGATGCCATCAGTCCCTTGATGACCAAGGGACTCCGGGTAAGTAAGGTTCAATCGTTAAAGCTAATTAGTTATAAAGAAGCTTATGAGCAGTTTTTAAAGTCTTACAATTAAAAACACATGAATACATTTTACAAAACAAGTGTCATAAAACTAGCAGTTTCAAAAGAAATTTACCTAACTTCAGTCCGTAAACAAGAATCCAAAAAAGCACAAATCAGTTCATCTTCAAGCGTCATATCATTATCCACAATCTTAGTTGAAAAGGACCTCAATCACAATAAAGATTACCGTCCATCCAGAAACCACAAATACAAAAGAGAAGCAAAAATCGAAGCTGCCTGAGAAATAATAATATAAAAAATGAGTACAGAGTAAAGAGAGTATATACAGGAGTGTAGCGGAACTTCCTCCTGGGAGGCTCATCGGAGGCATTAGGGGAGCTCTCGTCGGCGGGAGAACCGAAGGAGGAAGTGATAGGGGTCCAGCGGCAGAGGAGGAGGCGAGAGGCGGAGCCGTTGGTAGAGTTAGAGTTGGAGTTGTGGGAGTTATTGGAGGAAACGGAGGAAGGAGAGACGTGAACCCACTTCTTCTTCCACTTGCGGACGGGGCCAGTGAAGACGGCGGGAGTGCCGTAGCGGGAAGAAGCTCGGCCCAACCGAGAACCGACCGCCTCCATGTGTGGCGGTGAAGGGAGGAGGAGGGACGGAGGGTTTTGGGGAGGTTGAGACGAAGGCAATCGGAGGGAGAAAGGTTGCAGTGACAGCTCTGCTCTCTGGCTGAACGCTACTTGCCTGTCTCGGCTTGAACTGACAATCAACTAAATGCTGTCCCCGTTGCAAGATAAAATACTTCCTTTTTTTTTTTACAAAAAGCTGTTTTTGACTTTTTCGATACTGATATTTTTAATAAATTATACGTTATACAATCATATGGTTGTTTTTTATTTTTAATATAAAACTTATTTAATTAATTTTAATTAATATAATATATTTTTAAAAAAATAAGTTGACTTATTTTTCTTAATTCCTTTCACCTCTCTCTTATTTAATTATTGTTAAGATAATATTAATATCAATGTTTTAAAAGCCGGACCGGATATCGAGCTGAAAAGATTAGCGGATCAAGGTTCAACCGGTTGGAACGGTTGAGCCGTTTAGCCGGATCGATGACGTAATAATTAAATTTAAAAATATTATATACACACACATATATTACAATAATTAGTCTTTAGTCTAAGAGGTTATAAAAACACAAAATTGTTTAATATTTGGTGCCACACTCAGTTTTTTTTTTAACTTGCATAATAATTTCTCTCATTGGGGCCACTTGGATGATTAAATATTTTTAAGGGAGGCCCTTACGTGCTTCACAACTTTCAAAAAATGTACACAAAACACTCATCTTTGAATTCTCTTTGTTAAGTAATCCACTTTTTGTCTTTTTTAAGTTTTTTTCAGGTTTTTTTTTAATTTTTTTCCCCAAATATGTACACAAAACACTTATTTTTGGACTGTTTTTTCAGGGGGTTTTTTTTTCAATTCCCCCCCCAAAAAAAACTTGATTTTTTTTATAAATCAAGTTATTGGGTTGGGCCGGCCGGTTTTTAAAAACCCATTCCGGGTTCCGGGCCAAAAACAGTTTCCGGCCCAACAACAGCTAAAATCCGGTCCAAAGCGGTTCTCCCATAAAAAAAATTCAATATGCTAATCAGGCCCACCCTTTTGACCGGCCGACGGTCCAACCAGTAGGATCGTCCGGTCCGGTCCGGTTCTTAAAAGCTTGATTAATATAGATAAATTTAGAAAATATCAGTGTTTTTAAGCTTGGACCGGACCGACCAGTCTGACCATAAAACCATCGGACCACCAGTCTGGTTTGGCTACTAACCCCGGTTCAACCGGATTTCACGCGGTTTGACCAGTTTTCTCACTGTTTTATAGGTTTTTTTAATATTTTATTCAAATTTATATATAATTAATTCTAAAATCTTCCCTTCCTCACTTGTTTAATCCCGGTTTGACTTCGATCTGATCCACTAACCCTTGACCCAATACCTTGACCGGTTCAGTGACCGGTCCGGGTTTTAGAACCTTGAAAAATATTGATAAATGTGAAAAATATATCTTATATTTAGAATTAAGATTAATTCTTCAATTAAATCTTATATTAAGTATTGGAGGGGGTAATATATATATTTTTATTTGTTAACTATAATTAAACCGTAAAAAGTGAGCCTGCTTAACATCTCAAATCAATGTTGTTGGTGGATATCATAAATTTAAGAAGAAAAAAAACGGATATAAAACACGTTGTGAACGAATATTCATATAATCATGTGATCTTAAAAATTTATTGGTTAAACATGCAGGAAAGAATAAGAAATTACATTATAGGATTCTTTCCCCGTTTTTGAATGTTACGTTGAGTCACAAGTGTTCTAACCAATTTGACCATAACTTGTACATCTGAAACAAAAAAGCAAGCCCCTCCCAGCCAATTGAACTTGACCTCACATAACACACATTTCATCTGAAGTTGATTTCTGCTGACAACAAAGGTGTCAAAAATTACATGTTTCTGTTCTGAGACTTCTATGATTAATGCTTCACAATATATTCATCCAGAAAAAGAGGGGGAAAAAGATGAGCTCTTAAACATCAGAATCAAATAAAGTTCCTTTTATCATTACTATCTCAAAAGCAGTTCTCCTACAACATTGATTGATGTTAAGCCATGCAATTAAATGAAGAGATGCAATATACAAACATATTATTGCTTCTTTCTGCTGAGTGCACTTCACCATATGGAGAAATCTGAACCATACAAATTTCTCCAGTCCCCACCGGACAGTTCTGAGAGTGAGAGGCTCAACATTAATGGATATATAATGTAACATCAAGGAGATCAAGGTGGAATTTGTATGACTTAGATAAAAAGCCCTTCACGTAATATCTTCCCAAGCCTTCCATATAGGGCCTGCTGCTCCTCAAATGAAAGATTCCTAGTTATCTATACCATTTCACAAAAAACACCATTAATTATTTTCTGGTGCCTCCACAAGTCCATAACAAACAGTGAAACAAACCACCGAATGGTCAATATTCCTTGACCTTAACAGTGTATAATGATGATCAAGTGGTCTGGGCAAATTCATAGCATGTTTGGCTTCATGTTGGCATCAAAATCATGGTTTTGATCATTTATAAAGTGAATCCAAATACGAATTCAAATGAAAAACACACCTGATCAAGAAGCATGTCGACTGAATAATCTTCGGGGACGATAAATGATTGATGGTAGATGTACACAAAAACAGCCATTACCATCTGAAAACATACCATACACAATATAAAACACGAGTCTCAAAAATAGACTCTAGATATGTTAAATAAATCACTGAGTAATGATTTGTTTACTTCATCTTGTCCCCATTAGTATGATGGAATTGTGATTTTTTATTACTAATGGTTATAATCATCAAGTCACAGAATGAGAGGAACCTTTCTAGCAAGGTATGTTGAATAATGACTTCTTAGCTTGCCTACAAAGTTTAATGGTACAAAAAGAAAAGAAAAGAAAAAGTCCAATTTTCCCAACTCAATAAACAATGTGGAATAATGGAGCAAAACAACTAAAATATAGACAAACGAAACAGAAGGTCATCGCTGATGTGTAATAATTACAGTGCTGTAATACAATAGAAGTGACTTAAAACAACAATAAAATGTTGTAAAACAGAGTTTTGCCTATGGAGATTTCTACTAGGGATTAATCTTTTACCTGGCAGTCCATTCGGTCAGTGAATCCGCCATGTCCTGGTATACTATCACCGAAGTCCTGTATTGATTGGAGGAGATCAGGAGAAAGGGATAAGGTTAAAAAGAATAACTTACCTCAAGGAAGCATATACGAACCTTTATTTTAAAAGCTCTTTTAAAGCCACTGGCAAAAAATCCTCCAAATGGTGCTATGATGGAAGCAAATAATCCCAGCCACAGGGCATGCCATTGTACAGGCAAAACTGCTACCACCTTCCAAGGAAACTAAAACATTTTGAAAAGTAAATAAATTATCTTTCATAAACCTAATGAGAAATCTCAAATATGATCAGTAACGTTTAAGGATGAGTCAATCTATAAATTCTTCTTTAGATTTTCCTTTTGGGTGCTTGACTATCCATAGATCAAAACTACAAAGTGCTTATAACATAAAAGTAGCCTTTTTACCAGTCATAAAAAGTTAATAAATTACAACTAGCTTCACTTAATTTATTTCTAAGATCATATAGAGTACTCCCTATATTTTGACTAAAAGCTCATTCATTAAAGTAACTACATAACTTTTTTTTTATCTAAAATACTCTCTTACATCGTTGATGAAGGATACTCTAGGAATTTTCTTTTGTAGCATTTAACTTCCTCAATAAATTTTTTTTTGGTAGTTCACATTGAAATGTTGGAAACATACGTGGATGTACAGATCAATCTTCAAATCGACCTTGTTAAATAATTATTAACTTTCACTTACCCAATAAGAAATTAATATTGGTAAGGGGTAATACTGAGGCATAAAAAGTGGGTCAGGGTCACACTGAAGCCAACCAGTAGATAAATCCTGCATTTGTTCCACCAAATAAGCATCCCTATGAACAAGAACAGTACAAATATGTCTTTAAGGATTTGGGTTACAACACGTGTGCAAGATTGTTACCTTCCTTGGACATGTTAACCACTGGAAGCTGCCCAAGATGCTCGCAAACTGTAAAAATAAAGAAGTATTCAAGCTGATGACCCATCAGTTTGCTTATATTATCAGTGATGAAAAGTAATGCCTTGGTGCTAATTCACAACCTGTAATTTATTTGCCAAAAAATGCTACTAAACCGACATCTTCAGATTTTCAGCTAGAAGAAATAAAAAGGGATATATTTAGAAAGCTTTTTATGCTTAAAGAATATCATGCTTGTATGAGCAAATCTCGAAATGTAAGTTTTTAAAGAAAGAAGATACCTTTATGGTAATTACTGGGGACAAAACACAAAGAAAAGAGTCATAAATTTATTAGGAATCAGAATCCGTAGCAATGACAAGATCACTCACCTCAATCTATGAAATGCATAAGAAGAACCACAGCTATATTCAAAGGTCTAGAATAGGAACCAAATGATTCTAAGAATAAAGAAAGCAATGATTCTACCATCTCTAAATTGAGATATAAATCAGGCACCAGTTAGCATGTATCCAAAGGAACAACTTGTATGATAGTCCACAATTCCCAAGTAAAATGATGAAATGATCTATCTTTTCATTGGAACCAAAACAGTTGAATTACTGGTATATCATCGAATCATCAAGTGAACAATGCTTACTGTAAATGAAGCAATCATGGTGGCAATAGATGCTCCAATGAAACCCTCCCATGTTTTCTTTGGAGATAACTTGATCAGAGGTGTTCTCCCAAAAAAGAAACCAAAGAAATATGCAGCGACATCATTGACGGCAATAAGTAATGCAGGGAAGAGAAACCTTCACAATAAAATTAACATTTTAGATTGAAAAGCCTTTATGTACATGAACAATGATAATAGTAATAGGTGTTGATATAGTTATTAGGAATTCGTTATTGATTATAGGAGAAACACTATTTTTTGGGGCTCAGCATCTTAAAACTTCAGTAATCACAGATTATTAAAAATAATTTTTTTTTAATCCTTGTTCCTTTCTACTCTCTTCCAGTGTCACATTAAGTCATTTACACTGCAAGCTTCATCAAGAAGATCTTTGAGCTGCTATAAGTTGATTTACAAACACCAAATAATATCATAAAAATATGACATACAACCCAATTTGTTATCTTCCCTCTCTGCTTCATGGCAATACCAAATTCAACATTTAAAAAAAAAATTATATATACTCTAAATATTTGTGCAGACAAAAATAAGTTCATTCCACAAAGAGAGTAATAGTTCAGAGTTTAAACTTAAAAGAATGAAGAAAAGCTCGGAAAGAAAGATTGAAGATAAAAGATGCGTAACACGCTGTAGTTATCTAAGAAGTTCTCGTCAAGTATTAAATTTATTAAAAATTCAAATAATATACAATCTCTTGCTAAGTATAGATAATCATTATGCTTTCCATATTTAAGAAAAATTGAAGGTAAATAAATCACTACATTCAAATGAAAGAGTCAAGAGAAATCAAGAATTGTAGCAGACATCATACCAAAATATCCCTTCAAATATATTGGCGACAATAAAAGCAGATTGGGTAAACACCACAATAAGTATCATGTGTGTCCATGCATACTGGCCAAATTGGTACTTGTATGTCTTTTTCTTCAATGAAAGTATAAACCATACAAAACCTGGAAATCAAAGCAGGTGAAATGACTTATTCATGAATGATCTTTCAAGATTACTGCAAGGAGGAAGACATTTGATGAAGAAAACCAGAATAAGATCCTATTTTTCCTTGGCAGACACAACAAAAAAAATCTGTAAAAGATAGAAAAAACTTTCTATTGCTTGAAAGAAGCAAGAAATTAGAATTTGGAACTTCTTTGTCACATTACTTTTAACAAGAGAAAGCTAGGCTCTAAATGGATATCAGACACCATCAAAATGGACTCAGATATTCTGAGGCATGCATCCATTAGAAGTAGGACCTATGGGAGTGATATAGTATCACATTAGTGAAACATTTGGAAAGCACTAACCTGCAATATATAAGAAATAACATATAGCCATCTGATATTTGATCAGGCTGCTCACAAGTGTATAGAAGAACTTATCTGAGGTCACTGTTTTTACAAGCTGTTGGCGGAGTATTCGGCCATATACATAGAGCATTGCTGTGAAGAAAAAATGCCTGGACACTGTACTCAGAATTCATCCTGTGCGATGTTCTTTAGTAAGAGGACATTCTATATTAAAGCAGCAAGAAAGCTTACCAGTTCAAGAGCTTAAATCTGGGCAGGCGTCGATCTTGATGAACTATTCTCAGGAGATTGAAAAGCTCACTTGCCATAATTATTTGGACAATGACAACCATGGCACACATGTAAAGATGACCCAAGTATATCGTAGCCGAAACACCAGCAAGCATCCACAGAGATGAGTATGCACGTACCCACATTGACCTATATTTGAGTTGATCATTGACAAGTAACAAATCGCTTCCATCCAACTTGATTATCTCTGAAGGAATCTGCTACCAAAATGCAAGAATTAGTTTCTCAATTAACTATCTATTATCCCTATTCCCTACCCTTTTTGGTCCAGCCTTTCATTTAAAAACTTGAAAGTACAAGATGAGTGATTCCATAAACTACATGTAGATGTAAGTTGCAAGACATGATTAGCAATATAGCTTCCTGAATGAATTACAAGTTGAAAACCATTTTGTTAGAGTATTGAAAAAAAAGAAATTATCCATGAGCTTTCACTTACCAGCCGAACCTTTAAACATTCACTTGACAAAAAAAAACCTTTTCATTCGATATATATGATCCTTGACTCATTTCTTGTTTCTTAAGAAATGAATAACTTGTTAATAAAATATTCCCCTATGGACAGGAAATGAAGTGCAGATGAGAGAAGCATATTTCAGAACATTGAGATATAACAGATTACAACATTTCCAGAATCTCAACAGTATCAGTTATTATAATCGAAGTAATGTCATAGTTCGCTGTTAGTTACTGCAAATTAGAACTAGATTTAGAATCATGAGGTTCCCAGCAAAGGATAAAGACAAACACTTGTATAAGTCAATCAAGAGATCGCACCGACCTCGTTTGAGCGTCTTCTTTGCCGAGCTCTAGGTGTTCGTGGTGAGCTGCAATTCTGATCCTTCATATCTATTATTGTTGAAGAAGTGAAGCTTGAAATATTATTTTTGGGTAATACATATACATATATATGGATTAACTTTCCTGAGACATCAGATTCAAGATTACAAAACTCAGAACCAGGATATGCACCGAAAACATACCAAAGAAATAACGCTCGCAATATAAAAGGTTATATACATTAGGATCATAGATCATTGCCATTGAACTAATACATTTCATAGTTATCATCAATATTGTGTCGTATTGAAGAAATTGAATCCAGAAATGGGATCGCTCAGAGAGGATGATGGGAAATTACGAAGAATGAAGCAAGCAGTTGTAATGTTAATATCCATGAAAAAGAAAAAAGGAAAAAAAAAAGCCATACCCAAGATGATATAGATAAAAAGGGCAAAAGAAGCAATGTGGTTGAGGAAGAAAGCTGAATCGCTGAATGTGATTTGCTCTGTAACATTTCAGCGAGCGAACGAAGGGAAAAGAGAAACACAATGCGAAACCATATCAGTAAACATGACAAACGTCCTTTTGCTGCGGAGTCACTTGCGCCCAACGAAATTATATGCACTTTATATAACTGCATCAACTTGGATTGTTTCTGTTTGACAATCGTCATCGTCAATTCTAAATTTTGCATAATTAAATCTTTTCTCCCAGAATTATTATTAAATACTCCCTTCACTATTTAATATAAGATATATATATATATATATATATATATGAAGAGTTAATCTCCGTACTTAAATATAAGACATACTCGTATTTTTTATATTCGTTAATATTATCCTGATTTATTCATATTATTACTTCCTCGACAATAATTAATAAGGATAGGAAATGAAGGAATTAAGGAATATAATTAGGTGTTCTAGAAAATAAATGTTATATTAATTAACTTAATTAATTTTTTTTAATTTAACTAAATTAGATAAATACATCTTATATTAAGGACTAAAGGGAGTACCACCATGCCATATATAAGAATTTGATCCTAAGTGTATGTTTGGCAAGCACCAAAACCATAGTTTCAAACTGTGGTTTGCGCAACCCGACGTAAAACTCCTCTCACACATTTACCTCGTAAGTCATAAAAACTATTACAAAAAACTAATTCAAACACATACTAAATATAAAACCTTAATCCTCTTTGTTTGCTTCCTAAATTTTTAATTTTCCCCAGTAATATAATACACACAACGAGCAGTTTTTATGAAGGAGTGATTAAAATATAATGCATATGAATAAAAATGATATGTATTTTAAAGAAACTAACACACATATGTTATAAATAATTAAGTTAATTAATTTTTTAATACCCACGGGTGGTTATATATAACTCTTATACTAAGGTAATCCTCTATAGTCTTTTGATAAAAAGAAAAAAAGGTAATACTCTATGGTAGCACATTATTTGTAACCACATTATTCGTATTCTAATTATCAAACATTACCAGAAATCCAGAATACAAGTAATTAATATTTTTTAATATTTTCAATGCACATTACAGTATTTCCTGTTTTCCTTTTTCTTATAAATTTAATTTAGAAAGGCAGAATTATGAAATTTTTTTATAACTTAACATAAATTGTTGGCTTGGATGAATTATTACATGATATGATGACGCATTTAAATTTAGTTGTGTAAATTATCTAAAGTTTTTTATTATCAAATCAGACTTGCCACCTTAAATATTGCATAGTTTTTTTTTGGGCCCAATATATTGCTTCGTTCAAAAACAATTATTTTATTTTATTTTGTTCAAAAAAACAATTATTTTATTCGTTTGTTGTTTTCTTCAACTCTTTTTTTTTTGGTTGCCAATTGTTTTCTTCAACTCTATAAGCAGGCACAAACAAATCAAACAAAGAAAACCTTGTAATTGTGAAGGGAATTGCTGTATTTTTTATAATGCTATGTTGGTAGCACGTAGGAATCATCCAAGAAAGAGTCATTATAAAATAGTACTCCTGTAGAATATCATACTGACTTACGAGCATTTTACTATTTTATTTATAATGCTTATTATAGGAAAAATTGTGAAAAAATCCCTCATTGACAACTTATTTGCTAAATAGGATATTCGTGTGCAGATTATCTTTCACGTGTGCAGAATATCTTCCCTGGTGTGCAGATGATCTTCCTTGTGTGCAAAATTCTTCCCTATACGTGTGCAAAATTATTCCCTACGTGTGCAAAAATCTTCCATACGTGTGCAGAAATCTTCCCTCCATGTGCAGATATCTTCTCAGGTCTTATTTAACAAATAAATTGTCAATGAGGTCTTTTTTAGCAATTCTCCCTTTATTATATCATTAATCATCAACTATAAAAATTACGGGTATTGGTCCAGCGAAAGCAAAAATTACGTGTATTATTGCTCGAGATATGTTTCCGTACACCGAAACAAATAATAGCTTAAAATATTTATATATAACGGTTTGCAACCGTTAAATATTGGGCATTATATTTCACAGTTGTTTAAAGACAATCATTATGTATAGGGCACTGTATTTGATGATTATAAGACAATGACTGTTAAATATAGCAATCTATATTTAACGGTTGTTTACCATGATATATTATGTATAATACTTAATGGTTAAAATGATAAGCAGTAAAGTATTGATCCAAGGAAGGGTTTTATTTGACAATTATTTAAAAAAACCATTATATATGTATAATATTTGACTGTTATTGGTGAATAACCGTTAAGTATGCGTGAAAAATTTTTTTAAAAAAATCGGATGGCTCACTTTCGATAAACTCTCATCTACATATTACATACAAAAACCAAATACAAAAATAACCAATTACAAAAACCAAATTAAATGAATCATCAAAATGTACATGTACAAATTAAAATGTACATTACAAAAACCAAAACCAAAATCAATTAGAGCAAAAAGAGAAAACAAATACAGAAACCAAAATAAAAATCATTCATAGTTAACTTATGCTCTCATCTATTACCGATAAACCATCATAACCAACACTTTTATGACTTCTTCAATTTGTCTGGGCGAATATTACTCAGAATAACTATCCTCAAAGTACTACACGCAAACACAAAGTATGGTTAGTGAATATATATATATATATATATATATATGAATTTAATTTAATTTAACTTAAACTCACGTACATACATATTTATAAATACCTTGGTACCAATTGAGCCAAGATTGTGGGAGACTATGTCCTTCATGAACTTCATGACATAGTATCCACAATAAGACCTCTCATCTAGTTGCTATAGACACTTTAACAAATAAATGAAATTTATCAATCTAACACAAAAAACCAACTTTGACAACTCTAACAAAATGGTAAGTATTAGTGAATTATCACTACTCTCTTCCATTTGTGAGCAAATACAATGCCTTTGCCTTTTAACAAGGAGCAGGGAGGCCTTCGTCTGTGGCTTAATATCAAACATCTCTAACAAGATATATCACAATAAGAAATTAAAGCACTAAATTCATAGTAAACTTCGAATAAAAGTACCAAACGTACTTATTGAAAACCTCAACCATCTATGGTCAATTTTTTGGATCCCCATGAACCAAATGAAAGCACCAAATCCTTTGCTTAAAGGGATTTAACATGATGAGCATCCAATGACCCATAAGTAAAATAAACATATTGAGAATAAAACTAAGAAACAAATATAATGAGCATCCAATTTAATAAAGTAGTATACTTACCTTTAGCAGCATGGTATAAAGGAAAAACTGTCCTTCTTCTTTGGTGCCCTTTTAATGACCAAATCCGCTAGTTCCTCTGCTTTCCTCTCCACAAAATCAGGCTTATTGCCTTTGTCCAACATTCCTAAATAAAGGTGGGGGTTGAGGAACAAGAATGTGTCTTGTAGGCCATTGTGGGCTACATGCTCCTTGTAAAAGTACCTTATATAAAAAACAGGAAAATCAGTATATATAAAAGTTATGAGTAGCTAAGTATTCATTCACAGTAGAGGACATACCAAATATAAAAGTTACAAGCACCCAAGCTAGCCATATTGCTCGTCACAGTCTCTTTTACTAAGACTTGAGTGATAGTTTCAAACACGCCTTGTTCCCTATAAGCATCTTGCTCAAAGGTAACTTGTATGTCATAGTCGTCTCGCTTAGGGGTCTATCTCAGCAACTACAATATCATTTGCCTCAAGAGCCATTTGAAATTTGTTAGAAACTGGTGCAACTGGCAACTGATGCACGGGCTCATCTATCTTTTTCGGCGCACAAGACCCCAAACCATGGCCAGACTTAGCTCTCAGATTGCTCTTCCTCTTCTTTGGTTAAACAAGTTGAGAAGTTAGAAAAATAGTTAGAAAAAACTTCATTAGCAAACTCAAAAGACAACGGTATACCTTTTTTCTGTTTTTGATGGCATGGCAATACTGTGGGTTGGCTAGGCAACAAAGCTAAGTACAACTCCTTCCACTGTATCTGCATCTGGGATGGGAATCGAAAGGGCACACTTAAGATCGATTATCATCTTCAGCTCTACCTTAACATGATTCTAAGGGAGAAGCGAGTTGTGAATTGTGTTCTCCCCCCATATGTTGTACATGTGGCTCGTAGCAACGGCATGCCACTTGGGGCTATCAGCTACACACTCAACCTCTGCCTTACCCTGAACAAAGAGAAAATACAATTAGTGTAAATAAAAAGTAAATGAAGCATATGCTTTCAGCATGAGTCATACTACCACAGGTAGAGTATGTAAGGGGAATGTGCAGCTATCTTTAGCATTTATGGTGTGAGACATTCCTTATTTCCCCACTGTGTCTCAACTCATTAACTGATCAATAACAACTTATTATGCTTCAACCATCTTCTTCAGCATCTCGATCATCTTTATATACTGTTGAAGCTTCTAATCTGACACCCTTGTTGTCCTCTTTTGCTTCCCAAACTATTCTTTTTTGTCGACTCCATAGCTGACACCCATCAAAAGACCATTGTGATTAGAACCCAAAGCCTTTTATAAGACATCATTGTCCTCAGGAAGCTCGCCTCGCTCCACTTCTTGACTTAATGTCTCTTATAGCAAAATGAAAGGTTAAAGCTCTTTTACATAACACAAATATAATTGAATCAAAATCATCAATACTTACTATTCTTGAGACAACATCATAAACGTGATGATTGTCAATGTTGCCCTCTTTGTTGTGCCTCGCAGCAGCCAACAACACTCCACGGGTGATAGTCACATTCGATCTTGACCCCTGCTTCTCTATCACTGCTGCTCGATGTTCGCATACCTCGTACGGCCTCCATGGTATGGGTATTCATTGTTCTTCACCTTCTCACTGTTTTCCGCCCTTAATGCCTGTGGACAGAAACAACAAAAAATACAAAAACATTCAAAAACTAGAGAGCATACAAAAGAATACACATTAAATTTAATTTACCTTGAAAGCTGGAGAGCATTGTGACCATACAAAATCAGCTTATTCATGCTGTTTGACAACTTCCTTTAGACTCAGGTTTTGACAAAAATTTCTCTGTCACAAACCCTCAAAACGAGAGCATAAACTTGACGGCCTTCCCAAACACATAATCCTTTTTCTCCTCACCAATGTGGAATATAGACTACAAAACACACAAATCATTATTAGTGTTAGACATACTACTTAACAAGTTATTATTGACTAAGTAGCATATTTTCTTATCGATACTTCATCCCAAATATTCTTTTTCATTGTATCAGTTGCCTTCCTCCAGTTGTTCAAAGTGATAGGCACGTTGGTTTTTGTCACCTACCCGAGGTAGCTAACGAAGGTGTCAGAACTCACAACTTGCCCTTTCTTGTTCAATCTGATATTAAGTTTCCTCCCCTCTCTCTTTGATTTCTAGACCTGCTTCATCACAACAAGACCCTTCCTCAATGCTTTTTCCTTTTATTGTATAAGTTCTATGTCAACATTAGCCTGTTGCGCACTAGAGGGGTTGGAGGGGTTAGGACCCTTAGTACTTGAGCCACCATATGATGCCAATATATTAATCTGTAACAAATCTTATATCATCATTCTGACTTCTCTAACCCATAAAATGCAACAAAGATACACAATGCAAAGTTATAATAAATCATAATTTCCTATGCAACAAAGATACAATGCAAATTTCTTTCAAAATGCAACAAAGATACACACAGCCAAATGAGTTGAATGAAGATACAAAGATACAATGCAAAGTTATTTCATAAACACTAAAAACGAAAAAATTGAAGCTAAGACAAGTCATAGCAGGGCTTTTTATTACAAATTTTTACCTTAAACCTCCTGCAATAAAACCAGCACCACATTCCATTCCATTTATGTTCTCCATAGGTATTAAATACTCAACAGAGATATTATTAAGCATAAGCTCTAATATAGAGCAGCTTGTGAACACTTAGAGACAGTAAACTTGAAGCAACTAGACAACATTGCCTAATGAACAAAAAAACCAGCAAAGAAAGAATAAAGCAGCAAAACTATCCGTAATATATTTTGAATCGTAATCAATTTCACTTTGCCTTGCACACCAGAAACTAGAAGAACCAGAAAACAGAGCAACAAAATATATAAAGAGATCATAAACCTCGGCTACTTTAAACCCTAAACCCAGACAGTATAACGGACCATAAGAGACCAGAAACCAATCATCTTTTTCGACATTACAATGAATTAGGACTAGCAACTACTCACCTTTATGAACACATGATTCAAAAATGGAGATTCAAAACTAGGAAGAACGACAAACACCTTCACAGACTGCAACGAACACACAATGGAGGAGAGCCACAAGTCTAGCAACAAAAGATAGCGAAATAGTGGTGGGGATTGTAGGGAAATAGTGGTCAAAACTGTTTCAAGCATGCTAAGAAATAGTGAGAATTTTGAACTCGCGACAAAATCGGGTTAAGAAATGGATTATAAAGATCTATATTTGACGGTTTATTTTGAAAAGCCGTGAAATATATAAGTTTCTTGGTTGTCTGATAAACAACAGTCATATATTTATAGCCTATATTTCACAGTTTTTCATATACAACCGTCATATAAATGTTACCTTTTTTTCCAACAAAAAAAATTATATATCACGGTGGTCATATAAAACTGTCAAATATTTTCTCATATACTTAATGGTGGTTTTAAACAACCGTTATATGTTGCTTTTCCATAATTCCACCACTTTATATTTAACAGTTTCATGAAAACCGTTAAGTATGGAGCGCCAAATATACGCAATTCTCTAGTAGTGTCGATGGCAAGAAAAACGTCAAAGGCTGTATTTATTTTTTTGAAATTGAAAAATTATATGTCACGTTATTCTCAAATGTTTTAGAATATTCATAAATCCTCTAAAATATATATACGGTAAATTAACACGCACCTTTATCATATGATTAATATTTGTTTAAGTAATAAAACGTAGTGTATATAAATAAATAAATAATAATCTTGTAAAAAATACTCCCTCGGTATTTATTTTATGACACTTTCTAGAACGAATAGATTGTCCTTCTTATAAATCAACAAGTGGTTCATTAATTATATTTTTCTATTGACACCCCCTAATTATGTTTTTGCCTGATTGAACTGGGTTGCCTCTATTTTTTTTTAATCGGCAGATTGCCTCTATTTAAATCTTATTAATTGCACATTCTAGGACTTCTTAGATGTAATTCGACATATTAAAAATGGGTAAATTTATTATTTTGTTTCATTTTTAGATTAAAATAATAACTTAACTACCATTTTGCAATTTTGATAAGATGAGGAAAAGTGTTTCATAAGGATATGAGGGACTAATATTTACATTTATAAATAATATAAACAAATTATATTTATATAATACAAACAATAACAATAAGAAAATGAGGGAATAGCGACTGGGCTTCCCTGTCTTTATATTCTCTTTTATTTTTAATATAAGATATTTTTATATAATTTAATTCAAAAAATTAATTAAATTAATTAATATGACATATATTTTTTAAAATATATTAAATATTTTTTTAATATCCTCACTCTTAAAGACCAGCAGATTAGGTGGACAAAAGGACAAAAGAAACGTCCTGTCTGAGGCAGCGATTCATTACCCATCCTACTATTACTTTGTACGTGTACTTTTTTTTTTGCCAATATTACTCTGTACTTGTACAATTCTTTTTTTTTTGCCAACTGAACAAGGAATTTCATTAATACGAATAAAGCTACATCAGTACCAGTACATCACTAGAAAGCATAAATAAACTACAGGCAATAATATATTACAACAAAAGCTGCCTCCTAATCAGGTTCTCTTGGGGAGCGCATGCGTCTCTGTCCAGTAAGATCCTAACATCTCTGGGGGTCGCATAGTCCAATCCAATGGGCAAGACCCTCCTAGTGTAACTTTAGCAACCCAATCGGCCACTAAGTTTGCTTCCCTGGAAATCCAATTACAAGAATGGTTTCCTATTAGATTCCTTGAATATTGAATGCTTTCAAGGATATCAATACATCTCCAATCATTTGGAAAAGAACCGTTACTGATACAATTAATCAACATTTGACAGTCAGACTCAAATTGAACTTCCTCTAGCTGGTTTTCATGAACATATTGTAAAGCATCTAACAATGCCATTCCTTCAGCCATAAATGATGAACTAGCCTTCACAATTCGTGTGGTCCCATCCAATAACCACCCATTTGAATCTCTAACCACACACACAACCGCTACTCTATTTTCCAATTCCGAAAAAGCATAATCGGTGTTAATTTTAATGACGTTACCTGCTGGAGGTTCCCATGCCTGCTGTTGCTTACTGATTGTCTCCCTCAGTATAGCTGGTTGATCCTGCGCACTAGACCATCCCTTCACTTGCCAGTATTCTTCTAACAAATTGCTAGCCTAGGAAAAGGTAAAGACTGGGTCAGCGGTGATATTTTCAAACAAACATGCATTTCAGGTCTTTTAAATTTGCCATAGAAGACCTGCTGTTGCTTACTGATTGTCTCCCTCGGTATAGCTGGTTGATCCTGCGCACTAGACCATCCCTTCACTTGCCAGTATTCTTCTAACAAATTGCTAGCCTGGGAAAAGGTAAAGACTGGGTCAGCAGTGATATTTTCAAACAAACATGCATTTCGGGTCTTCTAAATTTGCCATAAAGTCATAGCACATAATGCTTTTTCCCAATGTGAAAAAAAAATTCCCATTGAGACAGTTTCCAACCCATTGTATTAAGTCAAAGCTGTCAATATTCTCCACTATAAAGGAAAGATTGCTTCCAAACTAGGTTAATTTATCCCACTCACACAAGCAAAATAAGTGTTCCATAGACTCAGATGATTGTTTGCAAATTAAACATATGTCCACAGCCCTGCAATTTCGTTTTGTCATATTTTTCAATATTGGTAAGGCTTTAGACATCAATCTCCACATGAAGTTCTTAACCTTTGGAGGTATCTTTAGGTTCCATATTTCCTTCCAAATTTGCCTATGAGAATTATTTGAGGTGGTTGGAGTATTTTCTGCTCTTCCTAAGACATTACTTTTTGCACTCACATACCCCTCTTTCACAGAATATACGCTTCTTTTTCCTCCTGTCCACACCCATTTATCCTCTCTATTATTTGGTGACACTAAAGTATTTCTAATGGCCTCATTCTCAACTTCTAAAATCCAACCTTCAACTGACACGAAGTTCCACCTCCCTTCTCTTATTAAATCAGTCACTCTTAACTCCTTGAATGATTTATGTGGGCAAGGAGACAACATTCTTTTCCCTGGCAATTCCCCTAGCCAAGGGTCTCCCTATATTCTAGCCTGAGTTCTACTACCTAGGCTCAATTAAACTTGATTCTCCAATACTTTCCTCCCCTCTAATATACAAGACGATAGCCATGAGGGATTTCTTCCTTTTTTAGCTTCTAAAAAAGAGGTTTTTGGGAAATACCTAGCTTTGATAATTTTTGCCTATATCTGATTTGGGAATTGAAGGATTCTCCAACCTAGTTTGGCCAATAAAGCAATGTTGAAAGCCTCAAAATCCTTAAAATCCAACCCCCTTTCATTTTTACTCCTCTTCATCTTGTCCATTGAGAGCTAATTTTCCTCTTCCCTTCCTTACTATTCGACCAGAATCTAGACACTATCTCATCTAACCTTTTTAGCACATTCTTTGGACAAAGGAAGCAGGACATCGAATATACTGGGATTGAGTTAGCTACTGATTTGATCAGAACCTCTCTTCCGGCCTCTAATAACATATTTCTCCTCTATCCTTGAACCCTTCTCTCCATTCTGTCTAATACGAAATTTAAAGCTTGTGATTTGGATCTGCCCCAGATGATAGGTAACCCTAGATAGTTTTCCAGTATATCTACTGCATGAACCTGGAAGATATGTCCAATTTCCTCCTTCAATACATCTGGAGTATTCTTAGAGAAAAACAAACAGGATTTCCCCATATTGATTGCTTGGCCAAAAGCCTTACAATACTCATCAATAATATCTTTCAAGTTCCTGCATTAGTCATTCTTAGCCTATAAAAAGAATACTGAGTCATCTGCAAAAAAGCTGTGAGTAACCTCTGGGCACCCCCTTGCAACTGAGATCCCTTTAATCAGCCCACTTATCCTACCCCTTTCAATTTGTCTCGAAAGAACATTGTTTACCAAGATGAACAGAAAAGGTGATAGAGGGTCTCCCTGTCTCAAGCCTCTCTGGGGCATCACATTTGCTACTCTCTTTCCAGACATCGTTACAAAGAAAGTCACAGAATTAAGACACCAAAATATTCTATCTACCCAACCCCTATCAAAGCCTATTTTCAAAAGTGTTGCACACAGAAAGTCTCATTCCACCCTATCATAGGCCTTGTTCATATCTAATTTTAATGCCATCTCACATCGGCCTTGTCTCTTGTTCTTCATATGATGAAAGGTTTTATTCACTACTACTATGTTATCTTGAATTAATCTCTCTAGCATAAAGGCTCTTTGACTTTCATTAATTACATTGTCAAGCAATGGTTTCAATCTATTTGCCATCACTTTCGAAAAAATTTTATATGAGAAATTACATAAACTTATGGGCCTATAATCATTGACCAATTCAGGACAGTCATTTTTAGGAATTAATACAAGATTAGTCATATTGATAGAATTTAATGGGAAACCATTTTGAAAATAGCTTTTCACTAAATCACATACCTGTTGTCTAACAATGTCCCAAGCTTTTTGATAGAAAAGCCCTGTGAACTCATCCGAACCAGGCGCCTTTTGTCCTCCCAGCTGCCATGTGGCCCTCTTTACTTCCTCATCAGTTACTTATGCCATTAGCACATTATTGTCTTCATCAGATATCATTGGATCCACACAATCTAGAATTGAAGAGAAGTCCCTTGGGCCTGTCGTTTGGAATAGTGATGTATAGAATTGAGAGAATTGATCAACCACCTCCTTTTCGGTCTCCACCTATTCATTGTTGATTCCCCTCACTCTTGTAATCTTGTTCTAGCTTCTTCTGCGAATGGTTGTCATATGAAAATACTTTGAGTTTCTATCTCCGCAATTCAGCCATTCAATTATAGATTTCTAGGCTTAATAAATATCTTCTTGTTCCCAAAGTTATGCAATTTTCTTCTTTATATTGCCACTTCTCTCATTTTTCCATCATTCCATTCAGAATCCAGACATACTTGTACCTTTTTCACTAGATATTAATCTATTTTTGCCCATTTTTTAATTCCTTCTTACTCCATACACTAAGGTTTTCCTTTAATCTATCCAAGCTCCTCACAAATTTTGTCAAGTCCATCCTCCCTTCATCCATCTTCCAATTCGCCTTGACTAAGTCTAATAAATTAAGGTGGTTTATCCATCTTGCATCAAACCTGAACAAAGACGGGGTTCTTGTCTCTATATGATCATATTCTATGAAAAGAGGACAATGATCAAATCCTATATTTTCTAGGACTTGACCTTGCCCTATTTGGAATTGGGTTCTCTATCTAAGATTAATTACTGCCCTGTCTAACCTTTCTCTGATAAATTCCTCCCCCTCCCTATTATTCATCCATGTAAATTTGCATGCTGAAAATTCCAGTTCCATCAGCTCACAATTAACCATAAATTTTCTGAACTGATCCAGGTCTCTTTGTGAACAGTCCCTGCCACCTTCTTTCTCTAAGGAGTAAAGCAAGTCATTGAAATCTCCTAACACAATCCATGGTATATCTAGTCCTGGGTTGAGTTTCTCTAAATCTGCCCACCATCTTCCCTTTTGCGCAGGATCTATTGGCCCATAAACCAAAGTTATGTTTCCCCATCTGTTTCCATTCATTTCTACCTCCTCTAGATGTATAACATACCTACTAAGAAAGCCAATCTTCAGTTGTACCCCTTCCTTCCACCAAATTGCAAGGCCCCTTGATCTTCCTACAAGCTCGAAATACTCCCTACAATCATACTTGAGCTTACGCCTTATCTTTTCCATCTTGATTCTTCTCATTTTTGTTTCCACTAAAAATACAATTTGTGGCTTCAACCTCCCACGCTGGAACTTTAGGTTGCGAAATTTTAGGGTAGTTCCGAGACCCTAACAATTCCATCCTATACAATTCATTGCTCTATGGTGGCTATGACAGGCCAGCCACCACAGCCCTCAGGATCCTTAGCACTTTCGTTAACTTCCCCCTCCTCTATAACTGCCTCTCCTTTAAATTCCTCATTTCTTAGCACTAATTGGAGATTAGGTTAAGATTCAGAAAACAAAGCCTTTCTTATCCTCTTACGACCTACCACTATCTTTTTAGGACCCCTACCCAGATTAAATGTTAGATAACCTTCATACCTGTAGTCGAAGGGATTGGAGCCGTCTTCCTCTTGCCAGCGTCTCAATTCAGTCTTTGCCCTCTCTCTGTCTCTAGCGCTTTTAGGGGATTCTTGTTCATGGTCTTTATGCCTTTTGTGCAGTGGTGATTCATCGAACTCATCGGCTTTTCTTTTAAGTGAGAAATCCCTCAGACCTTGAGCTAAATCTCTAATTACACCACTCTGATATGGTACCACTACTCCTGCGTCTTTACTGCCCTCATCCTCTTCATCCACTAATTCCATCTAGTATTTGTTTTTTTTGTTTTGGCTTCTCAGCAATTTCTCCCTTCTGGCCCGAAGAACACTCAAAGACCCATCAGCTTTTTTAATTAGTTGATCCAATTTATTTTCACTAGCCTCCCTCTTACCAAATTGGGCTTCCTAGCCCGAGCCCATATTGTGTCTTAAGCTCACATGCTTGGATACATTTTAACATTAAATTCTCCCTCCTGGATCTCCTTACGTGGGGCCTCCACCGTCATATGTATGACTAAGGACAAGTCCCTCACCATACTTCCCTCACCTATTTTCTGACAACTGAAGCTTCTTCTTCTCACCAAGTCATGCATCTGACTCGTTTCTTTAGGTGGGCATTTATTGCACTTCCCTTCCCCATACGTCTACCTTTCCTCCGGCTTCCCAATTTGATTTCAACCACCGGCATATTTTCCTGTTCCCTGAATGCTTGAGCACATAGGCTTGCATCATATCCTCTTACTACTCCCTGAACTACAAACTCCACTAATTCTTCTTCACATGCTCTACTTTCATGGCCCAACTTCCCGCAATTAAATCAATACCTCGCTAGTTTTTCATACTTTACTTGTATCCATACATCTTCCAGTCCGTCCGGCTGAGGAGCATGGAATCCCGGAATCAATGGCTTTTCGATGTCTATTTTAACTCTAGCTCGTCTAATGTTCCGGTTAGCGAATCTTGCTTCCTCTAGGTTCTCAATGTCCACTACTCTCCCCACTTGGTCAGCCATCAACTTTATATTTTCTGTCATTCTTCCCTCCAATGGGAGATTATGGAATTGCACCCAGAATTCACAAGCATTGATTGCAACTTCATTATCACTTAAAAAAGGTTTTCTTTTTTGTAAGCTCATTATATTATTTCTTACCACCCAGGGGCTTTCTTTCAGCACTTTGTTTGCTTCCTTCTGATCTTTGAATGTAAATTTAAACAGATTAAAGCTAATCATCTTCACATCAATTTCTCCTGTTATCCTCCGAGCTGCTCTTGTCATATCTCTTACACTTCCAAATCCCATTCTTGTCGTCGATATTACTTTCCCCATAAGTTCACATTCCGCTTCTTTCCTTTCTGTTGCCCCCTTCCAGTGCAACTGAACGTCTCGGCAACCTCTATACATTTCCCTATTCTGATCCCATCTGTCCTTCAGTTAAGTCTTCGCCTTCAACCTCCTAGCACCTAGGCCGATCACACCACTTTAGTGAAAAGCAAAAGTGATGAAACCTTAGCAGACACTCTCACTCCACGAGAAAGTTTTTAATTTCCCACTTATTTTCTGTACTTGTACAATTCATAGTGTTGGTTAACAATAAATTATGAATTTTATATTTTGGACATAAAAATATCCATATGTATTTATGCATGATTGCATCAAAAATTTAAGGAATTTAGTATTTTTCATATACAATTGTTGATGCACTATTAAAAACATTTAGATGAACTTTCCATGAATATGATGGATTATCCTACATGTTGCTCGCAAAGTTCAATTTTAAAAGTAGAGGGGGGAAACTGTAATCATACGACCATCATTAAAATTTGATCTAAATTAATAGAAATTGAATTTGATTGAATTTATTAAAAACATTATCAAGTCAAAATTCTCTTTTTTGAATTATACCAATAATCAAATTTAGATTTTTAGGCCATTTTTCTCTTTCAAGAAAAGTTATCATTCCTTTTTTCTCCTTACAAATTAATTCACTTGGTTTGATTTAAGATTTGCTAAAAAAGAACTAAACCAAACATTTAAACACTTTGACTATATTATGTATAATTAAAAAAAAATATAGTATGTTTAATAAAAATATGTATGATTTACTTTAAACTGTTTATGTAACATGCAACCACAGAATCACATTTACAATTACTATTAAAATATTAATGTTAATATCTTTAAGTCATTTTTCACTAAAAATATATTTATCTTTATGTCATACTAATTTTTTTATAAATTATAAATGAAGAGATTTATTTAAATTATGTTAACAGTGAACAATGAACAAATCAGCTCTTCGTGACTCCATCTTTGGTATCCATTTATAACCAAGAAAAACTGGTGGCCAAATTAACAATTAATCAATAACTTTAAGCCATTTTCAACTGAAAATTTAATACCTCCCAATTCATGAGTGTAACTAATTAAATAGGGTCACAGGCTTAATTATGAACTATCGTCATAAGTTTAAGATTTCATGCATGCATGGCAACACAATTCATTCCAGTAGACAAATGACTAAACACCTCAATATTTCATCATAAAAATTGTTAAAATAAAATAATATGTATATATATGTAGTTGTGATAATATAAAATAAGTCAGTTGTAGTAATGGAAGAAATGAATTATCAATCTACTATACTACCGCAGGGCCAGAAAATATAGAGCTTCACAAATCATCCAAAACGCCAGATATCCTATAAAGCCAAACTTCTTGAAGAGGAGGAAAAGAAACTTGACAGAAGCTTTAATGAGCAGATGCATGAATGGCTCAACAAGGAGAAGGAGTTGGCCCCTGTTTTAACGGAAGAACAGAAGCAGTCACTGGGCTCAATTCCTTCTCTGACTATACCAAATGAAAAACTGAAGGAACTATGTAGGCCATGGAAAGATGCACTCATACTGACACAGTTCTGGGGAAGAATTCCAATCTCCATATGATGAAAGATAAAATCAAAGGACTTCTAAGATCGGATAACTTTGAATTGATTGACCTCCCTAATAACTATTTTGTCTTTAGGACAGTAGAGCAGTCCTTGTGTTCCAGACTCCTCTTTGATAGCCCATGGGTGATTTAGGGGCATTATCTGGTAGTACAAAGATGGAGTTCTAATTTTAACCCTTATTGCAATAGGGTCAGGAAGGTGGCAGTCTAGATAAGAGTTCCCATGTGTAATATCCTGAATTTTGGGATTGGAGGGTTGGGAATAAGCCTAAATTAAGTGGACTATTAAGCCCCAATTTATCAGGAGCCCAAATTTATCCCCTAATGATTCCTATATATTTAGGGTATTAAGAAAGTAAAATGGTGAGCTTTGGAGAATATAATTATGCTTTTGGTGAAATCGTCTATAAGGTAGTGAGCTTGTCATGTGATTTTGAATGATCAAATGATGAGCAAAAATTATGAAATTTTACAGGATGAAAGTAGACATCCTAAGATTTAATTTGATAGGTCATATGACTCAATTAAAGCTATATACAAAATGATATGAATTTTTGAAGTCAGCACAGAAAACTGTAAAATTTCTGGAACAACATATAAAGATTAAAATTCTGGGAATTTTTTGATTCCATTCAGCAAAATTCTATATTTTTCCTTGAAACTAGACTCAATAAGGGTTCTATAGGCTTTGGAATCACTCCATTTTTATTTTTATAGAATTAGTTATGATTTTTCAAAGTTTGGGCAGAAAATCTGCCAGAATTTCTGAAATCCGAAAATAAAGGAAATAAATAAAATAACATTAGATATATTATAAAAGATATCATCTTCTTTCTCCAAGCTCATTCCAACGTGAAATATACCTGAAATAGAGAAAGAAAGAGCATATTTTTCTAGAGAGAGAAAGTGAGGAGATATTGTACGGTAAGTTGATTTCTTCGGTAAATCCTTACCTAAAGCGTATAACTCCGCTCTTAAGCTACTCTTTCATTTATTTTAAGGTTTTGGAAGCTCAATTCATCCCTTGGGAAGGTTAGGGTTTCAGCCAAGAAGAGGAAAAGCTAGTGGGAGCTTAAGGTAACTTCCAAACCTTTGTATATTGACTATTCTAGCTGCTGTAGACAATTTAATCGGTGAAATTTAGCCGGATTGTCTTTGGTTCTAAAAATGGAAAATGGGTTAGTGGGGCTGTTATGCTGCCAAAATTGGTACTAAATGGTAGTTGTAACCTAATGGAATAGTCAATAAAGTGGTTAGAAGTAGAAAGGAAAGCGTTTACGGAGCCGAAATCGCAAAACCCTGATTTTCCCCTTAAAACCCATATATTTTGGCCATCAATGTAAATGGGTCTTAGAGTTGGATTTTCAATGATTTGATGGTTCCATTGGATTCAGGAGGAAAAATTAGGTGGGGTTACAGTTGGGCACTTTTTCTGAAAATACCGAAAAGCATAATTACTAAAATGCCCCTAAAACACTGAAATAAGGGCTGCCAAGGGCAATTTCATCTTTTGGCAGTGAATTTGGTAATTCTGAGTTTGGAAATGGATTCCTTAAGTGAAAATATGTCAGGATAGCCCAAGTTAGAATTTTGAGAAAAGTACAGCCAGACCGGGTACGATGGGGCCCGGTCCCCGAGGGTATTTTAGTAATTTTTCAAGATAGACTCATATAACCCCCAGAAAATTAAGGAATTGTCTAAATAGTACATTTGACATTGTAGGATCGAATATGGAGCCCCGAGCTGTTGGCACGCAAATCGAGGAGAACAATTAGAGGTATGAGACTTACCTTACTTGCATGTATTGGATATCTTTGCTTGTGTAGTGATGTATATGATTGCTTTACTTGGTTGTGTAGAGCATATTTGAATAAATGAAGCTCTGTTTCTGTTTATACTGTGGCCATAGTCTTGTTGCATGAAACATTGAGCATGCAGAAATGTCATTATGGGGTATACATCTAGATAAAGCTAACATGTCATACACATAGCATCTATCATGCATGCATTATGGTATCTGTTTCCTACTGATATTCTCTCGAATCTCACCCTCCCTTACCAACAATGTAGACAGGAAGAGATAGAAGATACGCTAGAACAAAGAAAAGAACTGTACGAGGGGATTGCGGTGGTGGAACGAAAACGGGAAAATGTCTCTATTTCACTCGGACGGGTTTAGGCACCCTGGTAGCCCTGTTCGGCTACATTGATGGTAATTATTATGTACGAACCCCTGTCATGGGGAATTTATATAATCATGCACTTTTTATCAGTATATTTATGTTATTCCTATGTTACCTACCGAACCGCATATCGTTTTCCGCAAATACTCTGAAAAAGGTTGAAATTGAGATAAGGGTGTGACACCACGCTTCCTTTACATATTTACTCAGAAGATTGCATGTTTGAAATTGGTAACCTGATAGGTCAAACATTAAAGGTGGATATGAACACTTTTGCAAATCAGGGAAATAATAAATATGTTGTGGAAAGGGGAAAATTTGCAAGAGTGAGTGTAGAGGTGGATCTCAATAAGAAATTACAGTCCAGATTCAAGCTCAGAAATTATATATGCCCAGTAGAATATGAGGGTCTAAGTGCCATTTGTTTCAAATGTGGCCTATACGGCTACACGCTGGAGACTTGTTCAATGAAAATGTAAAGTATGAGCTCAACGGCGGAACAAAGTACTCCAGTGAAATCTTCGGCGGCCATGGATGAAAGCAAAGGAAAATAAAAATTACCTCTAATATCCGTGCTAGTTGTCACTGTGGAGGAAGAGTACGGCTCTTAGATGCAAGTGAAACCTAGAGTCAAGTCGCGCCCAAATCTCACTGAAACGGATAGAAGATTACAGTCGAGAACGTTACCTTCTGTCCATTTGATCGGTAAGGAAACTAAAAGAGGGTATGGCTCAAGGTTCAACTCGCTGCAACAGTTTTGGTCAGAGGTCTTTTCCAAGGAAAACCTGCCCTTAATCAAGAAGAAAGGACAGGAAGCTCAATGGAGGAAAAAAGAAGTAGGGAATCAAGCCATAAATGGTGGGACAAAAGAGCAAGCAAGGCTAGGAAATCCAGCATCGGATTTCGGGAAAGGAGAGACGAGCGGCATGAAATTTATGCCAGATGAGAGAAAATTGAGATTGATAAAGATGGTGGAAGGAACAGGAGGACGACATGAGTTGGATTTGGTGGATAACAATATAGGCAATAGGCTTGGACCACAAGCTGAGCAGGAGGAGTTCGATCATGTGGACTCGGTGGGCAAAGGGTGTAGGCCAGTTAAAAACACAAAGCTAAGCCCAATCTTAAACATAACCAAAACCAAAAAAATAGTAGTTCTTTTGGGCCGAAAAAACCTTTATCCCATTTAAAACACAAGGTTGGGAATGGAAGGGCCCATAAGTTGGTTTTTGGATCTACCACCCATAATGGGTCAATTAAGGTGGACCAAAAATTGGAAGGGTTGCATAACTTGAGAAGCCGGATTACTTTGGATCCTGATGCAGTTAGTGAACCGAACATTTTGCATGTACCACCAGGAGAGAATGTATAAGTCAATGGGGAGGGTCTGAATGAGCTTATTCAGTGCCATCCACATGAGTTGGGAACGCAGGAGATATCTATGGTTACAGAGACCCAAATGAAGGGCATTGTCGAGGAAACAGACATGGTTAGCAACCAACGTACGACGATTAATATAGAGGTAAAAGGGAACCATGGAGGTACAGAAGGCGTTCGAGCCATGGATGCAGAGTAGGTCACGGATATATCTATTGAGGGACGGTAAAGTTGTGGCTTGCAGGTTCGGTTTTTCTCCCTTTTGTTTATTTATTTATGATTAACACAAACATTGTAGCCTAGAACTGCAGGGGAGTGAGCTCCAAACATTTCCCCAGGAAGGTCCGAGACATGATTCATGATAAAGACGTTAGAACTCTGATCCTTACTGAAACCCGGGTTAGTGGAAGCAGGGCAGACAGAATAATCAAATAGCTGGGCTTTAATACATGGCTCCGGCTAGAGGTGACTGGTTATGCAGGAGGAATATGGATTTTGTGGAATAATGAGGAACTAATATTGGAGTATATATCTTCCTCCACTCAAGCCATTCATGTTAAGGTGGTGGCGGCTAATGGAGCTAGCGAATTTGCTTTTTCATGCATTTATGCTGAACCCACTTGTATTCTTCATCAATCTCTGTGGGATGAAATTACTTAAATGAGTTCTAGGATTAATCTTCCTTGGCTGGTGGTAGGTGATTTCAATGCATGCCGATATAGTAAAGACAAAAGCAGTGGGTCGACTCCAAATTTTAGTTCAATGAGGCAATTTCAGGAATGTATCTCAAGGTCTCAACTTATTGAAACTGAAACTGTTGGCGAACGATTCACTTGGGAACGGGGATTACTAAAGAAGAGATTGATTGGGCATTTATGAATGATAAGTGGAGTCACCTATATCCCCTAACAAAGACTTATCATCTGAGTAGATTTGGTTCTGACCACCAGCCAATCCTTGTCAAACCTTTTCCTTCACAGGCTCCTAATCGGACGAAAGCTCCCTTTCGGTGCCAGGATGCTTGGTTTCTTGAAGAGGGATTTGGCGACCTAGTCAAACAAGCCTGGAGTAGAGGAGTATGGAATGAAAAAATTAGCAAGTTTTCAAGAAATGTTTGTGATTGGAATGTAAGCAAGGTGGGGAACCTGAATGGTAAGAAGAAGAGAATCATTCAACGGATTAAGGGCATCAAGAGAGTAAGAGCAAGATGTGATAATCAGTACTTAGTTCAAACTAAGAATGAACTCTAGAAGGAGTATAACAAAGTGCTCGCTCAGGAAGAACTAATGTGGTACTAGAAATCCAGGTGCAGTTGGTTGAAGTGGGGAGATAAGAATACAAAGTTTTTTCATGCCGCTGCAGTGATAAGGAGAAGGCGCAACAGAATTAATGGTCTCAAGAAGGATAGTAGAGAGTGGACTTTTGATCAGGCTTCCTTAAGGAATATGGCTTTAGATTACTATAAAGGCCTATTTTGAAGTGAGCTGTCTAGCTTCCACTCAATGGATACCCAGTTTAGTTTTCCCACTCTTACTTCGATGAAGCTTGATAAGGTCAATTCAGTTTTTACGAAGGAAGAAATCAAAGAGGCAACTTTTGATCTTGGGCCTTTTAAGGCTCTAGGGCTGGATGGATTACAAGCAGTTTTTTACCAAGAATATTGGGCAACTCTTGAAGACCATATTATTGATTTGGTGTTTGGTGTCTTTCATAAACCTGAGTGGATTAGAGAAATAAACAACACAAATATTGTCTTAATTCCAAAGTCGGATAACCCAGAAACAATCAGGATTTCAGGCCGATCTCTCTCTACAATGTCAGTTATAAAATCATAACAAAAATTCTAAGTCGTTGTATTCGTGATATCATGGCAAAAGTGGTTGGAGATCATCAATGTAGCTTCATTGCCGGTCGTTAAAGTTGTGATAATGTAATTGTGGCTTAGGAAGTGATTCATTCCATGAAGACCAAAACTGGGAAGAAGGGGTTCATGGCAATCAAGGTGGACCTTGAGAAGGCTTATGATTATCTTGAATGGCCTTTTATTTATGATACACTTAGAGCTTTGGGTGTTGGAGATAAGATCTGTGAGATTATTATGGCATGTATTACTAGTCTGGTGTTCCAAGTTTTATGGAATGGGGAAGCCACTGCCAATTTTAATTCATCCCGTGGAATTAGACAAGGAGATCTTTTGTCTCCTTACATATTAACATTGTGCATGGAGCGCCTCAATCATATAATCCAAGATGCTATTATAGAAGGTGAGTGGGTATCGGTAAAGCTTAGTAGGAATGGCTTGAAAATCTCTCATTTATTCTTTGCGGATGATCTCTTCTTTTTTAGGGAGGCCTCTGACAGTCAAGTAAAGGTTATGCTGCACTGTCTACAGATGTTCTGTGATATTTCAGGGCAAAAGATGAACAAGAACAAGACAAGAATATGCTTCTCAAGGAAGGTTCACTTCTCTAGGGCTTATGATATGAGTCGGAAGATGGGTGTCCGCCTGACTAGAGATTTGGGGAAATATCTTGGCATTCTGCTAATTCATAATAGAGTTTCCAAAATCACATTCATGCCTCTCTTAGACAGAACATTCCAAAAGATTTTAGGGTGGAAAAAAGGGTGTTTAAGCTTGGCGGGGAGGGTTACACTTATAAAGGCAGTTCTAGCTGCTTTGCCCTCTTACCAGATGCAAACCTTGTTAACTCCTAAAGGGATTATGAAGGAACTAGAACGAAGGGGCAGAAAATTCCTATGGGCTGATCTGGAGGACCAGAAAAAACTCCATCTCATCTCCTAGGATCAGATTATAAGAGATAAGAGTGAAGGTGGATTGGGAATTCGAGATATGTGTAAGCAAAATGAAGCCTTCATTATGAAATTATGCTAGCAAATGATAAATCATACGGAGAAGCTGTGGGTCCGAGTTCTAAGAAAGAAATACAGGTGGGATCACATAAATGAACTCGTGGCTTGTAGGAACATATCTTCAACTTGGAGAGGCATTTGCTCGGTTTGGGATAAATTTCACAAAGGGGTGGAGTAAGGATCGACAATGGTGCTTCAGCTTCATTCTAGTATGATAATTGGTCGGAGGTGAATCAACCCTTGATTGAACCAATTCCAGGATAAGAGGCTTTCGTGGACAGGAACAAAAGAGTGTGCAATTATGTTACTTCCCAGGGGTAATGGGATATAGTCAAGAAGAGCACATGGTTTGATCCTCATACCGTTGAAAGAGTTATACGTGCGCATCCCTCGTGTGCTGAGAGGGGAATAGATAAGTATCTTTGGAAGCATTCCTCTAATGGCTGTTTTTCTGTTAGTTCTGCTTATCGTTTCCTTAATCCAGGTCTCTCCAGTACAAATACACCGTTTTGGAAACTGCTATGGAGGTGGCAAATTCCTGAAAAGATCAAATTCTTTATGTGGCTTGTGGCTCATGGAAGGGTACATACAGCGTAGCACAGAGAAAGGAGGGGATTATCTACTTCTGCAACTTGTCCTTTTCAATATGATCAGGATGAAGATATGATGCATCTCTTGAGAGATTGTACTAACGCCCATGAAAGGTAGATATCGATAATTAAACCTGCTATGTGGAATAATTTTATAAATGTACAAGGAATGGAGTGGATCAAATGGAACCTCAAGCATGAAGCTGGCAAGGACTTCACTAAAAAAACAAGATGGGCAAACCTATTCGCGTACGTTTGTTAGGATATCTGGGTGGACAGGTGCAAGAAGCTGTTTGGAGAAAAAGAAGGGGTTGATCATCAGAGTGCCCACTCTAGCATATTTCGAGCAAGTTGGGATATGGATTTAAGCGCTCATTGCTCCTTTTACACTCAGCTTGCTAGTGGAAGCGGAGATCAAATTATCAGGAGACCGGGCTTTTATACTTTATAAGCTGATGGATCGATTCTTGACTCGGGTCAAAGTGGAAGTGTGGGTATCATTAAAGGTGAAGATGGAGAATGGATATGTGGATACATGTGCAAGCTGATGCATGTTCTACCGGTGATAGCTGAAATCTTCGCAATCATCCAGGGTCTGCAACTTTGCTAGCATAGGAATGTAGCAAATATTCTTATTTTCACTGATTGTATTGAGGCTATTAATTTAATCATTATGGGCTGTGATGAGACGCACCCATTTAGGGAGGTCATTGAAGAGGCCAAACTATGGGTGTCTAGAGATTGGTGTCTCCTTATTAACCATATCTCTAGAGAACAGAACATTCAGGCGGATCAACTTGCAAAGTTAGCCCATAGTAGTACTGAGATTTTTGTTTTCTTTGATCACCCACTACCTGTTCTTTCTACAGGCAGTGGTTGATGAGGGATCCGTCATTTTTAGCCTCTATTTGGAGGAGCTTTTGTAATTAATCTTCCGATGGATTAATGAGTTCCAGTATTTTACTAAAAAAAAAAGTCAGTTGTGAAAATGTGATTTTAAGTAAATATAAAATAATTTTTTTAAGAAAATTGAATCAAACATCAAACCCAAGAACGTCAGCGTTCCATGATTCTCCTGATCCAACCGGTTTGACCAGCAGTTATATCGTGGCACAATAACTAAATTTAATAAAAATTTATTATTAAAAAATAAAATTATACTCCCTCCCGGCCTTAAATATAAGACAAAATGGACTTTTTTTTGGAGAGATTAAGGAAGATAAATACATTATTTAATCATATTATATGTTGTGTATTTTTAGATTATATATCAATTTATTAGTCAAACTAATTAGTTTGGAGAGAAAAAAAATATAAATACTCTAAAGTAATTTAATTAACTTCTTTAATCTCTCTAAAAAAAATTAACTTTATCTTATTTAGAATAAGAGGGAGGAGTAAGTTTAACTGTCAATATCATAACACCACAATATACGAAGTTTTTAATGAAAATATATTGGATTTTTGGACAGAGTCCGGTTTTTTTTAATTATTTCATCATATGTTTTTTATAAGTCTAAAAAGTTGTTGGGGCTTTTAAAAACTACTTTGGTTCCCAGTTTAATTCTGAGTACCCATTCAATGCAACCTCGATTCCGGTCCAACTTAACTCGATCATAAAAATAAGTTTATTGTTCAAACTGAGATGATGAGTTTGGGCCACGATCTGCCAGGTTAGATTGCTAATAACTAATGATGATCCGAATCTTTATTATTGAATTAAAAATCTAGTTCTAATCAAATTTAACTTTACAGGATTTTATGAATGACCTATGTGCGGGTTTGTTTTAATTTTTTAAAAGTGTTTTTATTATTTATGATAAAAATAAAAAAGAAAAATTTTATTTCAAACCGCAGAAAATAACTTATGAAATCATAGGTCGAACCTTTGCTAAACATTATAGGAGAAGGGGCATCTACTCCCTCTCTTTGAGAGAGGGGTCACATGGGTGAGTGTGAATTTGTGTTATACTAAATGTTTGTTTGGAATAGCGATTGGAGTTTTTAAAAGTAATTTTTTAATCATGATTTATGGTATACAAGGTAAGTATGTGAGATGAGTGCTGTCTCGACTTATGTGTATAAACACTTTTGGGATCCCCAATCATAATCCCAAACATGCTTTAGTGTTTGTTTGGATTAGCAGTGACAAAAGTGGCTTTTGTGCAATTCGAATTTTGTAAAAATAAGATAGGATAAAAGTCAGATTGTGAATGTGATTTATGTTTAAATTAACGGTGACAGAAGTGGCTTTTTTTCTAACCTTAAACCTGTTTGGATTATTATTTAAGAAGCCAATTTAGATGAAAAATGACTGAACAGGGTATCAATCTTATTGAATACTACATATAATTAAAATATTGTGAAAAAAGAATACCACAATATTAAAATATTGAATACTACAATATATTATTTGTATATATTGTGATAATTGAAGTGAAAAATTATAATTAAAATTTGATAAAATAAAAAAATTTCAATTATTATTGGAAAAAAAGGAAAATACACTAAAATACTTAATTAAAAATGGATAAAATTGTATTTAAATTAGAATGCATACATGAAGTGGATCATTATTGGATCACCTATCCCTAACAGGTTGGTCTCTGATTCTATCACAAACATAATTCATATTACCACATCGACGATAAAAGTTTGAGTGGAATAATACAATTCTATATCCAAATGTATATAAGTGTGTGTGTGTATTTGCATGGCTTATGTATTTATATATTTGAGGATAAAAAATGTTCAGTGAGTAAACTTGTTTACAGTATTTATTATATTACACATTTATAGATGAGTATTTGTAAGAATGTCATTAATTTGATGATTAAAAAAAAGATATCATTTCTTATATGGCAAAATGTAAATTCTCCTCTGCTTCCTTTGTATATATAAATTCTCCTATACTTCCTTCTGCCTCTCTCCTCATCCATCGTCATCATCTATCATGGAATTGGAATTCCACTCGTTCCCTCCCTCCCTCAATCCTCCGATTCCTCTATTCAACATTTCGGGTATGCTTCCTCTCTCTTCCTTTTATCCTCTAACGTCTTCTTCTTCCGCATCTTTCTCTTTGTAACTCATTTTCCTTCTTTGTTTCGTCTTTGTTAGCTGCAAACATTACAGAAGGAGGTGTAAGATTAGAGCACCCTATTGCAATGAAATTTTTTATTGTTGCCATTGCCATAATGAAGTTAAGATATCCTTTCTATGTTATTTCCTCTCTTGGATTCTTCTCATTTCTTTTACCAGCAATTTTTTGACGAGCTCCAAACCGTGGTGAGAGAAGCAAAAAGCGGCTACTTTGGGCTTCTTGAATAAGCCACGGTTGGACAAAAAGTAAAATGGGTCCAGACGTTTTCCCAAACACCAAAAATTTGTCTGTTGTGCTTTTGGGAAAGTGGCTGTACATTTAGACCCTTGTGTCACTTTTCCAGATAAGCTTTTAACTTGTGAGTGCTTTCATTTGACCCTTGTTTAAACAAAAAAAAGAAATTCCGTGATTTTCAAAATATTTATTTATTTTGAGTTGAAGTAATTTATAAAGAGCATGCTAAACATTCCCCCTAATCAAATTATTATCATATTAGTGGGAGTAATGTTTCCATATTCTGATTGACCATTCTTATTTATGGGAACATATATAGTAATATTCATAGTAATAATTGCTTTTCATATATATAAAGCGGCCATTATAATAATTTGCCAATAATGCAAGCTTACGTAACCAAATTATTGATTATGGTCAAATAAAGTGACAAAAATATGTGTCTTTGAGACGCTCTGTCATTGCTCGTTCGGACACATGTCTTTGATTCCTCATCACCATGCTTGCTTGTGCTTTGCTCCTTATTTGGGTTAACTTTGCTTTCCATTTTATATTATATGATTTTTTTATTAATTAATTATACCAAATTCAAATGCATCCTTTAGCCATCCCCCTTTTCGTTCTATTTAATTACACCATTGCCTCATCCTTCATGCAAAATGCTAATACAAATTCTAATCATAAAATATATTCATTTAATCTCTAAAATAATTAAATATAAAATTTGATAAATAAAATGAAACTTATATATAATATAATATAATTTTTTATTGAACATCAAAAAATAATATAATTTTTTAAAATATATTTAAAAATATTATTCTAATTATAAATTCAATAATTTATATTTGGCATTTTTTCCTAAAACAAGTAACTGCGAAATCATTAATTTCACATGACAAACCGCAGGAGGGATAAAAAGGTAATCTCAATAGCTAGATGGGCATTTCCTGTTTTTCTGCGTCCGAAAAATCGATTCACATGGGTACTGACACAGGCCACACACACAACACTCCATAGTGTCATTTCCGTAGTTACGAGCCAATACGAGGGTAATAGTGGAATTTAATGGCCGAACAATCACAGCTATAATAGTCTTCGGTGGTCCCGCCTCCATCCATTTCCCCCTGCACACTGCTATAATCTCCCCACTCTCTTTCTCTGTCCTTGGCGTCTTCTATTGAACACACTCTCTCTCCTCTCTCTCACTAAACTCGGAGACACTGAAGGCGAGAGGCTGCTTAGATCTGTGAAACACAGAACCCTAAGCTAGAAGGACGATCTGCGTAAAGCATTTTAACAGGTTTTTTTGCTTCTTCCATCGAAATGCAGCTCTTCCTCTCTCTGCCTTTGATTTGCTCGGTTCTCATTGTCTTGATTTCCCATGCTCAAGATCTAGTTGTTTCATAAGAGTTCTAATTGCTTCCTCTGTGAGTCCACACTATGAACTTAATTCCTGATTATGCATTATCGAGATTGTTCGAGATTTCGGTCGTCATTAGCTGTGAAGTTCACAGTTACGTGACAGTGAGCTTTTTTAGGATTTCCTACGAGGTTGCAATCTGATTATTGGTCATTGTGAGCTTTCACTCGGTCAATTCGCCATCGCTAAGTAAGAATTGATCTGTTTCTAGTTTTTTTTTTTTTTTTTGACTCCTTAAGGGGAGTCATTCATCACTTCAACATCAAGCATTTTCTATTTCTACTTTGGTTGAGGTCTGGAAATTGGGGGAACTTTAGAGTTTTAGAATTAGTTTAGCTTGCAACCCATCACAGTTTCTCTATTGTTCCGGTGAGTTAACCGGCGGTTGTACTTTTTGGTCAAGTGAACTCATCTCCTTGTGATTCTCCCCGTAATGAGATTGATCAAGTAGTGTCACTGTTCTTTCATTTGTTATACCTATAACCTGTCCGGAGTCTGGATCTGGTAAATCGATGGGACGTTTGCTTAGCGTATGCTTTGTTTTTTTTTTTTTGGTCTAAGCTCAGTGTGTGCAATTTTAGAAATTCATCAAATCAATGGGGAAGGTTAGGCGTAACTTCTCGGTGAAGTTTTCAATTCATCATTGCATCTATTTGGATGGGTAGTACATGATGCATGAGTTCGATATTAGCCGCCAGGCATTTAGAGCTCACTTAACATTTGCCATTGTGTAATTATTTCTGTAATTACGTTCTGTTTTGGGCTTTCTGCTTCCCCCACAAGTATACTTTCATCTTTCAGCAATCTTAAGACTTTTCATTTGCTAATACTTTTCTACCTCTAGAGGGTTCAAATGCATTTATGCCTTTGCTTTCTTTTGTTTGGCTTATTGGATTATCTTGCGTGCCTATCATTTAGTTCTCTCATGTATATATTATTTTACCTATTTCCTCATGATCTTCAAAAGAGAAATTTCCTCTTTTTGTCTTGAGTAGAAGGAAAGAATTTCATATGATCTCTTCATGTTGCAGGTTGGGTCTGCTGGAACTTCAATGGCAGTGACAGATGCACAAAATCCTCTTCTCGGAGAAACGACCTGCGGTTCCTTGTTAAAGAAACTGCAGGTAACTTTATTTAGCTTTTCATCTATGATGATGCAGATGTGCGTGGTGTACAGAACTGTTAGGTTATTTTTATTTACTGTAGGAAATATGGGATGAGGTTGGTGAAAGTGACGAGGAACGAGACAAGATGCTTCTTCAGTTAGAACAGGAGTGCTTGGATGTGTACAAGAGAAAGGTTGAGCTTGCTTCTAAGTCAAGGGCACAGCTACTTCAATCCTTGTCTGACGCTAAACTTGAGCTTTCTAGCCTTCAATCAGCCCTCGGGGAAAAAAGCTTTGCTGGAATTGTTAGTACTTGTTGGAACATATATAGTTGATATTTCACTACTAAAATTATAGCTTCTAAATTCATTGTAAATGATACAGTTTTTATCCATGTTGAGAAGGAGTAAATTGATTTCCTATTCATTCTCTTGGTTTTATCACAGCCTGAGGACAGTTCTGGAACTATCAAGGAACAGCTTGCAGCAATAGCACCTATACTTAAGCAGTTATGGGAGCAAAAGGAGGAGAGAATAAAGGAATTTTCTGATGTGCAGTCACAAATCCAAAAAATATGTGGAGAAATAGCTGGGAGCTTAAGCCTTGGCGATCAAACAGGAACACCTGCAGTTGATGAATCTGACCTGTCTCTGAAAAAGCTAGATGAATATCAATCTCAGCTTCAAGAACTTCAAAAGGAAAAGGTAATTCTTATACACTCCCAACTAATAAATTACTTAATCATAAATTTGAAAATCCTAGTTGATTCACTTAACATCATATCTGGCAGAGTGATAGGTTGCACAAGGTTCTTGAATTTGTGAGTACAGTGCACGATCTCTGTGCTGTCCTTGGGATGGACTTCTTCAGTACTGTGACTGAGGTTCATCCAAGCTTAAATGATTCTACTGGTGTTCAATCCAAAAGCATCAGCAATGACACCCTAGCTAGACTGGCTAAGACGGTCTTAACTCTCAAAGAAGATAAAAAACAGAGACTGCACAAGGTGAAGCATTGGATCCTGCAAACTGTTTCTTTATATGTTACCACCTTAATTCATGTTTTTCCCCTCCCACCGTGGTTATCAGTGTACATGCTTCAGAAGTTACTAATATTGGAAAACTACGAATTTATTTTTGTGCATATGAAGTTTTATGCGAAATTTCCACTTCTAATATCAGTACCTTGGAAGTGATATTTCATCCTTCTTGACAATCTTGAGTTTGACTTTGACTTGTGTATCCATTGCAGCTCCAAGAATTAGCTTCTCAGTTAATCGATCTGTGGAATTTAATGGATACTCCTCCAGAAGAAAGAAGACTGTTCGATCATGTTACTTGTAATATATCAGCTACTGTGGATGAAGTCACTGTTCCTGGGGCCCTTACTCTGGATCTGATTGAGCAGGTACATAAGAGCTACTGAATTTGCAGATCGGGACTATTAAAATGTACTAACATATAAGGTTTTTCCCGGGTCCATGTTGTGTAGGCTGAAGTGGAAGTTGAAAGACTGGATCAGTTGAAAGCCAGCAGGATGAAGGAAATTGCTTTCAAGAAGCAAACAGAACTTGAGGAGATACTTGCCCATGCTCATATAGAAATAGATCCAGAAGCTGCTCGAGAGAAAATCATGGCACTGATTGATTCTGGAAATATCGAGCCTGTGGAATTACTGGCTGATATGGACAATCAAATAGCAAAAGCAAAAGAGGAAGCTCTGAGCCGAAAAGAGATATTGGATAAGGTTGAGAAATGGATGTCAGCGTGTGAAGAAGAGAGTTGGCTCGAAGACTATAATCGGGTACTTTTGATTTCCTTCGTTATTCTGTCCATGGAAAAGTAGTTCAATTTTACCTCTAGTTTTGATGGTAATTTATAATCATCGTCATAACATGTACAGATTATTCCTCTTTTGGAATCTCATTTTACCCTCTGATTCTTTTATGTAAAACAGGATGAAAACAGGTATAATGCAAGCAGAGGTGCACACTTGAACCTTAAACGTGCGGAGAAAGCTCGGGTACTGGTCAACAAAATCCCAGGTAGATTTGTTGGATGAGGCTGCAATAGCCTGCAAAAAAATGTTTTTATTAAAATTGTTCTTACCATTTTTATTTAAAATTTGAATTAATATGATAAGTAACGCTCATTTAAATTTGTTTGATTTCTTCAAAGATTTATACTTCTTTCCAAGAGTTTAATAGACTGTCATTGATGTTAGTTAAATGAAACTCTCAAGAAGCAAGTTGAAGTCTTTGTATTGTCATTAGACAAGGGATGTGGCATTCATTCCATTTTATGGAAACTAATAGTTCAATTATGCTGTAGATGGAAATAAATGAATGTCATCTGTGCTTGGCTGACAAAATAGGAGTGTACATCGTGGCATGTTCTCTTAGGCGTGCACAAGAGCCTTGGTTTACTAAATTCTTTTTCTTGTGTTAAATTGCAGCTTTGGTTGACACATTGGTTGCTAAAACTCGTGCATGGGAAGAAGATCATGGCATGTCGTTCTCCTATGACGGTGTTCCACTTCTTGCCATGCTAGAAGAATATGCCATGCTCAGGCATGAAAGGGAGGAAGAAAAACGCAGGTTGAGGGTATGTCTCCATGACCAAAAATAGTTCTTTAGGTCAGGCTTGTTTGCAGTTTGATACGATATCTTGTTTTGAAACACTCTTGGCATATGGTGTAGGACCAGAAGAAGCATCAGGATCAGCAACACACAGAACAGGAAGCCATCTTTGGTTCAAGACCCAGCCCTGCTCGGTCAGTTTCTGTTGGTAACAAGAAGGTAATAGGACCTCGTGCAAATGGAGGAGCCAACGGGACGCCTAACCGACGGCTTTCTCTCAACTCTCATCAGAACGGATCACGGTCCACTGTGAAAGACGGAAAGAGGGATAATACTAGACCAGTGGCTCCAGTGAATTATGTGGCCATATCCAAAGACGACGCCGCATCCCATGTTTCTGGCGGAGATCCCATCCCGGCCTCACCTTGACAGCTGAGATTTGTGTTCCATTCAACCCCCATATAATTGCATCTTCGTAGCATGATCATATTACTAGTTTCTGTAGTAGGAAAGATATAATGCGCCAGCAGGAATTAACGGTAGAGACACAATTACTAAGCTGTGTATGTGGTATTTGCCATTTGGAGGTTTTTTTCAGTACATGTTGAGCCATCCATTTAGCCCCTTTACAAGTACATTGCCCTTGCGTTGCGTATTATGAAAATGTTCTGTACGTCGTCTTTTTTGTGCATGGGCTCCATAAGATAAAATGTCGTAAAAATGTGCATGTTTAATTTGAAGTTTTAAATTTTGAAATAATCGATAAAAAATATAGAACACATAACAGAAAGATGGTGGATCACAATATATTGATCGTTAGTGTGGATGTATTTAGAACCTACTCTATATCTTCGACAGAAATTAGTCTCCACTAGTGGAAGATGCCTTGTTTTTCGGCTTTTTAAAACGCTGATGTGTTCCAAAGAAAGAAATAGCTTGGCAATATATACTGTCCGTGTACGGAAAGGCGCAAACACATAATTAATTGGATTAAAAATATACTTGTATTGATTTGTTCAAGAACCAAGTTGTTCTTGCGACATGCAAGAATACTTGTTCAATCCCATCATCGTCTAATCTAATTTAAATCGCACCTTGAAAAAAGATACTCCCTCATGTCCTAAAGTACTATTTTTTATCCTAAATATAAGATAAAGTTAATTTTTTTTGAAAAGATTAAGAAAGCTAAATAAATTATTTAATCATATCATATATTATGTATCCTTAGATTATATATTATTTTATTAGTCAAACTAATTCACTTGGAGAAAATTATAAGATAAAGTTGACTTTTTTGGAGATATTAAGAAATCTAATTAAATTACTTTAAAATATTTTTATTTATCATTTTTTCTCTAAATTATTTTGCCTAATATATAAACTGATATATAATTTAATGATACATAACATATAATATGATTATGTAACTTATTTAGCTTCCTTAATTTCTCCAAAAAAAAGTCAACTCTATCTTATATTTAGGACATGAGGGAGTATTCACTTGCTACTTCAATAATCTTTTCATGATTTTGTTATACCAACTTTAGTGGCATAATTTTCTTCATTTTATATAATTATCTTTTTATTAAAGAGGTTGTTAACAGTAAGTGGTTAGGTTAGGTTGAGATGCTCTCCAATAACGTTTCTTGTTAAATGTGAAGGAAGTTGCGTGCCGAGTCAAGCACACTTGGGAATGCAAATATTGTACCATACGTATAGCACTCAAACTCTATCTAAGAATGCAAATAACGACCAAGTTCTTTTTTTTTTTTTTGATCGAGAAAATTCTTGTTCACTGTGAATGAGACTCTGCATAGAAACTTGCATGTTTATTATCACTAAATGTCTTCAAGGGTTCCCCTTTTTTTTTTTTTTTGATGTTTCAAGAGTACCTTTTCGAACGTTAACTTGAAAAAATGGATAAATGTTTCCACACCTATATTAGTATTTGAATATATAATCGAATGGGCCGATGAGCTTTGTTTGTCTTCTCACAAATATCACGACGAATACTATTAATCCATGATATCTTTGCCAAGCACCAGCGGGCTTAGGTCTAGTAAATAGGACTAATTCTTAATTGGGCATGGTCAAGAAGTAGAATTTCTCCCCGTGAGAGTTTTTCTCATATTTACTTCTTATCTCCCCGTGAGAGTTTTTCTCTCGTCATTGAGAGTGTGAGGTACCACCCTTTCTGTGGTGGTGAGTGTACGGTCTCCACCAAGTGTGGTCTCCGGTGATATAACGAGGTGCGAGGTGCGAGAGTGAGTAGACGGTAATCACCCACTGTGGTTTCCGGTAAAGGAGTGAGTGTGAGCAGACGATTTCCACCCACTGTGGTTATCGGTAAATTTCTATCCTGAGGAGTGAGCGTGAGCAGACGATTTCCACCCACTGTGGTTATCGGTAAAGGTCTATCATCCATATACTCTCTCGGGTCTGGAAGAGTGTGATAGAACAGACACTTTCAACTGTAAGGACCTGGGGGTGGGAGGTAGTGTCAGGGGATGGTAGGAGGAGACGAAGCTGAACGCAGGGGCAAAACGCTAAATGTTATATGGGGTTCAAGCTCGGAAGTCTCATCGACAAGCAATATGCTTATCGGCAGAGTCATGACGACAAAAATAATCAACAAGAAGACTGTTATTGCGACGATTCGCAGAGGTTGGAATCTGGGCGACGGGACCAATATTGTGGAACTCGGAAATGAAGCGTATTTATTTACTTTCTCAGAGATGAAGGAGAAACAGAGGATCCTAAGAGGCCGTCCTTGGTCAATACAGGGGAACCTAATGAGTATTCAAGAATGGTCGGAGGTGATGATATTGAAGGAGGTTTGCTTTGACAAGACACCATTCTGGGTTCAATTCCATAATCTCCCATTGGGGGTCCTGGAGGTTGAACAGAATATTTGTAGAATGGGAGAAATGGTTGGAGACCTAGTGTGGATTGAAAAACCGGTTGTCAGGGGGAAGCTGCTACGAAGCTTTGGAAGAGCTCGAATTCGGATTGATATTAACAATCCCCTCATCCATGGTTTTTGGATTCCACGACCGAATAATACGGATGTGTGGATATCAGTAAAGTATGAGCGATTACAGGCGTTTTGCTATCGGTGTGGCCTGTTAGGGCATGACAATCGATCCTGTAAACGGGAAATTGTTACTGATGAAGAAGGGCGAGGTGTCTATGGTCCGTGGCTGTCAGTGGGGCCTGAAAGAGACATGGAAGACGCCCTCATGAAGACCAGGAAGGACTGGGAAGAAGAAGACAGTAGAATGATCACGACGGCGCGTGCGTTTGTTGATCAAGATGCGCGTAGACGTATACCTGACAAATTCCGTTATGCGCAGAATGAGGATGCGGTATTGTCTGACGATCAGAGGCCAGGTCGTGTGGTATGTACGATGTCAGTACCCTCTGTAATTCCTTGCAACACTACCTGTCCACTGACCCGAACACAACCAGCTACTGGGGAACCACAAGATGCGATTGGGCCTGCTACTATGGAAAAGGCCCAGAAGGAAGCCAAGAGGGTCAATCCCATTATTACTCACTCTTGGAGTATTGTGGGCCAGCTAAATAAGAAACCTATTACAATAGAAGGCCGTTCTCCTATGGATCGGGTAACTAAGGATTCTAAGCCCAGTGAGACAAATGATTTGGCTATCATACCCTTTGAACCAGCACCACATATTGCTGAAGTGTCAAATCGTCTGGGAAAGTTAGAATTGAAGCGGAAAGTAAGAGAAGAGAGTCCTAGTGCAGAAATTAAAAAACGACGTACCCTTGAAGATCCAGAAAAGGCAATTCAAGTTGACAGAGGAATACAACCCCACATCCGAGCTGGCCGCAGAAAGAGTGTCAGAAAAGTAAAGCAGAGTCTTCGATCCCCTATCAATTTTTTGAGTGAAGAACTTATAGAGATACCAGTAAGTGATGAAAGTAATTTTTTGTTCGGTCGATCTCACCCAACTGGTAACCCAAGTGTTGGCTGTCCTGAAATTCCACATGATGGTTCTGGTGGCTGTCCTACAACAGCCACCCAAGGGCCATGAGCTTCCTAGCTTGGAACTGTCAGGGGTTGGGGGTTCCTTTGACAGTGAAGAATCTCAAGGAAGAGATTAGGAAGAACAAACCCTCCATCGTTTTCCTCATGGAAACGAAGAAGAAAATTGATTATTTAGAACGTATCCGTAAGAAATGTGACTATGATGAGTTCTGGTATGTTCCCCCTGAAGGGAAGTCAGGCGGTCTTGCAATATGGTGGAAAGATTCGATTTCTTTAAATATTCTCAGTAGCTCAAAGAACCTCATCCATTCTATGATTTCAGTGGCTGGGCAACAATTTCCCCGATATACCACGTTCATCTATGGCCCACCCAGAGAGAGTGAAAGGATAATGGTATGGGACCAACTGAGATCCATTGCCAGAAATATGATGGAGACTTGGCTGTGCATTGGAGATTTCAATGAGATTATGCATCAAAATGAAAAATTAGGTGGAAATCCCCACACACTAAGACGGGTCATTAATTTTCAATTGGTTGTATCTGACTGTGAACTACTAGAGATAGAAGCAAAGGGTCCTCAATTTACCTGGTGTAACCAACGAACTGGGAATGCTCATATCAAAGAAAAACTTGATCGAGCACTGGGAAATGCAGCATTTAAAGATTCCTTTCCGAAGGCCTTGGTTTTCCATATAGAACCACTTGCGTCTGACCACCATTTGCTGTTACTACAGTTAAGTTATTGTGATAAGATGACACCAAGACCATTCAGATTTGAAGCTTTATGGGCATCACATCCAGAGTTTATGAACCTCATTAAAGATTGCTGGAAGTCAATTGAAGGAAATCACCTGAATGCGATAGACAGATTCATATGTTTTCTGCAGAAATGTAAATGGTCTCTCATTAGCTGGAGTAGGAAGACCTTTTCCAATAACAAAAAGGTAATTGCTGGGCTCATACGACAAATTGAAGATTTAAAAGCCTCTGTATATACTGATGCCTCAAAGTATAACATTGATCTCTTATCTGCTGAATTGGAGAACGTGTGGAAAAAGGAGGAACTATACTGGTGGCAGAGGGCTAGAACCAACTGGATTAAGGCAGGAGACCTAAACACTAAGTTCTTTCACAGAACCACTATGATACGTAGACAACGAAACTTGGTGGCACGGCTGAAGGACCATAATGGGCTGTGGATAGAAGAGGAATCTGAGATAGCAAATGTGGTGACAAAGTTCTATGATAATTTATTTACAAGTGTCCCAACAAGGCGGCTGTCTCCTGTCTTACACTATATCCAGCCAAAGATCACTACGCAGCAGAACAGCATCCTAACAAGTCCTATCACTGATCTAGAAGTTAAGGAGGCTACATTCCAACTTGGGGCTTTCAAAGCCCCTGGACCAAATGGATTCAATGGCCATTTTTATCAGACATCATGGGAAGAGGTCAGGATTCCTATCATAAACATGGTACGTAATTTTTTTGAATTGAATGGTGTGATAGATCCTCTTAATGAAACAAATTTAATTCTGATCCCTAAAGTTGATACCCCAGAATCTATCTCTCAATATAGACCCATAAGCCTATGTAACTTTGCTTATAAAATTGTGGCTAAAATACTGGCCAATAGACTGAGATTAATGCTTGATGAGTGTATTTCAGAAAACCAAAGAGCTTTCATTCCAAATAGGCTTATTCAGGATAACAGTATTATTGTGCATGAAGCTTTCCATTATTTAAAGCACAAGAGGACAGGGAGTAAGTATGAACTAGCCCTCAAAATGGATATGAACAAAGCTTATGATAGACTTGAATGGGACTTCTTACAAGAAGTTATGTTGAGAATGAATTTCTGTGAGAAATGGGTTTCATGGATAATGAAGTGTGTTTGTAGTGTGTCATTTAACTTGCAGATGTCTGGAAAGAATATTGCCCATCTAAAACCCAGGCGTGGGATTCGCCAGGGCGACCCTCTATCCCCCTATTTATTTGTTTTGGCATCGGAAGCTTTTTCCTCTATGATATCGGCTCATGTGACTTATAGTAGGCTAAAGGGTGTTTCATTAGTGAGGGGAGGACCATGCTTATCCCATTGTCTATTTGCGGATGACACTATTATTTTTTTACGTGCTGATAGATCCAACTGCAACATATTTCTGAAAATCCTTGAAGAATATTGTGAGGCATCTGGGCAGTGTGTAAACTATGATAAATCCAGCATATTTTTCTCTAAAAATACGCCATCTTATGTCAGGGAAGATATTGTGTCATGTTTGCACATAAATGAACTTGAGGACCCAGGCAAATATCTTGGTCTGCCAGTACTGTGGGGAAGATCAAAAAATGAAGCTTTGGCCTATGTTCGGGATAAAGTAGGTAAAAAAGTGATGGGCTGGAAACGCAAGTGTTTATCTTTTTCAGGAAGAGAAATTTTGATAAAGGCAGTGGTTAATGCTATACCCATCTATCCCATGTCTTGCTTTAAGTTTCCCAAAAAAACATGTACTGAACTAGATCGACTGGCATCAAATTTCTTCTGGGGAAATTCAGAGGAAACAGGGAAGATTCATTGGGTAGCATGGGAATATTTATCTAAATCAAAAAAGGAGGGGGGTATGGGCTTTAAAGACTTTATGGGCTTTAATGATTCTCTTTTGGCCAAAACAGCTTGGAGAATTCTGCAATCTCCGGACAGCTATTGGGTGAAAGTCCTAAAGAGCCTCTATTTCCCAAACACTGATTTCATGCAAGCAGCAAAAGGGCATCGAGCCTCTTGGGTGTGGGACAGTATTTTAACAGGCAGAGAAGAGTTAAAAAAGCACCTATGTTGGCAAGTGGGGTCTGGGCAATCCATACAGGTCTGGAAGGATCCATGGGTGCCAGGAACAAGTAATTGTTTGCTCCCAAGGCTTGAGGGACCACTAGAGAACCCTGACATTCTAGTCTCTAGCCTGATTCAAGATAGACAATGGCAACTAGAGCCCATAGAGTATATGATTGAGCCAAAGATGTTGCAATTGATCAACTCTATCCCTTTACCGAACACTTCCAGAAGCGATAGCCTGATATGGTATGCAGCTAAAGATGGGCAATACTCAGTGAAACTAGGCTACCGACAAGCAAGGGCTGTTAGAGAGCAACTTACTTGTAATACAAGAGCTTCAACTTCCCGAACGGTAGACACAAGAATTTGGGCCGCTGTATGGAAGCTTAAAGTGCTGCCAAAGATCCGGATTTTCATTTGGAGACTCCTCAAAAATGCATTAGCCACAAAGGAAGCCCTGTTCAGAAGGAAATGCTCTCCAAATCCGCTATGCCCAATCTGCTCAAACGAAGCTGAAACCGTTGAACATCTCTTCCTCATGTGTGAGTGGGTCAGAGCTGCCTGGTATGGATGTCAATTGAATCTACACATCACTGAACGGCAAACCCAGAATATTAACTTATGGATTGAGGATTTCTTTATTTCTAGCTATGATGATAGGGACTATGTTAAAGCATATGTAGGTACAATGTGCTGGTATATATGGAAAATCAGGTGTAAGAAAGTATTTGAAGGCTGTGAACCTGATCCAATGACGGTGGTGATTCTGACAAATCAGAGCATATCAGAATACTGGTCCTTTCTTTCTCTTTCAAATTCGCGGCCTAGATCCTGGGAATCTGAATCTTGTAATAAGTGGAGGAAACCTAGGGGGCGAACCATCAAAATTAACTGTGATGGCGCGTATTGTCAGAGGAACGGTAGAGCTGGGATTGGTGTTGTTTGCCGAAACGCGGAGGGCTATTTTATTCAAGGATGGTCTGAAAGAGTTGAAGCTATCTCTGCATTTCATGCTGAAATCCTGGCTGCTGCTAAAGCCATAGAGTTGGCTGCCGGGTGGGACACTATACACACTGTGATTGAGATGGATTGTAAAGAATTATTTACCTCCCTCTCTTCCAGGACACTGACAGGAAGCCCTTGGATCTGTCATGGGATTTTATCTGATCTTTTCAACATGCTTATAAATCGAAGATTGCTCTCTTTCTCTCTCGTTCCGCGGGAGAGTAATGCTGCTGCCGATTGTCTGGCTGCCTTGGCTTCAAGGGAGGTGGGACCGAAAGGTCTGATCTTACAATCTCCACCTCCTCTAGCTATCATCATTCTTCGTGAAGCACAGTTTGATGAGTCTCATGATGAGACCCAAGTGTTTGAAAGCACAGATCGGGAAGGAATTGGTTAACTCTGAAGTTTGTTTCAGGAAAGGCTATGAAGTTGCTTTTATTTTGTCTCTTTCTTTCTTTTAACATTACAGCTGTAAGGACTTTTTCGCCCTCGTGGCAGATTTTCAATGCATTAACTATTCATGGTCAAAAAAAAAAATTCTTAATTGGGCATGTTTGTTTTAGAATTGAGATTGCTTATAAGCTGTTTTTCAAGTAAATCGAGATAAAACTCCTCAAACATACATACCTCGTATACCGTAAATCAAGATTGAAAACCTGCTTTTAAACATTCCAATTTCTGTTCCAAACGAGCATTACAATGTGATGAATTAAGGTCTATATTTTTGTTAGAAGAAATACCTGTATTTAGTATCTTATAGTGACTTGAACAAAATTGTCTCCAATAGAAATATAGATACCTATGCTTATTAAAAAAAATAATAGTTTACCAACCTATTTGAAGAAAAGGCTAAGATACTCAGCCTTATATATTTAATTAACAAGAATTTGTTATAAAATAAATAATATATAAAAAATCCACATGTCTTAATTTGATTGGAACTAAACATCTTATACATGAAATTTTTTCCAGCTTTGAGTTGCAATATCTAAGATGGATTGAATTATATATCTCTTTCGGTTTCTACCCACTTAGTGTAGACACACACGTAGATGCAACCAAAGCAAACAGTTCTAAACGAAGCACAATTGTTAGCAGTTAATTAAGTAATAAATATAATATCATTGTCTTCAACGCCAAACTAAAATGCTTCCATCGTCATTACCGGCCAACTCAAATGCTAGAATCTTGCCCACTTGTTTCTACCTAATCACTTATTTAGTTTTCATCATTCATATGTAAAGGATAAGACATAATTTTGTGGGCTCCAATAAAACTGTTTTACTCCATAGTACGAAAACTTAGTTGTAGGTTGATGCTAACTAAGGTGTATAAAACAGAATCAAATATGTATTTACTTGTTGGAAACCTCGTCTCTATTTTGCTATATATATAGCTTTCATCTCAACATTCAAGTTTACGCCCACACTAATTTCTTCCTTCTTCTTCATACAGTAACGTATAATTATAATGACAATACTTAGTAAACTGTCATTCTGTTCTTCTGATCCTTGTTCTAGCCCAGAAGTAGGACTACCTCATCAAGAAGGAATTAAAAAACCCAGCTTCTTGGCATGCTCATGGAGGATGAGAAAGAAGAAGATGAAGAAACAAGAGAAGCGACATCATCATCATCATAATCCAGAACCGATAATGGCGGATTCAATTTCAATGGACGTGACATTACAGGACTGGTTTGCGAAATCACCATCTGTAGAAAACAAGAGAATAATAGGCACTAACAATGATGGTGGTGAAGATTGTGGTTGTAATAAGGTTAACAATAGTGTTTCATTTTCTGGGAAGTTTTCGTCATTGGAGGAGCTTCTGAACAGTAGCGAGCTTACTACAACAGCAATGGAGACAGAAGAAAGTGGTTACTCTGCAGATTCAACATCAAGGGACTTGAGTTTGTCGTTGGAAGAACTTCTGATGATGAGAGAGAAGAAGAAGGTTGAAATTGAAGTTGGATTATATTCATTGGCTAAAACCAAAAGTATGAGTAGGGAGAGGAAGGTGAGTTTCAGGCTTCCAGAAGCTTCTGATATCATCATTTTGAATTCCCCTAACCGTTGAATCAATTGATCACTCCCTACTCGTTATTTCCTTATATAATTTCTGCAGTTTCAATATAAATAGTAGTGATGGATGAATCTGTATACCTTGTTTGGGTTCATTTGAGATCTCTGGTACGAGTTTATGCTCAATAAATAAAGTTGAAAATCATTTTGCTAATCTCATGTCGCAGTCAAATTAACCATCTAGTTTGTAATGCAAATTAATTGCTGGTTCAAATTCTAAGAAGCAATTTTTTGAGGGGGTTTGGTCTTCAATTATAAGCTACATTGTAGTTCAATTATCATTTAATGAGTACCCCCAATTTTATCCCTAACTAATTATATATCTCCATCATTTTTTTTCCCTTTCGTTCTCTCTTGTCTCCGATTTCACTCATCCACGCTCTCACTCATCCTCTCTGAAAGTAAAGGTGTTTTAGGAAAGTAAGTTAATTTTTTACATATTTATTGTCTTTAACTAACTTTTTAAATTACATAATTTGATTACTTGTTTCTTATATTTTGAACCCGATGGAGTATTAAAGTAGGAGGTAGTTGTCATTTGTCAATGTGAATGTTGATCCACTGATTAATTATGTCGGTATCTCTCTGCTGAGCTGAATCATATTCTAGCTTGATCATATCTATTATTAATCCAACTAGGATGTATGCAGGGACATGCGTTTATTTTGAGGCTCACAGGCATATATGTAAAATGGTTATTGAAGATTAATAATTTTGTTTATGTTTGAAATAATAAGAAGCATATATTAAAGGAGTATATAAATACATTGCATGTTGCCACACCTTTTTCACATGACAAACGGCTTTACTTTTTCTATAGGGAAACAGAAATTAAGGTATACACATATATTAAGTTTTACTATACGGTAACATATTTATAACTTGTGTGTTTAGATATGTGTTTAATGGGAAACTACCATACCTAAAAATTAATCCGGATTAGGCGAGGGAAAGGGAAGCTACAATATGATAGAACTGAATTTGGTCCAACAGTTGTTTGCCATGGCTGGCGGCTCGGCGCGCCACTCTGGAGAACAGCTCGTCGCTGAGGTGTTCGCCGATGTGAGCGTCGACGAGGACTCCAGACACTGTACGGCAGCTGGTGGCTAAGGCTCTGCCGACTTCGGCTTCATCGTCAGGGCAGCTCACCACGAGCGGGCTTCCTCCTTTAAACAGCTCAAGCCGGCTGATCACAAAGGAGCCGTCGGCTTCAACGACCTCCTTCAGGTCTTGTAGGCTTGATGCGTACAGAGGAATGTTAAAGTCGTCTCGTTTTTCACTGCTGATTAATCCCTGCCCTCCAAAATTATTCATTCACTTCATACATACACTCGATATTCAACCGGAAAAGAAAAACATTAAGAAGAAACGATACAAAATTGGACTGCCTATAACACGAAATTGTATATTTCAAGCCTACCATAAAGTATTATTGCATGCACATATGATATCATAACATTTACATTACACATCAATAAATAGAACAAAAGTTTCTGTTAAATTTTAATATTTTGAGTGGGGCTCAAAGCCCTTTCCATTTAAGCCAACTTAATTTGCACTTGACTCAAAAGAAAATTAAGTGAGTAATAATATTACCACGAGTGAGCATAGCTTTTTTTTATTATTATGAAATGAAATGCTACTTCTGATTCTAAATGTATCGATTAGATAATTAATTTGTAGAGATGAAAAAAAAAATTAGTTGAGTAGGTTATTTGTAAAAATGGTGTATTGGTTTCCTAAAGTACCTATTTAATTATTTTCGTTGGAAATTATTTCCTTAATAAAAAGTTTAAAACTCTCTTAATGTGTGAGAAAATTCAGGAAAAAATTATAATATAAATTTGGTGGAGATAAAGTGAATCCAATTTTATAAACATTTATTATAATAGGAGGGACGGGTATGAATATATACCTCTTGGACAAGATCATCCCAGGCGTCCTGAAAGTGGGTCCCAAAGAGGAGGCCGGGTCCACCCTGTTCAGTTGGGTCGGGTGAGGTCCGACCCAAGAAAACCAAGAATATGGACCCGCCCTTCTTGATCTCAAGGGAGCGACATTTGAGAAAGGAAGCAAAGTCAGATTGAAACTGAGTCTTGTATGCATTTACAGTGCTCTCACTTGCTCCATGTATGAACACTCTTCCTTTGTTATATTCTCTTCCACTCTTGTCCATCACACTATCTGGTATCTGTATTATCCCCAATTAATATTTCAAACAAGGAAACAAATTAAACAATACTTTGCGGCAGTTTAATTTTCTTAGTTTATGTCATTTTTTTGGTAATTAATTAAGTAAAGCTTCTTGAGGGTGAGCTTTGAAGAAATTGTAAGATTACTACCATTTGAACTAGAGGTTACGAGTTTAAATCCTGGGTACAGTCTATATATTCACTAATTAATCAAGTCGGTATGTGTGTGTGTGTGTGTCAGGGTTCTTGGACCCGGATCGGACTAGCCGGTCGGGCCCGGAACCCGCTGAACCGGTCAGTAGATCGGTCCGGTTCCAGGTCCGAGTCCCAATTTTAAAAAAAAAAATTTAACTTTTTCCTTTAGAATTTCATACTGTAAGTCTAAAATCTTTAATTACTCACCGGTTTAGCTCCGGTTTGGTTCCGGTTTCGCTCCGGTTTGACCCACTGACCCTTAATCCAGTACCCCGACCGATTCAATACCCGGTCCGGGTTTTAATACCTTGGTGTGTGTTAAAATATATGCAAGATAGTAAACAGTAGGTCATTATCTGAACTATGGTTCAACCCCTTGAGATGATCGACCATAGGCATGCTTTGAATTAATAAATGATACTCCCTCCAATCCTTAATATAAGATATATTTATCTAATTTGATTATATTAAGGGAGTAAGTTAAGTTAGTTAATATGATATATATTTTCTAAAACACCCTAGTCATCTTCCTTAATTTACTTATCTCTCTCCTCCTTCGTTATTGTTGAAGAAGCATCAATAGGGGTAAATTAGTAAAAAATTAATAAATATAAAAATTATATCTTATATTTAAGACAAAGATCAACTTTTAAACATGTCTTATATTAACAACTGGAGAGAGTATGTAGTATCTATAAAATATTGCATTAACTTTGTTTCTCTTTCATCATCATATGGACTTATTATCCATTTGAATTTTATTAAGACTTCACTATACCTTTTTGTTTTTGGAATTAGTGGCGTGTCTATTTCTTTTTGTTTTTTTATACTTCTATTTAATATTTGGTATTATGAGGTCAAATTTGATCATTGTAATTAGAGTATTGATCAGTGTGATTTTTTTTCGTTGTTTAATTTTTTGATCTTATTTAAGGAGAATCAGACTCTTCTATTCAATATATATTATATTGATTTTTATATATAATCAATATATATTCTTGGAGTGTTTGAAGGGTTCTAACATTTAACAAAAGTCATCAACTAAAGAAATGTTGCTTAAAATTAAAGGGCTTTCTAGGAAACCTGATATATGTCAATCAGGGAAAAAGATTGAATGCAATGTATGGTTCCTTAAAGTGGGGATTCTAATAAATAAAAAAGATAAAAGAAATCTTAGAAAAAGAACCAAGAAAGTCAATCCTATGGAAAATGTATTATGTCTAGTACTTTTACTAAACTGAACCGACTGAATCATAATGAAGACTTGAAGATATTATTGGAGATTAATTAATTTTCTTCAATAAAATCACTATTAATAGCACAATGAAATACATGAAGAAATTAACTAACTAACCTGAGATATCCAATGTAGTGAAAATGCTGAATAGAAGAAATTGATGGACCTCGCCGGGAAAAGCCTCTGGTAAAATGAGCCGGGGACTCCGGCGACAAAGTAAGAGCGGCAGTTGTCTGCGGCGGCAAGGCACTCTTCGCCGCTAACACCGCCGCCATAATTATTGATCAACAAGGGAGGAAACAACTGGAACAAGGTATTGAAGTCATTGCTTGGAAGATCAGAGAAGAAAGCAGAAAACTCAGGTGGCACAAACCCTAAATCCCGGTACCGTTTGATGAAGTGCTTGATGATAATGTCCATTGTATTAATGGTGTTGCTCCCACATGAACATCCCAAATCCACAACTGTAAATGGGATATTAGGGTTATCATCAAGCTGAACCGTGTCTAGGGTTTCTTTGAGAAGATGAAGCACAGACCTAGCATGTATGGCCTGCCAGAAAAAATATCATAAGTTTCATAACATAAAATCATGCATATATACAAAAGAATCCAGAACAATTTTTTTTTTTTTGAAAAAAACAAGAAATATAGGAGCTAATCCCGGAGCTTGAATATAATAGCTCAGTTTGTTTTGTTTCCCAAATTTATATATTTTTCTTAAAATTACCCATATTCGTTGCACATATTAAAGAGGTTTTCATCAGGGATGGTTTGAATGCAAAAGAAGATATTTTAGAAAAACAATATATGTTTTTTTACAAATAACTAACATAACTAATTTCTTTAATATCCGTAAATAAGTTATCTAGATCCTATATTAAGTATGGGAGTGAGTAATAATAAATAAATAATGACCTGAGCTTGAGAATTGTTGGCATAGCTAGCTTCTCCTTTGCCACCCTTCATGCTAAGCAATCTCTCCAAGTTCATACTTGACACAGCAACATTATTATTGTCTCCTTTTGCAGGCGCCATTGGAGGTGACCTTAAGATAACAGAGAAAGAGTTAAATATATAATGACAAGCACAGAAGGCAGATGATCTGCTTCTATATATATAGCTTCTGCAGCTATCTAAAAGTTTGTGTGTATGCCGGCCAAAAAAATTTGTGTGTGTGTCTCTCTCTCTCTATTCGTGTGTGTCTAACATATATGTGTGCATCTATAGGTCAAGATAAAAGACGCAAGAAACTAGAATAAGCTGAAAGAAAAATAATATTCTTTTAACTTCTCATTCTAATTAATTCATATGTAACAATAAAAGCAATTAAAAGTATTAAATTTATCATAAAATTAAAGTGATTTTTAATATTATCTTTATCAACTAAACTAAACTCCAATGTCATATCCCCTCTCGTCCACATTATAAGTCATTCCTAAAAGAATGTTTTGCTCTAAAACATAAGTCACTGTGAGAATAATTAATTCTTATTGATCACTTTTACTAATATAATTGATGCTTCACTCTGGCTCATTGTGTTTTTTTCTCTCTTTTAAAGCTTCATTTATTATGAGTAAAGCTGAAAAAAAAAATTTCAAGACAGATTTAATAAGCTAACTATGATGTATTGGTCCAAATGAATTAGTTGAAGTGATTATATTAAGAACTGGATAGAGTATTAATTATTACTCTCTCCCATTATCCTTATTAAATATATATAAAGACACGGTTTCTACTTGGTATCTTATAAAGGAACAGAGGAAGTGACACGGTTTCTAAAAGTTGGGCTAACCGAAAGTGTTAATTTTGTGGTAATCAATTGCAAGATGGGCCCTTCAACAAGTTATTCTGTCCGAGAAATCGGTGAATATGGATCTATATTAATAGGTGACATAGTTTCTAAAAAGTTGGGCTAACCAAAAGTTCTGTAACTTTAGAAATGTTAGTTGACCAATCTTTTTTAGATGCTTGAAGGAAAATCTAGAAGGGAGAGATGCCTACCAGGTCGGTCGGATCAGAGCTTATGTAAAGATTGGACTTCAACAGAAATTATCAGAAAACTCAATGTGATGATTGAAAGTTGCAGCTCTTATTAATAGGTTTAGATTGACTACTAAGTAGGGTGGTATGATAACACTGTACTTACCTTTTAAATAACAATCATGAAATTAATGTTGATTAATTTCCTAATATGAGGTTATTTGCTTCTCAATTCTAAATCCACACTAAATGTTAATTTGTTTATTATTTGATTAGGTTTTTTATTCCTAATCAAATAGTCTAACTATGAACATGAACCCAAAGTCCAACATAAACTTTATCGGAAGGATTCCATGATGACCATTTGGAAAACTTTACCTTAATTTGAACCCCTACTAATGAGCAATTTTTTCACTTTCTAATATTTTAACATGGTATGGAATATTTGTTATATTTTCTTAATAGAGTCAGTGCGTTTGTTTATGATTATTAATGGAGTCATCCCTTAAAAATCAAGGTCCTTTATGTACCCAACTGACCAGACATGCATGTTCTGATGCAGCCTCATTTTCCCATTATCAATTTTTTTCCTGCATTGTGCGATCCTAAATGTAAAATCTAATTTGAGAGTGGATTTTATTATAATTCTAAGACCTTTATTCATTTTATCCATCACATTTATCATTTTTTTTAAAATTAATTTATTAGCTTATAAATTGATATATAGTCTAACATCACACAAAAATATTTTAGGGATATTTTGTCACATATATTATAGTTAAATAATTTATTTAGCTTACTTAATTTTTTAAAATTAGATAAGTATGTCTTACATTAAAAACTAGAGGAGTATCATTTACCTTCCCTTATTTTCTCCCCTTTTGGCCCTTTCAAATCAATAATAATAACTTGAAAACCTCCCAATAAGGTTTATATGTGTTTGAGTGTGTCTGTTCCCAATATAGAATACAATCATATCATTAATATCTATATACTCTCTGGTCTTACGTATAAGATATTGTTTCAAGTTATGCAATATTATGTATAGACTTATTTATAAGATAGACTGAAAGAATGTCTAAAATTTTAACTAATATTTTCTATTTATACTCTTATTAATTACATATGTTATAAAAATATATCATGCATAACCTCGTCTTACTATTCATCAAATTATAGTATTTTTAACTAATTTTAATTAACTTTTTCATCCACATAATTTAGTTATTATATTTTATGATCTCTCTAGTTCACTACATAAGTTAGAGAGTAATTAATGTCTATTTACTAATTTTTTTATATAATTAATGTTTCGATGTGTCTTTTTACTTTTTTTTTCCTCTTTCCTTAGAAACCTCATTTAATATAGGTAAAATTAAAAAAAATTTTAGTTTAAGACAAATTTAATAATCTAACTATTTTCTTCTTTCTACATGAAAGTATTATAGAGCGATTATATACTACTAAATAGAGTACTATATAATATGAAACCAAAAGAGTCAAGGAACATTACTTGTTGGGGGAATCTGCAAATTGTATCTGCAAATTGTAGTGGGATGGTCAAAAAGATACGGGGTAGTTAACAGTTATTTTCAACTGCTCTGCGCCTTTTATTTTTCCACCCTTGACCAAGTGACCAGAATAAAAGTGTATCTGATTGGGAATGTTATTCATTTTTGTTTGACTTTTGAGGTTTTGGTGCTTCATTACAGGACTTTTCCCCTTCATGTTGCTCCCACCGATAGAGTTGATATTAATTAAATTATTTTAAAATATTTATATTTATCATTTTTTTAAAACTTATTTTGTCTAATTTATAAATTAATATATAATTTAAGGATACACAACATATGATATGATTAAGTAACTTATTTAGTTTTTATAATCTCTAAAAAAATATCAACTTTTCCTTATATTTTTATTTAGAAACAAGAGAGTATATATGCATGTAATAGATTCAAAAAGCAAGGTTTGTTTTCACAAATATGTGCTAGATTTAGCGCCTCTCTCTCTCTCTCTCTCTCTCTCTCTCACATACATGTAAAATATATATTCTCTCCGGTCCTAAATATAAAAAAAGTTGACTTTTTTTTTGAGAGATTAAGGAAGTTAAATAAGTTACTTAATTATATCATATATTGTATATCTTTAGATTATATATTAGTTTATTAGTCAAACTAATTAGTTTAGAGAAAAAAATATAAATATAAATACTCTAAAGTAATTTAATTAATTTCCTTAATCTTTTCAAAAAAATCAACTTTATCTAGAGCAGGGAAAACGGGCCGAGCCCGTCGGGCCGACCCTTTTAAGCCCTGGCCCTTCAAGGGCCGGGCTTGTAAATTGTAGCCTAAAAAAGAAGTCGGGCCTAAAAGGGCCGGCCCTTTAGGCCCGTTTATTTTTTATTTTTTTTACTTGGAAAGGAACCATGTTACATTTTTGAATTACCTTATTGAAGCTATATGTCACTCTGTCCTCATATTGTATAGAGAATGATTTTTGAGTATATTGTTTTATCTAATTGAATCATATTGTGATTTTTGAGTATATTGTTCTGCCTATTTAGACTAAAATCATATTATATACTATTCTGCCTTATAGAGTATGATTTTTTATGGAGGTTGTGATTATTTGACTACTTGAACCTACTGCTCAAAGTGAAACACAATCAAATGTCCTTGAAATTGATGATAGTGGCGAGAAGGTAAAAATGATAGTCGTCATACTCATGTTGTTTAGAGGTTAGAGTATTTAGCTTCTTGCCTTCTTATACTTTGGCCTTTGTGTGAGTTATTTATGAATATGATTTTACCTTTAATTATACATTAGTAACTGTGTTTGTTTGTTACAAAAAACGTGTTATTTAAACCTTATTGTTGACAACATTTATGTATTAAATTAGAACTTTAATCGTTGTTATTTACTAATTATATCTCTTTAGGAAAAATATGCAGGAAAAATAGTTAAATATTGTGAAAAGGATTTCCCGGCCCTAGCCTTGATGCTCTCGGGCCGGGCCTTGAAAAACTGCAATTTTCCTGACCCCGAGCCCTTTAGGGCCGGCCCTGTTAGGCCCTGGCCCGTCAAGGGCTGGCCCTGTAGGGCCGGGCCGGCCCTGATTCCCAGCTCTAACTTTATCTCATATTTAGAACAAGATGGAGTATTAAACTAATGTGTCGGTTGTCTCATGAATATGGAACATATTATCTCTGATGACGGAAAAATTCATGCAAAACAGGCCCAAAAAAGGATTTTTGGGTCCTCCAATATTATAAAGATTCGAATTAACCGTGGATGGAGTTCTCTTTTTTTTTTTCCTTTTTTTTTTGTGCTTGTTCTCATCCATTTCTTATTTTTTCTCCATATTAATTTTTTCTGAGCGGGTTTCATATAAATAACTTTGATAAGCAGAAATTTCTGTTCATTAAACCAAGATCTTTAAATGTGTTATAAAATCAAGAAAATATAAGAGATTGAGATGAAGGGAATGAAGGAATACAAGAAAGAAATAGAGAGTAAGGAGGGAGTGATTCTTATTCATTTGGATGCCAACAAAGTGTAGTACATAGTGCTCTATTTATAGGCCCTCAACCACAACTAAGAGTTACACAAAGTAAATGGTAAACTTTAATCCTCATGAGTGCACACATTGTAACCTTTGAGTTATGGGCATGAAAACTTCTAAAGATCATTCATTGGAGAGGTTATGGGATGTAGAAAATGAAAGGTCAAGAGTTGGGAACTCATAGACATCCACCTTAATTAGTATTTTACAACACTCCCCTTTGGATGTCCATTAAAAAAATATTGTGCCTCATTAAAACCTTACTAAGAAAAACCCAATGGGACAAAAACTTAGTGAAGGAAAAAGAGTACACAATACAAATCGAAACTGCCTCATTAAAAACCTTACCAGGAAAACCCCGTGGGACAAAACATTGGTTAACAAAAAGAGTACAGCAAGGTCTCTATTTCACACGATGATAATATCGTATTTACTCCCCCTGATAATAACATCAATTTTACTTCCCTGATAAGAACATCACATCTAATGTATTGTTGAGCATATCATTCTTTTAGCCACCAAACTATGAATGATACATTGTCACCAAATATTCTGCTAGATGTATTCCTCTTACATATCTTCTGGATATGCTAAAATATCAGTATATTATGCCTTTATCTTATTCATCATGAAAACAATAAAGAAAAATTATTCTGAAAATCATCAAAATATATCTTACATCCACATGTTCAGTTTGTTTTGAACAAAATAATATTATATTATAAGTTAATAGGACTATTACACCAAATCTCATTTTTGTTATCCACTATGCACTTGCAAGAACTAATTTTTATCAATAAAATCATAATAGATACAATATTAGTATAATACAAAAATATTCTCATAAAGTATAAGGTACTTCTGGACCATTAAATTCAATGTATTTTTATAAGAAAATTCACTACGGTAAAAATATGTGATTTTGAAATCATTGATGCATTTGATAACTTGATCTACAAGTCACGTAAAATGTAAAATTACTCATTTTTCAATCAATTATATATGCTTGAATTATTTTCAAACTCGCACAACATTTTACTAATTAAGGTGGATGTCCATGAGCTCCCAACTCTTGACCATTTATTTTCTACATCCCATAACCTCTCCAATGAATGATCTTTAGGAGTTTTCATGCCCATAACTCAGGTTACAATGTGTGCACTCATGAGGATTAAAGTTTGTCATTTACTTTGTGTAACTCTTAGTTGTGGATGAGGGCCTATAAATAGAGCATTATGTACTACACTTTGTTGATCATCCAAATGAATAAGATATTGCTCCATCTTTCTCTCTAGTTCTCTCTTCATTTCTTGCTTGACATCTCTTGTATTTTCCCATTTTTATAACACGTTATCAGCACGATTCTCTAACCAAGTTATTTTTTTTTCCTTACCGTTGTCTCAACATTTTCCTCTATCTTCTTTTACCATATCTCTATTTAATCTATCTAGGATAATCTGAGCCATTGTATGAAATTAAAGAGATCTTTTTACCGATTGTTTTATACATCGGGTTCAATGGCTGAGATTGGAGATATTTGTTATATTTTAGATTATGTTGTTATTTACATTTTATAATAGTTCATTTTATTTGTTTATCATTTTGATTTTATGTTGGCACAACTTTCTAGTATTGCATTCTATTTCATTTCGCTTTGTTATTTACATTTACATTTATTTATTTTCATTCGATTATCTTCTTCTCATACATTTTTTTGTTTTGTTTGGGCTTCTTTTAGTTCATTTTTTTATAGTTATTTTATTTTATTTACATTTCATGCTATATTCAATGTATCTTTACAAGAAAATTCACCACGGTAAAAATATGTGATTTTGAAATCATTGATGCATTTGATAACTTGATCTACAAGTCACGTAAAATGTAAAATTATTCATTTTTCAATATATTTTTCAATCAATTATATATGCTTGAATTATTTTCAAACTCGCACAACATTTTATATATAGAATGATTTTCTTGTATATGCTTCTGGCATTTTAGATCCTTCAAAGACTCTCATGTAATATTCACTATCCATATGCATATGTTATATATAATGATATCTAATAGACGCATTATTTTGTTTGCATATACTGCCAGACTAATAATATATGCAACAATTATTATATCCACTACTAAATGTTGTACCTCATCATAATCATCATTAAACCTTGTGAAAATCTTTATTTTCACATGAATATTCATATATCACAAATAACTTAATATTTCAAATGTTTTGGACTACACGTTCGTATTTAGACTACAGGTCCATAAATTTCACATGCTAAAAGAATATTTTTCATTATGTCTTGTCTCCTTCTTCAGTTGGCCAATCACCTTTTTTTCTACCGACATATTTATGTATAAGATCCTCATTTGATCACGTGATATTATTACTAAAACTGTTGTCGACAACTTTATCTTTTCAGTTCCATTTTTCTTGTTGTGACATAATTCATTGAAATCTCTTTATTACTTTCAGGTACCTGAACCTCTTTTGAGGATTCTGCAAGTAGTTATGTATTGACATCTTCTAGAGTGTCTGCCTCCTTAATATGATTATCTTGATTATTTGCTTCTTTCTTTTTTCTTTTGGAATTGATTATTCACTCATACTTCGGGCATGTCTCACTTTCATTTATGCTGATTAAATCACTTATAGCTGGAATATGGGATTTAGTAATTCCCATTTAGGTCAGTAATTGTATCTGGTAGATTTTATGTAATATTTCATGAATGCAAACCAAATGAACTTCTGGTTCATATTGTTATATTTGAGGATCTATATTTGATAGCAATAATGCATTCTTTTTCTTTTCTTTTCCAGCTATTTAATTTCTCCCCCTCATGTTAGGAAAACTTTGTCAAATGACAATCGACTAATCATGCAGTATAAGTCTCCTAAATCCATTTGTTTCCATTAGAAACATCCATTTGTTTCATTTAGAGACAAACAAGAATAAGGAGGTTCTTACCCAACATTTATCTTAACTTCCTTTAAATATCCATCTATGTGCATTGTGGTGAATCAATAGGAATGCACATTCAAACTTTTTAAGATGGAATATACCTGGCTCCTGACTAAAAGCCAATTATATTGGGAGAATTTGGTTGGTTAATATAAGTGCTGCAATATGTAAAATCAAATATGCCAACACTGAAATATAAATTTTGTTCTCATTAGTATTAGTCTAGCTATTTATGGAGGCTTCAATGAATGAATTGTATAATCTGGAAATTGCGCGTAACATAATAATTTATTCAAATATTCTTGCAAACTTCAGGTTGCAAATTAATATTAATATTACATATAACCATCTTATAGATGCATTTATCAAATTCATTGAATACTTGTATGGTTTACATGTTATTTGAATAGGCCCATATATCAGCTTGATATATTTCCAGAAATATAGAAATCCATTCTAAATCATAACTTGTGATACTCTCATAATCAAATTTCTTTGAGAACAAGCAGCACATGATAACTCTTGAATTATATAATATGTTGGCTATTTATGAAGAATCTTCTAGTTCTTCAATGGATATCACACGTAATCTTTTATATATGACTCGAATGAATCAAATAAGTCATGCCAACAATATATTTGTTTGGATCAGTAAACTGCTGGTTTACTATGACATGTTGCTTAACCAACAAAAAAACTTTTCAATTTCCATAAGTATTGATATAAAATGTCAATATGACATCCATTTTTCGGAGATCAATAGGTTTTGTAAGGAAGTATATGAGTAAAACTTTTCAATCACACTTATATTAACTCACTTATATTCTAACAATCTTCCCCTCAAGTGTGAGTCATATAAATATACTTTCTTTATTTCTCTATTTCAAAGACAAATTTATATATAGCAAGCTAATAATATATCTTTCATTTCAAAACTCAAGTACTTCATAACTCACAGCTAATCATGGATTTTAATCAATTGGACTATCATTTAAACCCTGTAATAGAGTAAAATTCTAATGTAAATCTATGGGTTATAATTTTCCTTAATCAATTCTTCTTCTACCCATAGAATTTAAGAAAAACTATATTAGTTCTTCATGAACTATATCAACTTTATTACATTTATGTTCTTCAAGAACTAACATATATTCTTGCATATTTATATAATTTTGTTACTTATTAATAATAATATGCTTCAATTTGCCTCTTTTGATGCATGTTTAAAATATGAAATGTTTAGAATTTTCCACTACATAAGGAAATATGAGGAGATCTATAATCAAAATACATAAAGATCTTATTGCAATGAATTCTGATATTTAGGGGCTAAAATTAAATTGAGAGAAATGTAAAGACAAATGCATTGTAATATAAAATAACAAATACTTATGATATACATAGTTTTCTTTCAAATATTCCTTACTGTTTGATCATCCATAAATTTAACTTGCACTATATATATAATTCATGCACATTACGAAAATGATTGTCTAACAAATCATAAACTATTCATCATGAATTTTCTCATAAAATTAAATAAATTCTCACTTTCTTAATTCAAATATGACATATGATTTTTTTTTCTTCACAAATGTCACATAAAACTAATTTGATTCCAATATATATCATATTATATATTATATCATGATTAATGTATGAAATTTGCACATATCATATAAATATACTAAGGAGTAGAAGAAATGTTAATACAATGAATTGGGAAATGGGGCAATAAATTATCAATACTAAAATAAAATACAAATTGAAGAGTATTTGTATGCCTTTCAATAATGAAATATTGGAACTAAGAAAAATTGCATATATATGTAAGGCAACATAATAGTGCTCAAGAAGAGAAAAGAAATGGAAGACAAGGCTAAAATAAAAAATATAACTAATAATGAAAGAAAGTACCTTGATGTTGAGATATATGAGTTGAATGTTTGATGTTGAGGTATATGAGTTGAATGTTTGATGTTGAGGTATATGAGTTGAATGTTTGTTAGAAATCTTTGGTGCAACAGAGAAATACAAGTCCCAAGAAGAAAATAGAGGTGGTAAACTCCATTGATGTATGAATAGTATTCACATATACAATATACTTAAAAGTACAAATAAATTATACATAAAGAAGGTAATTAAACAACTTAACTTTATAATTGAAGGTTATATGAATAAATATTGAAAACCATTTGATATGGGAGTTATAAGGATTAACCATGAGGTAGTTAGAATCCTAAAAGACCATGAAATCAAAATATATCAATAATTACCAATAATGTTTAAATTTGTAAATAAATTGGCACTATACTGAAATTTTAAAATGACCAATCATTACCTTTTTATCCATTTGATTTTATATATCACTCATGTTGATATCATAATGTTAAATAATAATTTCTCTCTCACAAATTAATTACAATCAATTTAAATTTAAACATAAAGAATCAAAATCATATGGCCTTCAGGGCTTACAATTATTTCTTTTGGCTATACAAGTTGATCATCTTTCTCCGTAACTTATTGCTTTAAGCATCATAACTATTTTTGATATTTTTCACAATATTTCATTGTCTTTTTGGCTTCACAGCCATTTTGATCTTTATTTTCAATAAATTAGTACATATTAGTCTATATGACTTCTGGTCATATTAAACCATTTTTTTTCTATCCATATGACTTCTAGTCATAGTATGATATTTGCTCATAATTTTGATCACCATAGAAATGTTATTATTTCCATGATTGTAGTTCAATAGCTAAGACAAAGTATTCTCAACTTTCAACTATCAATTCTGTAAATGTAATGTGATCATGTTCATTTTCACTCTTACATATTTTCTTTACTTTCAATAGCATCATCAATTTCTCCAAATCTTGGTCTTCAGAACCACAGCAAAAATCTTTGTTTAGTTTGATATTTGAACCTTTGGCCTTCAGGGCTTTGATATTTGTAACAATTAAATCATCAAAGTGCCAACATTTTTCTTGTCAATCTTACAATTTAATGAAACCAATAGCGTTCTTTCTCATAAGAGCTAGTACAAAAGTGATGTGACTTCTGGTCATCTAATCACGAAATTAAGAATATTATGGCTTCTGACTTCTCGATAAAATCAAAATACTAGAAAATAAATTAAATAAATTCAAATTCATAATAAAAAATAAATAATAGATAAGCCCATGATTATATAGACTACATTACATGCTCATATATAATACTATTATATATTAATGTAATATAATAAACAAATGAAAATAAAAGATTGACATAATGATATAACAATAATGTATTAATATAAATAAATGAAATGTAAATAAAATAACAATAAAACAAGATGAAATAAATGACATAAAATAAAGAAACAAACAATAATAGATAACATAAAATGTAAATAAAATAAAGAAATATAAATGTTAAATAAGTGTAAATAAAATGAAATAACATAATATAATAACATAAAATGTAAAGAATACTAGAATATAAAACAAATAAATATAAATTTTGCATAATAAGAGATTAATGGAAAATGATAAATAAAAGTTAAAAGAAAGAAACTTGCGGAGGATAATATAATCTCAAATTTTAGCCATGGAACCCGATGTATAAAACATTCGGTAAAAGAGTCTATTTAATTCCATGTAATGACTTAAATTATCCTAGATATACGTAAAAGATAACAAAAGGATGGATAAAAATAGATAGCATAAAAATAATATACAACATAGTATGGAAATGAGAAAGTTAGAGAGTAGAAGAGATAGAAAACTAGACCATAGGTCTTCTGAGCGAATTCGTGCTGATAACGTGTTATAAAATCAAGAAAATATAAGAGATTGAGATGAAGGGAATGAAGAAATACAAGAGAGAATAGAGAGCAAGGAGGGAGTGATTCTTATTCATTTGGATGCCAACAAAGTGTAGTACATAGTGCTCTATTTATAGGCCCTCAACCACAATTAAGAGTTACACAAAGTAAATGGTAAACTTTAATCCTCATGAGTGCACATATTGTAACCTTTGAATTATGGGTATGAAAACTCCTAAAGATCATTTATTGGAGAGGTTATGGGATGTAGAAAATGAAAGGTCAAGAGTTGGGAACTCATGGACATCCACCTTAATTAGTATTTTACAACAAAATGAAAATTGTGAGCAGACTTCTATTAAAATTATGTACCTACATTTAAGATATCTGTCAACATAACTAATGAAATTGAGTCTAGTCGGCAAAGACATGATTTATTCATATCATGTTGATGTTGCTGAGATAAGGGCTCAACAATTTATAAATATCTTTATAAGTATTCCTCAGACTTGTAATACAAGTCAATCTTTTTTTCCTAAAATTCGGTATGATTCTAGTCTATTTTCACCCTTAGCCAATACGCGAGTAGTTTGGTAGAAGATATTTAGCGTGTGTTTAGACGTGCAGTGTAGGTCTCAAATTGAATGATTACATATGAATTCGTACGATTGTGGGGATGACGTTTTTTATTGGGAGTGTTTGGACATGCGATTAGAAAATCTGGCTTTTAGAGATTTAGACTTCAAAACGCACGAAAGGATAAAGCTACATTTTGGTGCTTTTTTGCTATTGATTCGTGCGATATGCGTGAAAATATCTTTTTAGTTGTATTTAATGTGCTATCAGATTAATTATAATTTTATCCTTAATATACTTTTTCAGCTCCAAAAATTATTTTAAAATATTTTTTAAAGATTTTAACCCCTTAAAATATTTTTTCAATTCTACCCAATGTACCATCAAACTAATTACAATTTTACCCTTATACTTTTTCAATTCCAAAAATTACTTTAAAATATTTTTGTGATTTGAACCCTTATCCAGTCTAAAGAGATTGACTACAATTTTACCTTTAATGTATTTTATTTAGTAATAAAGAACACCTAAAACTTATAATACTGATTTATTGATTTCCATCCACTCTAAAATATTTTTCAAGTAGCACCTAATATTTTAAAATAATTTTTAAATATTTACTTGATTTTTTAAATATTTCTCCACCCACCCTATCTTACCATTATTACAAAAGTCACTTATATTTAAATCAATCCAAACAAGTTTTACTTTTACAAAAGTCATTTATACAGTCGTCAATTCAAACATAAATCACATTACACAGTCTGGCTTTTACTAAAAGTAAGATTATAAAAAATCAAATAAGAAAAAACCATTTTTCCCATTGCTATTCCAAACTCACGCTTAATCTCCTTGGCTTTTCAAGTGTCAATTGAAATAGAACATGAAGAGAAGAGAAGAAAGATGACATCATAATATCTTTAGTGATTGAAGAGCCAAGACAAAGGAAACATTTTACATTTCCAGCATTCTAAGAGGACTACAATACAGTCTATATAATTTATTTGTTCAGTGATATCCTGATAATGTTATTAGTGGGCCTAATGCGCCTAAAGACCCAAAAAGAATCATAAAATACAAAATAGCTATCTGCTATCATAAAGAAGACTCAGCAAAAACTAAACCAAGTCACAGCTTCACCCTACATATTTTACATCAAAACAGACTCCAACTTGCCTAGTGTCTGAAAGCTACAAACCTGCATGGACACAAGCTCTGTTACGACCAAGAAGTATACTTGGAAAAGCAAGAGTTGACGCCATTGTCACTTATGACATTGCAAACAACCATAGATATCAGCCAGGGCATGAAGATTACAAGCCAGAATTATAGAAGGGAAATCCAGTGATGGATCGTACCAGACTTTATCACCAAACAGAGAAGGATGGAAACAAGAGAAGAAAACATAAGATGGATAACTATAACAAAGGCTTTCAAGTGTAATGGAAATAAAAGGACAGCAAGCTAGACTTTCCTATTCATGAAGAAAGCATACCACGTTAGAAAATGAGTAAACTATTTGGTCTTGCTACATCTAACAAAAGCCCCACCACCACAAAAGGGAGGGAAAAAAATTTCTCTGCTGTGGGAGAAGCAGAAATTGTAATTTCTCTGAAAAATAAACAGAAGCAAAATTTACATATATGCAGACACGTATACAAGTAACCCCACTTACTATAATTACCTCTAACCTTTCATATACAAGCCCTTTTAGTAATTTGACATGGAGGTGCTTCCTTCGAAAGATTTGCCAAACATAATATTAGTAATAATGTTTATCAATTCCTATTGTCCTACCACCCAACACCTCTAAACAAAAAGAGAAAGAAGTTCTCACAATTATTATATTCAAGGACTTTCTTACGAACATGGCAAAAGGAAGGGCTTATCTTATGAGAAGATAAATGGGAAAAAAGGACAAATTAACAAATACAGGATTAGATAATCACCATGGAATAACCAAGCGCAGGAAAATCATGGTGCGTAGGATAGCATCAACTCGTAACAGGCTGAAATAATTTTTTGACTCCATCATAGAACCATCTAGAAAACAAAACAGACCTCAAGTCAAAGAATATCCAGGACAAACTATAATTTTCACCGTTAAAGATACAAGAAAGAAGCTATAAAACAATATCAACACAATAATTAGAGTCAAAAGTGTCTTGATTATTAACAGGATGAGCATAACACCACTGGGTTTTCAACATCAACAGTAACCCTTTATGTGTACAAAATGTGCGAAAAAAGTGAGAAATGCAATTCGCGCACAAGCGCACACAAAGGTGAGAAACATAATTACAAAAAGAGGAAGAATTTTAGTAAGTTAAGCAATCAAGTGAAGAATATTCCCAGTTTATTACTACCTGAATGAATTAAAAAAATGATAAACTTTATAAATTGAATATAACACAAAACAAAACTGTTTCGAATGATAGATGAATTTAGAATTAAACCTGCAAAGGAAAATTGGCCGAAGTCTAGCACTTTCCTCAGGTTCTAACCCTCTTCGTCTATTGTTTTCTTGTTGAAATTTATCAGACGGGAGGACTTCACAGGGACCTTGAATGGAGCCAGCCATTTCAGTTCTATCACTATTAGATTCATAAACCTTCAGGAGAGAAAATGGAAATGTATATGTAAGATAATTTCCATATGTCCAAGATAACTGATCACAAAGAATTTAGAGTCTTAAAGCAATACAAAATTTATGGAGTATAAGCCCATGCATGACCTAAAAGGCAAAACAATGATGGCTTAACTCCATGACTGACAACTCAGATGCCAATGACAATCTTCCACAGACACATGCATCGGAATCATTCTTGAGAGAGAGAGATATATGGGATAAATACACAGATAATAAATTACCTCATTGTCTTCAGATATACATGGATGAGGGATATTCCCTGGTAAATCATCAGGAAAGTAGCACGTCATCACATTTACCCACTTCAATCCAGTTTTGCTATCTTCAAACATAGACTGCAATAAAATAGGGGAAAATCTTTCAGATTGCTAACGTCCAAGAAATTAAGATTGTTTCACACAAATGTGGAAATATAAATCAAATCCCCAGAGAAACCAAAGTGTATTGCTAAGACATGAAACGTCCTCTAATTTATTTGCATATTATGATCTTGGGTAAAATCCTACAAGTGAAATTAATTGCAAAATTAAAGTCATACCAACAATTTGCTTACCTGCAGTTTCGATGGAATTAACTTGCCATGACTGAATTTAAAAAGAGCATGATCCTGCAGCCTATATGTAACTCCATTAACTCGGCAAGATTGGTAAAACCTTTTCTCATCAACAAGTTGTACAAGATCACCAACCCATTCTACTGCATGTAAGCCATCTGAATATAATGCAGTGCTTTGTTTACCTTCAGCATGTGTTCCAGAACTTTTATCAGAATTTGCTAGTGCAACATATTGGTCATCACGTTTGATATCATATATCAAACTGTCTCCCCCATGAGATTCCTTTCTGTTATTATCTGTCAAACTATTGTCACCGTGTTTATATAATGAAACTTCAGCATTGTTTGATAGTGGCGTCAGTTCAACTTGTGCATTTTTTGACAATTGCAAGTTGTTAGGATTAACTGACTCATTTAATTGAAGAAGTGCTTCTGGTTCTGAAGTAAAGGTTCTCTCTTTAGAGGTAGATGGCTCAGAAATAATTTGTTCAGAAGAACTCTCACCTGGCAACCCAACAGAAGGACTAGAAGCTGCACTAAGGGATTTTATTGAGAAATTTGGGTCAGGCTTCTCATCCATGTGTTTGCTGCTGGACGAATGAGTGTTATCTTGCATTTCTTTTGTATCAGGGATCTTTGAGACAGATGGAAGCTCAGCATTCTTATTGTTACTAGCGACACCAGTCAAACCAGACCCTCCATTTGTTGTTGACTCCAGTGAGCTGACCTTTAGAGCTGCAACTCCAGTTTTCTTCTCTGAGGATGGTTGGACTCCACCAGTGTTAGAGGGCAGTTTTGGCGGAGTGTTCGCAGACCTCATGACACGACCATATTTTGGAGGCAAAGGCTTTCCACCACTTAATGTCAAGCACCTCATGCAGTGCCACTCGCCTCTAGGAATTCCTCTCAAAAGTGATGGCTGCAAACACTTCAAGTGAAACCCTTTTTCACAAGCATCACAAAGAAGCACAGTATCTACTTCATTGACTGTGAGATCACACATCTGGCAAGTAAATGCCTTGTTCATATAATCCCTTGATGGAGGAGTCCATGTGGGCTGCTCCGGAAGCTTTGGCTGTAATAGTTTCTGGACAATCTTTGCAATTTCAGAGTGATTATTAGGAAGTGAAGGAGGCTGAATAATATTCAGGCCCTGTAATGGTTGGTGAAAGCTAGACAAATTTCCAGGTGCTGTTTGAGTTACTAATGGTCTATAGCTCTGATCCCTTGCTATTTGTGAAGCAGCTCTTGGCCCCGTTAGGTCACCCATTCCCTCAACCTTGACAGGGTTATGTCCGGTCACTTTGTTTTCTTGTGTACTTCTAGCGAATGAGGCAGACTGAGTTTGAGTTTGTATTGACCATGTTGGAGCATTCACCAAGGGTTGGTTTGATGAAGAGTTTGCTACATTTTAAAATTTATCAACATTCAGAACCAATTCTACAGTTGAAATGCACACAATTTTAAGACAAACAAACAGCAGGCTACCAATTTTTCAGGGAAAGAAACAAAAAGAATATTACAAGCAAAACAAAAGGGTCAATGGCCAGATAAAACATAAATTAAAGCTTCCAAAACATTCACCCATATTAAAAAATACAATTAAAAAAGAAAATAGCAGTACAATAGAAGAGAGACAATTATTCAATTCAATACCCTTGAGTCCTTATTTCACAGTTCTTAAAGGTATTCTAGAATAAAAGAAGCTTTTTTTTAATATTTCAACACAACCAGGAAAACCATCTGACTGTAGATTATATCAAACCAACCAAGCACATATTTTGTGAAGATGCTGCCAAGAATTGTTCAAGCAAAACCAACTCACAACATATAAAAGGAAAATCCAAGTCGATGTGCTCTCCCATCTATGCATACTATAATGAAAATAAAGAATCACGACTTAGGCATTCTTTAAAAGAAAATGTAGCCCCCTCATTTCAAGGAAAAAGTGAGGGAATTAAACGGAGTTTCAAGGGATGTTACCTTGAGCATGCAGCAAATAAGGCCCACTTGATCCGCCATCAACTCTGAACTGTGGTTGTTCAACTTTAGGCAATGCTACTGAAGATGAATTTCTACCCAAGTGACTACTAGGCATTCCACCAGAAACTATAGGTGGTTTTACTTCACCAGTACTTGATTGATATTGCAAAGCAGCAGAAGATCCAGCAGAAACATGAGTCACGGGAGAAGCTATGGTACCAGAAGAAGAGAGTCCTGTGTGGCTTGATTTGTCCAAGGGATACATTCGAGCAGTATGAGATGGCATACGGTTTTCAACCATTCCACCACCCATGCTTGTTTGCAATGGCTGAGAAGTTGATGGAGCAGAATGTTCAGGAAGTTTCTTTGACTCTTCCATCTAGGAACCCAGAAGATACAATTTATAAGAGAACAAAAGAAAAAAATCATTAAAAAAACACACAAACAGTGAGAATGGAAGTGTTACTCTCACATGGGCACCTAGCACCGCAGCATATAAATCAATTGAGAGAAGCAAAATTTAAGATTTTTAAATTATACATCTTGCACTAAGAACATTCAATTTTGTCGAATTGAAATAAGTTCCACGATTTAACTTCAAACTGACACGATAAAAGATTAACAAACATATCAGACTGCATTCAACCAGAGTAATCTTTCAGGTTGAGAATGACTACCTTCAACTTGGAGAGTGAGAACCTTTCGGTTATAGACATCTTTGGAGTTTGAAACCCTAATCTCTGATCTTTAATCTTCCCGTTCAATCCAAGATCCTCAATCACAGTCCCCACAGCTTCCCTCGCCACAATATCCTTGGGGGCCATCCCTTGACACAACTCCACCAACTTCATCCTCGCTTCCTTCATCAACTCAATCTCCACATTAGTGGGCTTCTTCCCACCTCGCATCGCCGCCATTGTTGACAAAACCAGCACAATCTCCGCCACTCTCTTCAACTCCCCGCTAGACGCAGCAGCATCAGCTGCTTCAACCTTAGGCTTCTTGGCCAATTCCTCACCCCCACCATTCTCAATCGGCCTTTTCACCGGCAAGCACTCAGATCGAGTCTCCTCCGGAGGTTCCATTCCCTCAGCAACCGTCGCCAATTCCATGACCGACACTTAAACCCAAGAAGCGAAACTGAGAAGTACGGCCAAGAAGAGCGAGATGAAGGGGGGGGGAGAGAGATAGGTGGGGAAGAAACCCTAGAGAAGAGACAGAGAGTGATGGAGGAGCGAAGACGAAGGAGGAGGAAAAGATTTGAAAAGGAAAGGGTAAATTATATATAGGTTTTGGCGGGTAATTTTGGGGGAGAAGGAATTCGTAATAGGGGTGAGTTTTGATTTGAGAGAGAAAACAGGTCGAGTGGCCGAGCAGAGCGAGGGCGATACCGAGATTTGGAGAGAAAAGGAGGACATATAATGTTCAACTCGGATGACTCGGACATTGACTCGCCGAGTTATATATTGCATTCGGCTTTTGTTGCCGGAAACAAATAAAAAGGAAATTTAACAGTTGGTCACAAAAAAAAAAAAAAAAAATCACGGTATTATATTTAATGAAGTATTAATATTTTGGGAAAATCCCTGAAAAAGAACTTTTAAATTGGAAAAAGACAAAAAGATGTTCTGAAATTCCATATTCCGCATAAGTGTGAGTACCTGAAATGGAATATTACAAATCAAAAGGAAATTACTTAAGTAACCCTGGGAGTTTTTAAACTGAAAAGCATTGAGGGAGGTATAGCGTGAAGACGTTCGGTGCCGTCGTTCTATGCCGGTAGTCGACCTTGGGTCCGTGGTGGTGAGAGAGGCTAGTGGCAGCGACATGGGTGTGGTCGATTTTGAGGGGAGGGACAGTGCGAATACTCATTTCCTAAGATGGTTGGAAATCGGCGCTAATAAAGTTTGGGTTTGTCGCTGTGAGGGAGGAGAGTGTCTCAGTAGTTGATGTTGTGGATTTGAGGAGGAGCGAAGGCGGTGCAGCGGTCGACATTTGGGTACGATTTTTGGGTGGACATAAGGAGTAGCGAATGCAGCAGGGGGTGGAGTTTTTTATTTAAGAACTCAAGTTTTTTATTCATGGCTCTCACTCTGTTTCAGAAAAAGAAAACAGGCGAAAAACAGGAACTGGACTTTAAATACGTGTGAAGTTGTATTTTAAACCGACGAACTCGAGTTTTAAATAAAAAACTGGAGTTCCTCACTAGCGGGTTACCCGCTAGTGATGAAGCATCACTAAAGCATCACTAGAGGGTAACCCTTTAGTGAGGCATCACTAAAGGGTTACCCTTTTACCCTTTAGTGATGCCCAGAACTCGAGTTTTAAATAAAAAAACTCGAGTTCGTCGGTTTAAAATACAACTTCACACGCTGAAGTTTAGTTCCTGTTTCTTGCCTGTTTTCTTTTTTTGAAATAGAGTGAGAGCCATGAATAAAAAACTTGAGTTCTTAAATAAAAAACTCCACCCCCTGTTGCATTCGCTACTCCTTATGTTCACCCAAAAATCGTACCCAAATGTCGACCACTACACCGCCTTCGCTCCTCCTCAAATCCACAACATCAACTACTGAGACACTCTCCTCCCTCACAGCGACAAACCCAAATTTTATTAGCGCCGATTTCCAACCATCTTAGGCAATGAGTATTCGCACCGTCCCTCCCCTCAAAATCGACCACACCCATGTCGCTGCCACTAGCCTCTCTCACCACCACGGACCCAAGGTCGACCACCGGCATAGAACGACGGCACCGAACGTTTTCACGCTATACCTCCCTCAATGCTTTTCAGTTTAAAAACTCCCAAGGTTACTTAAGTAATTTCCTTTTGATTTGTAATATTCCAGTTCAGGTACTCACACTTACGCGGAATATGGAATTTCAGAGCATCTTTTTGTCTTTTCCCAATTTAAAAGTTCTTTTTCAGGGATTTTCCCTAATATTTTTACCAATAATTACGATACTACACTATATTTAAATCAGGCAACTGCTTCTTCTTCTTCTTCTTTTGAATAAGTTGCCATAACTATAGAATTTGACAATTTATTTTTTTATAATTTTTAAATCTTAATACTTGTATAATTATATAAGTGATTTTGTTGTAAAGTAATTAATAATTCAGATAATTAATAATTATTAATATTTTAATGACAATAGCACCTTTTCGCCAATGATTATAAAATTTGATAATTTCTTTTAGAAAATAATTCTCATAAAACCCGAAGCAAGCAAACAAATAATTGTTCTTTTTTATTATAATAGAGCCGTCACTAGAATATTTTACCATGATAAATTGATAATAAAAAAAGTGTTCTTTGAGTTTGCCTTTGGCTTTGGATGGAAGTGAATCCTTTTTATGCATTCTTTTAATGCTTCTCTTTATCAATTTGATATGAGGATTGAGGAAGAAAGTGATACATCATTCAAAAAGTTGTTGGGTTTATTAGTTCTTTAGTGTAATATGACCAATTAGGATTTCTTTCCATAACATTTGTTTGATACAGTCTTTCCATAATTTTTTATCGTAGGAGATAATTTCTCTTTTGCTTAGATTAAATTGACACCCTACATCACATGGGAGAGAGTATTAAGATAATTATATATCTATCATAAAATTTTGGCCAAATAAAAATAATATTCAGTATGATGAAAAAAAGAGGATATTTCTATAAATAATATATAATAGGAATATAGGGTTGAAATAGGAGGAACATAAAATTCAATAAATAAAATAAAAAATTATCAAATAGCCCCCAATTAAGAAAATAAAAAATAAAATTAGTAATAAAAGAGAATAAAAACAAGTTGTACAAAATCACCAACCAATTCCACTGCATGGGAGCAATCTGAGCACAAGGCAGTGTTTGGTATCGATTCAGTATGTGTCCCAAAACTTTTCTGATCTGCCATTGAAGAACTGTCATGTTGCAGAACTTCCATCAGAAATTGCTAATGCAACACATCGGTCATTGATTCCTTCAGTGCAACTTGTCCGATTTTTTCACAATTGCAAATTGTTAGCTTTAACTGACTCCAGTGAAATGAGGAAGCACTACTGATTCTGAACCAAATAAATGCCTCAGAAATTGTTTGTTCAGCAGAGCCAACAGAAGGACAACAAGAAGCTGCACTAAAAAAGATTCCAATAGTTAAGAGGTATAAATATTCATAAATTTTTTTAAAAAATGTATATGATATTATAAATTTTTTTGAGTGCACAACTACCCATAAACTTTATAAAAGGAGGCAAAATATCATCTCTTTAAGGGTGTGTTTGGTTTGAGGGGAGGGTAGGGGAGGAGGGGGTTAAATTACTTTTTTGAGTTGAAGGTATTTAAATTTTGGGCAGGAACCCAAAGTTTAAAAGAACAAGAGAATAAATTTTGAGTTTCTTTTATCCAATATTATAATTTACCCTCTCCTCCTGCCCTCCCCTCAAACCAAACACACCTTAATAGGTTAATTTGAATAAATGGTTGTTACTTGGGGCAATTACAATGAAATCCCATACAAGAGAAAAAATGAAGAAATGGTCCCTGAAGTTATCAGTGTAAGCTCCTCGACTTATGAATGGGCACTCCTCGACTTGTCATTAACAACTTCAGGGACCATTTTGTCATTTTTTCTCTTGTGTGGGACTTCATTGTAATTGTCCCTTGTTACTTTTTAGGTTGTGGGTCCCATCAAATACCAGGTGTCAAAACACATTGGGAACTCTTGTCTCTTATCTCTATCAACACCCCCTGAAGAAATGGTCCCTAAAGTTGTCAGTGTAAGCTCCTCGACTTGTCATTAACAACTTCAGGGACCATTTTATCATTTTTTCTCTTGTGTGAGATTTCATTATAATTGTCCCTTGTTACTTTTTAAGTTGTGGGTCCCATCAAATACCAGGTGTCAAAACACATTGGGAAACAACCCCCCCCCCCCCCCCCCCCCGGCGTCAAACTCAAGGCCCACTTCAATGCACATCAGAACTAACATCCAATGTGATGCTATCGTCTCAGTTTCTTATTTATTACTGTGGCGAATTTTGCCTTTCCCCTGAAGTCCTTAAATGTTGTTTATTTTTATAGCTAGGTCAGCCAACCCCTTGTTCATGTTTATCTATATCTTAATTTCACTAATTACTTCAACGGGTATACTCATCATTGGCAAAATAATATTTGAACAGGCAAAAAAAAATTCGTTTATTCATTTAGGTTTTATTTTGATTCCCCGGCCTGAAAAAATTAACAACTCACAATAACCTAATTCTAGTAAACCTCTAAGGCCAATCAGAGTTTTCAAGTAGATCATCCCCAAGTTAGCTCTTAAAAAATATGGGGCTTTTAAAAATCACACAGTGCATCTTTAACATCCGAAATGAGGGGAGTTAGTTGTAAGGGCCAAAAAACAAGTTTAAAAAAAAAAAAAAAGCAAAGCTTGGCTTTATTGATTTATTTATGCAACAAGCCGAAAACTGGAAAGATGGGGAGACCAAATGACACAGTGATGATGCCAAATTAGAGGTGGGTAAACGGGCTAACCTGTTTAGATCTAAAGCTCATAAAAGATCTCTATTTTGAAGCCCAACCAGTTTACTCAAGGGTTAGGGCTGGCCCTCAGGCTTTAAACCCATTTAATAAAATAAATTATTTTTTTCATTTTCTTAAAGAAATTAAATTCAAACACTAAAATTTTTAATTTAAGACAAATATTTTTTAAATTATTAAATATTTTATCTTTTTTGATAAATAGAATAAGTGACCATTTACCTTAAAACAAAATTCTTTATAAGATAGAGACTCTACTTTCTCATTTTTCAATGTGTTTTATTAGTTTTTCTTTTTGATATAATTTGCATAATTTCAGGCCTCTTCAAATACAATTAATTGTTCTCTTTGTTTACCGTGCATCAATAAAAAATTATTCTTTCAATATTTCATAAGGAAAAAATTCTTTGGGGAAATATTAAGAACCAAACGAAAGATTCTTAAAAATTGAGTGTTTTTAAAAAAATCAATTAGAAGACTTTTAACTAGCTAGAATATTATCCAGAAGCTTCTCTTAGCTTTTTAATAAGAATATAATCAATTTTTTCCTTTAAAACGTTCAAACAACAACAATATATTATTTGAAAAACATTTCCAATTTTAAAAAACATTTTTAAAGCAAAACTCAATTTGTATTCATTTTATAAAATTTTAAAAAAAGTTGGCGGCTAAAACAAGCCGTCAGTTCAAGCTCACGGCTCTATAGGGCTGGTCCTTTTTTGCCCGACTTTTTTTGGAGGCTTTAAATCATAAGTCTGGCCCTTGACGAGCGCAGCCCGATTTCCCAGATATATGCCAAATGATCATCTTATGATTGAAAAATAAAAGAAAATCTGAGAGTCATACCAATTATAAGCTCATGGAGTTAACCTTACACATCAACTGTGATCATTTACACCTTGATTGCTTACAAATAGACCCCCTCTCCTTTTTGGGAAACCCGGAGCAGAATTCATGGTTGCGCCTCTGAATTTGAGCTCTGATGCTGCTTGATAGTCATAACCAATTGAAGTAGGCCTTGAGTTGAGAGAGAGAGAGAGAGAGAGAAGGGAGAAGGGGGTTGATAGAAATAAGAGAAAATGTGACCTAGTGTGTTGTTAACACTTGACACTTGGTGGGACCCACAACTTAAAAAATAACAGCTATTAACAGAGATGATATTTTTTCCCTTTTTATAAAGTTCATAAATGCTCCTTAGCCCAAGATTCTATTAACATCTTTGGTCAGGTATATCATCAATGTGCTTGCTCAAAATCCACTTTGTTCACAGTGAAACGACACATTTGGCAAATGAATAAGTTGTTCATATAATCCCTCAAAGGAGGAGTTAGCGAGGGAAGCTCAGGAAGTATATAGGTTGCAATAATTTCTGGACAATTTTAGCAATTTCAGTGTTGTGATTATTAGAAAGTGAAGGAGGATCAACAATGTTCTTACTCTGAAATGGGTGGTTCCTTAGTCTCTGAACTTTAATCTTCCTCTTCAATCCAAGGTCCTTAATCACAGTCTCTATAGTTTCTTTCGCCGCAATATCCTATGAAGCCAGCCATTCACACAACTCCTCTTGTAATATCCTGAATTGTAAGTAAGGGATAATGACTTCATAAGGAATGTAATTATTAATGAATGAACACTTTTGAAGAATATGATTTGCATTGTGATATAAATATGTTTGAAGATGGTTTAATAAATATTGTGATAATCAGGGGCAAAATGGTAAATTTACATACCAGTTGGTCAGTTGCCGAAGAGGAAACTCATTAGTAACTTAAGGATCAATAGCTAGAATTAGCTCTTGAATGATCAAGGGGGCGGAATTAAGTGTGTATGAGAGTATGTGAAATCATGGAAGAAAGCATAGAATCATGACAAGTGGCAAATTGTGAGCCATGGGATGAGGGTCAAAGATTCAATTCATTTTCTCTTCCCTCCCACTCCTAAAGTCGGTTATGTGCATGGGAAAGAGAGGAAAATCTGCTTCTTCATCAATATCTCATTCTCTCTCATCATTCTCCATCTCCGTTCAACTTGAAGAGGAAAGAGAAAGAAGAAATTTTGTGGTAAGTGCTCTATTTGACCCTGAATGATGAAATTTTCTTCATTAAAGTTGATCTTGGCATTGAGAGCTTCATTTTCATGGTTTTAGATTTCTGAAATCTGGTGTTTGAGCACTTGAAGAAACTTGAAAGTTGTGAAATCAAGAAGCTAACTTTGGGAGAAAGAAGATGTGAGTATTTGATGCATTTTGGTATAATTGTTTTGGTCATTGGTTAAGTTTTGAGAACTTTGGATTATTGCCCTGATTTTGGCCTAATTTTGAAATAAATGAATTAGCTAGTGTCTTGTGGTGGAATAGGTGTCAAATGGTGTATTGATGCCAATGGATTTAAGTTGGAGTTAAATTTGGAGATTTGATAATTAGCATGATTGTGTGGTATTGTGATTAAAAACAGAGTAGGTGTTGATTGAATGGGAATTGAGTTGTTTTAAGCTTCCCAATAGGTTCTTTATGACATATTATGTGGGAATGAGTTTTGGTAGAAGTTTTGGAATCATTGGAAGCAAATTGGGCAAGTCTGGAAAGTTATATCAGTTGCTGCGATTTGGCTTTTGATAAGCCTCACTCAAGTGAGGTAGGGTTTCACTTGAGTGCAACATGATATTTCCCTTTCTCTTCAGTGGTCCAGTGAGGTCTTCAGGAGAACGGCAATAGTGCACTTCCTCATTTGCGAGTGGCATGCGAACCCACTCAAGTGTATAGGGTATCACTCGAGTGCATGTGCATGTAGCACTATAGACGCGCATCTCGAGTTGGCCCTTACAGGCAAATTGTCAAGAGTGCGTGTAGGCACTCGCAAGTATTGGGAAGTCACTCGAATGCTAAGGCTAGTACTCGAGTGCACTTGTCACTTTGCGGTTTCAGTTGCTCTCGGATTGTCACTTTCTACACCCCACTCGATAGGACTCGAGTGACTATGTGTCATCACTCGAGTGCCAGAGGAGTGCTCGAGTGAACTGGCCACTCCAAGGTGCGTTGGTGCTCTCAAGTACACACTTTTTGCGTCTCACTTACTGGGACTCGAGTGCGAATGAGAGCATCACTTGAGTGACTCAGCCAAAAGTTTGCACTTTCACTTTCAAAAAGGGATCTTCAGAGTAGTTTTCCCCAACCTTTTAGGTATGTGTTTAGACTTCTAATAACCACTCAAAGACTTCAAGTGATAGCCAACTTTAAGTATTATAAAAGAAAGAGCTTGGAATAAGAGGTTAATCTGCCATTCTTAACTTTGGTTTATAGGATTTGACATTTGCCCTGATTGTGAGCGAACCGTGCTTGAACAAGTTAGGAAAAGACAAGGTAGTGACTCTTTCTCTTCTACTGTGTATAGAACATTGTATGTATGTTATAATGTATTGAGATGCTTTGTGATGCTTTGAGATACTGCTGCCATTACAGCGTAAGCTGTTGCATTGAGCATAGTGATTACAGCGTAAGCTGTCGCATTTAGCATAGAGATTACAGTGAAAGCTGTCGCATTGTGTATACAGCCGTGAGTGCTGTCGTATATGGTGTGAGCCATATATCATTGTGATGCTGCTTAACATGATCGTATATGCTATGTGTTTATATACCGTATGAGTGATTTGTTACTATTTGGGTTCTCTTAAATCTCATTCTTTCCATTGACTAACCTTTAGATAGGGTAAGTGACTCCAGGGAGAAACAGACGACCAGGAGCAGCTAGGACTTTGTAGGGATATTCCTTTTGGGTTGTTGGTTATTCATTTGGATCTAGGATTACTGTATATTATTTTTGGGGATGTAAATAATATTTTGAAACGGTATTGTAATATTTTATATGGGAAACTTTAAACCCTTAGTGAATGAATCCCGGGAGTTGTCGAGACTTTATTATACACTCTGATATATTTGAATGCGACTAACTGCACAGGTAATTATATTCAAAACTTGAAAATTAAGACTAGGGAAGGGATGGAGTTTTAAAAGAATTTGTGAAAACCCTACCGTCAAGAAGGGATTGAAACAAGTTTAATTATCTATTGATCTCTAATTCATTTTAATTAAGCATTTTCAAGTTATAATTACGGTTTTCCAGGTATGGGGTTACACCTCCAACTGGATCCTTGTCTTCATCAGTTCAATCTCCATATTAGTCGGCTTCCTGATTGGGGCCATCGTCAACAAAACCAGCCCAATCTTCCCCAATCGCTTCAACTCCCTGCTAGATGCAGCAGAGGCAGCTTCAACCTTGAGTTTCTTGGCAAATTCCTCACCCTCACCACAGGCAAGCACTCGGATTGCGTCTTCTCCGGCAGTTTTGTGTTTTCAGAGGCCATCGTCAATTCCATGGCCATGAGTTACATCCAAGGGCGAAATCAATAAAGGTGACAGTGAATAGCGACATGAAGGGGAGAGAAAGCGAGGTGGGGAAGAAGTGCTAGAGGGAAGAGAGGAATGGTGGAGGGAGGACGAAGTGATTTTCGGCGGGAACTTTGGGAGAGATTCATAATAATATCTGACGTGGGGCTGTTCAAGAACAAAAGGCCCATCTATTTTTCTTTTTTTAAATAAAAGTCAAATGGATCAATAAGTGAAAGATATTACGTGTTTGTTCAATAGCATTAAGTAACATATGAATGTAAAAACCTCTTTTTTAAGCTATTGAATGCTAAAATCTATTAAAAATAAAATGACTAAGAAAAATGCTGATGTCCTAATAAACAATATTCGTAGACTCAAATTTCGCTCCTTCTAGAAGAAGAAATTGTCTTTTTAGACAAAACACTTATAGTTGCTCCTTTATTAAGGGCTGAAGAAAGGAAATGCAGTGATCAAATTCAAGATGTTCTAAAACAGAGCAAACCAAAGGAAGCCTTAGACAAAATATTTATCCATTTAAAAGATTGTAATGACGCTCCTTAGTCACATTTATGCTTTACAGTAAGACATATGGTTTTCTTTCTTCTTTTGCAATATAATTATCCATTTAATACTAGGAGTATTGGAAATTGATTTATTTAAAGATGGTCTGCATGAAGAGCCCAAGGCGAAAGACCCATCTAATTATTTATTTGGATTTAAGAATTTTTTTTAAACGACTAGGTGTGCACAATCTTAATCCAATAGTCAGATATAAAATAATTAATCAAATAATACTAAATTCAAGCCTATTTATAATAAACAAATTATAATTATCAGCAAATCACTTATTAGCATACCAAATGATAGATATGAAATAATTATCGTGTGTACAAACTTTCCTTGCACTTTTCTTTTTGGAAAATGATCAAATCCATTAGATAAAAAAGATTATACATCATGATTCTACAACCATTATAGAGTATGATTGCAGAGAATTAAAAACATTGCGATGAATTTTTTCCACCCTAAAGAAATGCTTTGAAGAAAAAGAATTTAGAAGGGAGGATATATTACCATACAGAATGTTTGATGAGGAAGGTTTGGAGCCACCATTTGGTATAATTTGTTTCTTAATAGAAATCACCTGAAGAATCTTGTTGATTGGAACAGGTATCAATTAAGTATCCATTGTAGGGTTGCTATCAAACAATTCAGTGCAAGGAATGATTGGCCATTTGACTTCTTCCATAAAACTGATTGTAAGTGTGTGTTCAGATTTGCTTTTAGAAAATACTTCCTCCTGTCTTATTTATAAGTATTTTTTTTATTGCGCAAAACAAACTAGTAATTAAAAATAATAAGTGTGTCAAAAATACTATATTTTTTCATACATGTCCCTATTTATGAAAAGAGGATAGGAGAGAGAATAAATAAAAAGTATAAGAGAAAAAGAGTATTTAATAAGGGTAAATTACGAAAAAGAAGCTTACATTTTTAGACAAAAAGTGAAAGTTACTTATAAAATGGACTAGCCCTATAAAAGAGAAAGTTGCTTATAAATAAGACCGGAGGGAGTAGCTTTTACGATTTACAAAATAAGTATGTGAGAGAAATTTTATCTCGACTTAAAGAAAAAAGACTTCTGAAACCATACTTTCAGAGTTTCTCAAACACTCAGTAAAGGTTATCTTTGAATGGAAATCCAAGATTGACATGTGACAGAACTTTCCTTGCACTTGACTAATTGAATATTAGCTTTGGACCAAAAAAAACTAAATGAATATTAGCAAATCATTTACTAATTAGCATATCAACAACAAAATTTTGTCACGCGATCGAAAGGCACTATTATACTATACTTCCTTCCTCCGGTTCTAAATATAAGATAAAATTAACTTTTTTGAAAAAATTAAGAAAGCTAATTAAATTACTTTAGAGTATTTATATTTTTTTTCTTTCAAACTAATTAGTTTGACTAATATATTAATATATAATCTAAGGATATCTAACATATAATATGATTAAACAACTTATTTGACTTCTTTAATTTCTCTAAAAAAAATCAACTTTGTCTTTCTTATAATTAGGACCGAAGGTAGTATCAAATATTGATTCAATCTTCCTCTGCATATTTTAAAAGGACTTCATATTGCTTGATCAAGCCTAATTAATTTTATAATATTAATTAGCATATCAAACAAGAAATTTTATAATCGGCCAGTATAAAACGAAACCATTTGTAACGTCAATAATTACAAATTCAGCAAGCTTTTATTGATTTGTTGGATTATTGGACCCGCTGGTTATGCACCAAAATGGCAATTTCTCCCAAAAAAAAAGAAACCAGTTTATGATGAAAAATAACCCTACATTGGTTCCATAACATGAACCTGTAAATTCTGTTGCAAGCTTTTAGCAACTACCACGAAAGTGAAATATTAGCAATAGTATATTCACATAAAAAAACTAGATAACTTGGAAATAATCTTATGAAATCAATATTCAACTCGTCTGTGGCTTTTCCGCAAATAATCTGGAGAGTACTCTCCATATTATCACTTGTGCAATACATTCCTCAAAATCACAGTTCCCCTTCTATGCAAACAGAATTTTAACCCTATAACCTTCATCCACCACTACTTTTAGGTGAACAAAGATGACAACCCTATATTGCAAATCAACAGCTAATTCACAACACCAATAATAAGAAAAAATAACGATGGATGAAGCAGAGGCAGACAGGAAAAGCAACCCCTATGATTGCCGGGGACAAAGAACTGCCTGAGCATCTGACATTTTCCTTTTGATGATTGTGTGTTGGGCAGAATCTCCCCCTCCATGCGAGTCTCTAGTTATCAACTTGAGCATTTTGAATCATAAAAATAAAATCCTTTTCATAGGAAGTAATCAGGAGGTGGTTTTTTGGCAGGAGTACCTCTTGATTCCTGTGTTTCATTGAATACCAAATATTTTAAATATCAATTTGGCAATTCAAGATGCAGATAAATTTCCACAGGAAAAAATCATAATCAGAAGTACAGCATAAAGCAATAAGGAATATGTATTCTCCACTATGAGATAGAGTTCACCATCCAAGGGAATCAAAATTCTCAAGGAAATAAATCACACAATTCTTGAGTGCTATTTTCAAGTTCAATAGGACATGCGACTTGTGAAAGAACATTTTTTAAAACAAGAAACAGTCTTGTGCTGACTTGGGAAAAATGTCCATGTTATATTTTCCAAAGAGAATCTCATAGTTAACACCTAAAGAATCTTACCCAAGTCTAATTACCATTAACTTACCTTATGAACTACATTTAGGAAGATAACCAATATTAAAAGAGATTTTGTCTACAAACCTGTGGAGCAGCTTCAAAAACACGGAACTGCTTATTTAGATTTTCATCCAACTCCAGAATTGCAGCTACATTACCACATCTGAAACAACCAAAAAGATGTCATATAGCATAAATTTAAGTGCACAGGCAAACTACATTTAAGCCCTTGGATCCTCTCCGTTCACGTAATCAATGTAGAGAGGGCATTTAGAGAGGGAGTGACACAAGAAAATGTAGTTGTATATAGGACCTTTATCTCATAACTAGGTATGAGAGCCAGCACTCCATTTTGTTTTTCCTTTCTAACTCTCTCTGAATGCATCCTCTACATTCACTAAAAAATTGTTCGGTAAAAGTAGAGGATCTGGGCAGACACTTAAATTGTCAATATACCTATAGCAATAATTCGGAGCAGACCATACAGTAACTATCTGGTTATTGAACATCCATTTATACCCTTCCATAACCAACTGATGAGCACGGCAGATATAGTCTATATTATTGGAATGGTTAAAAGAAGAAACAACAGTGCCGCCAAATAAGAAACCAGCACCACGAGGACTTAAACCCCATCCATCTACAATATCTTCAGGATCTGACCATAGGAGGTCACACATGGCTCCATCATGAGGTACTTCTTGCTTCCGATCAATAGTCCGTATCTGTATATGGATGATATAAGTATTATTTTATACAAAGCTTTAAATATTTTGAAGGGCCAATTAGTTAGGGTAGAGATTCTAACCTGGTCCAATGTAGAGATGGCAGGAGATAGACCACCATGAACACTAAAAATCTTGTTTTCAATTAGCGCTGACAAGCTGCAGTTGGGCATTAACTCATTATTAACATTAATATGCCATTTGTGGAAGATATCACAACTTAATGTTCTCTAACAAGCAACATAAGTAAAATGTATCCAGTCAAAGCTCTAGCTTTTCATGGTTGACTAGTTAAAATAGGCAAATGCATACCTGTCCATCTTCTTAATATTAACATGTAATCACTAGTCAGCTATACTCTTTAACAATTAATGCACCTCATGTTGCAAATGCTCTATTTGTCTCTATAATCAGTAATCACCACTATATCTTGGCCCTTAAAATAATTACCTTAGTGAGATTGTTACAAATGTTACAAGTAAATAACTGTCATTTTTCATAAGAAGAAAAAATAATGCTGTTGTGGGTATTTGAAATCCATATACACTGTCATTGTCATGCTATTACTTTGAAACACAGTTATAAATCTTTTAAACATTAACAAATTTTGTAGCAGTGAGATGGCCCGCATTTTTCTCATGAGCATATATGTATCAGATATTAACAAACCTTAAATAGTCGAATATATCAGTGCAATATCTCCAAACATTGACTGATCCATATTTACGAAGGCACTCATCATAGAATCCATATACCTGTCATAACTCGCAAGGATGAATATCCAATAAGCAGTCTGAAGAAACAAAAACCTAAGCCCTACTTTATCTTTGGAGTATTTATTCCTTCCACTTTTATTAATAAACAAACCTGCGTGATTTGTCGGCTCTCATGGTTCCCCCTGATAAGTGTTATTCGATCTGGATACCGCACCTGATAGTATGACATTTATTAGTCGTAAGACAATAAGAGGATAATCATTGCTAACACTACACTCATAAAGAAGCTATTATTAGTTCAACTGACAATAGAACCTGACAGCACAAAGCCGGATAAAGAGATTATGCTAGATACTGCATTCTGGCTCAAAATTAGCAATAACCCATAATGATAAGATTAAGACTCTATGGCAATGCAACATGCCCAACCCAGTTGGTCCCTGGCAGAGTTTAATGATCCTTCCTGGAAGTCCCAAGACACAACAAACAAATTCTATTGGTCCCGATGAATGAGCTCTTATAAGATAACCAATTCCACTAATTAGTTGAATAAAGGTTTGCTCTCTTTGACTTAAAAGACACCAATCCAATTTTTTATATAAAGAGCCTGAACGATTATGAATGAGATAAGCCTAATAATATACATGCTTATGACGATGGCCTACTGCATTTTATCTTTTGTCTCAGCTCAAGTATCATCAAATTCAAGAGTTGAGGCATAATAAGTGAACAGATGAGAGTCAAGTGTTTTAAAGAATCGGGAACCAGTTCCTTCTATGGCTACGACCATAAAACAAATCCTAGAAAAATTCCTCTACCATCACCACCGAAAATCCTATGCCTCATTTGGTATCTTGGAAGACATTTAAAAGGAAGTGGAAGTTGAATAGAAATGGGGTTTAAAAGCATGTTTAGTATGTCTATAGAAGTCTTGTATAATTTTCGAACAAAACATATATTCAGAATATGAAATGACTAAAATATCCTTTAAACAAAGAAAAACCTATTTAAAGAACAGCAAGCGCCACCATTAGCGACCAACTAAATCACCATCAGAGACCACCAGAACCAAGGAGCAACATTCCAGAAATCAAGAAACCAAACAAATTAACAACAGTCTAGAAATTCAACACAAAGATAGATATGTTTTTTGGCCTAAATCAGAAGCAGATTTCAAACTGCAATTTCAAATCATAAAGGAAATCAAAACAAGATCACAAGAATCAGAACCAGATTTCATCTCCCATTAAGATCTTGCCACTATTGATGTTTCGGTGTTTTCCGAAAGCTGTAATTGCAGAGACGAAAGCCCCCATAATGGAACGACAATAGAAACACATTTGCTCTCATGGGCTTGAAGATGGAACCTTCTGCAAAGATTGAATCATGGAACCCAAGGATCACAAACACCAAGATTGTACCCTAGGGAAAATCTATGGCAAGCACAGATAACTTCGCTGGTGATGTTGAAATTTCATTTAGGGGAACTCACAAGTTGCTGCTGCCAAGAACGCCGACGCCGATGAGTCGATGACCATGATGGAGGTGGCACCTTGTCTCTTTGCTGCCCTCCTCACCAACACACACTGTGGTTCTAACTTTTCAAGGCCTCGGTTACAGCACAAAGGGGAGGGGTATAATTGTCTTAAAAATATGATCAATGGAACCCAAGCCAGTTCCATCATGCCTAAGATGGAACAGAGTTCTAGGCATTTTGATGGAATGAGGCTTCCTTAAGCCTCATTCAAACCTACCAAACACCCAGAATACAGGAACCCAGTCCCTCTTCCACTTCCAGACACAGAATTCAACCATACCAAATGGGCATTAATTCCAATAATTGCAGCTAACCTTTTATCTAACCAACTTCAATTATTCCAAAACAAAATTCCCAACCCTATGTTGTCTTCATTCTGCAAATCACAGTTGCCCTAAAAACTTCTTTCAGATATTTAAATCTTTCATTACATTGTATCATCAAACACAAAGACTTGCAGATTCTAATTCATATAATGGAAAATAGGTGTTCCCAGACAAATCCACGCACCACATATAAAAATTTTGACCACACTATTCACTAATTATTATGTAGATGACTGATATATTTTGAACTTGCTAAAAAGCACAAGAGAAATTTAATGCAAACTCAAAAGCATAAATAGATAGACACATGACAGTTACAAGAGCCTCCAAATAACAACACAACATACATCTGAATGGAGGGTCTAACGAAAACAAAAGTTGGTAAGAGAATATAAGATTATCACCTTCAGAGCCAGCAGTAGTAGAAATGTTTCAACCGAGTAAAATCCTCTATCAACAAAATCCCCAAGAAATAAGTAGTTTGTTTTGGGGCAGTCACCTCCTACTTTGAATAGCTCCTTCATGTCATAAAATTGTCCATGGATATCACCACATATCTATGTAAGATTAAGACCACAACCAATTAATTAGTCCCATTACAACAATCTCACCTGCAGAATCCTGGCAGAAAAAATAAACACTGCTAAATACAAACTTAAAAAGGCACAAAAGCTACCTGATAAACAACATTACTGGAACAATTTACCTTATCCAAAAATTAGCGCCTTATGTCATTATGTTACATCACATTTTAATCCCACGCAAATCACCCAACCTATGAATTTTTTGACCGTACATTTAATTTAGGAGGCCAAAGTTTATAATAGTAACGATAGGCCAGATTTTATGGTAGTAACCGACGAGAATCATCAAGAAGTAACTAATTGCTTCAGTTCAGCACGAATTATAACAAAACAAGAGGAAAGAGACCCAACCCACCGGCGAAAACCACTACCAAAAAAATCAATCAAAACCACCAAGTTCATACCAACGATACAGCATTCGGTTTAAGCAAATCAAGCAAACATCACAACAAGGGCACAACCAAAAAAAAAACGGAGTGGCCCCAGTGACGGAAACGCCTACTCACTGTGACGGGGGCGTCGACCCTCTGAACGTTGCTCTCCTCGACGAGGATTTCCATGGCCTTGAGACAAAGAGCCTTCACTTCGGATTCCTTGAGGGGCTCGCACTTCTTCAGCTGCTCTATTTGCCTGTCTAGGTCTGACATCTCTCTCCGACTCTCTCTACGGCTCTCTCTCTTTCTAGCCTTACTTCGCCGGACCTGGAGGCGCAGCCAGCTTCCACCACTCTCCGGCTTTCTCAATTGAATCTATGTCACACGCAGATTTTCGATTCTCGTCGTCCGGGAAATATGTATATCATGAAGATTGTGGTCCATTTCTGGGTTTTCCCTATTAGCGATGCCGGCACTTTATTTTTATAATTTTAAGTAAAAATCCCTCAATATGAGTTGAATGATCTAAATTTTAAATTGAATAATTAGATTTGACTAATTCTAAATTAGGTTTGATGTCTTAAAATAGAATTTCAGAATTCAATAATTTTACCGTATTATCCCTCGCTTGAATTATCTTTTGATCGCTACATCTCTCTCCCTCATCCACCATTTTTTGTTCCACACACTATTTACATATCAAATTTAATTTAGTGTTTTTTTTAATTAATTTTTGAAAATAGTTTTTACGATTTACGAGATAAATGTGTGAGATGATTTTTATCTTGAGTTACATAAATCTAGATTTGGAAGAAGTTTGAGAGAACCGATCAAGACTTATAAATAAACTTAAAGTGAAACATAAGATAACTTCATTCAAAATATCTGATATTAATTCGAACATACAAGAGCTAGTCTAGCCTAACTAAATGAGGATGAGAATATATAATAGCAAATGAGTGATGCTAATACAGAGAATTAATCTCTGTAAGTTTTCTCATTGTAATATCAATTGAATTTTTAATTTTGTGATATTAAGATATAATGTTGATGTTGCAGGGAACAAGTGCTTTTTGTTATTTGGTGTTGTAGCAATTTAATGCATTGTCAAGGGAGAGGGAGGTAGAGTCCAGATTAGGAGAGAGAACGAAATGAGGGATAATAATGTAAAATTCTTAAATTTTGAAATTTTATTATAGGATATTTGACCTGATTTAAAATTTATTAAATTCAATGATCTAAATTAAAATTCGAGTAATTCAGCTACTTTTTAAAGAGGTTCTTCCTATATTTAATTTAATTTGTAATTTTCTATGTAATATGGCCAGTATTTGATTTCTTGATCATTCCCAAGTCATATGAATATGATTATTATTATCACCATACCTAGAAAGATACGGATTTGGCTTGCCTCTGTTGCGCCTTAACGTCCACTGTGTCAAAACTACACCGTTTTATGGTGTAGTTTTGAGTGCAAAATGATCCGTGGATCTTTTTTTTTTTAAATGGTATCAAATATTTTGAAGGATTTTTGTAAAAACATCTAGCATCTTAAAAATGTTTCAAGTAGTATATAGTATATTAAAATAATTTTTGGCGCTATTAACCCCCTTCAAATATTTTTTTAGTTGTACTCAGTGTCTCACCAGACTGATGTAATATTACCTTTAACGTATTTTTTCAACTCCAAAAATTACTTTAAAATATTGGGTACTACTAGAAAAATATATTTAGAGTGGGTGGAAATTAATAAACCAGTATCATATGTTTTGGGTGCTAGTTACTATTGAGAAAAATACATTAAAAGTAAAATTGTAGTCAGTCTCCTAAGGCACTAGATATAACTAAAAAATTATTTTAAGCAGTTAAAAGCACAAAAAAATTCTTGTAGAATACTTTATGCTGCTTGAATATTTTAAAGTAATTTTTTGAGCTGAAAAAATACATTAAGAGTAAAATTATGTAAGACACTAGATATAACTGGAAAAATATTTGAAAGGGTTAAAAGCGCCAAAAATTATTTTAATATATTGTATACTACTTGAAACATTTTTAAGATATTAGATACTTCCAGAAAAATCCTTCAAAATACTGGATACCATTAAAAAAAAAGACCAACTGATCATTTTGCACCCAAAACTACACTAAAACGGTGTAGTTTTGACGCAGCGGATGTTAAGGCGCAGCGGAGACAAGCCAAATCCGAAAGACACACTACCGTAAGGTATTTTTTTTAATTTGATTAGATTAAAAAAATTAATTAATATGGCATGACAAATTTACTCTAAAACATCATAATCATCTCTTTTAATTCTCTATACGAGAGTTTGGAATAGCTTATTTTTAGGTAATAAGTGCTTATTACGTAAGTCGAGATAAAACTCCTCCCATATATTTATCTCATATATCATAAATCATTATTTATAAACACTTACAAATAAAAATAAATCATCCCAAATAAACACAGCACCTCTCTTACTTGACTATTGACGTAAAGCAAAGTCTTATTTGGACTGTACTGCATATTAAACTATCACACACAAAAAAAAAAGGGCATTTTATACTGTTTTAAGACTAATATTTTTTTCCATAACCCATCACCCATTAAAGAGTCTACACTCACAATCTCACACTTCAAGAAAAGCTCTAAAAGAGACATTCAATGTCATTAGACCACAAAGCCCGGTTGACACGGACAACAATTTTATGATCATGGATATTTCATTTCACAGGCGTACGAATCTTTTGTCTAGTGATTTTATGTAATGCCCTGTTAATCTCTTTTTCATGTGGATTATTGTTAGCCATGATTTGTATTTTGTATAGCTTTTAGAGATGTATTAATTAATAGTATCCTTATGTATTAATAGCATCATGTTAAACATTAAAAAAGTTTTTTTGTGTGAAGTCTGTAATTCATAAGTTTTATGTGCTCAACTTTACTTTTTTAAAAAACACCCTGACTTAGGGCAGATCTTCTTCCCCGTTTTGATGTGGGTCTTATAATGTAATTCAAACATTTCAAATTAACTTGGCCATTGCAATATCAAAAAAAAAAAAAGAAGGGTTTTAAGTCCCTTCCACTTTAATTGAGTGATTTACTGATTTCACTTGTGTTGTATTTGGAAGAAGCATTATACAGAGGTACGCCACAATACCTCTTATTCTAGATATAAGACTCAATTGATTTTTTTTTTATATACTAAGAAAACTAGTTAAATTATTTTAAAGTATTTATATTTATCATTTTTTCTTTAAATTATTTTTTCTAATTTATAAATTGATATATAAGATAATAATATACAACAAGTAATATAATTAAATAATGTTTTTAATTTTTCTAAAAAAAATCAATTGTATCTTGTATTTAAGAAAAAATGGAATATTATTTAACTCATAACTCAAGACATACAATACAAAATTACTTTGCCACTAGATATACGTATCTAAAGTGCCACCAAATGGAAGGTTAACGCTGTGTTGTGAGGATGACTGTTAAACACAGTGTCGTCTCTATTTTTCAATTAAAAGGTGGGCACTAGCAATTTGATGTTACAAACAATATTGAACTCATAACATCCGAGTTAAAGGAGCTTTTCATGCTATTAAGGTTAAAACGCCATTGACTTTTTTTTTTTTAAGAGGAAAAGGAATGTAACTTTGCAAAATCTGTAGTTTGAATATAACTATGGTCTTTTGTCCAAAAAAAGAATATGCCTTCGTTTGTTTCAGCGTTTTGTACAGGAAAAATACACTTATTACGCAAGCCGAGAAAAAACTCCTCTCACATACTTGCCTCGTATACCGTGAATCACGAATTATAAGCACGTTTTAGACAAAAATAAGCCATTCCAAACGCACACTATAACTATGGTCTTCTAACCGCTGTCAAAATTTGAAAACTGCAATGATTGGTGCGTTGACCATTCTTCCAAGGTTTGACAGCGATAGTTATTCTTCTCTAGCTCCCATGGACATCAAATCAATGTCACGAGTTAGGAGAAATCTGGAATCATCGTGCTTGTTTCGAGCTTATTAGCATTTTAAAAGTGTTTATTTATAGATAAAATTTTTATCACTTACTATCTAATATATCATAAATTATAATTAAAAAATTGTGTTAAAAGACTTCAATCACTATTCTAAAATTACGTTTAACAAAAGCAAGCGAAATACTATTTTTTGTTAAAATTATGTTTTGACTCTTATCAACAGCATGGTTCTAAACTATGCACTTGTTTTTTCCCCTATAATCTATGAACAAAAGAATGAAGTTATATCTAAAGATAAATTGTCAAATGCCCCAAATTCAGGGTAGGTCATTCTCGTTATCAATAATATTGTTGATTAAAAGAAATTATCAAGTGGGTTAGTCAATTAGAGAATGTTTGGTATTCTCGTTATCAATAATATTGTTCTTTGAAAGAAATTATCAAGTGGGTTAGTCAATTGGAGAATGTCTGGTATGAGAGATTTGGAGCAAAGGAAAAGGAGAAAAAAAATTTGTGACTTAGATTTAAAAAATTGTAGGGGAAGGGAAGAAAAATTTTTGTGATTTGAATTTAAAAAATTGAAGAATTTTTTAATTGAAGTTATATTAACATATTTTTTATTAATAATAATTTTTATTTAATAAAATATATTTTTTAATTTAAACTAATTTTATAATAATGTATTTTTGAAGTATTATAGTATTCTTTATTTATAAAAAATATGTATTTTTTAAAGTTTATTCTATAATAATATTTTTAATATTATTTTAATAATATTATATTTTTTAGTTAAAATAATTTTTTAATTTAAAATTATAGTAGAATATGTTATAATTATAATAATTTTTTATTCATAAAACTATATATTTTATATTAAACTGTTTTTTAATAATATATTTTTATTATAATAATTTTTTATAATCTATATTTTTATTTTATAATAAAATCCTTAAATAATAATATTATTTTTATTTAACATAATTTTTTTTATGGGCATTATTGGAATATCACCTAAATCATGAGGTCAAATAGTTTAAAATTTTGACTTAACTCCAAAATCCTCAATTTGAAGGGGAGCCAGAATAGGGATGTTGACCGGTAAAAGTTGGAAATTTTGGTGTTTCATCTCTTCCAAAATTTTAAATTAAATAAAGGGAAGAGAGCATCTACCTTCCCCTTCCATCTTGTTTTCTCAAACCAAACACACCCTTGATATTACTATTTGGTAGCAAATATTGGCTTAACCCTTTAACTTTTCAAATGTTACAATTGCCTTAACTCTTTAACTTTTATAATGTTGCTATCAAGGCCATTTCTAAGTTGTTATATTGTAATGTCATAGCCACCAATTTAGATTGTATATCTATTGGCAACTCTTAGAGCCGGTAATTTGGGCCGGGCTGGCAGGTTGGCCCGTCAGCCCGCCCAAAAAACCCCTAAACAAGCTGCCATTTTGGCAGCCCGCGGGCTGATGCGGGCCAGCTTAGTTTTTTGGTTTTTTTATATTTTTTTAAATAAAATAAATTCAAATACCCTTATTATTACCTTTCATTTGATGCCGTGTTTAATTAATTTCTCATACTTTTTATTTGACATTTTTATTTTCATATTATATTTATTTATTCTATTATTATTAAATTTAAAAGAGATGTGTTTATATGTTTTTGTTATGTGAGTAGATGAAAAAAAAAGGAAAGTAAGAATAAAATTGACTTCATAACACAAATGTATAAAAAAAAAGAAGTGTGATATGAGCGGGTGAAAGAGAAAAAGCGTAAATATTTTTTTGAAAAAAACGAAATTAAAAAAAAAGAAAAAGAATGGCGGGCTAGCGGGCCAACCCGCCTAAACGGGCTCGGGCTGGCAAAAGGGGGCGGGCTGCACTAGCCCGCCCCGCGAAGCACTCCAGCCCGCATTCCCAGTGATAGCAACTCTTATGGACCTTGTTATTTTTTTGCGTAGGTATACCCTTTTTGCCTCTTTACAAAAATATAGGAAATAAAATTAGTTTATGTATGAATTTCAAACGTATTTGAAATCTGACTGACTCGCTGAAGTACCTATAGAAAATGGGAACATCAATATCCGATTACGTTACACAACAAATATACAAAATAAATCACTAGAAGAGGAACTCTTATGAAAAAACTTTTTAGAGGGAGGAGTGTGTGTTTTACATTTAGACTTACTATTCTCTTGATCACATATTTTATATATAGTGTACGTATGGTCACATGAAAATAGACATAACTTTTAAACGGAATAAGATTTAACCTCTAAATGTATAGTTATATGGCAAGTGACATAACTTTTAAAACATAAATGAATGTTTCTCTTTATAAACTCATATCTCTCCATATTTGCATACGCAGCTCCTCTTAATTTGGATTTGGGTCCTAATCCATCAATGGTAGATCAATATATCCTAATGGTTTAAATATTAGGTTAAAGTATAAAAATAACCACAAACTTTTATTAAAAATACATTTAGCACCATATGTTTTCCTGAGGCACCCACAAACATTCAAAAGGAGAGTAAAAATGCCTAAATAATTAAATTCAACATAATACCATTACACACACACACACACATATATATATATATATATGAAAAAAGAGTGTGAGCCCACTATATAAAAAAAAAGGCGTTAGGTTAAATTTAAAAATGTTGATATTTTTTCTCAATTTTTTAATGTTCATGCATATTTTTGCACCTAAAAAAAAAGTTATGATAATGGACATTATTCATTTGAGGATTACTAGTAAGATACATACTATAAGATAATTATAGACTCTTTTCAGTCCTAAATATAAGGCAAATTTGATTTTTTTGAAAAAATTAAGGAAACTAATTATATTAACTTAAAGTATTTATATTTATATTTTTTTCAAACTAATTAGTTTGACTAATAAACTTATATATAATTTAAAGACACATAAAATATGATATAATTAAATAACTTATTTAACTTCCTTAATTTCTGTAAAGAAAATTCAACTAATTATAAGGTTACAGAGGATATACTATTAGATAATTAAACAAGTATAATACTAGTACTATAGACTAGAGTATCATGAAATGAAACACGTGCGGAGAGCAGGAATCGCTTCCTGCGCATTCCCGCATCATATCGCTGCCAAGGCCAAGAAAAGAGGTTTGTGACGATGCTTATCTCGCAATCGTCACGAAAACGATACGGCGGTGCTAGAGCAGTTACGAAACGCTTCATAGAGGTAGAGGACGAGGGAGTCGACAAAAGTCGCCGGTTGGTGGTCGCGCCGTACGCAATCCTGTAAACCTTGATCGCGTGTAAAGGATATTACATTAATTGCCATCCTCGAAACCCCATCCTCTAAAATCCCCCAAACAAGAGTTCTTGCCTCCTTAAAAGGTACGCCCTATTTCGATGGTTCGATCGGAAGGCTATTTCTCTTACGAATTGGAATTTTGAAGATGTTGTACCTGTGCAAGTTCTCTTAGGGCGGAACCTTTAGAATTTCACCATGTAAATGAGCTGCAAATGGCGTTTTAAGGAGAATTATGTGTTTTATTCCTGATTTTTTTATTTCATTTGTATATCAATTTTATCATTCTGGGTGGTTTATCCCCTGGGGGCCCTAAGGTAGTTGGGAATTATATGGTTTATGACTTTTATCTCCTACCCCCATCCCCAGGGGCCAGGCCATCCTCAACCGAAAATCTCTTGATAAATTCAATAATTCTGTTTTTTTAATAACGAGTTCTTCTCGTCCATCAATATAGTTGATCACTTGGGGGGACGTTGTTGAAGTAAGATAATTTGATCATACATCAAAATATTTACAGAAATAATTTGAACATTAACCAAGCACCTAAAGTAGAATGGTGTACGTTCATCTAGTGGTGGATGAAGGTTACCTTAGCTCTATATCATTGGCGTAAACTACTTTACTTTTCTTTATATTCTGTTTGGTTGCTTGAAAATGTGTTGTTACTGGAACAAACTTATTTGTTTCTGCTGTTGCTTGAGATGAATATACCTTAGTTGGATAACATAGTTACACAGGCTTGCTGTAATGTCTCCATGGTTATTAAATGCATCCGGAGGACGGCAGATTGTGATCTTTTTGGATATTGTACTATTTTGTTAGGATGTATGTTGCTTATCATATGGGTTGGAAAAGTTTTCTATATTGCCAGATGACATTTGAAGTCTGATTGAATTCTAGACTTAATCACTCGCATGTGATATCATGTTTATCTTTTATGTATAGATACTGTATTCTTTTGGTTCATTTAGCGATGTTCATTTTGTCAATTTTTATCAGGACAATGGCATCATCTTCAGACTCATGGATGAAGGAATATAATGAAGCCGTCAAACTTGCTGATGATATCAGTGGCATGATTTCTGAATGGAATTCATTTCCTACATCTGGACCTGAAACCCAGCGCCATGCGTCTGCTATAAGAAGGAAGATAACAATATTAGGGACCAGACTTGATAGCTTGCAATCCCTTTTGTCAAAGCTTCCTGGGAAACAGCCTATGTGAGTGTTTAGTAGTTACTTTTTGTCAGTAAGAATGGGTCATGCTATCACAGCTGAGAAAGCTTAGTCACTCCAATCCTCTGAAACTTTCAATTCTTTTAAATTAATGTTTTGAATAATATAAAGCCTATGCCTTTTTTCCTTTCCCCAGAGCTGTGGGATAAAGTTGCATTATCTTTATCTGAACCCTCATTTTAATGATGACAGATCTGACAAGGAGCTGAATCGGCGCAGGGACATGATTGCAAATTTGAGGTCAAAAGTTAACCAAATGGCATCAGCATTGAATATGTCTAACTTTGCAAACAGGGATAGTTTGCTTGGACCAGATATGAAACAACCTGATGCGATGAACAGAACAGTTGGCTTGGATAACAGTGGACTTGTTGGACTTCAACGGCAAATTATGAGAGGTCACTTAATTTGAAAGTTTGATTATTCAAATATATTCTAGTTTTATACTTTGGATCTTGATTTGGAATGCTATTCAAGCAGAGCAAGATGAGGGCCTTGAGAAATTGGAGCAGACTGTGACAAGTACAAAACATATTGCATTGGCTGTAAATGAAGAACTGGATTTACACACTAGACTCATTGTATGCTCCCTTTCTCTGCAAATTATAGATGTGCTTTTCTTCCTACTTTTTGTTGGCCCATCTTTATCCGTGTCTTTAAAACTGAATCCTGTTGATTCCTCTGTCAGGATGACTTGGACCAGCATGTAGATGTTTCAGATTCTCGGCTGCGGGTAATGCATACATTTGATTCTATAATTTTATCTTATAACAAAAATTGCAATTTGCTCAATGTATAAGCTCTCTAATTTTCATCATTTTCAGTTGTTAAACTTCATAATTCCCGATACTCTTGCTATTTGTGAAATAAGACATTAATCTTGCATAAAGTTTAAGAATGATACAAAAACTCCTTGCTCGCTGTCCTTGTGTCAGGACAGTTATTAAGATGGAACACATCTGCATATCAAGAAACTAACATGCTTTGGCAAAAATTACATTTTTTGCTAGAAACATAATAAGCATGCATAATTTAACATTTGCTATACTATGATGCACTGGGGTAAGATGCTAACTGTTAAGTATTGTAATTTTATATGAAAGATGACCTATTGCAAACGTATATACACTAATATTGTAATGATATTGTTTATATTGTTGAAGTTTTGATTAAAAAGCATGTCTTTGTTGTTCCTCTTGTGTTGTGAAACAGAGGGTGCAGAAGAACTTGGCAATTCTGAATAAGCGTGCCAAGAGTGGTTGCTCCTGCTTGTGTTTGCTTTTATCAGTTGTTGGTATAGTGGTTTTGGTTGGTGTTATATTTCTGTTGATCAAATTTTTGTAATAATATACTGATTCTGGAACTTGATTGCCTTCTCTTCTCACCTATGTTTGTTGTTGTGAGTTGTTATACCGTAACTGGGTTTCTTGACTTGTGGTTGATTTGTCACCGCCTTGTGAAGTTGTTGAAGTCTTGGAAGGCTTTGTAAGCTAACTATATGCTACTGTCAGATTCCACTGTTGCCTGTGTGTCTGATCTTTGTCTATCTTGTATTTGTATGAATGTTTAAGCCGCACTTGATCACTCGATCACTTGATCCTAGTCAAAAGGTCCAGAGATCAATATTGGTTCTTATCTCAACCTGGGATGCCATTATCGTATGGACATTAGATTGTTTTAAATGTTTTACTAACGTATGGTATGGGCATTTTTTTATATTCCAATCATTCGTTGACTTGTTATTTTCCCACGTGTCATGGTAACTTTGAATGATGAATGCGAGCAAACTTGTTGCTTACGTGGAAATGCTTGCGTCCGCGGGTGTACGAGGGCTAGTCTTCATGACGTCCAATGACTTTAAAATTAAGCTTGGATTCCTCAGTCGCCCCAAGTTGAATCTCTGCCTTGGCTTTCTTCCAGCGTAATGAAAGTATTTTAGTTTTCATTACGTAGAAATGTAGAAGGGATTGCTCTATATTTGGTTGGGTCTTGTTAAAGCGTTGGCTTTCTTAAGGGATTATTTGAAGTCGCTGGTTTGGCAGTCTCAAATATGAAATAATCCCTTAGAAATCAACACGTTTGAATTTTATCCAACGAAACACCAACCTGGTGCATAAAAAGAAGGAAAATTACCAGGTTTTGAGTAAGAAAATCAAATACGCATTGGGTTCTTAAAGTTTTATAAATACAAGTCTAATTTAATATTATTTTTTGTCCTAAATATAAGATAAAATTGACTCTTTTTTTTTGGAGAGATTAAGGAAGTTAAATAAGTTATTTAATCATATCATATGTTATGTATTCTTAGATTATATATTAGTTTATTAGTTAAAATAATTAGTTTGAAGAAAAAAATAAAAATATATATACTCTAAAGTAATTTAATTAGCTTACTTAATTTGAATTTCTCTAAAAAAATTAACTTTATCTTATAATTAGGACTGGGTAAAATAATTTCTATATGTAAGTCAAATTTTCGTATGGAAAAGTCAACCTGTGTCATTTACGGTGGAATTAAAAAAACTAATTTCCTTGCAATTTATTAGCATTTAATTTTCTTACTTGAAAATTATGAGTAATTTTCGCATAAAAACAATTTTGATAATATTATTTTCTCAAAAGACACGTTTATGTAAAAATGATTTAATAATTAAATCTTTACTTTCATCTACTTTTATTTTAAATTTCTCACTTACATTTCTTCTTTTTTTCTCCTCTTCTCCCGTGCAATTATCTAGGGAAGGATACTGGATATGTAGCACATACAAACACGTCAACAATAGATTCAAACTTGGTTAAAAAAAAAAAGAAACAACAGATTCAAACTCAGATCTCATCCAAATATGACGGTGGCAATTACTAATTTAGACAACTTGACAATTAGCATTGCTATTGGTAGTATGTTTGGGATGACTTATTTTTTAGATATAAGTGCTTATTACATAAATCGAGATAAAACTTCTCTTACATACTTATCTCCTATACTATGAATCACGGTTTATAAGCACTTATATGTCAAAAATAAGCTATTCCAAATAAGCACTGAGATAATTTGTTGTTGACATGTACTGCTAAGACAAAGCATAAATAATGTTTTTGAGAAGGAAACACTCCTCCTATCTTTAATATAAGATATATTTAAGGAATTGATATTGTTTCTAAACATAAAACATAGTTTTTATATCTATAAATTTTTTTTAATTTACTCCAAATAATGCTCCCTCAACAATAATTAAGGAGGAAGAAGAGAATGAAAAGTTAAGAAAGAGAACTAATGTCTTATATCACGAACCGAAGTGAGTATTTATTTGGTCTTAAACTAGCTAGTTTGGTGTTGATTTAAGTTCAAAATATAAAACTTCTTTTCCCAACTATGTGCAAAATCGAAGATAGTCTCGGACATTCAACTTAAACTGGAGAGAAGCTGCCGCACTCACACCGGAAAAAAACCGCTCAACTAATTTACAATTTTCTTTCTTGAACAGCTTGAACTCAACATTAATGGCTATTTGGTTTAAGGAATTGAAGGGATTGTAATGAAATATAATATAATAATGATTATATAAATTTATTTGGTTTGTCATCAATATAATACATAAGCATAAAAATATTTAGTTAGATTATATCGAACATAATAATAGATGAAAATAATATAACCAGAGACAAAATTCCTTATTTCTCCATTCATATGTATAATGGATTAAAGTATCTAATTTCACTAAATATATATATAGAAACCTGTCCATATAATAAATGAATTAGTTATATGTATTTATTAAAGTTACCTATATATAATATATAACAGCCAATGTAATATATATGATGGATTCATGCTAATTTTTTTTATTTATGCAGTGTACACATTGGATTTATAGTAATCTTTTAATATTTAAAGATTAAAATATTATGTAGTATACACGTTTATGATAATATTTTAATATTTAATGGTGATAATATTATTTAATAAGATATTTTAATATTTTTTAATGATATAATATAATTTTTTAATGGGGGAATATTTTCTAAATTTCTGTATTATCAATTAATTTTTTAATATTTAATGGTGGTAACTTTTTAATATCTAATAGCATTTATGAGTAGCCACTTTAGCCAATTTAAAAAATTATAATGACATTAATGTCTATTTCACTTAATTATAATATATCTGCATTTTCATTCATCAATTCTAATAGTGTAATCCTGATTATTTGATGTAATCAGGATTCCAAAATGTAATTCTCTTTACAAAATAAAACACCTGAATTCATTGGCATTATTGACATTTTACTCAAGTAATTATTATTTATTTATATCAAAGCCATATAAAATTTATAATTTTTTTTGCCAGATATATACAATTTATATAAAATTATATTTGGTGGCTGCAAATTTATCATTAACATCTTTAATCAACAATATGATTATTTATTTTTGTACAAAATCTGAGTAATGTTTGTTTAAAGTGCAAAAGCTAAGATAAAATTAGGAATAATTACATTCAAGTTCCATATAAAAAGAAAAAATGAAAAAATGATTTTTAAAATTGTCAATGAAAATCCCTCAACTTATTAATAGATGTTTCTCGATTTATCAATAACAACTTTAAAAACCATTTTTTCTCTTTTATTTTAGACTTAAATGTAATTGTCCCATGAAATTACCCGCTTGTTTCCCTCTCATGTAGAGTCTCCTGAAATCGCATCAAATTCCCAACTTTCCTCCTTTTTTTGGTGAATATTTTCCCTTCTTCATTTTTTTCCCCTTAAAATTTCAACCAACCCTTTCTGATTCAGAAAAAAAGAAGCCTAAGAAGCTTATTAATGAGTCTTCGATTTTCATACACTGGAAACCTGGATTATTTATTATTCTGATGTTCCTTTAGGTTTTGCTGATTGTTCTGCCAAATCCGTGGAAGGCCCCTGCGACCATTGATTGATTAGCAAAGAAGGTGAATTGGGATGAGTGCAGTTCCGAAAGAGTCAATTGAAGTCATTGCGCAGAGCATTGGCATCACCAATTTGCCCCCTGATGTCGCTCTCGCTCTCGCTCCCGATGTGGAGTACAGGGTTCGCGAAATTATGCAGGTATTAACTATAAAGAAGCAGCTACGTTAATGCTCTTGTTTCCGCAAATTTAAATGTAAAATTCGAGCCATTTGAGAGCAGTCAAGTAGAATGTTCAATTAGTTTTTGATGTTTGTATTGATCATGTGCTAGACGGTGCTAGCGGTTGACATATCTCTTTCTTCATTCTCATTGCATAGGAGTCTATAAAATGCATGCGCCACTCAAAGCGAACTGTTCTTACGTCTGATGATGTGGATAGTGCACTTAAATTGAGAAATCTGGAGGTAAGTTGCTGTACTTTTGCTGTCTCTTGTGGTAACCTTAATTGAATTTGAAAATACTATAAATGCTTTTTAATGGTAGTTACATACTTAAATCTTTCTGCACTATGGACTTTTTTCTCAATGTTATCTCTTGGTTTAGTAGGTAAGAGTTCACTTTTTTCTCAATGTTATCTCTTGGTTTAGCTGGTAAGAGTTCATTTACAAGCCGGTCAGATTCATATGGATTATTTTCTGTTTTGCGTCATGTTTGTTATTAGATTCAGCTTTATCCAAACACTCCTCTGTTCTTTGCATCAAATATTGCTCTCTCTTTCTCTCTAAACACTTCTCTTTGAATATGCCTCAAGGGAGTTGTGGAATAGTGAAGATAGAAAAGGAAAAGGGAAATACATAACAGCACTGCAATGTTGATCTTGTTCAAGGAAAATGAAATTTTCATTTACAGACCCTTGATAATAGATGAATAGATAAATTTAACTTAGTCAAAACATGTGGGAGCTTCTTGCACTTCATGTATACATATGCGCACACGCGTGTGTTTATATATCATATAACTAGCATAAACAAAGTTTCAAAGAGCTGTAATGGGAGTTCTGTTAAGTATGTCTTTGAATTTGCTTGACATGCAGTACAAGGAGTGTGCTGGGACCAGGAAATATTAGACTAGTATATAGGACCACACCTTTTCAGCTTAATATTTGCTTCCGTGCATAATTGGTTTGTGCCTTAGTTCAATTGAACAAATGTTGTATTATAAGAGCTGTGACAACAAATCGCACCACTGATTCTTTTTGTAGGTTAGTAAAAAATTCTGCAGCGCTGGTACAAAAATGCTGTGAATTTGACCATGCTTGTTAGTCTGTAATCTCCCTTTGGAAAATTGGGGTTCAAGAGGCTAGAGTTTTGTACGGTTTGATGCATATGACCTCAGACATCTTTTGTAACTGGCTTGGCTTTTAAGAGTTGAGAGCCTATTAGGCTTTGGTGGCACACCTACAAAAGGCTCCTATTTGCCATCATAAAGATGCCATGTCTCTGCCTGTATAAGCATGTGTGGGTGGTAAATTGTTGCATGCTAGGAAAGTTACCATGTGCTTGTCTATTTGGTGTGTTGTGTTTATGTTTACTCATAAAATCTTTAGTGCCAGTTCCATTCTGATCTCATTATGTTGGAATTGCTGTTTTTTTTATGATACTCCTTTTGGTTTCATTTACTTCTTGCATTTATTTATCAGCCGGTATATGGTTTCACCTCTAATGATCCTCTGCGATTCAAAAGAGCTGCTGGACACAAGGATTTGTTCTACATTGATGACAAAGATGTTGATTTTAAGGATGTAAGTATCCACTAGGTACAAGATTGGTGTACTAAAAAGGCCAAGCCACTTTCTGACATAATTCTCAATTTTGACATTATTCCCAATTTGAATAGGTGATTGAAGCACCACTGCCAAAAGCACCTCTTGATACATCAATTACTACTCATTGGCTGGCAATTGAAGGTGTACAGCCTGCAATTGCTGAAAATGCTCCCATTGAAGGTATTTTTCTCCACTTAGGTGCAGTTAAACTATATGCATGTCCCTAGTGCACTGGATGTCAAAGTGCATTAATCATCTGCCAGCTATATGCTCTTCAATTTTTGCTATGCAAAATTTTGAATTTATAATATGCATGAATTCATTCCTTCATTCCCCACTTTTTTTGCCAGAACCTTCATTTTCACTGTTAATTACTATGAGCTCTAATATTATGATCTGGAAGTCTGATTTTCCCCTCCATTGTCATTTCAAGTCTCTTTTATGATAACTTGCAGCTCCCTCTGAAACAAGAAAATCTGACTATAAGGAAGATGTACTTCCTATTGATAAATTACCTGTTAGACATGTAATTTCAAGAGAACTACAGGTATGCAATAATTATCATGCTGTATGCACAGTTTTTTTTTTTTTGGTTTGATTTTTTATGACAAAGCTCTATAAACTTTGTTTTCACCTGCAGCTTTACTACAAAAAGATAACTGAGCTGATATCAAACAAGCCAAGCACCATTCTCCTTAATAGAGCGTTAATTAGCTTGGCAACAGATTCAGGGCTCCATCCTTTGATTCCTTATTTCTCATACTTTGTCGATGATGAGGTTCAGACAAGATTTTATCAATCTTTTTGTTTTTTGCTTGGCCTTTTGCACTAGATATCTTTATTGAAAGAAACATTCGTTCTTCAATTTTATCCCTTTATTTTTTTCAAATATCATTTCAGGTGGCTCGAAATTTAAATAATTTAAATCTTTTATTTTCTTCGATGCGTCTTGTTCGGAGCCTTACGCAAAATCCTCACATACACATAGAGCCTTATGTAAGTATGGTCCTAATTTTGTAAACGTTTTTACTTCTATAATGTATTAACTTAAGGTGATTATTGCCTTTTGTATGAAACTCTGTTCAGATTGATTATTTATAAGCGATTATACATAAACTGAACAATTCTAACTTTTTTGGGTCACACATGGATGGCTGTTATACTCTACTAACGCTTTAGCTGTAATTACTGCAAATGGACTGTGATTTGATTGACCATCTAATATTTTCTTTCCATTTTATCAGTTACATCAACTGATGCCGGCTATTATGACCTGCCTTGTTTCAAAAAGGCTAGGGAATAGACTATCTGATAATCACTGGGAACTCAGGAACTTCAGTGCAAACCTGCTTGCTTCAATATGCAAAAGGTGGGGGACCTTTTTTCTGAGTAATTCAAATTATAGAAGAATAGAAATCTGATGAACATATTATGTTCTCTCCGTACTTTGAATCTTATTCTCCAAGTCTGAAAATTCACAGATTTGGGCATGTTTATCATAACCTTCAACCACGTGTGACAAAGACATTGCTTCATGCTTTCTTGGACCCTACAAAATCTCTACCTCAACATTATGGTGCAATTAAAGCGATAGCAGCTCTTGGATCGAGCATGGTATCTCTGACCTTCATGAAACTGTTTTCACTTTTTGCATAAATGATTTCTTTCTTGCGAGTTATGACCTATGACTCAAACTAGAGAGCTGTATGGCTGTTTATTTGAGTAAATATGATTAGTTACTTTAAAGCTTGGCATAATATACCAAAGAAACAGACAAGCCCCTTTTCCTTTAGCATCTCAAAATATATGCAAAATGCTACTGTTATTTCCTGTTTCTCATTGCAATCATGTGCATGCATGATTGTATTCTTCCTTGGTGATGTAAGATCTTCAGTATAAGGATCCAGGCAACGATAATGTCTTTCCTATTTGAGCAGGTTGGCATGCTTATTCTTCCAAATCTTGAGGCATACCTGCTTCTTCTTGAACCAGAAATGCAACTTGAGAAGCAAAAAAACGCATTAAAGAGGCATGAAGCATGGCAAGTTTATGGAGCATTGCTGGTTAGTTCATATTATAAAATAAATAGGTTTTATTGAACACGGATCTGGTCCTTTTCTCTTGAACATCTCCCAGGCTAATTTCTGAAGTCAACATTTCAGTGCGCAGCAGGCCAATGTATTCATGAAAGAGCCAAAGTGTACAGCCGTTTGCTCTCTCCTGCTTCTACTCGTGCTTTTTCAAGAGGCTATGGGAGAGACGCGACAGTATTGCCAAGTATGATTTCCTTTTCACAAAGAAGCTTAAAGTAGTAAATTGGTACATAAAAGCTAGAGCAATTTCAAAATGATGGATTATGAACCTTTAATAGGTCAATTGCATTTCGTTGGAAGGGTACTGAAGGGCATGAGTTTGTGATTGCCCTTAAACTTGTTTCCTCTTAGAACTAGCCTTTTCCATCAATTTAGTTGCCTCTTTCGGTACTCATATTGTTCTAAGTCTAAAGTAAACCTTGATTTTTTATTTTTTTAATCCTTACACCCTTTCTGTATTTCCCAATGAATGAAGGCAAACGTAAAGCCAGCACAGACAATCTAATGCAGCAACCTCCACTAAAGAAAATTGCTACAGATGTTTCTGGGGGTTTGATGCCAATGAACTCCTTGCCCGTTGACATGCAAGGCACACCGGGTGGATTTTCCAATACTATGGGAGTTTCTAACGCAGGCATATCCTCAATGGCTCGCCAGTTAAACCAAGGAAGAGAAGTTGGAGGTCAACAAGGTAAGGTATCAGCAACTCTTGCTCAGGCTTGGAAGGATGACATCGATGCCGGACATTTGTTATCGTCTGTGCATGAACTATTCGGCCATAGTGTATTTTCCTTTATTCCAAAAGCTGAAGCATCCATATTCTTGTGAAAGGTGTACTATAATAGCGGTAAATTGTTGGGGATGCCTTTGTCCGTTTAGAATATAATGACTTGGTGCTGAAAAGTGATAGTAGGCTAGGATAGGACAATAATATGTACGCAATCGATTGATATTTTAACTAACCAGAAATTTCTTTCACAGTTCCAGAGTTGTCCTTGATTATGTTATGATAAGGACGTTTTAGCCCGGCAGTGTGAATATATTTGTATGAGCATTTTTTCCCTCACTCTAATCGTTGTGTTAAGTTTGATTACTGTAATAAATGTGTCAAAATTCTTTGAACATTTTTATGAGAAAAATCCTTGTCAATACTTACAATTTGCCTTCTCTTTCTGAACAAATTCATTTTACCTACATTATGTCAAATTTTTGTTCAAAACTCGGGGATGGCTGGGCGCACTAGTCAGAAATTAATTGTTGTTCGATTCACATTAAATCAATCTTTACTGATTTCACGAAAGATATATTATGAGAAATGTAATTTATAAATTATAAATAATGTCGTTCATATCTCAGACTTGCTTTATACTGAACCCACATTTAGTTTTTGCAAATTCTGCCTTAAATAAAATAGTGGGTAAAGGTGCAAAAATAGCCATGAACTTTGTTCAAAGGTGCAAAAATAACCATGAATTATTTTTGGTAGCAAAAGTAACCATGGACTATGTAAAATGGGGCAAAACCATTAAATATGACCGTTGACCGTTAACATATTTAACAGTTTTGCCCCATTTTACATAGTTCATGGTTACTTTTGCTACCAAAAATAGCTCATGGTTATTTTTGCACCTTTGAACAAAATTCATGACTATTTTTGCACCTTTAACCTAAAATAATTAGGATCCATCTTTTTATTGTTTAATAGACTGATTCAGTGCAGCTCTGATTTTCTGATGTGATAGTAGATCCATGTCGTAGGAACCAAAAAACCTGTCCTAGGATAAGCGGAGCACTTGAGTTGCTTGTACAAGAATTATCTCACTAAAGAAAAAAGAGACAAAGCAAACAACTTAGCATTTGAGGGACAGGGGCATCATATCTCACCTTACTAAAAAGACAGCCATATATCTCAATTAAGCTTCAAGATCAATATACAATCGAGTAAATAACTACACCAAAACTTGACCACAGAAGAATAAAATCACAAAGGTAAAAAGAACTCAGCAAGCAGCTAAAACAAGAACCTTCGTTGGGGTGCTCTAGATGATGGAGCTGTTGAGAGTGGAGGAGGCATTGCCTTGCTTTCTTGGCCTCCAACCGTTTTATTAGCCATCTTTGCAGCCTTAGGATCTGTTAGTAGTGTCTTCTGAAATGACTGTGAGAAGCCGGTTGCGATTATAGTCACATGAATCTCTCCGTTGTAGCGATCATCAACAACGGCCCCAAATATAATATTAGCGGAAGGATCCGCCAAACTAGTCACGACCTGCAAATTACCAGGTGTTCAAGACAGAGCTCAAGGAAAGAAGATACAGAAAGGAACCAAATATGATCACGGATAATAACAGCACAAGGCAGCCACCAATCAAGAGCAAACATAACCGTAAAACCTTAGACATTAAATTAGGCCCTTTGAGAGAGAACTAGTGATCTTCAGATGCAAGAAAGTAGAAACTAAATTGCTTTTCTAATGAAATGTTGGGTTGTTCATCAAAGGCTCAAAGCTCCGGTACTGAGGCATGTCACAATTATTGGCTCTGTTTGCCGTGCAATTGAATATAGAATAAAAGATCAATCTTGAAGATATGACATACATTGCAAAACAAGGAGGAAAATACCAAATGAGACCTCACCTTCATCCACACAAAAAAAGGAATATCACCAATTCAAACGTTGCAGTACTCAAATTGGAGTCACATAACACCATGACCAATATCCAGCATGATTCTAGGAGTATTTGTTGTACTAAAATGATATATTTCCAATTCAGAAGGTTGGAGAGGTAAATAACAGAATGTTTATTTGCCAAGTGCTGATATAATGAAATGATGATTCAGTACCTGAGACACTCTGTTCACCTCCTGCAAGGTTATGTCCTTTCCTCCAGTAATATTATATACAATTCCAGTAGCTGACTGAATAGATGATCCTATTAGAGGAGCCAAAGTAGCCTGTTCTGCTGCTTCTTCAGCACGATTTTTGCTGGCAGAAACACCTACTCCAAGCATTGCAGTTCCAGAATCTTTCATCACAGCTTTAACATCAGCAAAATCCACATTTACCAACCCAGGTATCTGTAAATCAATAACGTAACCATTAGTTCAATTATGAATGCAAGAATGTGAGAATGCAGCAATTTAGTACTTTGGGATTCTCCAGACGCTCTTTCTTTTCACAAGCTTCCCATATTGTGGGAAAACATAAACATATTATCCACCAGTAAACTCACTGTGATGATGTCTGCTATTCCTTGTACTCCTTGGCGCAAAACATCATCCGCAAGAAGGAAAGCATCCTGAAGAGGTGTCTGCTCATCAGCTATGTCAAGCAGACGATCATTTGGAATTACTATAAGTGTATCAACATTTTTCTGCAGCTTTTCTATGGCTTCCAATGCCTGAAGACAGAGCAGATGAAACTAAGTACTTAGTTTCGAAATTTCAAATAACTAATATTTTTGAAGAATACTAACTGTGGTATGCTATCAGCTCAAAACTTTCATCATTATATTCATAACCATTGGCTCTAGCATTTTCTCTATAGCATGCATTCATGTCAAACAATGCCAAAAGGCCACACAATACACGCCACATCAATCATCATATAACAGTCCCATTGACCCTAGAATTTTACCTATAAGATATGAATTCATGACTCTCGGTAACAACATATTGTGCAATATACATCACATTAGTAATGAGATTACAGTCCCAAAGAAAACTCTTATTCAAATATAAAATATCATACAACTGTTGGTTAATGGATTTAACAAACTTTCTAGCTCTCATGAAGCTTCATAAGAAAGATAATTAAATGTATAATACACTTTTCACAATTAAAAATGTAACTTATTAGATAAATAAATGGTGAAATCATATTCCAAATAAGGAACAAAATGACACCTGCCTGCAAGGATCTTTTGCGTCCTTCAAAACTGAATGGATATGTAACCACGCCAACTGTCAAATAACCGGCCTCTTTTGATAGCCGTGCCACAACCGGGGCAGCACCAGACCCCGTGCCCCCACCCATCCCAGCTGTTATGAACACAAGATCTGAGCCTTTAAGAGCATTAGCAATAGCTTCTTTTGATTCCTCTGCAGCTTGCTCGCCCAACAATGGATTCCCACCAGTACCTGCACATTTCTATCAAGTAATCTGAATCAAAGGCCACACAAGTATGGATTATAGTCATGTACATAAGCTTAGATTCACAGGAAAGTCGAATAAAGAAAGCTCCAAAACAAATGAGAAAGAGTGCCTGACCTAATCCACGAGTCAGAAGTTCCCCAATTTTAATTGGATTCTCCGAAGCAGAATGTAACAGTGCCTGGGCATCAGTATTTATTGCATAGAAGTCTACTCCCTAATCAAAATGAAGCAGAGTTTAACTTCAGTAATCGCTCAAAGATGAAGCAAAAACACCAAGGCTTCTAGGTAAGAGGATAGCATAGTGAATAATGTCACTGGCGTAATCCAATATCTAATACTGGTAAAAATAAATCAAACCAAAATTGCAATCATAGTAAAATGATGCATCCCTAACAAGTAAAACTATAACCCTCCGGCCTTTACTTGAAACATCCCTTCGTTTAATCCTCCTAAACAAGAAGCTAGTTATTTACGTTCAAATTGTGAAATAGCACCACATTGACAGGTAATTCGTTTAACTAGAGGCAAGATGCCCGGCAAAGAGCATTTTAAAATAACCGAACTTCATCAGTGTAGGTAAGAGCAAATGAGAAGATTTGAAATTCCACGCAAAAAGGGGGGGGGGGGGGGAGCGAAGAGAGGATAAAAACGAAAAAACCCACTTGTAAACCACTACCAATCATGCGATTAACAGCATTGTTGCCGCCGCCACCGATGCCGACCACCTTAATCCTGGCATTGTCCAGAGGTGCGAAAGAGCAGCTCGCGGACAGACAACGACGACTCTGGCGTTCGAAGGCACTTTTTCTTCTGGGCTTGCAAGAAACAAAGGAAGAGGAAGCGAATGCATTGGGGTAAATTAGAGCGGCAATTGAAGAGGAAGAGACCAGCTCGTTGGGGCTTGACAGGGGAAGCGTGGCCATTATTGGTTATTCTGGGTTCTTGCAATGTGAAGTGCGATGAATGAGAATCGTATTTGGCTATTTTAGAATTAGGGTTTTAGGAAAAGAAGTGGAAAAGACATCCGAAGCTTTTTCATTTCGTTTATAACCATGTTTGTTTCAACTTATAAAGGGTCTGTTTGGGAACGCGTTAGGCTTGAAAAAAAGCCCAGTTGAGGGCCTAACGCTCCAGAAGCCCAGTTGATAGTGTTTGGCTTTGCGTCTGATGGAGCTGGGCTTTTCTTAAAAAAGGAGCTTCTTTGAGAAGCTCCATCGAGCTGCTTCTGCTGGTGAAGCTCGTCTGCCACGACCGTTGGGGAAAATACTTTCCTCTTTATCGTTTCATCCGTCTCTTTTTCTTTCTCTGCACATGTCTGTGATTCCCAATACCCTTGCTCCCACATTTTTTCTTGGTTCTCAACGATCATCCACACCCGATTACTATTCCTTTTTCTCGTTTTTTGCCCCATCATCTTTATCCCTCTCGTCTCTGTTTTCTTCTCCTCTTTCTCTAAGTACCCACTTCCGTTGCTTTTAACCTGTGGCGGATTTGCCAGGCGGGGCTGGTTTTTTGGATTTTGCTTTGGCGGGGATTCGGGCTTTACTGGATTCCTTTGTTATACACTGTTCATCGCCTTCTCGTTTCTTCTCCGGTGTTCTCTCTGGGTTTTTTCTCAATTCGAATTTATCGTCAAAATCTCAACTCGGATTTGAATATCTCGGAGACACTGCATGAACGGGTTTTGATTTCTCCGTGATTCCAAGTTTCCAAAGGTATATATGGATTTATTAGAAATTCTGGTTTACCACTAAGCACTTTTTACTTGGTCTGCGTTCTTCTGTGTATTTCTGCTATTTATTTCCCCCTCTCCTTATGCTTGTGGGCTCCTATTGAAGATAGACGTGCTATGATTCCCAAGAAGCACGTGGGTGCCAATTTTTGGCGTATTTTGAATTGTATTGAATTTTGAATTGTTGAAAGATCCTTCATTTTTCTTTCCCTATGAGTTTTCTCTTTATCAAATGTAGTGGAACAAACATGATAGCATCGAGACATCAAATTAATTTAGAATGGAATGTTTTTGGTGATGTTAGCTGATCTTGATGTTGCATCTATGCAAATTTTCGAGCAAAATGGGAGACTCTGCTTTCGAAATTGGACACTGGCTTCATAAGCTCATTGGATCTCTCCACTGATGTTGATCCTTTGTAAGTGACTTCAGGAGCTTAAAACATCTTTAGGTGGAGATATTTTCTAATTGTAAGCTGTCAAACTTCTTTGGTACCACTTTTAAGTCAACAACTTGCAAATGTATGTTTCTGGCGGCTACTATTTTGATGCTTATCCAAATAGTCCATATAGTTTGTGCAAAAATGGTCACATAGTTGTGACAATGACTATACATATCTTATCCGGAGAAATTCCTAAACAGATATGGATTTTCAAGAAGCTGAACGAGAAAATATATCTGATCAACAAACTAATGATCCGATTGATGTCGCATCCACATCTACTATCCATAGATTATCTTCAACACAAATGAATCATGTGCATGACACAATCAGAGACCAACGTGTTAGGGGTAGATGATCCAATAATGAGACATTTCATATATGCATTCTAATTTAAATATAAATTTATCATTTTTTAATTAAATACTTTCGTGCATTTTTTTCATAATAATTGCACCTTTTTTATTTTATCAATTTTTTTTAAAAATATTTTCATTTCAATTATCACAATATATACAACTAATATATATATATATATATATATATATAATTCATATCCTTTTCAGTCATTTTTCATCTAAACGAGCTTTTTAAACGTTAATCCAAACAGGTTTCAGGTTAGAAAAAAAGTCACTTCTGCTACCGCCAATCCAAACACAAATCACATCTAAAATTTAACTTTTTTTCTATCTGACTTTTCCAAAAGCCCATCTAGAAAAAAAGCTCATTCTCCACCACTAATCCAAACACGCACAAAAACTTATAAGTTGCTTTTTACGTAAATCGAGACACAACTCCTCTCACATACTTACTTCGTATACCGTAAATCACTATTAAAAAGCAACTTATAAGCAATCGAATCGCTCAACCAAACATACCCTATATCCGTTTCCCCTCCATCTTACAAGGATCGAAGAAACGGCTGCCTCATACAAAAAGAACGGCGTCGCTTTTTTGCCGCCTTCAAATGAGAATGTTAATTGTCAGCTAATCTTTAACTAATTTTTCATCTTCCTGTTTTTTCCCCAAGATTTTCATCTTCCTATCGCTCTTTTTTATTATTATGAGGGAGAATTGTCCAAAAATACTTTGGGGTAAATTAATTGTTAATTGCTACCAATCATATAAGTGATCTTCCGTGTGTGCAAGCAATCTTCCGTGTGTATAAGTCATCTTTCGTGTGTGCAAAAAACTTTCATATAAATGTGCAAACAATCTTTCGTTGTGTGCAAAATATCTTCCGTTATGTGCAACAGATCTTCCATGGTAGCATTCAACAATTAATTTGTCAAAAAGGTATTTATCAGCAATTCTCTCTTATTATTATTACTCAATTTAGTATATATTGTATATAATTAGATTATATATTAGTTTATAAGTCCATTAGTCTTAAAAAAAATGATAAATATAAATACTTTAAAATAATTTATTTAGTTTCTTTAACCTTTCTAAAAAAATCAATTAAATATTATATTTATAATTGGAGGAGGTAGTTCTATTTATCTCCTTATTTACATTTATGTCTTTATTTTTCATTAATTTTTATATTATCATCAATATTATATTTGAGCATTGTCAAACTTAGTTAAGAACAACTTTTCTAATTGATATGTTAGACTTTATCTATAAATCAGTCATGTCATTTGTATTGTGAAACGAGATTATACACAAATTCTTCCATTGAATCTCTTGCTCTCTCTTCTCTATTTCTTTATTGTTTTACTTACTTTATTTTATAACTAGGGGTGTTCAAAGTGTTTCGGTCCCGATCATGGATATTTTGATCCTGAGAATTTTCCGTCCCGGCCGGGACCGGGATCGGGATCTATGGGACCCAGGATCGGGACTGGGACCGGTCACACATGTTGTGATCCCGGTCTCGGTCCCGGTTTTTTTATTTTTTCTTAAAAATTAAGTTATTGTTTTATTTTTTTTATTTTTAATCCCATAATGTAAGTTACCATTTGATAAAATATGTATCACATGCTTAGTTGGAGTTAAACTATATATATAGTGATATTAATCCTACTATATAATGTATAAAAATAATAATAAAAATGATGAAGGTGATAATAATAATAATAATAAAATGCTATTATTCAATTTTAGATCAATTTGTGTGATTATTATGACTTTATCAGATGTTAAATAATTACTTTGAACACTATATTATATAAAATTTAACTAAAATAATAATATTTTTTAAATTAAATTTTTTTTAAAAAAAACCGGGAATTCCCGGTTTGATCCCGGTCCAGCTCGGGATTACCGGGACCGGGACCGAGATGCAATTTGCATCCCGGCCAAAAACCGGGACCGGGAGTGGTGGATCCCAGTCCCGGTCCCGGATTTGAACACCCCCATTTACAATAATAATCCCATTTTCTAAATTTTATTCATACATGATTTATAATTTTTCCAAAAAAAACATAATTTATAATTTATATCAGATATGGCTAAAATGGAAGTCTCAGGTAAAAGATTCTAAAGTTAGGCATTCTTATTCTTAATACTTGCTAGCTACATCACTTAATTGGCCACATTATATATTTTAAAAAAAGATTTGATGATAAGTTCTTGCATATGCAGGTCTACAAGTAACGTTAGTTACTATATGACACTATTGTTTCAGCTACACACACACTCCTTAATCAGATCATGCTTCAAAAATATATGGATGCTAATAATGAATTCATATTCAAACCCGCTTATAATAGTGTTTTGGTATGGAAACACATTGTTAAAGCAAGGTCCCTAATTACTGATTGACTTTCTTGGTCAGTCGGGGATGAAAACTCAATATCCTTAGATAATAGGCTTTGGTGGTCACTGCAACATTTAGGTCTAGCATATCATTATTTGACGGTGTTCAACCTTATACAGCATCAACATTGTTGATGGAACTTCACTCAACTATCTTCTCTTTATCTTAGATAGATAGTGTGAGAATTTCACAAATTTCCGATCCCTCTTATTCAGACCAAGGACTCTCTTCGATGGACCGGAAATATCTCTGGGATATACACGGTACGGGATGGATACATGTTACTCTTATACTCTTCTCCTTTCATAGAAGGAAGACATATCTTTGAGGTTACTAGTACTCTGTGTGGCATAGCCTGGAAACTCTCGATACCTCTGCGAATTCGTTTATTTGTTTGGAAGCTAGTCAAAGGTATTCTTTCTTCTTCTCATTTGCTTAAAACTAGGCATATTGTTAATTCTGAGGTATGTTCCTTCTGCTCCTTGAATAATGAATCTTTTGATCATCTATTTTTAACTTGTCCTTTTTCAAGGGCATGTTGGTTTGGATGCCAATTAAGCCTTATAATTGATAATCACCTAGATTGGACTGTTATCTCAATGGTTATCTGTTTGGATAGAAAACTATTGAGATGAATCTGATTTTTTATCATAGTTATCGTTCCAACTATTAGAATCTTTGTGGTTTGTTCAGAATTAGGTTTATCATGCAAGGCCTAGTTTTTCCCCTTGTCAGTTCATCTAAATGGCACATAGGAAGGTGTTCATTTTTACCTCTCAAAGTGGACAATCCAAACGTATCAATAAATGTTCCAGACGAATTGATTTCAACCTCATTCCAAGAACTAATGTATATCTTTTCAACTCGTGCTATTGGCTACTCTCATTTAATTTTCTAGATCTGCTTTTGGGAAGAAAGTATGCATTCGGATTCAGTTCCAAGATCAATTGGTTGCAGAATGGTCCACTTACCCTCCTGTTCCGTTGGGTGCTCTCCAATTGCAGTTCATTACTTTTCGTAATGCTCTACACTTTATTCTGTAGCAACACCATATTCCAGATCCAAAAGCTATTCTTGTGTTTTGTCAGCTCCCTAAATATCCCATGTCAGACGTTATAGTTCACAATAGGACAATTCCATGGTTTGTGTCCTGTTTATTATTTGATATTCGCTGGTTGCTACAATACTTTGTAAGTTATAACTTCGTTACATAATGCGAAATTCCTTTTCCATAAAAAAAAAAGTTAATATATGATACTTGTTATGAAAATCAAGAAAATATATGGGATGAGGGAAGACTAAGAGGGAGATGAAAAAGATGAGAGAAAGTTGGAGAGAAAGTAAGGAGGAGTTTTTATTCACTTCATTGTTGTTGGTACCAATACATTATACATGACCTCTATTTATAGGCCTCTAACCATTGAATTCTATACATATGGTTACAAAGAAATAAAGATGAGCATAATGGTATTAATCGTAAGAAACTCCCATAAGCTATTCATTGGGGAAGTTATAAGGTTATAGCATTGAACACATGGAATTCCAAGAGTGGGAAGTTATGGAGTGAAGGGCATATGAAAGGTCAAGAGTTGGATAGTTTATGGACATCCATATCATATAATATTCACAACACTCCCCCTTGGATGTTCATGAACAAATATTGTGCCTCATTAAAACCTTACTAGGAAAAACCCATTGGGACAAAAACCCAGTGAAGGAAAAAGAGTACACAATACATATTCAAGTTGCCTCATTAAAAACCTTACCAGGAAAACCCAATGAGACAAAACCTTGGTTAAGGAAAAGAGTACAACATGATCTTTACTCCCCCTGATAGCAACATCACTCATTTTGATTAGATTGTCATATTTCAAGACAATATACTGATTTCTCAATTGCAACTGTCATTAATGATTTTTTCAAGGAATTGATATCCTTTTTATCTAAACTATGCATAATGCATTGTCATCAAATCATAAACATAATTATTTACCATATCTTCTGGATATGTTAAATATTATATTCTCTACTTGCCTCTATGCATTGTGGAAATAATAAAAGAAAATTATCCTGAAAATCACCATGATATATCTTCTATCCACATGTTCAGTTTGTTATAAACAAAATGTACTTATAGAATAGTTTCATAAAACTACTACACTAAATCTCAGTTTCATAGCATCCATAGTGTACCTGCAACATCTTGATAATAACAACAATATTAACATGATGTAAATATTCATAAATATGTGATACTTATAGACCATTAAATTCAATAAATTTTTGCAAACAATCATCATAGCAAAAATATATGATTTTGAAATCATTAAGGTTTCCAATAACTTGATATGTAAAATTATTCATTTTTCAATATATCTTTCAATCAATTATATATATACTCAAATCATTTTAATCCATGTGATATTTTATATACTGAATACTTTTCTTAGACATGCTTTCAACATTTTGACCCTTCAAGAATTCTCATATAATATTCATTATCCATAGGCATATGCAATATATAATGATATCTAATAGACGCATTATTTCATTTGCATATACTGCCAGACTAATAATATATACAACAATTATGGTATCCACCACCAAATGTTGTACCTCATTATAATCATAATTAAACCTTGTGAAAATCTTTATTTTCACATGAATATTCATATATCACAACTAATTTTATATTTCAAATATTTTGGACTACAGGTCCGTATTTAGACTACAGGTCCATAAATTTCACATGCTGAAAGAACATTTTTCATTGCGTCTTGTCCCTTTCTTCAGTTGGCCAATCACCTTTTTTGCTACCGACATATTTATGTATAAGATCCTCATTTGATCACGTGATATTATTACTAAAACTGTTGTCAACAACTTTATCTTTTCAGTTCCATTTTTCTTGTTATGACATAATTCATTGAGATCTCTTTATTACTTTCAGGTACCTGAACCTCTTTTGAGGGTTCTGCAAGTAGTTATGTATTGACCTCTTTTAGAGTGTCTGCCTCCTTAATATGATTATCTTGATTATTTGCTTCTTTCTTTTTTCTTTTGGAACTGATTATTCTCTCATACTTCAGGCATGTCTCACTTTCATTTATGCTGATTAGACCACTTATAGCTGAAATATGAGATATAGTAATTCCCATTTAGGTCAGTAATTGTATCTGGCAGATTTTATGTAATATTTCATGAATGCAAACCAAATAAACTTCTGGTTCATATTGTTATATTCGAGGATCTATATTTGATAGTAATAATGCATTCTTTTTCTTTTCTTTTCCAGCTATTTAATTTCTCCCCCTCATGTTAGGAAAACTTTGTCAAATGACAATCGACTAATCATGCAGTATAAATCTCCTAAATCCATTTGTTTCCATTAGAAACATCCTTTTGTTTCATTGAGAGACAAACAAGAAGAAGGAGGTTCTTACCCAACATTTATCTCAATTTCCTCTAAATATCCATCTATGTGCATTGTGGTGGATCAATATGAATGCACATTCAAACTTTTTAAGATGGAATATACCTGGCTCCTGACCAAAAGCCAATTTTATCGGGAGAATTTGATTGGTTAATATAAGTGCTGCAATATGTAAGACCAAACATGCCAACATTGAAATATAAATTTTGTTCTCATAAGTATTAATCTATCTATTTATGGAGGCTTCAATGAATGAATCATATAATCTGGAAATTGCGCTTAACATAATAATTTATTCAAACGTTCTTGCAAACTTCAGGTTGCAAACTAATAGTAATATCACATGTAACCATCTTATAGATGCATCTGTCAAAATTATTGAACATTAATATGGTTTACATGATATTTGAATAGGCCCATACATGAGTTTATTTATTTCCAGAAATATAGAGATCCATTCCAAATCATAACCTGTAATACTCTCATAATCAAATTTCTTTGAGAACAAGCAGTACATGATAATTCTTGAATTATATAATATGTTGGCTATTCATGAAAAATCTTCTAGTTCTTTAATGGATATCATTGCATAATCTTAATAATTTGTTGCATCATATATATGACTCCGATGATCACACGAGTCATGCCAACAATAACTTTGTGATTATCAGTAAACTTCTGGTTTACTTAATCAACAATAAACTTTTCAATTTCCTTAACATATTGATTCAAAATTTTTATTTGACATTCGTTTTTGGGAGATCAATTTGGCTTTGTGGGGGAAGTAGAGAGATTTTCAATATTAACTCACACTTATATTCTAATAGTCTCCCCCTCAAGTGTGAGTCATATAAATATACTTTCCTTATTCTTATATTTTAAAAATGGTGACTAGTATTCAGAGGGTTAATATCTTATATTGCACTTGGAAGCCCAAATAATTCATAGTTCACATATAATAATGGATTTAAATCCAATTGGGCTATCACCTTTAGACCCTTTAACAAATTAAAGTTTTGATATAAACCTATGGGTCATAAATTATCATGATCAATTAGTCTTTCTCCCATAGAAAAAAAACTATATTAGTTCTTTGGAAACTATATCAATTTTATTATATATAAGTTCTTCAGGAACTAACATACATGATTACATTTCTACATAACTTTATTACTCGTTACTAATAATATATTTCACATAGAGAAATATGAAGAGCTCTATGATAAAAATGCATAAGATTAATTTGAGGATAAGTGCATTATAATGCAAAGTAATAAATAATTATGATATTTATAGCCTTCTTTCAAATTTTCCCAACTCTATTTAGCATCCATAAAACTGACTTGAACTATATGTATAGTTTATGCACATTACAAGAATAATTTTGTCCAACAAACCAGAATAAACATCGCATATTCATAATAAATTTTCTCATTAAATAAATTATTGTTTGTATACTATTTTTTCCCCAAAATTCACTTAAAATTAATTAGATTCCAATATTGATCCTATCATATATCATGATTAATATGCGAATCTTACAAATAATATTTACACATACCATGCGTTTAAATTTGCAAAATATATTAAAATAAAAAAAACCAATAAAAACCCTTTTTTTTCGCTTTATTGTTGCAGTGGGAGAAAACAGTATATAAAAAAAAATGAGAAGCCAGCAAATGTATGTAGAGTCAGAATCTGAACAAGCATTTAACATACAACCATAGGAATGGGAAAAAACATTTAAAATCCTATAGCTGAGCAAAGTCTCAAGAATATACATCCCAGTTTTTAGTCTATAACTTTATATTAAGGAAGCAGATACTCGCATTTTATTTATTTTTTTTTCAAAGAGAGGCAATCATTAGTAAAACAACAACAACCCATATTGACCATTCAAACTTTCTTTCATAAATCAACTTAGCTTGAACAAATACTATAAAAACTCCAAACCTGATCAGCAAAGTTTAGTGGAAGAGCTCCTAAAATGGCATTACTCAGCTCCATTGCAAGACCAATAATCATCTCAAACACTTATCAACATCACAGTAACAAATGTTGATAATAAAACTACTCATCACAACAACAAATATTAATAATAAAAGCTAGAGTAATATGTGTAATATATATATATATATTGCAAGTTTAAATCACACAAACAATAAGAGATTAAATCACAATAAGAGCTTCCAGTTATAAATCACAATAATTCCGATTTAATGTTAGATAAGAACATACAAATAAGATATGAATCATGAATAGTATCCTCCTTTAATAATTTTTTTTTTTGAATGGCACAACAGAATGAAAGACCAGAGATGAGCAAGACCAGAGAGGATTTGAAAGCAATGAAAGAGTGATTCTTATTCCATTTGGATGCCAACAAAGTGTAGTACATAGTGCTCTTATTAGGCAATATATCATCCCTCTAATTTGCACACAATGCATCAATATAATATATATAATCACATTTTAATTAGGCTCTTTGATATCATGACCACTCTTGGCATCTTCTCTAGTCATTTATGGCTTCATAACTATTTTGTTGATAGCCATTTGATTTCACTTTATATAAATTCATGGTCATTTGTTGAGGAGGCTTTGGGCCATATCATTACAAGTTTTGCTCATAATTATATTTCAATGACCATGGCACTATATGTCCTTTTTTCTAACATGAGTTCTGTCATATGCTAGTCTTCAAGACTAGGATAAAATTCTCTTGGGTCATTGGCATTCAAGACATGGTAAACATATCATTTATCAAGAGCAACATGGCTGCTGGCCATATCAATATTGTGCCTTATATATTTGTCATTTGATATAAAAATTAATAATTACAATCATAAGAAAAAAATATTTATACTTTAAATAAATAAGTATGAAATTTATGACAAATAGGATGTAATTGTACCTTTATGTGAAGAGCAAGAATCTTCATAATGAATTGGCACTGGTTACCTTTATGTGAAGAGCAAGAATCTTCATGATGAAGTGGCACTGGTTACCGAAGGAGCTTCTGGAATTGGAGAAAGCATTAGACTTTAAAAATAAACCTAACAGTGTTGCTTACTTGTGCATATATAAATAATTTTAAGGCCAAAACAGTAAGAAACTGAAATAATATGGGGGCACATAAGGCTGCTCTGTAAGAATTTCCTGCAAAATTTCAGTTTGTTTTTTAGAACTTAAAAACCACCACCAGATAATGTATTTATCAATAAATAACATGTAAATGTATATCAAGAACACTCTAGCAATGGCCAAGTCCTAAAATATAAAGATAATGAAGTTCAAATTCACAGACCTGGAACATTATGAGCCGAGAAAGAATAACTTCAAACTTTAAGAAAATTTATACCTTCAAAAATTCAGTGCAAAGTGCAAACAATACCTAGAGACTTTGTTGCACAATACGCATGATATTCTTGAAGAGCCAGAAAGTTTAAGAATTCACAACATCCGTTATATATATGTGGTAATATAGTCCATGTGCATAAAAACAAAATAAAGAAAAAAAAACGAATGTAAGATATGTCATTCCTGACATCTCATGTAAGAGATGTCATTCCTGACATGAACTAAGTTCGATATTTGGCATCACAATAGGAAAGAAAATAAAACATAGAGCATCCATCATTTACAGGAGGAGTATTCCATGAACTAATTTGATAGAGTATCGTGCTGATAACGTGTTATGAAAATCAAGAAAATATATGGGATGAGGGAAGACTAAGAGGGAGATGAAAAAGATGAGAGAAAGTTGGAGAAAAAGTAAGGAGGAGTTTTTATTCACTTCATTGTTGTTGGTACCAATACATTGTACATGACCTCTATTTATAGACCTCTAACCATTGAATTCTATACATATGGTTACAAAGAAATAAAGATGAGCATAATGGTATTAATCGTAAGAAACTCCCATAAGCCATTCATTGGGGAAGTTATAAGGTTATAGCATTGAACACATGGAATTCCAAGAGTGGGAAGTTATGGAGTGAAGGGCATATGAAAGGTCAAGAGTTGGATAGTTTATGGACATCCATATCATATAATATTCACAACAATACTAGTATTATAGAATTAAAATTGAAAAATAGAAATAGATGAGTCGATCTCTTGGATATAAAAATGTTCCATAAGAATTAATTAGACTTTTTATAATCTACCTGTATTATCAAACATACAAAAACACCGGTAAACACTTGCCAATAAGATGCTACTCCCTCCGGTCCTAAATATAGGACATAGTTTGTAGTGCAATTTATATTATAAATTATGTCCTATATTTAGGACGGAGGTAGTATATAGCTAAAAATCAAATTAAGAATTTAAGAATAATATATTACTCCCTCCGGTCCTAATTATAAGACAAAGTTGACTTTTTTGGAGAAATTAAGGAAGCCAATTAAATTATTTTAGAGTATTTTTATTTTTATTTTTTTCTCCAAACTAATTAATTTGACTACTAAACTAATATATAATATAAGGATACTAACAATATAAACACTTTAAAGTAGTTTAATTGGCTTCCTTAATTTCTCCAAAAAAGTCAACTTTGTCTTATAATTAGGACCGGAGGGAGTACATAATATTATTGAGATTCCTATTTAGTATTCATATATCTAAAATAGTACTTTAAAATATAAACTACTAACAAATTCAATTCAAAAGATCTATCCAAATATCTAATATACATACATATATATATATATATATATATATATTGTACATAGTGTGTGTATATATTAAAGGAAAAATCACTCCCAGGTCCCAATGATCAAAGATAATATCAGAAAAATCCCTGAGAAAAGTCAAATATCAGAAAAGTCCCTAGGAACTTTTCTAATATTATTTTCCAAAGTCAAATGATAAATATGCCCACATAGAAATTGCAAAAACCAATGCTTTGTTTACAACTCATGAATCGTGTATTCACAACATGTTTAGTCATGTTAACAACTTCTACCTCATATCAGCCTGGAACAATCTTTTCTCACATTAACTATGCGAAATGATTTGTTTACAACTTGTGAAGCATGTATTCACAGCATGTTGAGTCATGTTAACAACTTCTATCTCATGTCTGCCTGTAACAATCTTGTCTCACATTAACCATGCGAAATGCTTTGTTTATAACTCGTGAAGCGTGTATTCACAACATGTTAAATCATGTTAACAACTTCTATGTCTTATGTTTTACAATTTTGTATGACGGCATCTTTATCATTTGACTTTGGAAAGAGACTTTTCTGATATTTGACTTTTTTCATGGACTTTTCTGATATTATCTTTGATCCTTGAAGCTTTGGAGTATTTTTCCCTATATTAAATCCTCCTACTAATCTACTAAAATACAAAATAGAGTGACTCTCTTTTTTTTATAAGCAGTTGAATCCAGCATATACCCGAATAGAAAGAGGCATTTTCTGTCCCAGTGGGCTTAAAGCCCAACCCAGTTCATATTCAATCATCAATTACGGGCGATCTATATGCCAAGCGTGGGGAGATCAAGCGACAGCCCCGTGAGATCTAAACGACGACTAGCCTCGGATCTCCGGGTAAGATCGTGCTTCCGCTTTTTTTTTTTTTTTTTCCCCCTGCACTTTCTCGGCACCCAAACACCCGTTGAAGGGTCGGTTGTGTGATTCTTCTTAATAGTAAGCGGTCTTCAAATTATTTTTACGTTTCGCTTCTTTTGGTTTCTACTTGTACTGGAATGTAAGATTAGTTCGTTTTCTCTGACCGTCGTTGCAGGAATTCATATCCTGATCAGGATCTGGTATAATCGGCATGGGTTTCTTGGTAACAACGCTAATTTTCGTTGTGATTGGAATAATTGCGGCCCTTTGTACCAGAATTTGCTGCAATAGAGGACCTTCTACTAATTTGTATGCTTCTCATCTTCGTTTCTGTCTGAAATTCCCATGTAGCTGGTCTCTCAACTGTTTCTTGGTTTTTCTTTTATTTGATATCTGCTCACGTATTTAATGTTGTTCCGATCCCTGGCACGCTTGAGTTACTGCGTTTGTTGATCAAAGATGGAAGTCGATTCTGTTATTGTCATCTTAACCGTACACGCCTTTTGAGCGATTGGCGGAAAATTGTGTTTTCATCACTAAAGCAGATATAGCTGAACAATAACTTTCATAGTTTATCTGGAATTGTATTTTCTTCCCTCTCTCTCGGTAAAATGGAATTGTATTTTCTACCGTTGTGAACTCAGCTATTAACATAGAGTATGTAGGAGGCTACCTAACAATTTAATTAGCTTGATAATAGAATGAAAATAAATTGACTTTGGCAGACATTTTTACTAAATCTCGAGACGGTAAATTGGCTGTAGTTTAGAGAATGCTTCTTTACTTCAAATCTTTAAGCGCTAGAACTATATAGCACTGGTGCTGCCATGCTTCCATCTTTAACTCTTTATCATTTGTGTCATTGGGGGCTAGACCCTTCACACGAGTCTCCTTTACTGGATTTAAATATTATTAAACGCCCTTGCACTTATGGTGCCAAATATTGATCAGTACTTGATGTTGTTATTGATGGTTCATCCCAATTTCTTACTGCAATTGTAATGTGTCCTTATATTTTTTTGTTAACTAAAGTGGTTTTGTGGATGATATTTTTTATTCTTAATGAAAGGGTATTTATTTGTTTGATATTTGCTATGCCTGTTCTCCAGATTTCTGTTGTTTTTGTATGTGCAATTATATATTATTCTCATTTACTTGTTACTGAACTCTTATCACTCTACTACAGGCTTCACCTTACTTTGGTTATCACTGCAACAGTATGTTGCTGGATGATGTAAGTGCATTTTTTATTAGTGTTCTTAATTTGGTTTGTGCTGATCAGAATAGGAATTGGATCATTTATGGTTTGTATACCTGGTCTGTGGTTATGGGTATGCTTAAAGTATTCTAATACACTTCTGGTGATGTTACCGTTGTGAGTAGTCTGTGATTCAATTAGCTTTGAAGACTGTCATTTCTTGTAACTACTTCATCATACAAAAGCTGCATTCTAACTATATGATTTTACAAGAAAAAACTAAAGAGTAATTTACCTTTTGATGAGTTACTGTTCATCATTGTGCATATTTTATTGGCCACAAGTAGTTTTTGAATGAGATTGGATGGACAAATGACATTGGAAGAAAGATGCTGTACAACATTATATATCATATGATAGAAATGAACAAATGTATATATATTTAATACTGGGATAAGGTCCAATTTAGCCTTGAAAGTTTTTGCTTGGGAGCGGTGAGTATCCGGAAGTTTTTTTAGGAGCAATATTTGCTCCGGAAGTATAAAAAACGTAGCACTTTTACCCCACCCTTGAGAAAAGTTAATTTTGTCCGTTAGTTTGACTTATATTGCACACTCATCATAGTCACCTCATCATCCAGAGCCACCTCATCATGCAGCACTTCCCGCCCCCCTCTTTCTCTCCGTCCACTGCACCTTCTTCTCTTTCTCAGGCGATGATCCCCACCCTTCTTCTTCCACTCCCCTCTTTCTCTTCTTCAGGCTCTCTCACTCGCCTCTATAGCCTACTCCACCCATTAAACTTTAATTGCCAAAATCTCTCTTGAGCTTCTCTCATGAAGAAGCTATGCCCCAATCTGGATGGTGAGGATCCGCTTGAGATGTCCTTGAGGTCCCAAACCCTGATGAATTTTCACCACTAAGACCGGAACCACCAAAGCCTGGTAGAACATGGTGTCCTAAATGAAGCCAAATATTGGTTCCAGAACACTGGCGGCGCTGTGTGAAGGAGCCTGCAACATGGAGATCCAGCTTTTGTTGGGTGCCATCGCTGCCCTGTTAATCCCTCTCCCTATCAACTCAGAGCCAGACTATCAATTGCAGCATTAAGGACCTGCATATTGTAATTAGTAAATTAGAAATTGATTGTTGATTTTACTGAAAATGTTAATGGGGACGTCAGAGTTTGGCGAAGGGGAAGGAAACCGGAGTGGGGCAAAGAAAATAGTGAAGATGGGGTTTTTAATGGCTGCATCGTTTATGTTGTTATTGCCATGTGATTGGAAGTTTTAATGGCTGCCTTTTCATTGCTAAGGTAATGTGGTGTGATTGGAAGTTGTCTTTCATGGAGAGTTTTAGAATCAGATTCGATGAACTTGATGTTTTCTCTCTATTCCATTGGGTTGATTTAAATCTCCAAGTTTAGTTCCTATTTGGTTTTTTAGCATTGAATCATTGTTGGTTGAAATGAGATTGCTGCTGTCTTGAGGGATGAAGATCCGATGAGAACGCTGCCAAAGTCCTCACCTCTCAGCAAGAAGAAGATGGGGCTGGTGGTGAGGAAGAGAGGGATGATGTGATGGATGATGAGGTGGCTCTAGTTGATGAGGCGGCTATGCTGAGTGTGCATATTAGTCAAACTAACAGTCAAAGTTAACCTTTCTAACGGGTGGGCTAAAATTGCTACATTTTTTTATACTACCGGGGCAATATTGCTCCTAAAAAGATTTTCGGATACCCACTGTCCTAGATAAAAACTTCCGAGGCAAAATTGGACCTTATCTCTTAATACTTCATACCTTAGTTTTCTTTTTTGTATAAACGAAGGTCATCTATGTTATTCTTTGGTGGTTTGTATCAAGTTCACATGAATCTTTTCTTTGTGTTTTTAGGTGGGCGATTGTATATTTGGCACAGATGAAGCCACTCATAGTACCTGTGCTGAATGAGGGCGAATAAATTTCTGCGTGAGGTATTCTTTTATGAATTAGAAAATGTGGTTCACAGATTGGCTGCTGGAGAGAGCATGTTCTCGTTATTGTGAATTATCAGCATCTTCCAAGGTTGGGTTCATTCATATGTATTTCTTGCTGGATAGTGGAGTTTCAATATGCATTATTGCCTCATTAGTTCCTCTCTTAAAATTGTTGTAACTGGTGCTTATTCATTTTAAGAATTCTGTAGACGAAGTTACTGAGGTATGTACTTTTGTTAAATAAGTTGATGGAAAAATATCTTCTTTGAAGAATAAAATATGTCAAAGTTTAGAGAAAAGTTGAGTTTAGGTGATGTCATGTTTAATTTTCCGAACTTTGTAATGGGCTGTGAAACTGTAGAAATAAAAATATCGCGTGGATATAATCTGCTTCCACAAAAAAATTTTTTGTAGATAAGAAAATTAGATGCGGTTTTTAATTGTTTGTTATCATGTTCTCTTTGAATACTACGGGGAAAAAGTCTCTGAGGGCTTGATCAGTTCACGTCTTTTGAAAACCTATACTTATAATTTTACTGTAGAGTTTGATTACGTATGGAATTGAACATGGAGCTAGTTTCATGCAAGACTACAATGCACGGGCGGGTGAACTTTTTCAATTAATTCAATTAAACATTAAATGCACAAATGTAAGGTGAATAGTTCATAAAAACAGTGATAAACTTGTAATGTAGTTTATACACACACTAATAATTAGTTAGGATTGGACAACGTGAACGTACTTAGCGTGTATTTGAATTAATTTTTGAGAATAAATTTTACGATTTACTCCCTCCGGTCCTAATTATAGGACATATTTACCTAATTTTGGAAAAATTAAGGATAGTAGTTAAATTAGTTAACCATATTTATTTTCCAAAAATACTCTTATTTAAAATTTAAAATAGCATCCAGTTTTTTTTTTTGGTCGAAATAGCATCCGGTTACTATATTTTATTCGGTCAATTTAGGGAGTATTCAGTTATTTTTAGGGAGTATATCAACTGGCTGTTTCTCCCTGTTTGCTTATTCGGTTATTTTTAGCAACCGGTTGCATACACTGGAAGCGGAACATGCTACATAATACCCTTATTTAAATAGTACTATAAATTATTTTATTAAAAAAATTAAAAAAGAAGAAGCAGAATTGAGGTGTACGTGACTATGTGGCATTAATGAGTTACAAACATTACTCACTTCATAATATATAGGTGTATTATTAAATTATTATTGTGTTTAATTATTATTGAGAAAGTATTAATAGGGGGTATTTTGGGAAGAAATTGATAAAAATTAAAACTTTGTCCTATAATTAGGACCAAGATCAACTCCTAAATATTGTCTTATAATTAGGACCGGAGGGAGTATAAAGTAAGTTTGTGAGAGAAGTTTTATCTTGGCTTGCGTGAATCTAGGTTTAAAACCTAGATTTGGGTAATTCCCAAACACACTTAAAATGAAAGCATGCAAGGGGTGAAATTTTGACATATATATAGAAATATAATAGATTGGGTCAAGTCGGCCTAAAGATGAATATTGGAGTTTAATTTTCAATTTTGGGGACTGTAAGCCCAATAACAAAATTCAAGGGAACTCTTTTAGTCATGCAATTGTGTTAAGCCTATTTTCCCCATCATACATTCCAGAAAATTCATGAATTCTTTTGCGGCCCTCTCATCCGCTCTGTTTATCACCAACGGCGGAAAGAACAGCCAGTGGGCCGTGACGATCACAAACGCCACCATGATGGGCCCATACACAACCGAACAAAGGCCCCAATTGAGCTGGCCCAACAATTTCTTAACTCGAAACTCCACAACCATACATACGCCATGCAGCACAAAGAAGCAAGTGACCTCCCAACTGGGCGGCTCACGCGTGACGTAATAAAATATCAACTCGTGCATCAAGCCAGAGACCACGAAAGCTGCAACGACCCCAACAATGGAGCCCAATGTGGTCCCACAGATTGACCTCACCGGCTTGTACACGGCATCTCTCAGAACGCCGGTCACCATGAGATTCCACCGTCTTCCCCAGAAATCTTGCAAGGATGTGGAGAGATACGGCTCATCGGACGGCATTTGCAGCTCCATTCCGAAAATGGCCTTCGTAACGGAATTGCAGATTCCCGAAATGACGTCGATTAGAAAATACAAGCAGCAGCAGTAGATCACAAGGAGGAGTTTCGGGTGGAGATTCTGTTTCTGGTTCAGAGTTGGCAAGATAAGGACGAATAGAAGGGTTTTGATGGGCGAATTGAGAGGTAATTTGGGGGTTTTCTTAGGGTTTTGGATGGTTTTGATTGGGAGGGAAGAAATGAGGAGGAAATTATGGAGAGATTTGGATTGGTGATGAGAAGAGAGAGGGCCTAAATCGAAAGAGAAAAGGACGAGTTTGAATGTGGAGAGCCATGTGATGAACAATGCGGTGATGCCAGTGGGAATAACAGAGGAGAGTTTGAGAGGGAGGAGGATGAAGACGATGAAGACTGGGGAAAGAGAAACGAATCTGAGCTTACCTTTTGGGATTCTTGAGCCAATGAAGAAACAGTATGATAGCGAGACGAAGATGGTGAGGTAAACCTTGATTAGGTTCTTGATTTCTTCCTCATGCACACACATTCGTCTTGACATCTTCTTTCTCTTCCCCTTTCTCTCGTCCAATCTCTGCACATCAACACAAAATAAAGTTTAGACTTTAGACTAAAAGTTCCAAATTCTGCCACTTTTATCAAGGTCAAAAAAATTCTGCTATTTTTATCCATATAAAATAACGACTTTATAAAATCATAATATTCATAAATAATAAAAATGAGATAATCAAATTTATCAAAAAATTCATATCATTTCTAAATCCTAAATAATGACACACACACATTCTAAATTTTGTTTAACACACACAAATACTATCAATATTGCTCAAAATCAAAGCCACCATCATTTCAACTTATTTGTGATGCATAGAATTAAAAATAGTGTACAAAACAACGAATATTGATTTAACAAGCAAATGATACAAACAATTCACCCAAGGGTAGTGGTGAAAAAGAACAGATATAGTGCTTGTTTGGAATAGTTTATTTTTGGGCAATAAGTACTTATAAATCATGATTTACCGTATACAATATAAGTATGTGAAGGGAGTTTTATCTCGGCTTGCGTAATAAGGACTTATTATCTAAAAATAAGCCCAACCAAACACACACATAATACTATATTTTTAAAAAAGATGAACACTGACCATTAATAATTCAATTCAACAAACGGTGGTCCACTTGGAATCACAACAATAGCTCCAATAATACTCAACCTCAATGTCATTGAAGTAATAACTTGGACCTCAAATCTAGCATTATTGAATACTCACCTCGACCGCCGTGCACATGCCATGCAGCACAAAGAACCACGTGACTTCCCACGTGGGAGGCACACGTGCAAGGTAATAATATATCAACTCATGCATCAAACCCGACACAGCAAGCGTGGTCAGCGTGGCCAGCATTGGGCCGTAATGCTGGCCCAATACGAACGTAGATATCCGTCGTATCGGGTCGTATACAGTAGGCCGTAGAATACCGGTGACCATGAGGTTCCACCTACGACCCCAGAAGTCTTGAAGCGACGTGATGAGATATGGCTCGTTGAACTGCGGCTCGATCTGGAAGCCAAAGACTCGAGCCGGAGCCACACAGAGAGCCAGCACGAGCTCTAAGCTGAGGTACATGTGGCAGCAGTAGAGGAACAGGATGAAGTGCGGGTGTAGGTTATCTCTGTAGTCGTAAGCGCGGACGATGGCAGCCAGGAGAAGCAGTTTTAGGAAGAGAATCAATTTTGAGAATCGCTTTTCTGAGTAGTTGTTTGGGAGATTCTTTGGTTTGATCTTGATTGGGAGAGAAGAGATGAGAATGAAGTGGAGGATGTTTGGAGGGAGAGGTGATAAAGGACCTTGACCGAAGGCGAAAAGGAGGAGTTTGAAAGGGCAGAGCCAAACGAGGAAGAAGGTTGTAGGCCCACAGAAGTGGAAAGAGTGTAGGGTTAAGGGAAGGAGGAGGAAGACGAAGATGATGGGAAGAAGAGAGAGAAGCCTGAAGATACCTTTTGGAATTCTTGAAGAGACGTAATAGCAATAACAGAGGCATGAGATGGCTTTGATCCATATCTTGATGAAGTTCTCGATGTCATCCTCCATGCATTAGTATTTTCTCTCTCGTTCTTTTCCTTTCTCTCTGCTTCCATACTTCAATATATTTAATTGCTTTGAGCTTGTTGGATGTGTTTTGTTGTTTGAGAATATTTAATGAATTAATGGAACTAGATCGAGGCAGTTGACAGTTTGGTTTGTTGAGAATATCTTATGAATTAATGGTAACTAGATCGAGACGGCTGATAGTTAATACTTAATACTCTCTCCTCTCCTCTTAACATAGAGTTGACTTTTTTTAAAAAAAATATTTAAAAAGTTATATAAGTTATTTAATTATATCATATGTTATGTATCATTAGATTGTGTATTAGTTTATAAGTTAAGTAAAATAATTTGAAGAAATAATGATAAACATAAGCATTTTAAAAGAATTTAATTAGTTTCCTTAATATCTTTAAAAAAATAAATTATGTCTTATATTTAGAATAAAAAATAATAATAATAAGATATAACAACTTGTTCCTCAAAGTCTTGCGAAGAAAACGAAATTTTATTTTGATATGGGCCCGTTCTAGTAAGCTTTTTTTGATTTCAAATATTAGAACTTGGGAAGTATTTATGTGTCTTCTTCCTTTTAATAGAGTATACACTATTTTTTTTTTGAAAATCTTAATCGTGTGTGTTTGGGGAAAATAATCAATAATTTGATGTCACAAGACTGGAGCAAATTGATGATGATGTTTATCTAATATTTTTTTTCTTTTGAAAATTGTAATACTTGAGAGTATGGGAATTTATGAATGAGAAAAAGGAAGAGATTTGCGCACATGATCAAAAAAGGAGACAGTTGTATTTCTTTAAATATCATATTCGGAGTTCGTTCTAATTTTAGAATGTATTTTAGTTTTTATGTAGTTATTAGGGATTTTGATTGATAATATCATGTTGTGCTAACAAGGTGTTAATCTTTTAGTGAAAAATACTGATAGCTAAGTTTCAATAATAGGGTGAATGTGAAAAATACTTTTACCTGATCTCGTTTGTATTATAAAGAACTTGAGCTAGTATTCTAGAGTAACAACTATTCAGGCAAGGGTGTGACAATGCTTAAATTTATTTTGTTAATATTAGGTATTTTAAATGGTCTCGATACGAAAAATACCTTTATGAAATCTATTCCTATATATTAAGGTTCCAACAATATGTTCAAATATGATTTATTAATATTGGATACATTAACAATCTATTAATTAAAGTGATAAGCAGCCTCACACTCATACGAGAATGCATCCAAATAAAAAAAAAAAAGTTTGGAAGTCAAATTTTATGAATGAACAAGGCTTTTATTAGAGCCATTTTTGTTAAAGATCTATCCATGCTTAAATTTGATCCATCATAATTGGATAGGAAGAGGTGTGTGAAAAAATTGCTGTTTTCTGTGTAAAAAAAAAATAGAAATTCCTACATGCCTCGCTGGTTGATATAAGTGCTTTCATTGTACTAATATATGGTATTTTTTGGACTAACTAATTTTTCATCACCTTCTCAAGGCTTATAATGACCTTTATTCACCTCCAAATATCTTATTAAAGTACAACCATAAGAGAACCTAATGAATATGATTTATCTATAAAAAATGTTTTAAAACATTTATTGTATAAGTTTCTTCATACACAAAAAATACCATTTTCAAACATTTAATTTGTAATACAAGGAAAAAATTTATTCTTTCCATGTCATTCGTTTCAAATTCATTTTTTAAGCAATTCACAGCTTTTGGAACACAAGTTTGTTTCATTGATATATTCATGTCAAATGTCATCAACACTAACAACAACTACTACAAACTCATTTCCACACTTTCTCACAAAATTTCATGGGCAGATTGTGAAATATGAAAACTTATGGGAAGATGATGAAGAAGAAAAATTAATACATTTTCCGGAAATGTCAATGTTATTGCAACTTTGACTTCACAAAATCTACCATTACTGAGTACTCCTCGATGACTTTCCTATCCACACCATTTCTCTTCAACTGAGGGAAAAACCACCATTCACCGGTGACAGCCAAAAACGCCACCGTGAGCGGCCCCGACACGAACCGGTGCAACCTCCATCCACGACGGCGTGCCACCCTCTTCACCACCACCTCAACGGCCGTACACACGCCATGCAACACAAAGAACCACGTGACCTCCCACGTGGGCGGCACACGTGTAAGGTAATAATAAATCAGCTCGTGCATCAAACCAGACACAACGAAGCCAGCTAGCAAGGCTGGCATTGGGCCGTAATGTGGGCCCAATACGGGCGTTGACATACGGCATATGGGATCGTATACGGTGGGCCGTAGAATACTGGTGACCATGAGATTCCATCTACGGCCCCAGAAGTCCTGAAGCGACGTGGTGAGATACGGCTCGTTGAACTGCGGCTCGATCTGGAAGCCGAACACGGCTCGAGCCGGAGCCGCACAAAGACCCAGAGTGAGCTCCAAGGCAAGGTAAATGTGGCAGCAGTAGAAGAACGGGATCAAATGCGGGTGTAGGTTATCTCTGTAGGAGTACGCGCGGACGATCGCAGCCAGGAGAAGCAGTTTAATAAAGAGAATCGGTTTCAATTTCAGTAGCGAGGTTTGATTTTCTGGGTTGTTTGTGAGATCTTGAGGGTTGATTTTGATTGGGAGGGAGGCGATAAGGATGAAATGGAGGATATTTGGAGGGAGGGGAGAGAGAGGGCCTTGATCGAAGGAGAAAATGAGGAGTTTGAAAGGGCAGAGCCAGACGAGGAAGAAGATGGTGGGCCCAGCGATGTGGAAGAAAGAATTGGGGGTTAGGGTTAGGGGAAGACGAAGGAAGATGAAGACGATGGGAAGAAGAGAGAGAAGCCTGAAGATACCTTTTGGAATTCTTGAAGAGACGTAGTAGCAATAGCAGAGGCATACGATGGCTTTGATCCATACCTTGATGAAGTTCTTGATTTCATCCTCCATTTTCTTCTCTCTTGCTCTTCTTTCTCCTCTTTCTGCTTCAGCTTCAATTCCTTTTTTGACTCCAGTAAGCTTGATGAATGAGTGTGTTGCGAGAATATTTAATGGGCAGGGCTCGTTTTGGAGAAATGCAGAGGAGAGATGCATGTGAGTTATGCCTAGAGAGTCAAAGCAACGTATAATAATATAATGTGGGCCCAAAAAACGTATAATAATAAAATATTAAAACAATTACCACTTTAATCCTTACAGTTTGATTGAATTTTAATTTTAGTGCTTATAATTTAAAAAGTTGATTCTTATCTCTATAATTTTAAAAATATTTGGTCTGAATTTGGCAAATGATACCTATACTTTTAATGCGTTTTGTTGGTTCCAACAATTAAACTCAAACCAACTCCCTATTAAATTATAATAATCAAAATCAAAATTCAATCAAGTTATAAAGTGGGACAATTATATTAACCTAAAAATTAATTTATACGTCCTTATAATTTTATGTGATTTTTAACCAAGTTATGTGATTGTAGGTAGAATTATAAGGATTTGTAGATTATTTTTTTTATTTGTCAAGGGCTTCTCTTTTGAAATTCAAAAGGTTAAGGGTTTTCACCAATACTAATAAAAGTGCTAGGTTGAGAGGCGATTCCAAACTTATATTCTCATTTTTATATAGATAAGGTTGTTTACCATTTTAACCAATAACTTATAGGTTAATTGTTTCAAGTATAATTTTGATGAAACTTTCAAGTTTCATTTGACTTTGTTTTATTGAGAAAGCATACTTTGATTTAATATATCAGAATTTGAATTTAAAACATACATAATACCGTTTTGGTTTTTGCCTTTTTAATGGAGTCCACGCAAATGAAATTTGTGATTACTACAAGTCAATATTTTATCCAAAAAAAGCTACACATTAGTATAAAAAGTCATAAAATAGACTTCCAATCTATTTCTCCCTACCTTGAATCAGTCTGGTCGAAAAAAGATTCAAATATTCAGCCTGTCACGTGTTTTTTAAAAAAAATATAAATTTGTTAATGTTAATTGTTTTTGTCATGCACAAATTCAACTTAAAAGCAAGAGCATGATGAAGAGTTAGGGATTAAACTTTAGACCCGGTGCCACTAAAGGCATATCATGTGCCACTAAACCAATTGGTCTTAGGCGATAGGTCATGTTTTGAAATCGAAAAAGTGACTTGCATAACTCATGATTTTTTCAAATCGAAAAAGTGACGAGATGTAACACTCTTGGGCTTGGCCCTCTGTTTAACAACAGAAAAGAAAAAGTGACTTGCATAAACTCATGATTCGAATGATGTCATATGTATTGGACAAAACATAGTAAAACATTATTTTTTTTAACAACAAAATATAGTCATGCATAAATACTTATTTTCCATATAAGATTACATCCATTCAAGCAAATGGGAGCAGACCTTCCATGATCTTGAGCCAACAAAGGAAAAATTCGGTTCTATCTCTTTACTACAACAAAATAAAATATAGCGCCCATCTCTTTTTTCATTACATTATGCTGTTCAAAATTTGTAACTGTAATAGGGAATCAAGAACCGTTTAAAGCTGATGAAGAATCTCACTGAGACAGAATAAGCATGGAGTGGGACTTCTCACTGTCTTCTGAGGATTCAGTGAAATCAAGACCTCAAAAACAAGAACGACTCTCCGATACGGTAAATCACTCCGCAACCTGAAGCAACAAATCAATCACTAAGTTCAGTAAAAGTAATCAGTCACTAGTATGAGTTACGAATGACACTAACTCACTAAATCGTTTTTTTTTTTTTAACTTTTCCTAATATTCTGGGTGAATGGAAAGGTCATTACGCAGTTTCAAACCCAAGCTCGATTAGTTTCCATGGTTTGAAATATCAGAAACTGACAGGTACAATAAAACTTGTGAATCTGTTGGTAATCTAATCCGAGAAACAAATGAACATACAGAAAATCCAAACAAAACTGGTCAGTACCGTAGAAAGAACTTGTTCGAAACCAAGCCTATTATCACTAGGTTCAGAAAAAAGGTAAGCACATGCTGATATGTAGCTTTCTTGTGCTGAGGCTAAGAAATGCTCCCAACTTGCAATATTCATTTGTTTGTTGAGAAACTGAAGATAGAGTTGTTGAGGACAAAGATATCAATGAGGAAAACAATCATTCAAGATAACGTGTACATATGTTCGCAACAAATTTGACCGACTTCACGGGGAGATCGATGAGTGGCTTATCCTTCTTGTTTTTATTCATATTTCCTAGTTCTAATGTTGCATCCAATACAGCAAATAGACAGTTTAGTTGAACTATTAAACCCATTCAATGACTGATACAATGATTAAAAAATTGGTTAATTGGCTAACTGCGAAACTCACAAACCCCTCTGCCCTAGGGCATAAAATATGCTTGAAATTCATGTTTACATTTGAGAGCCACTGCCACAGCTGGTGTAGTAAAATGATGTACTTGCCATCAGAAAACACAACTTCTGTCCAATTTCAAATTTAACAAATGGCTAAATAATGATGGTGGTTGTGGTGGTGGTGATGGAAATCAAAACAGTATGAACTGCCAAATTTAAAACACCTTATGCACAAGGGAGCATTCTACATGAGTCCAGGTATGTCCTATACTGTGGTATTCTGTATTTATTTTGTATGAATCTTCATAACATGTCATGTGAAATGGATCCACCATGCAAACAACAAAATAAAAACTAGGATCTAGCTATAAAGTTGAGAAAGACAGATGTTTGTAGAGAAGATAACAGTGAAATAGAGGAAAAGTATAGGTAGTCAAGATTTAGTATACCTGAAAAATTCCTGCTTTTTCATCCTTAATTATCTTCCACCTCTTGGTGAAGTTGATGAAAAGAATATAGCACAGATGACCGCATGTTTGCTATTCCTACAAGCGCATCCAGTGCTGCAAAGAATTTTGGTTGACAGAATAAATCAAATTTCCTGGCTATAGAAAATTCAGAGATGACTAAAAGAAAATATGCTGATAGAGTTGTGGGAGGTAAGATCTCGAGTTCTGATGATTACCTCTCTCAAATGACAACTGAGAGGCTTGAAGCTTTGGGGAAATTAAAACCCCAAACGTTGACAGAGACTTGTATCGCTCCTTGCTAAACTGAAAAGGCACAAACAAGATCCATGGACTAACTCAACAGACAATTCAGAGTTAAATGAAGATAAATCTTTAAGTATTTAATTGTTATTATCTATGAGCCGAGTAAACACAAAATAGCAGTCATATCAGCAAACCAATGTGATATACTTCGAATGGATGTACTAATTACAGAAAAACAAATGTATAGCGCAAGGGTTCAGGAAGCAGTAACAGTTGCAGAATACTCACTTGATCATTGTCTGTAGGTCCAGACAAGTTCCTTGAAACAGTCACCTCAGCATTTCCTTCAGCTTAATAAATATATGACGAAATGAGAAACAGCTGGCATGGTCCTGAATTTCTAATAACATATGGCAGCGAAATCATCTCTTAAATTCAATTGAAGTTTACTCTGATGTGTCTGATTCATCTCAAACATAACCCTAAAGTATATTTAAATCAAAGTATGTGCTATTTCTTCGAAAAAAATATTTACATTAGGGTCATTGCACTAATCCTGCCCCTTACATCATTCAGGGTCTACAGAGAAAAAGCATACCATTCAATCAATGCATAGGGAGAAAGTCTCCATACCAGATGACTGCTGAATACCATCACTCTCACGGAGATGCACATTGTTATCTTCTAATTGACTATTTCCATGTTCAGAGGATGCCCATTTGCGCAATGTGAAGCATGGTCGCACTGCAATGGAGTCAACTGCAACATCTGAAACAAATGGTTCCTCAATTTCAATGCAAGGAAAAAGTAGCAAAATGAAAGCTTTGCTATCATGAAGACGCCTGAGAATGCTTGCCAGCACGATGAGAATAACAAAAATCACACAGATTATTTTAGTGATTGGTTGTAAGAGAGTTGGTAAAAGGGAACTAGCACAATTCAGCAGTTACAAGCACTCATGTCCCTTAAAAATAGTAGTCTTTACCATCACATTGGGTTATCTTCACTGTTGTAGCGGCTGAATGGAGTTTCATGTCCAATAAAGAACTATTGATGCGTAAGCCACCCATAGAGTGTCGAGCACTAGCCAAATCCAGCCATCCCTGTGATATTTTTAAGAGAGAGAAAACATGCTACATCAACCAAAAAAATGGACAATATAAAATTTCTTAGCGGGAAGTGAATTGAGATTTTATAGCGTTGCAAGGAATGGGGAATGAAGAATTTATATGATAAAACAACCAGAATCAAACAATCGATATTCCATTATCAATTATGAATATGATTGCCAAATCCTTTTTAATATTTCTGTTCCTTCGCATCAGAGAGGATAAAAAATTTCTGATAAATTTTTTTTTTATCCATAAAAATTTCTGATAATTTTAATTCATTGTCTATTATAGTACCAATTAATAGGTTACAAGTGGAAGAGAAAGAGGAGGAGGAGAATGCTCATCAGAATCTTTCTATACAATCATACTAGTATCAAGTTTGCAGAACTTCTGTCTGTCAACTTTGAACCAAATGAGAATGAGCTTAATTAGCTCAAGAACTTTCATGCTTCTTTGAAATTAAATATTGAAAAATTCTTTGAAGAATGAACTCGATGAAAGATGTTTGTACCAGTTTTTCATATGATCTGCAAAAAAGTAATAGTCTGTAACTAGTTGCATGAATTAATTGGATGCACTCTGGTATTAATGGTTTCAAAAACATAAGAGAAATCATTGTTTAAATTACATCGTATTGAGCACTTGGTTGAAGCACGGACATTCCTACGTTGTTTTTGTTGGATGTAGTTAACAACCCAGATGTCAAAGTCAGATACCTCTATGGAAGGGATTTATCCAAGCACAACCTAAAATCTTATTCCTCTTTACCAGAAGCAACCTAATGAACAATAACGTCTTCATGCTCCCATCGTCTTTAAAAAATGAACAATTTACTAATTCAGAGAACACCTAAACATTTAAAAGTCACAATTAAGGCATAAGCAGATGGTTGTGATTAGGTAAGAATCGATGTTTTTCTACCTGACGAAGTGTCGAAGACAACGCATCAAAGAGGGAAAGGTAGTTATGCATAGAATCCATGAATTGCAAGACAAGCTTCTCTTCCATTCGAGGATGAAGCCGTGGTTGTCGCAGTTGCAGCTGTTGTGGTTGTGCACTATCTACTTCTGCCAGCAGATTTCCTGTTACTTTCTGACTCCAATCTTCTTCCTCCATGGGACTTCACCAGCTTCTTCTGATCGGGGCAGCTCCGATTTCTACACGGCAGCGTGAAGAGAATGAAAAACCGGCCGGAAACTCCGTTGTGGTTGTGCTGTGTCAATTTTTTTTTTAATTAAGGATGACTTCTTAAGTTAAAAAATGTTGGATATTTTTTTATAAAAAAATTGGAGATTCAGTTGTAAAAAATGGTATTCCCTCCTGTCTTAATTATAAGATAAAGTTGAATTTTTTGGAGAAGTTAAGGAAGTTAATTATATTACTTTAGAATATTTATATTTATATTTTTTTCTTTAAATTAATTAGTTTGACTAATAAATTAATATATAATATAAGGATATATAACATATCATATGATTAAGTAACTCATTTAGCTTCCTTATTTTCTCCAAAAAAAAAAATAATTTTATCTTATAATTAGGACCGAAGGTAGTAGGATAATGGATACTTTCAACAGGAATCCTTATATAGAATAAAAGAAAATAGAAGTTAAAAATTTTTGGAAATTTATTCCCTTCACTAGATCTGTTAATTCATGTGAGGAGGAGTATACAAATTTTTTACATATAAGAATGTGCATGAAATTGATTGAGGCAAAATATAGAATCTATGGATTTATTATTTTTGAGAGAATTAGAATAAAAGACTTTAAAAAAATAATATTTATTAAATAGGACGATAAAAAAGTATAATTATTTAGAAGGATTAAATATTATAATATTAATTTAAAAATACTAAATAGTCTTTATTTAAATCTTCAACATTTTCTTCTACATCCCTGATTTAAAAACAAAAAAGTAAAACTGCCATAATGTATGTGACCATATCTTTTACACCTATTTTTTAACTTTTTTTTTTCCACCAAGATCCATATCCAATCATTTAGTTATATTAAATCAAAATTTATCCACTTATATCATCAATTTTTTTTATGTTGTTTGTATTATCAACACGATATCATTTGATATTAAGGCACATGATATCAATTAAACTCTCTCCACCAAAACAAAATATTAAAATCACTCCATATCTTATCAAAATTTTTCAGTAAGATCAAGTGATGTAAATAGTATAAAAATTGAAATATCCTAGTATAACAATAAAAAATTGATATGATCTCACCATCAGCCCACGATCTCACCGTTAGTTTAAACTATTGCAAGTATGGATTAGCTAAAATAAAGGTTTAGGAAATTTAAACAAATATACAAAAAAAGAAGAAAACGTGAAAAGACAACGGGGAAGAAGCATAACTCAAGGACTTGAATACTCTCCTCTCCCCCTTCCCATCCTTTTCCCTCATTTTTTTTTCCGACCGTTGAATTAAGATCTCAATAATTTAAATTTAATATATTATAAAACTATTATTATAATTTTACCTTAAAGATATAAAATAATTGGAACAGTTTAAATTTATTTTGCATCTGGTATGAAAAAGAAATTATTTTTGTATCTGTAAGGTAAAATTATAATAATATTTTTATAATATGTTAAATTAGACCATTGAGATCTTAGTCTAACAGTGAAAAAGGGAAAAGGATGGGAAGGGATAGAAGAGAGAAGCCAAATCCATAACTCAAGTTGGTGAAACTGGTTCTAGCATTGCTAATTACTTCCATTGGTATATGTTGATATGATTGGTTGGAATAGCTATTAGAACCTTTAAAAACAAATTTTCAATTATAATTTTTAATATATGAAGTAAGTATGTGAAAAAAGTTTGCCTCGATTTACATAAATAAACACTTTTAGGGGTCTCAAACATAATCCCAAACAAACACTATATCAATTATTCATTCTTTATTACTTATAAAAATCTGCATCCACTTCTCATCAACCCATCTTCACCCCATCCTTTATTTTCATTATTTGATGCAATATTCAACTTTAAACACACTTATCCGATTGAATGTGGAGAGAGGAGGCTCCGAGTGACAGGACGAGGATAATACTAAAAGATGATTGAGTAAAAAAAAGAAGACGCCGTTCAAAAAACAAAAAAACAAAGAAAGAAGATGGAGAAGTTTTTTTTTATAACAAAAATTAGGAGAAAAAAGTAGAAAACTTAGTTAGGGGTAATTCAGTAATTTTAAATTTATATTTTAATATTTGATCCTTCTAAATAATTACAATTTTTATAATCCTTTCCAATAAATATTTTTTTCCTCAATCCTTTATTCTCATTTTCCCTTTATTTTTCTCCACATTTGAGTCATAATATGTGCTACCATAGCCACAAAGTCAACATTATTAGGGCACGTTTGGATTAGTGGTAATAGAAGTACCTTTTTTCAAATCTGATTTTTACAAACTTAAGATGGGATAAAAATCAAATTCTTAACACAACTGAAATTTATAAAGCAGCTAAGAGTTAATCCTGATTTTATTATACTATGTACACAAGTGAGATTTCTTTACATTCTTATACATGAACAAAGTTCCTATTACTTAGCATTTAATCTCCCATATTCTCCCTTGATCTACATAGCATTAGGGAATCAACTTATTTCTCTACCAAAGATCTTGAGGGTCAAAAATTCCACGTCCATAAGTTGATACAATCATTCTTACAACTAAAGGAACTTGGAGCACTGCAAATAAAGCAAGTGGGAAAGAAGCCACAAGAGTAACTGGAATAGGCATCCATTTGAGTCTTTCCCCAAGTGTCAAACAAAGAGCTGCCCCAAAAGCTATCAGTACAGCCGCTATAGAAATGAACAGAGAGGCCAAAGCCAAAATCATCTTCCGAGGCAGCCTCTCGAGGAAGTTTTCTACATCATAGTGTGCAGTTAAGATTGATAAGAACATGAAGATAGAAACTATTGAGGAAAATAAAGCTAATGCATCTGAGACAGCAAAAACCAGGAATGTTTTATCCGTCAGGAATATTGGGATTCCTTTGCTTTGGTCATTGCCTCCAGGTACAGTTATAGTGGCAGCAAAAGCAACTGTGGCAATAAGAGCTGCCACTAACATACTTGAGTTTGATGTATCCTTCATCCACCTCTCTCCTTTTTCAAGCAAATCCTTATGCTCTTCCTTGAACAATTGCCTAGCTGTTTTCCCCTCTTGGTTCTTAACTTGCTTATGAAGAGGATGGTCAAATTTCTCCACTTCCTACAGGGGAAATCCAGTATAAGAAGATATATATATATATATATATATATATTATTTGCTTTACCATGTAATAATGTCATTATTATTTGGTGAATTGGGTTTGTAGTTAGGCAATTAAAGAACTTAGGATCTAATTATGAATTTGAAAAGAAAAAAAAAATTTATGCTTGGGGTTTTGTCAGCCAATATCCCCATTCCTTATCTTTAAACATGTGTCTGTTCAATTGTATTCCCTCATGTCCCTATTATAGGGCACTTTCAACTAATTCATACGAACTAATGAATAATAGTTATCTCATTAAATCTACTTTAGATCAATAAAGTTTTTCAATTTTACCTTTATTAATGAGGTTTTGAAGGAGAGAGAAAAATGATAAGAACCATATTTAAGCATTAGTTGCAAGTATAAAACAGATAAATAAGCATTAATAACTCTATAAGTGATTTATATTAAGGACTAAAGAATTCTTCTAGAAAGTATCCTATAATAGGGACTAGAGGGAGTAGTTTTTATTCTTTACTTATTGACACATTGATTTGATGAGTGTTTGGGAAACATCCAAACTATGGTTTTAGAAGTTATTTTTCGCAAGTCAAGACAAAACTCCTCTCACATACTTACTTCATAAATCGTAAAAGCTATTCTCAAAAGCTAATCAATGAGAAATTTAACTTTGAAAGCCTGTAAGGAGATGAATAAGTACAAGAAGTATAAGATTAAAAATACCTTTAACCACTGTAACTCTTTTTGCATCTGAAACGCCGGGCCGGAAACCGATGCTAGCCGAGGAGAAGAAGTCAACCTTGCTGCAACATGTGATGTGGAGTTTTGTGATTCATCTACCACCAAAACTAACAGCTTACCAATTGGCATCTTGCTCAAAAGGCTAAAGACCTTTTCTTGCCTATTCTTAATGGCAACTTGCATTATATACCCTTCATTTGGCATTCTAGTCCAAATCAAATCAGGAAAGAATCGGAACCATATCCTTAAAATTTCAACCATCCCAGATGATATGGAATTGCGCAAAATTTCTGCACTGATAAAAGACTGCCAGAAGAGGGAGTTGTTATTGATTGAAGCTTGTGAACAAACATACTCTACCAATATCTCAGCAGATTTATGTCTCAGCTTTGTGTCTCTTACTAGCTTTATGCCTGGAACTGCACGTACAAATTTAGTTGCATAGAAAAGTGAGGCTAAGAATGGATGATGACGAACATTGAAAATGTGCTTTTACTAAAATAAAAAAGGGTTATACGATTTTTTGTCCTTAAAGTTTGCCCTCATGTTGGTTTTGGTCCCTTAAGGAGTAAAATGGTCCAGGTTTTTATAAAATTATAGGAAATAATGTTTTAAAGAAAATGAAACTTGAGGGGCAAAAATTAAGATGAGGGCAAATTAGAGAGACCAAAGATTATATTAACTAATAAAAAACATACCCAACTTTTCAATAGTTTTCCAGACGGAATCTTTGCTTGATGCAACACGAAGATCCCTCAACTCTATTTTCCGTTGTAAATGATCAAGTTCCACTGGAACAACTATTTTAATAGTAGAAGAAGAATATTAAACTTCATAAAAGGCAAGAACCAAAATAAAGCTTGGAAGGAGGATTAAAAGAAAAAGAATTATGCCAAAATTGGTACTTACAGTCGTAAATGAACCTTCCCAAAATCCCAAGCTTACTTCCACTTTGGAAGTCTGATGGCATTTTTGACAAAACATTGAATATAATACTCCCATTTGAGTCTGCCAAAGTGGCCAGGTTGGGATAACGCCGGAGAATAAACAAAGTGATATCTGCACATTAGAAAGGAAAGGAGCATAATCATTGAAAAGAAGCAAGAGAAAGTACGAACCCATACACATTTGTTACAAACAACTAATTTAACTAATTTTTTTAATATCCACAAATTAGTTAGCTAGACCAAAGGTAGTACCATGAAATCCAGCAGCAGTAAGCAAAGCAACAAGACCACTAGCAGAAGGACCGGAGAATAGACATGCAGGTCTCGCATCTGTAGTAACCAAAGCAAGGTACCATGACAACTCTTTACTTGTGGAGGTAATTGCATAGGCAAGAGGAGATAATCCTTCAAAATCAGTCATTTGTGTCAAAGGAGGATTCCTGGTCACCAGTGCCTTAGCAGCTGTTATACTTCCACCCAAAGCAACATAATGCAGGGCTGTACATCCCATCAAGTCTACCTCGGCAAGCGCTTCAACGGGCATTTCCCGTGCCAATTTCGCCACAAGTTTCCACTGCCCTGCTATGGCTGCCACGTGTAGCGCGGTCCTGGCAAGTGTGGTGATCCTTGCTGTAACTGCATTCGGGTCGCCCTCGAAGAATATCCTCGCAGATTCCCAGTCACCTTTGAGTATTGCTAGTTGCAAGGGGTGGTAGTAGTTGTGGTTGAATCCCCTAGCTTAATTGGCAATAGCAGGAGCAAAAATGTGAATTCATATTGAAACAAGAAAATTTCAAGACTAAAAAATTATTCAATTAGTCATGTCATGCACTACATGTTCGAAATCTAAAATGCAAGTCAAGTATGCAAATGAAGAACAACTGAATGGACTCTCAACATAAAAAAGCAAATTTGTAGGTATAAATGTAATCTTTTTAACTGAAGGGTAGAAGTTTCACTTTTTGAAACTAAGGAGTAACCCTCAAAGTTTAAGTAGAGTTCAAATATAAAGAAGATCCTCAAACAAAGTAAAATTTTTGCTGTCAAATAGTACTTTACCCGTATCATCTTTTTCACTCTGGACTCTGAACAAAGGGTAAAGAGAAACAGAACAAAACAAAGAAGGAAAAAAAAAAGGAAGAATCATCTTCTTATCATATTCACCCAACTTTTCTATCAATCCACATCTCTAAGACAAGAGCGACTTAACTTATCTTAGATTTATTCAGTGTAATGAGTTCAAAAGTGACTACTTTACTATACACCTATACTTCAGAAATACAGCCAGACTGAGTGAGACTCAATAAGCCATATCAGACACAATAATGGGTGTGTTTGGATTGACGATTGGATAAGTGACTTATTTTTACTTTGACTTGTGGAATCTTAAGATTGGAAAAAAGTAAGATTGGGTAAAATGATGAATGTTTGGATTATTGATTGGATAAGTGACTTATGTAAAAGTGAATGATGTTTGATTTGGCTTTTGTATAAGTGGCTTTTGTATTATTTAAGAGAAAAAATTGTAAAAATTATGAAAAATGAAAAAAATGAAGGGATAATTGTGAAAAAAGACCTCATTTGGCAATTTAATTGTCAAATGGGACCTGGAAGATATCTACACACGGAGGGATTTTTTCACAATTTTCCTAAAAATTAACTTTGAAAATTTGACAATGGTACAATTTTAAATGAAATTATATCAAACTCTAATTTAAATTGGTACACTCCAAAGGTCTTTTCTATTATGCACCTCAAGTTTAAATTTTATAAATTATATCAAACTCTAATTTAAATATTAAATCCTAACTCATATTTTCACACAGCTTAAAATCTAACAAAATAAATCGATTAAAACCTCAATAATACCTCCAATAATCCAAATAAATTATTTAAACTAAATTTAATCAGAAAAAAACACCATATAGAAACTAATTTATGACATGTTTATAAAAGAAATTGATTATAAAATTATAAAACAACTAAATAATAAATCTAAACTGATTAAAATTAATTATTAATTATTCTCCACATTTTTACAGTTATATATTGACAAAACTCAAAACTTGGTTAAACTCTTATCCCAAAGTATTATCTAATTAATAGAAGATTACTATATAAAGAAAGAGAAAATTATTTAGAATATTTTTCATAAAATAAATTTTGTGATTATAAGTGATTTTGAGTACCTTACTGATCCCCACAAATATGAAAATACTCTTTAAAACAGAAGTCAACGCTTTCATAAGCTCCAATTCATAGCTTATGTCCATCGGAGTTTTTTTTTTGACTTTTTTCTGAAAGTCAATCATCCAACCAAACACTCACTTTATTATGAATTACTGTATAATCCCGATTGACCCTCTCAATCAATCGGACGATTGGGTTATGAAATCAGTGAAACAAATACATAGGACCCTACATTACGTTATGACATAGTGTTTGTGTGTTGGATTAAAGAAACAAAATTTTGTTTGGGACTTGAATGATATATATATCAAGGGGACTTTCACATACCGAACTCATTAATAGCAGCATTGATCTCGTCGGAAGAAGCCAAACGTGATTCTGGAGATGCCATCTTCTCTGCAAATTTCAGAGCTTGCTCTTGGATTTTTTTGCAGGCTTCGAAATGCTGCAACAATAGCTTAAGCGGGTGAAGGATGAAGAGTTATTACAGTATACTAAAATTAGAAAGAGGAAAAGATGCTTCCTTTGCAACCACGCAAGGTTGATGTTCTGCTTTTCAACCTTTTTTTAAATGCTGAGTCTGCAAATCACATTCATAGTATAAGTATATGTGACCAAGTAAAGTAAGGCCCGTACAAGAGAAAGCATCATATTCTATTCTCTTTTGTATTTTAGGTTAAGCAAGGCCCATACCAGAGATAGCGTGTGCGTTTGGAATGGCTTATTTTTATCCAAAACGTACTTATAATTCGTGATTCACGGTATACGAGGTAAGTATGTGAGAGAAGTTTTTTCTCGGCTTGCGTAATAAGTGCGTTTTTACTGTATAAAACGCTTAAACAAACAAGCCTAGCATAATATTCTCTTCTCTTTTGTATTTTAGGTTCTCTCTCTCTGTTTTTGCCCCCTGAAAACATTCGTTATCGACTTTACACGTATGAGCCAAAAGAATTCCTTGGTTGAGATTCTTCTCATGCCCCGAGTAAGTTATGGTCATTTTTTAATTAAATTTGTTACCTTAGATATTGTGATGCTTTCCTTACAACATTATGAGAACATTTGCTTATATATATTTTTTTTTGGCAAATTCCAGAAAAATTTGTTTAAAAAGGAAAAAGACAAAATTCCCAAGCTTAACATGTGGGGAGAATATGAGATTTGCAAATGTTTTCTAAATGACAATTTTGCCTCTTATAACATTTGAGAATCTCAAGTTGTTAATATGAATAATGACATTAATTGTCCTTCTTAAGTTGTTATTCTTTATATCTAAATAGTCAGTGACATCTGATATGTATGGCTTTAAAATATTATTTATAAGATTGTTGACATTTAGGAAGCTCAAGTTGTTATGATGTATACTGAAGTTGTTAATTGCGATGCGTAAGTTGTTATTCTTTATAACTAAGTAGTCATTGACATTGAACAACATTTGAGGAAGTTATCAATATGCATATGGAAGCTATTAATTATGATTCTTAAGTTGTTATCCTCTATACAAAAGTGGTCAAATTAAAGGCAGATTGATCATTTGGAAACATTTGCAAATTCCATATTTCCCTCACATGCCTAATTTAATTTGTATTTTTCATATTTTAAACTTTTTTTTTTTTAATTTTCCCATGTTTTTGTGTCAATCTCGAACAAATTACTTTTTATACAATATTTTTATTATCATAATAAATGCCGTTTAATATAAACTTAAACTGTATTAACAGAAAAAAATGGGATAGTTGAGTTTTTTTTTTAAATGTCAGATATATTGTATTTCAATATTTCAAAAATAAACTATATCTTTGTTATGCATTGCTGTTATGAGAATATTCAACGGGAGTTTAAATATTTATTAATATGAATTAATAGTTAATATACCTCATTATTGTTTCCACACCAAAGCATTTGAAGCAACGTGATCTTTAGTATTATTGGCACACGAATAACTTTCGACTGATTTACACAGATTATTCATATGCAACACAAAATTTTCCAGACATTCAAAATGAATTGTCTTCTAGAAAAAAATCATATGCAACATAATTTATAAAATGGTTAAAACTATAGGGACTAGATTATAATCAATCAAAACTATAAGAACCAAGAGATTAATTTTACCTATCCTTTTAACAAATTAGCCTTCATGATTTCTATAAATAAAAGCCCACGAAGCCAGTATAACAAAAGAGAAAGAACCAAAATAAATATTGAACACTTATGTTCTTAATTTGAGTTATTAAGATGACTACAAAGGAAAGGAAGGAAGAAACATAGTCCTTGAGAACACATATGTAGGAGGAACTCAATTTAATTTCTTACTAAGGCAGTAAGAAATCATGATAATTTATGAATGCCTCTTCCTCTTCAGAAACTAATATGGAAGGGAAAAAAAAAGAATAAAGAACATAAATCTAAGATAATAAATGAAAACTTTTGACTAAGATAAAGGGAAATCAAATGCTGTTACGGAATTTGCTGGAAGTGTGACCAGCATTTCCCTGCTTGGATTATCAAGTGCGATAGTTTTTGGTACAACCTACACACAAAAAAAAAAAACAAGGAAAATGACATAAGTACTTATGTATATGTTTTCTTTGTGAGGGAAGAGATGCATTTATTGACATTTTAAGTAGTGTTCTCACATAACACAATGTCAAGATGAAGAAGAAAATATTGTATACCTTTCTAGGATTTTCGAAACTATTCTCATCCCAAACACTCCCAGATGTGAGTTCTGTCTTTGTTGCACCACTAAAATCCACGTTATCATCCAAACCATTTAGTATCATCTGAAACCTTGATGAGTTATTATTAAAGTTCACCACCTGTATGCAAAAAGAAGAAGAAGAATATGTTAGAATGAGTGAAGCATATATACGGCAATCATTTAATTAAATTAAAAAACATATTACTACTTCCGGTCCTAAATATAGGACATAGTTTATAGTGTACAAGGGAGTATCATTTATACATTACCTTGATTCTTAAATAACTTTTCTTAGTCTCTTGATTTTGCCACCTAATTGCAGTTGCAAGAAGTGTAGATGGAGCTTCCAGCTTTGAATCTAAATATGTAGCTCCACTTGATGTGGTAAACATTTGTTGCAACCAATAACTTGGAATACCATAACTTCGATGAGAGTCAAACATTATTGCATCAGGTAACCAACTGCAAAAATTGATAAAAATCATCATCTTTCAGTCTTTCCCACACAAAAATAAATAATAGATAATGAAAAGTAAAAAAATAAAAATAAAATATTACCTTTTAACATTTCTTCTCTCATTTGTATTATAAAATAGTGGTGCATAAGAAACCATTTCCACCAAGTCACTGTATCAAAACGTCAGAAGAATTCATAAAAAGTTTGAATATGGAGCAAAAAAAAAAACACATTAAAGAAATTAATATTATTATGTATAATTTAAAAGAATAACAAACCTGTTCTTTTCTAAACCCATTAGAAATCCAGCTTCACCCAAGGCTGATAAAAGAGTTCCATTCTTAGCATCATGTTTCCAAACTGCATACTCACTAACAAAGGCTTTTGCATGAGTACGATTTTGATGATCAAACCAATTATGTAATGAGAAAATGTCCTTGGAAGAAGTATATTTATGGTAGTCATAAAAATCTGCAGGCATCTTCAAGGGATGTTGAGTAGCATCACAATTTGTGATGATTTTGATATCTGGGTAGTAATGTTTGATAGCATCATAGAACTTAAGGTAGTTTTTAAGATAATTAGACTTGTCACAATCTTCATTTCCAATGGCAACATATCGCAGATCAAAGGGTTTGGGATGTCCTAATCTAGCTCTTAATTTGCCCCACTTTGATGTGATAGCACCTCTTGCAAATTCTATTCCATCTAAAGCTTCCTACAAAATAAAATACCAAATGATATATTTTCAATAATGAATAAAAAGTAAACTTTATAAATTAAGAAAGATTTGCAAAGTCATAATTCATACTTGCACAAAAGGACCAATGAAGGATGGATCCACTTGTTCATGACGACTAATACCACTATTAAATACCCATACTGGGAGTGCATTAAGATCCTCTGCAAGCTGTTTGAAAATAAAATACAATATATGTGTGTGTGTAAATATATAAAAAATATGTATAAAGAAAATAGAGAAATCAGACCTAGAAAGAATTTAAAAAATTACATACCTGGAGATATTCTAAATATCCAAGGCCATCATCAGTCCAATAACCCCATATATCATTAAAGTGACCAGGTCTTTTTTCCCAAGGTCCAACGCTATCTTTCCATCTGAATGCATTTCTCAAATGATCGCCTTCAACATAAGTACCACCTAACATATGATTTGAGAAGTGAAAACAATTATGATGAAATCCAACTCATAGATATTATCTAAAATAATTCTTTATATAAATATTTTGATACCAGGAAATCTAAGAAATCTTGGTTTTAAATCCGCAATCATTTGAAAAAGGTCTTTTCGAAAACCATGTCCCTGGATCAAAAGAAAATAAAATAAGTCATACAAAAACACAACAAAATGTGTCATTTTATTATTAAAAGCAAATATTTTAAACCTTGTGGGTGTCTAGGGGCATAACTGAGACTTGATCCAACCAAAAAGTCCCCTTTTGTGTTGTTGTTATTTGGAGGCTTGATTTAAAATCTGATGCCTTAGCTTCAAGGAGCAGCTCTATCTTTTCCCATCTTGGAAGATGCTTTCTACACCAAAAGGGAAAAAAAAAATTGTATAATGTATTGATCATATAAGAGAAATAAATATTTTGAAATTAAATTAAAATGTATTATTAATAACCTAACGTTAGAAGAAGCCAATTCTTGTCCATGTGCTCCCACAAGTGCAACTTTCAAATCAATTGGTTTTGTTGCTCGCGCGTATAAAGCTACCTTATATTTCTTTCCCTCCTCAATATTCTGAAGAAATAAAATAAAATATAAAAATGAATTGTCAAAAAAAGGGTAATATGTGGAAAAAAAGGATATAATAAAGTCAAATATTAAAACTATATAATCTCACCATGCCCCAAAACCCAGGGTTAGAGAGACCAACTCGTGTTGATGAATCTTTGAGGATGTCAAGTCTTACTGCAATTTCATTGCGAGGAAAAGGAGAAGATCGCTCTGTTGTGACACTTATTGTTGATTCATTCCCAATAAGTGACCATGGGAATATTTCTGAAGGAAGTTGAGTACCACCGGCTTCAAAACCTTGATACAAGTAAGTATAATTAAGATATATCCATCCAAAAATTATACTGAAAACAATAATAATAAAACACTGTATCAAAGTTAAATAAATACCTCTGTTATTGACAAGCTCAGACCACAATCCTCCCGTGCCGGCATGATTAATCTCCTAAAACATAAATGATGATCATCTATTTTTATAATTCTAAATTTGTATAAGAATTTATATAAACACAGATCAAAAGCGCATACTCACCTCAAAAAATATTCCAAAAAATGTTTCTGGAATTTTTCTTCCAGATTGAGCGTTGACAACTAGGGAAGGAGTTGGATTGTGATAAGCAAAAGCATGAAAAGCAAAAGAAAATAGGAACAGCAAGAGCATTGTAACTTTAAACGATCCCATTTTTCTGAATCACTCCTGGTTTGTTTTGTTCTTAATGGCAACTGACTGTTTATATAGGGGAAGAAGATCCTCTCAAAATCTTTTCACTTGTTTTCTTTTCAAAATCCTATCTCTATCTCTTTTTTTTTATGTTATTATTCGGTATCTGGTTCGGGGTTTGTAGCTGTCATCCTATCTCTATCTCTACTTTTAGATAAAAAATAAATAAATGGTTTAGATTAAATATTTTTTAAACTACTGATATAGTATTTTATAGATTAAATATTTTTTTTATTTTGTCAGTATTACAATTATAAATTATGTGGATCAGATTTTAACGGTTTAAAATTATTAAATTATGATTTTAATAATAATTTTATAAAATATTAAATTTGAACTATTTTTTTCCCAATACATCGGAAAGCAAAAAAAACAAAAAACTTAATTCTAACTACTCTATTTTTTTTTTAATGTAAGGTAGATATATATGAGATTATGAAAAGAAAATGATAGAACCTAAAGTATTTATATTGAGATTAGGACTGACAAGATATAAATATACCATTATATTTTAAAGATATATTTATTAAATTAACCAACTAAATCTCTATCTCTAATTAGCGCAAAAACTCTCTATCTCTAAGGTACCCCGGTTCAGTACCGCAGTAAATCTAGGCAGTTTTATATAAAAGTATAATATTGATGGAGTTAAATAGATGAAGAAAAATTAAAATAAATATTTTAAATTTTTTTCTAATAAAATTTTGATAGATCCAATATTAAATCTAAAGCGTTCTTATTCAATCATTTAATCATTTGCATCTGTTTCCATTTTCTATGTCCTTCACATAATATTATTTATCATGGGTTTCATCCATTTTCTTTTATATACACATACAAACATAGGATTTATTATTGTTATTAATTAAAATAAAATTAAATACTCTTAATGAGATTTTTAAAATTAGTAATTAATTGTTTACATCGAATTCACATCGCTTGAGGGTAGAGATGTTTATAAAAACATATGAAAGGAGAGTCACTTTTAAAAATTTTCAATTGCTTGACTTAATTTCATGTAGTCATGCATGTATACCACGCACTCGTATTAAGTTAGTCGTAATTTAAAAACAATAATTAAATTTTAACATGTTTTTGAAAATTTTAAAAATAATAGACTCTAAAATATAAATTTGTAAATAGTTTGAGCAGCTACTCAAATTAAAATAATTAAATGTGATGAATGAGAAAATGTCATAAGAATATGAACATATATGGAGATATCATAAAATCTAAAACTAAATAAATAATAAAAAAATTTTGAACGGGGATACGCAGAGATATCATAATTCTAAAAATCAATAAATAATAAATTAATTCTTATGAATGTAATCGAATCCAATACAATTTATTATATCTTTTATATAAATTCTCCAACCACTAAGTTATATTTTCATAAAATCTCGAAAACATACAGGATTATTTATTTTTTACTCTCAAACAAATAAATAAATGCAGTTGGAGCTTCACGTGGAGCTCGACTCTAGAGAAAGGCAAGATGCGCTTAATTTGTTTATGTTGAATCTATATAATAATCAATTTAAATTAACTACACATCCGAGGCCCACAAATATTCATAAAAGTTCCATATATTGCATGCATAATATCATTAATAAATTAAGGATAGGATTGACTCTAAGGGCGTGTTTGGTTTGAGGGGGAGGGAGGGGAGAAGAGGGGGGTTAAATTATCTTTTTGGGTTAAGGGTATTTAAATTTTAGGCGGAAACTTAAAATTTAAAAGGAATGAAAGGATAAAATTTATGCGGGAAACCAAAATTCAAAAGAATGAGAGAGTAAATTTTAGGTTTTTTTGCCCAATATTGTAATTTTGCCCCATCCCCTCTCTCCCCTACCCTCCCCTCAAACCAAACACACCCTAATAATACGAGAATATAAGTATCTAGCAAAAAAAAATAAAAAATATATAATATATCATTTATCGCACTTGTTTCCTCGCTAGGAATGAGTCCTTGTGCCAGTAACTACCCTCCTCTGCGTAACAGTGCACCTACATATCCATTATTTTATGCATGTGCTTCCCTACAACTAGAAATTTGTCAAGCAACTTGATAATGAATCTTGAATTCTCCGAATATATACAAATATCTCAACGAATTCTTCAAACTAAGTTGCCTCCTACAATAATTCTTTGATTCATGATACAACTTATTTGGAGGATGATAATAATAATTATTATTATTTTGACAGTTTTGCCACTAACTTATATTTTGAACTGAAGAAAACTTGTATTAAAGCTTGAATGCTGTGAGTGGGAGGAGCTAATTAATGTCAACGAGCAGCTAAGGTTTAAATCACCTTTCAAGTCCAAAGGAACGCTGCAACATGCCAATTGTGGGATACTAAAGATATGTAATTAAAGATATTAAATGTATTAGTAGGGACACATATTGGCAAATGTTCCTATATTTTTTTGTTTTCGCTCGCTAGTAAATGCTCCTATAGCCCTATATGATAAAATATCATATTTTAAATACCGGCCATAGCAGTATTACTAACTCATGTTCTTTTTACGAGAGTTTAAGATTTGAATTACTTAAAAAATTTTTATAAGAGTCGAACAAAAGTTGAATCAACATTTAATAATTTTTTTTATTTGTAGGCCCTCACTTATTCCATTTGTCTCTCTTGATTGACTCCCTATAAATAAGGGCACAGTTGGGGGGGAAATTATTTAAGACAGTTATTATTTTTAATTAATTTTATTTGCTTTTGAAAAGGCATAATTCGGTTACCAAACTCTTATAGATACGACAAGAGAGAATACAGTATTGGACTCCAATTAGCATTCTGATTTTCAAAAAAATGAACAATGATCTAATCGTAATATAGAGATAAGAATAAATATACAAAGAATGATGTTGCAAGATCGTATGCCATAATACCCCTTCGTGGCTGCTTTCGTCAACCATTATCTAATACCAAGCATCGTGGCTTTGTCAAGTCAGACTCGATTTTGGTATATCTCCAATTACACATGGAAGCTCCTAACAGGGGTTTGGATTTAGTGGAATCAGTTAATCCCTCACAACATAACAAATTAAGATTCGAATCCTCGTAAGAAGAGGTGCCTCCAATGAGAGGATATCTATGCCTATTTAAAAAAAAAATAGCAGCTATAGCTCTACCAGAAGCAAAACTGATCCCATCCCCTCAGCTTAGAGATAAAAAATTTCAGTCCAAAACAACCAAAACGCTTAACATCCTAGGCTTTTCATTATCTTGCTCAGTTCATTGATAACATCCTGAGGATTTGCATATGAACCAGAAAGGTTTATAGCATGATACTCCAGCCCTTTCCACCTGGAGATCAACTGAAAATGTGGACGCCTGAACTGGCTGCTAATTATCTCGAGAATCACGGCTTTAGGCGATGCGGATACGATGTGAGTAAGACCAGCGCCATGAGCACCGATGATTACTGATGCATCTTGAATGGCTTGGACCTGTTCTTTCATAGGCATGTGTGCAAACAATCCATTCACAAGGTTGATTTTGCATCCTTCATAGGTAGATGCCCAGGTCTTCAAGGAGTTAAAGACTTCTGCCTCATTGGTAAGCCTTGATTCAACCTTGCCACCGTGGCGAGGATGAGCTAAATAATCTTCCCGGCGAACAAAAAGGACATTGTGACCGGAGGTTGGTTTTCTAATGTGGTGTTGGTTTAAGGGTAACCCAAAAGCTGCTCTGATCATCTCTCCAAACTCAGATAGACGTGCAGTTTTGAGATTATCAGGGTTTTGCCATAGATGAAGTGCAGATGCCCCATCACAATTTATATCTTCTGTTAGACCTTTAAATAGTGCGGTTTCGTATCCCAAAGGTGAGAGAACAGCATGGCGAAAACAAACTGAACCATTGTGGTTTTTAGCATATCCAATACTCGAGAACAATGCATTCCATGTCTCTTCCAGGGGCGCCTGAAATGTTTAGCAATAGGAAGAAATTCGTTAATCCAAGGCTTTTAACCAATTGTGTGAAAGAAGAAAGGGAGATAACCAATCCTTTCACAGGAGGAAGATAGTGAATACATTGAAGATGCAGGAAGTGGATTTACATAATGGACAGTGGAGAAAGATACACAAATCTGAAGCAGGCAATGGCATGAGAACTATGAACTGGAAAAATAATGACAAAGTCTGGTCATATGCATACCATGCAATGGCCATCTACAAAGATCAACCGAGGTCGATTTGGCAAGCCAGTGACTCGAGAAGAAACATAAGCACTGTACCAGTCTGTAACAGTGTGGAACATATTTGCATACTCAAAGCGTGTCACAAGAAGCGTTGGCTCCTCAATCCACTGCAAGTTCATACGTTCGTTTTAAAATCAGGCAAGCAGAAGCCACACAATAAAGGGATACAGTGTAACAAGACAGAAATTAACACAAATAACATCATCCTTAACTTCCTCAGTCACAGAAGCTATTGACCAACTATGACTCATCAATTCCACTATATCCTCAATTGATCAGGTCCTACCAAGGATAAATGCTTTCCCTCTGTTTTCAATTGGCACTTAATATACTGAATTCAGACTCAGATAAAAAAACACGATTTCCATGTTTAGCATTACTAAATGATAGGCATACAAAAGGCTAAAATAAATTTTAGGAAATGTTAGTATTATTAGAAGTCCTAATTTGATCTTTCTACTCTAAAGTCTAAACTGAATCAATACTGTCTTTCAACATATCGAAATATAAAGCAATGATGTTTCAGAATTCTATGGAAACCATTTGGGGCATGTGAGATGACAATAAAGCAATCACCATTCAGGTTATCTCCATTTTTTATTAAATCAAGTTTCAAATTTTGCTATGATCAAAGTTAGAACCAAAAATTGAAAACCAAGAAATCCCTATAACCTCATCGCAAGCGAAGTCCTTCTCACCGACTACCCTGATCGAGCTAATCAAATCGCGCATTGTATGCCTCTGAATCTCGCCCGGAGGCACATAATTAGCCAAGAACTCTCGGCTCACGAGCTGCTTCTCTTTACTAAGCTCTTCCCCTCCGTGAACTTCAAACGCACCGTTCAGAAACACAGGAAGTTCATCCTCCTCTTTCCTCCCCAATACCTCCTTCAAGTTCTCGCCTCCAATTGACATCTGTATCTTCTCCGGCACCATTCGAATCTTCGCTCCCTCACATATCGAGCTCCGCAATGTATCGCTGTACCAACACCGAAACCATCCACCACCGCCTCCGCCTCCGCCGGAGCTGTTGGAGGAAAGGAGATCGAGGCGATGAGTGAAGCCGTTACCAAAATAGGCTTCGCATGAGCGGAAATCTACCGAATTGGCGGAGGCTGGGGTCCAGGGGAGGTAAGAGGGAAGAATAGGCCAAGGTTTCAAGAACTGTGTTTGGGTTCGATGGTTAAGGAGAAAGGATCGGGGAAGTGAAGGTTTGGTGGAGGAGTAGTAGGAGGTGAAGTAGATGAAGAGGGAGAGAGAGTTGAGGGCGAAGAGGAAGACAATGATCCTCAGAAGAATACTGTTTCTTCTGTTCATAGTTTCTCTCTCCTTTTCTCTCTCTCCTCTCCCAGTTTTTCTTTTGGTTAGACTCACGACTCACCGCAAGAACGGAAGAAAAGAATGGAGAAGGAAGACGCGTCCTGTTTTCAATTCAGGCCAGTGCAACGAATCATGTGTTGCCACGCGTAGATATAGTTAGAGTCAATCTAATTGTAGTTTGGGCCGGGATTAATACGGTAATTATTAGGCTTACCGCCGCCTTAAGCCGAAGGCGTTTTGCGAGAGGAGAAATTAACGGGGATTAGGTAGGCTAACTTTTTAATACACGCTCTTTCCATTTTGATAAGAGCCCAAAATTTCAATTAGCTTGATCTTTCTTATAAGAACCTAATAAAAATTGTCTTTAACATTTTTTTTTATTTATGCTCCTCATTAATTATATAAATTGTATTAATTATACATATATTCTTTATATGTATATATATATTGTCTTTAACATCATGTCATAAGCTATATCACACAAATTAATATTTAATGCAATCGCATTAGCTGCAAAATTGCTTCCAATAACATGTTAATGTCATAAGAAATATTTACATATATATCCTTGCACCAAGATAATTATATAACCTTAAATTATGAAAATTACATTTATCTATTATACATAAATGATCAAAATTTTCATGTCACATAATGCTTGCTTCAAGCAAAATATTTGATAATAATCTATAAAATTTGTTTGCACTAATAAATATAGCAAAACCTCCACTTAATCAATTATTTATAACACACATCTTGTATTTATAAAATAAAACAGTAATATATAATTTTGTAACACATGTGATAAAACATATGATATAAAATGGCAACGTTTCTGGCTCATACTATTTCTTCAACGTAAGTTGGCAGTGTCCCTGACACTGTCCCCATTCTATATCATTACCTTTCTAACTACCACTGAAGCAAACGCAATCGGGCTCTTATATATTGCAAAAAAACTGCAGCAAACGAGTCTATAAATTTGTTGGCATTTCTATAATAAGATTTCCTTTTCATAAACCTCATACAGGAATACTCTGCAATACCTTAAAATTGTCAAAATTATCAAGATGCACAAGATAAAACTATTCTGCCATTAATGCTCAAAAACAAATTCCTATAACACCAATATATGGCACCTAGTTCCATCAAGAAACTCAGCAATACCACAAACTGCATAAATAACCTTTTCCATATGTTCACAAGTGCGTACCTAAAGATGACTGAGCCGCGAGAATGATACAATTATCCACTGCCTCAACACACGTTTTCATCGAGTTCATGTCTACCACCACACTTGGTGGTCATGCTCGGATGCCATTGTGAGTCAAAACTCAATACTCGAGTCATCTTTAACCTTGACAATCACCAACGGTTTGTGCTAAACTGAGTTTAACACCTTCAATACCGAATTATTTTCATCTAAATATTGCCACAAAAGGAGCACGCTATTTTGGTATGCTTCTCTATCATGAGAACTCAGATAATGTCCTCAACAAAAGGATTAGCATATACTAACTCTTAAGATTATTAGCAGTAGTTACTAGATTGTCACACAACTTAGTAAATTCTCCAGCTCCTCCTAGTGTGATGCAGATTCTGTTAATAGAAGCGCCTGTAAATGATAGAGTTTATTTGAGTCATGCCTAAGGATACTGTCCTTAAAAGCTTTTCCGCAACTACCAGTAGATAAGAAGTGGCACTCCTCAAGATTAAACGAACCCTTCCTGTAAAATAGGGTAAATAGAACTACAGAAAATAATAGAACTCAGAAGATATGAAAATATGCCGAACGAGGAAGTGAGGTGCTTAAAAGTTCAAGAGCAAAAGTGTCTAATCCTCTTGATTTAAGCTCTTTATATAGTCTCATGTAATCTGAAAGTTGGACAAGATTTTAATCACTATAAAACGTCAATTTCAAACGTTAGCGGGGATAACACGTTTTTAATTGAATCAGTTTCGTCCCTTGGGTATTTAGAGACTTTAATCCAATTAAAAAATAGTTTCAAGAGCGTTTAAAATATCAGTTTATTAGAATTAAAAAGCCAATGTCATTTTTGCAATAAAGCTAGCATTTTGGAAGATTTATACAATCAGCATATGAAACTGGTCGAAGTGCCAGACGTCTTTTTTCATAATAAAATTCAGTAATAAAGGCATTAAAACATATTCATAAAATTAGTTAAACATTTCTCAGTGAACCATTTATTTTAAAAATAAACCTGAATTTTTTTAAAAGGTCTCTCATAAAAACACTTAATCCACTTTTAGCTCTCATGTAGGGGAAATTGCCGGATTTCCATGTGGCCCGTCATTGTGCGAGTTCACTCCTCTTCTTGGCCTCCCACAATCTAAAGTGGGACTTGTTTCTTATGACACACCCACTCATCATCTTTATCAATATCTCTATTTTAAGAATTTTTTTAGATCTAAATGCTTGGCAACTGGCCAGAGATAAAATTTTCAAAATTGTAGCATGTATTATAATGTCTATTATATTTTTTAGTTATAGAATATTTGATCTTTTTTTTTTCCATTTTAATTATTATTCTAACATATTTTATTTTATGCTTCAACCAAAATATTACATTAAAATCAAAATTTTATTAGTATTTAATTTAATATATATTTTTTGTCCTGATTTAAGAATAACACACGTTTTTGAAAATTTAAATAAATTTAATTTCATATTTGAAATATAAAATGTATACGTGGGATTAGAGGGGGTTTGGTGCAATAATAACAGGGCCACTATGGGAGAAAAACTGGGCCAGGTCCACTTAATATTGAATGTTAATCCATGATTACAGTCCAAGACTAGTCCTAACTGAACAAAAACCCAACAAAATGTCCTTTATTGGATTTGAAGCATAACGTCCAATCTAATATCTATTAGAATTTAGAAGTGACAAGGCAACTATCTAGGCAGAAAAATATTATATTTTTTTACCAATACAAAAATATTATATTAAAAAGATTAAAATTCAAACATTCTTTGTTAGCTATTAATTCCACCACCATTTCCTAAACTATTCTAAAATGAAAATCACATTCTTCTTGTCAGAATATAAAATAGACATATTCATTCCAAAACAAATAATATCATATCACCTATCACAAAAAATATTACCTTTGGTGCCTAATATAAGATCCACTTAATATAATATCATACTGTGATTCGGTTGTAGATGGTGAATAACTTTGTCCTCTAAAACATACATTGAAACAACTCCCTCTAATAGAGAGGACTATTCTTCCATTGTCCTGGTTCTATAACAATGAAACACCAAAACTTGGAGGAACCCCAGATCCCCCTATTATACTTTTTAGTGTATTTGGATTAGTTTTTTAGAATAGCTTTTATGATTTATGAGGTAAGTATGTGATAGGAGTTTTATCTCACTTATAAAAAATAGCTTTTAAAACTACCATTTGAATGTTTGCCGGACACTTTAGGCACCTACCCTTCGCACCAGGGGCTATATATATATATATTTGTGTGTAAAACCACTTCAAGAAAGATATAGACACATGCGCGCATATATATATATATATATATATTAGGAAGGAGAGGGCGTGTGGAAACACTTCAAAATATTAAGAATCGGAGGAGGTAGTACTATGCTGTCACGGGCTAGAATCCAGCAAGTATTCTCTGACCATAAAAACTTAACTTGAGCAATCGATTACAGAGAAGACATAAAAGAATAATAAGTTTTGCCCACTGATTCTCAAACAAAATAATCCATTTTTTTGTTTGTTAGCAAAGTGATGAGCCAGCTTAACCTTTGTTTATTTGTTTGCTTAAGTCTTAATTTTCATGTAAACCCATCCCGTGAACCTCTCTCTCCAGTCTGGCTTCACATGACACACCTAAAACAATGAGAAATAATTCCAACACAACACTATGAACCCTCTATAAATTAACATTAAGTTCAGAGACATGACAGAATTATCAACTAGACCTAGTTAAATTCACTGCTTCTGAGTTCTATCTGGTTAAGTATGGCTGAGACTAGTGGCAAAGTTTTGGTACAGTGGCTGGTGGCAGCAATAATGTTCTTTGCCTTGTTGGGTGGAGCTGAAGCTGTTGTGATATGTAATGTGGAAACATCTGGGCTGAACTATTGCCGGGCGGCCATTACCGGAAACTACCCGCCGCCGCCATCGAGGAGGTGTTGTGCGGTGATTAAGAAAGCTAATCTGCCATGTCTTTGCAGTTACAAGTCACTGTTACCAGCGGCTGGAATTGACCCCAAAAATGCATTGGCCTTGCCTGCTAAATGTGGTCTGACAACACCTAGTACCTGCTGAGGTGTTCACGTCTCAACTTTGAAAATGAATGTTAATTAATATATGAATTACTTTAATTTGGATTTTATATTTGGTAATATTTGTTTTGGATTGGATTGCTTTGGTAACTCATAATATTCTTTGTTGTTGCAGCAAAGTGAACCAACTCTTGGTTTGCCTTCTCATTGGCTCTGAAAAGGCTTATGAATTAGCACAATTAATGTATCTTTACTCATTCCCTTCCTTCATCTCATGTGTCTGCAAGCAAAAATTGATGTACGAGTGTTTTATCTCCATTGTATTGTACTCCTCGGCCCTAAATATAGATCTTACTTTGGAAGTGGATTTTAATCATAAATGTAAGAACTTTTTTCATTTTATCTTTGATATTTATCTTTTTTTTCAAACTAATTTATTTAACTTATAAATTAATATATACAATTTAATATTACACATAAATATTTTAGAAATATCATATCACATATGTTATAACCAAATGCTATAACTTATTTAACTTCTTTAATCTATTTAAATTATATAAATATGTATTATATATATTAAATATCAAAGGAATATCATTTTACTTAGGAATTGTCTGTAATCCAGAAGTTTTAGGTATCCATTTCTACATTTATCTACAAGAATGTTAAAATATCTATCTCGCATAATGGAATCTGCTAAACATTTTTGTAGCCACTTTCAAGGCAATCGTTTCACATGAGAGTTTATGATATCGAGAGTTTGAAACTTAGTTGGAGTAGGGATTTGAAGATCAAGAAACACAACTTCAAACCCTATGACACAATTTTCAGCTGATAATTTCGAATTTTTGTAAATTACGAAAGTGAAAATATTTAGAAATTTTGAAATCCCAATACTTCATCGCGTGATTTTGTAAATCAAAGAATCACATCTTGTTGGTTCTATGAAAGACGTTAGTGAAGGTGAACAAGTCAAATTTTGTTTATGGCTAATTGCTAAACAAAGCAAGCAGGCTCTAAACTTTCAATTTCCATAGTGAGAGAGAGGCTACACCACTTATTTATTTCTATATCATTTTTTTTCCCTCTATAAAATAAAATAAGCTAATAATTTCCAAATGGAACCCAACCAAAAAAAAAAAAGTCACAACACTAAAAATCAAGACCAATTGCAGCTTCAGATCTCCAATGTCTAGCTTTCTCAAATCCATTAACAAAGTTATCAAAATCACTCACAGTCTGATCAATCTCCTCTTCAGTGTTCATCACAAACGGTCCAAACTGAACCACAGGCTCACCCAACGGTTCACCCCCAACCAGAATGAACCGGACCGCCTTACTCCCAGACCTATTCCAAGCCTCCAAGCCATCCCCAGAAGAACCAAGAAGAAGAATGTGATGAGAAGCCACAGGCTGAGATTTAGGGCTGCCAAACACGCCCTCCCCTTCCAACACATAAACAAAGGCATTCCAAGATTCTGGTATGGGTTGTAGCAGGTGGGACCCTGGTTTGAGAGTGAAATCTAAGTACATTGTTGGAGTCTTTGTTTGGATAGGAGACTTAATCCCTAAGGCTTCACCTGCTATTACTCTCACTTTTATTCCATCTTTTGAAGCTTCTGATATGTCCTTACTCAGCATCTCTTGATACCTTGGCTCAATCCTGTGATGAGATTGACATATAATGTTATAACACAATGATTGGTTAGTTGAAACCAAAGCTTAGCTTGTAAATTAAGAAACTTTTTGGTACAGATTTGACGTGACCTTCAAGGTTTTTAATGCGTTCTTAAACATTATATTTGCCAGTTACTTCCAACCAAAAAGTTCTCAAGGTTGGTACAAAGATTTGACTTTGGAGTTAACAGTGTACAGTAAGTACTGAACAGAAGAACATGGCCAAGAGAAAAAGTTAGCAGGAAAACAACCAACGCTGGCCTTAAATATAAGAGTTTTTAAACTAATTTGGCTAGATTAAAATGAAGGAAATCAATAAATTAGTTAAATTGAAAAAAATATGACATGATCTCCTTAAAATATCTCTATGTAATATTAAATTATACTCCCTCCGGTTTTTAATATAGGTCATGTTTAGGGAGTTGATTTTGATCCTAAATATAAGATATAGTTTTCATATTTGTCAATCATTTCCTAATTTACCCTTATCAATTCTCCCTCAACAATAATTAAGAAGAAGAGGGAAAAAAAGAATTAAAGAAAGATGACAAAGGTGTTTTAGAAAATATATGTCATATTAACTAACTTAACTAACTTCCTTAATCTAATCAAATCAGATAAATATGTCTTATATTAAGGATCGGAGGGAGTATGAAAGTTTATAGGTCAAATAAATTATAGTTTGGGGAAAATGATAATATAGGAGATAAAATAGATTAAGATATTATATTTAAGATCATATCTAACTTTATATCTAGCTCTTGTATTAGGGACCGGAGAGCATTTAGATTCTTTAAAAACCAGAGAAGTTCAGAAACTAGGAGCGCCAACATGCTGCTCTTGTTATTGAAGGATTCCACCATCACCAATCACCATAGAATATGGAGTTTATGGTGGTGGCCATTTCAGACGAATGGATATGCACACTTTACATCATTGAGTGCTCTGTTCTAAAGCACGTTATTTATGAAATGGGCCATGATGTGGAATCATCAGATAAAAGTCTTACGTGACACTGACCTTGACCTTTATATATATATATATATATATATTCCAAGGGTATAAAAGATGCACCTGACTTTTTCTTTGTAAAAAGGAAAAGAATTTCCCTTTTGATTTATGCCACCCAGTATGCAATATATCCAAAGTGACCCTCTAAAGTACTAGTTAACAAACACTGATGATGTCTAGTGACGTAACAGACATGTCATGAGTCTAAATTGCAAATTTTAGAAGTAATTCAATATTTCTTTTTTCAAAAAAAGTCAACTAATAAAAATAATAATAATATAATAACCAACCGGCCATAAGCTGACTGTACTTAACTGCTCATGCGTAAGCTTCTTGTTAACCTCATCAGAAAAAAATTACTATTAAGATATTTTTAACAAGACTTGTCTGTTATGTTACACCTGTTCTTTTATGCTTGTTTGATCCATCAAAAGTTTAAAACCATATCAATGGTTAAAGTTTGACAAAGGTGTCTTAACCGGATATTCTTGTTTAGAGTAGTTATCCCATGTTAAGGGAAGACCAAGTAATATATATATATATATTCCTTTTATCCTTAATATAAGATTTATTTGAGGAGTTGACCTTAATCCTAAATATAAGACATAATTTTCATATTTATCATTTTTTTTCCTAATATACCTTTACCCCTATTGATACTCCCTCAACTATGATCATAGAAGAGGGGGAAAGAAAGAATTAATGAAAGTGATTAGGATATTTTAAAAAATACGTGTCATATTAACTAACTTAACTAACTTTCTTAATCTAATCAAATTATATAAGTATATCTTATATTTAGAACCAGAGTAATATGTAATAGAATCAGAGAAGAAGGAAGAAGTTGAAACAAGGTGTGAACGTACATTTTATGTTTGGAAGAGAGGTTGATCCAAAGCTGTAGGCCCTTTTGGGTGCCTTGAGCAGCAGGCATCTCAGAGTGGACAATCCCTCTACCTGCAGTCATCCACTGCAAATCACCGGCTTCTATTGTTCCCTTGTGTCCTTCAAAATCTTCATGAGTCACAGCTCCCTGATTATCCAAACAATCACACCACAAATTATAAGTACGTTTGTCTTCTTTAACTTGTCAGCCCCACATGCATTAAGGAAACAAAATCATTGGTTAAATATTTTATATTGTTAGACTGGATCCTCATTCTGGCTTGACAAGACCCAACAAGATGCCTGAGTCGAATCAAACAATGAAGCTTAAAATAATATGGTTAACTACAAAGAGTCGTGTCACGACTATTAACTATAACTTTTGGCCTAATGGCAAATGCTCAGTGCAGCAACAATTGGTATCAAAGTCATAATTATGGATTTGATTCTTCGGGAACAAACTTTGCTCCAAGCAAGAGTTTGGGGAAAATATTGAAGGGTTAGAATCCTATCTTGATGAGACTCAGAGAGGAATCAAAGTTGGATAAAATTTTGATGCTTGAACTGATATGATTAAGTAAAAGGAGTTATGCCCTAACCGTTTGTTATAATTTTTTTTGGACAACCGTTTGTTATAATTTACTTAACAGTAAATCCCCTATTAAACATGTATGGATTTATGGGTTCACAAACAAAACCGTGTATGTGACGCGTGCAGGACGTAGACAACATTGTAACACAAAAGGGCAAGCTGGAGTTTGTTATTCTGGACAAGGAGCCAAACAACAGCAAAAAGTGGGGCCATTTTTTGTGTTGTTTTCTTGCTTATGGAATCAGTTATCGTTGGCAAACTAGGTCAACTTTAGATGGGTGTACTTTGGTAATTTCACTAATTAATTAAATAGGCTCATTATTTGGTAGCCAGGCATATATATAAAGTTATGGCTTATATATGTTGCCCTGCCAGCACACAGTTTGGCCACCAACAGCCCTGATTTTTTCCTTTAGTAGGTAACTAAAGTAAAATTTCAACATCTAATGAACTAATAGCTCATATATCATTGGTTCAGTTTTTAAAAAATTAAAAGTAACCTTGATGTTCTGGGGGGAAAAAAAAGCAACCTTGATGTTAAAGAACATTCCAATCTTTTTTTCCCCACTTCTTACTCCAAAACCTTCTTTTGTAACAAAGCTTGGGATGATACTGTAAAATTAGACTTGTAGGATTGAAAGCCAGACATTTAATCTTTTATTTTTTTTTTTAACCATTTTGTTATTCTGTTTTTGAAATTCAAGAAACGGCAATGACTATATTAATTTCTTTTTCATACGAAGCTTGAGTAATATATTTTTGAACTGAAATGAGAAATTTGGTCTATACCTGCAACATGTATGTGACAGTCTCAAATCCTGCAGGGATAAGAAAACACAGAGGAGAAGAAGAAGAAGGGAAAAATCAGAATCTCAGAGAAGAAGATTTGTGAGAATTAAGAACAAATGTGTAAAAAAAATAAAAAATACAGAGGAGGTAAGATCAAATGTAAGAAAAAACAGAGCAGGGACGATTTGCAAACCTCTATGTGGATGATCAGGAAATCCAGCGGGGGCAGTGACTGCAGAATTCAAAAATTTGTATTCTTATAAAAGAAAATTCACATCATAATAACTATAAACAGATTGCTTATTCTTTATTTTTTTTCCTGGAGAAAGCAGAGCATAATACAGAGATATACCCACCTGAGAATTCATCCAGTACAAGGAATGGATCAAAGTACTTCAGCTCAAACCTGAAAAAATAAACCCATAAACCCCATTAATATCATAAGAACATCTCAAGGTTTTCCAATGAAATAAAGGCACAACATAAAGAGGAACTTCAATGGAATCATAGATACTTCATACGAAAATTTAGCAGAAGCAAGTAAGAACTGGATAATTAGCTCAAACATGAAGAAACCCAGAAAACCCATTAGTGAAGGAAGCTCAAGTTCAATACTTGTCAATGAAGAAGAAGAAGAAGAAATGTTTACCGTCCAATGCTTCTTCTAACAATGGCGCCAACACCTTCATGCTGAGGTCTGGCCAAGAACTTTCTGACCACTGAACGTGGTTCTGCAACAGAACTGCAAGTTTCTCTTTGTGGCATTTCGTAAAACAGTTGGCAAGCAAACTCAAATTGTGAGGAGCAAAAGGAGGACACAGGATCATATATATAGAGGAAGTGACGATGCAAGATTGTGTGACATTGAAAAAGAGGAGAGAGAGAGAGAGAGAGATTTTAAAGAAGAGAGAAGTTTGGCGGCCAAATAAGACATGCGAAGAAGTATGGAAAATGCAAGGAAGGAAGTTGGCTTGCTTCAGAACATGCGATTGAAAATTGAAGGTCTCTTGTGATGATCTTTGTGTCAACGTCAGGATAACGTCCTCATGATGTTGGTTCGACGCCATCACAATCTCGGCCGTTGCATGATTGCCACGTGTCACAAGGGATCAGTTTAGAGGCAAAAAATTAAAGCCCCACAATAAACCAAAAATAGAGTATATTTTAAAAAAAGCCCGAACGCAAATTTGGTAATCAACAATTTTATCTAGAGTATCCATAAAATTTATATAGTTTTGGAGGTAAAAATAGTCATAAACTATTTTTTTAAGAGCAGATTTAGAATGCCGTTGAATTTGCTTAAGTGCCGTTAGTTTTAGAAATGTGGGTCCTAATAGATTTTTCCATCTATATTATTTTAATATATTTTTAATGGAAAAATATCACTTAGGTGACATGAAAAAAAATTTCATTTCAGTTAATGCTCAGAAGATTCTGAAATTTTACTGCAAAACTTAATTTATTTTTATTAACAGAGCTTAATGTCATTTTAACTAAAGTGCTGCAGTGATATTTTAGAATCTTTTAGGCCTTATCTAAAATGAAATTTTTTTCATGTAACCTAAGTGATATTTTTTCATTAAAAAGATATTAAAATAATATAGAGAGAGAAGCCTATTATAACCCATATTTCAAAAAATAACAGCAGTTAAACATTTTTTAACGACATTATTAAATCTACTCCCATAAAAATAATTTATAACTATTTTTACACATGAAAATAAATAAATCTTATAGATATTTATTCATTACCAAATTCACACGTTCGCCTTTTAAAAAACTTCAACCTTAAAATAGAATGCGTACCTAGGTGGATTGTATGTGGCACACACATTGTGTGGGCCCCAACCTTTTATATACAAGTATTGATTATTGATGTTGAAACTTGAAACTTGGAACTACAGAAATTATATATCAAATGTAATATTTTACTTACTTTATTGAAAAAAAATTTAAAATATAATTTTTAATAAAAATTCATTTCTAATATTTATTTTTTTAGTCGTGAACTATAAATTAAAAAAATGGAAGAGACATAAATAATCACAAAATAATTTTTAATTTAATTTTTATATGTTGATAAAAATTTATGAACATATAACTTGTTATTTTTTGATAATTCCTATAAACATATAGGAATTATCAAAAAATAATTCTTTGAATGATTCTGATTTCCAAAACAAAAAACAAAAGCATAATATTTAGTGAGTTCTTTTGGGATCAAAAAATGGTTAAAGTGATGTTGAAACTTGAAACAATTAATTTAACCGTTTTCAGTTTGTAGTACTTATCATGGAAATTAATAACATCATTGTCAATATTAATTAAGTGATGATTATATAATAACTTATAAGTCCTCAGAATTTGCATAACAACATTATTATTGTTGTCATCATGACGATCGCACAATTTCTTAATATCTGAGCCACATCTTTCATTTCATCATCAAATTGAATTTCTCTTCTTTAATTTGAGAAATCCCAAATAGTTGAATTTTGATTCCAGGAATGATACGTATAGTATATGCTAACGACAATTGGTTTTTTCTTTTATTTGAGGTATTATCTTCCACTATTTGTTAAACTTCTTTACCGTGTTCATTGTACGGCTTTAAATTATCTTTAATTTTTTTTATTACATTAGTAAATTTGAACTCTAAAACGTCCGACTCCATCTTATCCATTTGAATTAGATTTTTTTTTCCCGCTTTTAATCTTGACATTTGGCAGGTCTTGTATATTAGGGAAAAAGATGCAGAAGTGATTTACTCACACAAAAGTATTGCAGGATGCTTATATATGGACATATAATTAATTTAATTTAATTATTTATGATATATTGAGTTGGAATAAAAATATGTCTTGATATGATCAATAAGGTGTTGGTATAAATGGTAAGCGTTCTCACTCCTTTAAAGAGAAAAACACTAATTCGATTTCTGAAAATCATATTTATTGGGAGATATGAAAATCCTTTATACTCTAAACTTTAAAAAGGGAAACCTTAATCCAATAAAAATATATATGTGTTGACAGGTCTATGAGATATGCTTTATATGATTAAACGTAGGGGTTAAGTAATTGTATTAGTAGCAGTGCCACTCGCTACATATTTGCATGAGATTTTGAGCTTGGGCTTCACATTAACAATAACATGCTTGTGTGTGTGAGTGCATTTGAACCATATTTTTTAAAAAAAAATTAGAGATGGTTTAAGAAAAAAAATATAAATTTAAAAAATAAGATGAATTGAAGTCTTACATTTAGAATTAAAACAAATCTCTCTACTAATTTGCACTTGATGTCTATTAGTCGTACATATATTAGGGAGTTTTTCATTGGAGAAGTAGATTTTAATATATTAAATGATATTTTAAGAAAACCAACATCTACATGTAAATAACTAATTTAAATGATTTTTTTTAATTTTACAAATTATACTATGAAATACTAATGATAATGGAGGGATAAAGACTGAAGAGGGGGAAAATGAGATTAGGGGATGGTTGGGGTGAGATCATGAGGGCAAAAGCATGACGCAAGGGGGGGAAAGTAAGTCAAAATTGAAAAGAGAGTTAAAGAGAAATAAATAAATATGGAAAAGCATGTATGGGAGTGAATAAATAAGTAATTATACAATAAATGATGAGTTCAATTGAGGTTTGAATTGAAAGACTGTTTATATATGTTTGGAACACGATATTTTACTCTTTTTTCAACATACTCTCAAGTAGAGTTCATATGAGTATTGTACTAATCAAATTTTGAATCCAATTTTTTTTTTTTAAAAAAAAAAATCTTCAACTGCATTTTGATAAGGAAAAAAACAAACAAAGAAAACAAAAGAGGTGAAACTTATTCTAGTGTCTCATGCTAATGGATTTCAAATCTCAGGCTAATTGGGGTTATCTTATGGGATGAGAATGAGGTGGAATATGAGTAGAGGTTAATAATTTAAACATTTTTAATTTGACAAGAAGAAGAATTTCACCCATCATGAGTTGACACAGTAATACTCTCCCAATTTAAAATATTAATTTCACCTAGTACTTCTAATTAACTTTAAGTTTAACAAGAAACAACTCATTTTAATTAAATTTTTTAATTTACATATAAAATATTTAACTGAAACTTATAAAAAGCATAAAGTATTCTTTTAATCCTATTTATAAGATAGAGAGAATAATTTGCTAGTCTTATTTATAAGTAATATCAATAAATTTTTGAGTAAAATACTCTAACCACTCCTATGTTTTGTCTTAATTACATAGACATCCCCTCTATTTTGAAAATCCATATATACCTCTTTTAAAATTAAAATATATGTTACACAAACCTTTCTTATATTTTGATATTCTATTTTCATTCACCCAAACTATTAGTTGACAAATAAGTTTGTCTTTTGGACTTTTGATTTACCAAAATGCCCCTCTTTAACATTAGAATTATTTAAACACAAAACACACATATATACAAAAAAAAAAATTATACCACCAAATTTTAATTCTAATAGGTTTTTTTAACTTTCCAATATTATTAATTTTGATATTATAAATTTATAATTTTAATTTTTTTCACTATATGTATTGAAATTTATTTATTTTTAGCTTCTTAAATGGCTAAAAATCTATACTAAACATATTTTTTCTATCAAATACAATAAACTATTTAGATTTGAGAGATTGTAGATGTCATTTGAATTTATAATTTCATTTTTTTTTACAAATATTTAAAAAACTTACTCAAATTTTTAAAATTTCTGATATTTACAAGCTGTCAATTAAAATTTGGGATTTAGTGTTAAGGACAAATTAGTAAATAAATTTTATTTTTGTATAAATTTTAATACAAAATATATTTTTAGAATATTTATAAAATATTTTCACCGGAGTTAATGGTTTGGACTTAAGTTTATATTTTCAAAATAAAAGGGTGGTTAGAGTACTTTACTCTAAATTTTTTATATGAATGTAGTACAATGTTATCCTTCATTTATTTCTTTTTTCTTTTTTGGTAAAAGTTATCCTTCATTTATTATTGTGTAGACTTTATTCTCATGGATATAGTATATATTAAATAGTGGCAAAATTGAAAAATTGTTGAAGTTTAAGGCACAATTAATGAGGTTTAAAGTTTTTTTTTTTTTTGGTTATAGTAAAACATGTTAGAAGTGACTTATAAATAAGACAAAGTAATATATCTTGTCCCAAATTTTCAACCACTACTATATGATATCACAAAGAGTGTCTTGAAAATTAATCTTAATTGTTAAGAATTTATTCTTAAATGCTCAAAACACCATCTCCGCTGTGAGATAAATGTGTTCATACATGTGTGTGCGTGTGTGAATGAAAGTTCTATCATGAAATGGATTTAAATATGCAATTTTTTCTTTAAAATGTTGCAGTCTCATTCATCTTAGTTTTTCTTTTTTAATCAAATTTTGTTCTTAAAGAATATTCCCCAATTAATTTTACTCTCCATTAACTGGCAATGTCGGTTCGCGCTGTGACATGTAACATATATATATATATATATAGACACATCATATATAGGCATGATATCATCATGTTGTAAGTTTTAACCTCGTATAAACTTCATAAGGTAACGACTCAAAATTCAAAGAGGCTTCGTGTCCTTCAGTCATAGCAATAAAATTGTCAAGATGTTGATTGATGCAATATGCAGAAGGTTTTATTTTCTGGTGAGCTTTTTGAGGCGTGTTTGTGTTAATCACCTAAAATCATATGCTTAGGTACACTAAACTGATTTATAATTTTTTTTGGGCCTTTTTTTCTAAATCTATTCCTTATTTTTAATGAATCCAATAAGATCATGATGATTATGCTGCTTAAGGCCTGACATTCATGAGAACAACAAGACAGATGTAATGGGCACATCCGAGACAATCAATAATGATGGGAGGGTTTAATAATAATAGTTAAAGTTAATTAATTATGTTGGGCATGTGACCACCAAAATCATACCACAATTCTTAGGTTTCTCAAATCCACTGATTAACTAATAGATATAGGGTTCGCATGAAAAGAGAACCTAGATATTTGCTTTACACATGATCTTTTTTTCAATTTGCCATCTTTTTTTATTTGGGTTTACTTAAAAAAATTTCAATGAGTGGTTTCTAAACAGTCTTGTTATGATATCAGAGGGATTGAGCAAAAAGTTGTTGCCAGATTTTCAAATGAATGGTGGAAATCTTTCATTGAATTTCAAAAACCAGTTAAATCATCTATGATTTATCATCATACTCCTACTTTTGCTTTCTAACTACACACAGCTATTATACAACTGTCAAAAAATTCATTGTGGGAACAGAAGCAAGAAAAAATGTCACTACATTTTGACAAATCTGAACCCAACTTGTTCATCTCATAATAAATGCGCGCGCGCACAAAAAAGTAATCACAAATACTCATATATAATAATAGTAAAAAATCCAAAAACTAACATGTACTTAGGATTGAGTTCACATATAGAGAGATTGGGGAAATGGGAAGGAGAAATATAATGGAACTACCTAAGTTATAATAACAAAGAGATGGGAACATATATAGAGGACTAACTAAATTATGCATAAGAAACCTTTTTGGGAGGAATATTGCACTCAAAGCTTAAGAGGAGCAACAAAGAAGGCTAGACTAGAAAAAAAGATGGAGATAGTGACCTTATTAGATAGTGCATTTGCTGGGGGTGAAGCTCCTGAGTTAGCTTTGGTAGGAGGTGAGGAACTTGGGGGCGACTTTGAAACAGGAGGCAAAGCTGGCTCTGATACTTCAGATTCTGTGAGAACTGGTAGTGGAGCCTCAGCCGGCGGCAACTCATCATCAGTGATATGTTCGTAAAGAGCACCGGGTTGAGCAGCAGCCATGTAAGGAGGTGTTTTGTCACCCAAGTTTAAACATTTGTTCCCTGTAGTGAGAGATGAGGGACATCAGGAAGATCAGTGGTGAAAAACTTTTAGAATACAGCTCAATTTGCTATAGAACTGATCCAGTCAAACACAAATGATTAAGGATATTTAGATTCTTAAAAATATGTTGATTTTACGGATTTTGACCTTTTGATCCTTAAATATTACATTGTAGCTGAAAAGTGAAAAACAGAAGCACCAAAACACATTTGTAACAAAATCAAGTTTATCAAGTCAAAGCTAAGTTTTTAACATCTTGTCATCTGATTGTAAAAGATTAATATGAGGTGGTCAAAATTTATGACCAAAGTGAGATATGTGTATACTTTGAGGATCAAATTATTGTCAACTCAATCAAAACAAAACGAAAAGTAAGAGCATGGCCGAGAACTGGTGATGGTACAGAGAAGTGCCTGAAGTTATTCAAAGAAGAACATTAACAAAACAAGGCCAAAATTTTCGCCTGCAATTCAGGAATTAGAAACAAAGGGTTGTAAACTATCATCAGCAACTTTCACGTGAACTTCTTTCAGTCAAAAAAAAAAGGACAAAAATTGGGTCAAGTTTTCCAATCACACTTGTTATTTTACTATCGTTAATTGTTAAAATGTGTATGTACACTTGTAAAATCACCTACGAATTTGACCTTATGGATATAAGCAATTTGAACTAAGTTTTGTCCAAGAAAAAAAATAATAATACAGCAGTCTTGCACTTACTTCTGTATCTATTAGCTGTGTTGGGGAAGTCAGTGATGACACCATCAATATCTGCTTCACTAACGAATGAGTTGATCTCAACAGTTGCATCTGAGAAGAAATCCCATGCTTGAGAAGTGAACTCATTACTGAAGTTTTCTACATAAACAGAGAGGTTGAAGGATTTTAGCTTTGACACTATCCTTGTAGAGCCGCCAATCAGGAATTTTGAATTGAGAGGAAACACAGATGTCTTCTGCACAACCACAGAATCAGCAATGTTCTTTATATCCTTAACAGCTGAATCAACAGCATCACCAACGTCTTCTTCAATTTTGTACACAAGCTCATATTTCGTTTTCTCCTTGAATTTCTTTAGAACAGAGCTATTAGTGGACTGAATCATAACCTTATGACCCCCTGACTTGTCATAACCTGTTTTGCTCAAGGTATCAATCACCGCATCAGTCACGCTTAATCCTTGCTTCTCTGCAAGATAGGCTGCATTCTGACAACAGTACAACACATTTGTGAGAATAAATTGAACATCAACGACAACAATTAATTAAAAAAATTATTCAAAATCACTTATTTTAGAAGGTTCAGAACGTGTAATCATTATGCACCACCATAATATTAATAAATAATATTTGCATGCATTGATGGTAAAAAATAATGATAATCGTGTGCAATTCATATCATTATCTTTTGATATACAACTCATGAAATGAATTTTGAGCAAGAACTAACCTCAATAATAATCATGATACCAGATAGAGATGTCTGATTCTTTGTAATGGACAAGAAATCTGATAATGTTACAAGATTCCCAGCATTCTTGTAATCTGGATTCCGGAACATTCCATATTTTGCATTGGGATTCAATATTGAGGCTGCAAGGAAACATCAGATAGATAAACATAGATGTCATATTTGATTAGAATAACTTATGGTTGTTCTTTTCCGTTTATTAAGAATCCAGGTTAAAACTCCAATACTAGTTCTGCAAGTGAAGGAAAAAATGGATGCATTTATAAACAGAAGGATTGATTCAGTAGCATTTAAGACCTTGGGATGACCTCAATCAGAAATGCAAATGTCGTGACTCCATCAGTTCCATCTGCTATTTCATTACAGCTTGTTTTTATTATTATATAAAACATAAGAGATTAGTTCCATCTGCTATTTCTATAAAACATAAGAGATTTGTCAATTTTCTTCGCAGTGAATTTTTTGCCAAAAATTATCAAGTAGCATTGGTTTTTATATCATTCTTACTAGAACTAGAGAAACACAATACACAAGAACTTTATATAACTTACGCTTCAAGGTTTTTATATCATTCCATGTCAAGCTGAATGCAAATATGCCGCTGCCAGACTTGATCTCTGGGATGGTTGTTGTGACATTTCTGAAATTGGATTGAGCGGCTGTTGTACTCTCTATAAGATCGATAGAGCTCAAGCAAAATGGTATTCCATCCTTCGACAATTGAACACGACAGTCAATAACATCTGCACCATATGATATGGCCATTTGGTATGCCAAGTCCGTACAAGCTGGATATTCTCCACTTGCTCCGTATTTAGATATCACCAAAATGTTAACTGCAACGTGAAAAGGTGTGAGAAATAGATCAATAATGACAAAAAGCCATTCTCCATAGAGTTTATAAAATGAAAGAATCCGGAAAGTATTAATGAATAAGATATGAACACAGATACACAATTTTAACAAAGCAGTGTGCACATATCTACCTCTTTCTGTGGCATTTTCGCCTAGGTCAGCAAAGCAATCTGCAGAATAAGAAAAGACTTCAAGAACTCCAGGATATACTTATACAATCCAGCAACCAAAATTTAGTAGGACATATACTTAAAAATGAAGAGAGAAAGAAAGAGTATATTGCAGGACAGCAAGGGGAAAAGGAAACAGGAGAAAGAGAGGAGAAAGAGAAGAGAATGAGAAAAATTCATAGAGGATACAAATGCAACTCTTATTCAATTCATTCAAAGGCGAACAAAGAAAATGTGTTGAGGTGGTTAGGTTGAGGCCTATGAATAACATCTCACCACATTTTCTTTGCACGCCTTTTGATGAATTGAACAGGAATTGCATTTGTCTCCTCCATGAGTTTCTCTCTTCTCCCTCTATTCATTTGGTTTCCCCCTCCTTTCTTTCTTCTCTCCCTCTCTCTTCTCTCGTCTCCCTCTTCTCCCGTGTCTCTTCCCCGTCTTGCATCAGAGTATGAATGCAAATGCATCTAAGGCTGTAAGTGTTGGGAATTCGATGACTAGGCAATATGCAGAGGACATAAAATTTACTAGTATTGAATATTGATGTGTATTGATGGAATAAAAAACATCACTTACCAATGGCTTCAGATGCAGTTATAGGGAAGTCAGACAGTACGCCATCGACAGAAAAGTCACCGTTATCAATGAATTGGAGGTATTCAGCAAGAGGATCATAACTGTAATTGAAGCTTAGTGGAACGTCGCTCACAAAATCTGAAGCAAAGACCTCCAATCCCTCTTTTTGAGCATCTAAGACCAAAGACGTATGTGGCTTTAGATAATTTCTTGCGTCTGCAGGCCAAATGTACTCTTTGGGAACAAGAATACCAGAAGCAAATGACTTTATAAATGTAGTATTCTTCAAGAGTGAACCATAAGTCTGATTGGTTGAAGGTTCTGTGTCTTCCTGTCTCAGAAACCTGACAACCAGTTTTGTTGTTCTCCGGTTGAATTGTGTTGCTATACTTCTCAGGAAGTTAACCTCTGTTGATGAGATATAAGTGATAGCCACACTTCGAGAAACAGAGAGTATGAAGCTTCTCATGCTCAAGTTGTGTTTCGTGTAGAATGCATCATGCTGCAAAACATAGGAAAAGAATGGGTTGGCTTCCAAAGAAACTAGGATACTGAATTATTGAAGTGAAATATATCTCTCCTTTTCACCTGAATATTCAACCATAAGCCTGGTGGGCTGACTTGTTTAACCATGTCTTCAACAGTAAGAATTGAATACCCATTGCCATCAAACCTTTCAGTACGAGACAGGACTCCCTGAACAACTGTTAAGCATCAAGAAATTTTCAGAAAATATATAAGTATTGAACAGCTCATAAACAAGCCTAGACAACATGAAGTTCACTTGTCCTAGGAGTCAAATCACTAGCTCAACTGAAATACAAAACGCAGATTGATAAAGCAAACTGCAGATCCTAGCATTAAAAATTACCTGCATTTGATACTAGCATCAGCTAACAGTCAAAGTAGTCGGAGAGAAATATGTGAACTTACGCACGACATTGAGCAGGTTTTTCAGGGTGTAATCCACTGAAAAATACCCACGGGTTGGTACACCATTGATTGTGTAAATTGTAGCTTTATTTGGGAAAACCTGAGCAATGTTTGTAGAATCGTCCAGCTTGATATCTGGAAGGCAAATCCCAGCTCCGTCTTTTGTCAATTGGACATCACACCACAGAACGACATTTCGTATGCTGGTTGCCAAAGCAAACTTATAGGCATCCACGCTAGAATCAGGAAATAGACCTGAAAAACCCCCACGTGCTATGACTAGTGGTGGGCTTCCTGCACAACAAGAGCATAAGTAAGTTTCACTAATGTTGATACAAAATGGATATATGTTCCTCCTTGTGGCAAACAAAAACAAAAAGATGGGCCACAGTAAAGAGAGAATTAGGTTCTGCAATACAAACATACGTGAAATTCTGTTCTTAAAGGCTTCTTTAATTGAAAATATCAACAGACCTAGATCTCATTATATCCAGAATAGAGTTCAGTTGTTAATTGACCTCTGTCCCACAACTCATTATTTGAGCAATAATTTTGATATTCAACACCAGAAACAAACATAGAATGCTTTCTAAGCACGTAATAATTTGCTCGCAGTCGCAGCAAAATATTAGAATTGGGCAACTTCGTTCAATTAATAGTGGAGAAATCAAGCTCATCAGTACTTAAGCAGCAAGTCGGCTTCATCAATTTCCCTGGTGTTTATACACACACGCAAGAAATGCACAAATCTTCTTTCTAGTAGCTGATTGCAGGGAATTTTTCTACTAGACACAAATTGATGAAACCAATTAACCTCTCAAAGCACCAAGAACAAAAGGATGTGATGGAGTAAGTTCAATTTAGCCTCTCACCTTATAGAATCAGTGAATATCAAGGGAATAATAAAGAAAACGTCCGAGTTTTAAATGAGAAACATACCGCTGAGCGTCTTCCAAGTGGTTCTGTTTGATCGCTGAGCGGACACTAGAGCTACCACTGAGCAAAGCAGCAGCAGAATGAACAGACGAGAGATTGCGCGCGAGCTCCACATTCCGACGAAATTTGCAGGGCGTGACGAACTTTCGGCGGCGGCTTCTTCCTGTAAGAAACTCCGGCGCGTTTCTCAGGTAAGTGCTTCAGAGAAGCACTGTGAAGCGTGAACTGAAGTGTGGAGGAGTGAAGCTCAAGCTGGTTGTTACGAACCTTTTCACACCATGCTAGCCTTCCTTGATCTCTTCATGTATTTATATTTTTAATTTTTTATCCTTTTTTCCAGTATAATAATTATTTTTAGTTTTTGGTAAATATTTACAGGAGACAAATAAAAGTGTGGCATCAATCTAAAAGTCATTAAGCTCGTGGAGATGGTAACCTAAAAATTAATGATCTAACCACGAGCTCACCAAAGTAAGGATGTACCTTAAAAAATTGTATAATATCCACTAACAAAATTCTTACATCCGGTGAATTTGAATTTATAATCTTATGAATTATGAGTTAACTCTTTAATAAAATCAATATTTTTTGACAATTTAAATTGATTTTTAATTACATGTCTATTGAATAAGTAAAATTTTGTTTTTCCAAATCTCACTTGTATCAAAAGATAGATGTTTCCTTCTTAGTTAATTTTGGAGGACCCAATGAAAAGGACCCTACTCAGCCTCTTAAATGTTACTCTAGTATTGAGTTGAATTCTACCCATGTCAGTTTCATTGCATTATGAATTACTGACAGCCTATGAAATAAAAGATTAAGCAGTATTTTAAGTTTAACTATATGTTTAGGGAAGAAGATATTCTCATAATCCTTTTTCTCCTTTTCTTCTTAGAATTCCATCTTTACCCTTAAATCAAAAAATAGATGATTCAGATTTAATATTTTTTAAAATTATGATTATAGTGTTTTATAATTAATTTTTTATTAATTTTATTTGAATTACAGTTATGAATTACATAAATCATGTTTTAACCATTTAAATTTACTTATATATATTTAACATAATCGCCTTTTAAGCAACGCGATGTTGTTCTTCTCGTTTAAATAAAATCATTTTATCCAAAAATTATACTGAGTGAGCCCAATAACGTGGTTTTCAACAACTACTTGAATCTATCGCAGAAGTAAAATTAAAAAAAAAACAATAAAATAAAAATCGGGAAAAAAAATAAAAATGAGGGAATATGCCTAATTAGGAATAAGATTGAGATTATCAGATGACAGCTAGTGTGGGGACCACACCTTACGGTCCCCCCATGTGGCAGTTATCCACATGGCGTCATTCCATTGGTAGTCCAGTGGCGGTTTCAACAGACGCGCAAAACGGTCACATTTTTTAAACGTTTGGCGCCATCGCGAGAGTGAATAACGTGAACTCTTTTTTTTTTTTTTTGGGGAGATTAATAACGTGAACCATAAGAAACGAGGAAATGCAGAGTCGGTTGAGTCAGCCTGTTAACAAAGTTCATTCCGTTCTGTCACTAGGTCCCACATGCATTTCAATATTTTAAACTAATATTTTTCAACATCACCTAAGTAAATTTGTATTTTATATTTTTTTTATAAGTATATGTATAATTCTATTTGGTACTCGTATCTTATATTTAAATAAAAAAAAAAACCCTCCTAACTATTTATAACTTGTAAGTTTTGAAAAGAAAGGAATACTTCAGAGTTCAAAGTAAATATGCATCAATGAAAAAAATAGTAGAATACTGAAGTTCTCAATTTCAAAACCAAGCTTTTGATGCAAATGAAAAATAGAAATGCAGTAAAGATAATATTAGTAGCAATTTAAGCTGTTAGGTGCATTATTGTTCTTTGGTAGCCCAAAAAAAGAGAGAGAGAAAAGGACAAGAAATGTTGCAACTCTAAAATTAAGTTATCACAATTAAATTGAAAGTATTATTATTTGTACTTACAGGTATTGAGAGCAAAAATGGGTTATGCCAACCATGATTTTACTATAATTGATCAGGATATGTTTATAATGCATTTCTATATATGTGTAGTGTATTTATTTAGCATATGAGTATGTCAGATGTAGTTTTCATTTTTTATCACAATAAGTAAATGAGAATGAGAATATTTCTTAAAATGATGTATTAGATGTAAATGATTCTATCCTGTGAAAATTTCCTAATTTTTTTGAGCTTAAGCAAAGAAAAGGATAAAGTTTTAAGCCTTAAAGTGTTTTTGGTTTTGGGTCGAAAATTAAGCTTGGTTGTAATTGATTTATAAGATTGATTTTCAACATGATTAAAAAAATTTTTGGCCAGCAATATGATTAAAAATTAAAACCTTGATTTTCGTGAAAAATAATAAACACTTTCTACACGTGCCAAAATTAGTTATAAAGTTGAAACTATAACTATCTCATGAGATAATAGCTACTCCCTCCGGTCCTAATTATAAGACAAAGTTGACTTTTTTGGAGAAATTAAGGAAGCCAATTAAATTACTTTAAAGTATTTATATTTTTATTTTTTTCTCTAAACTAATTAGTTTGACTAATAAATTGATATATAATCTAAAGATACTAAAAATATAAATACTCTAAAGTAATTTAATTGGCTTCCTTAATTTCTCCAAAAAAAGTCAACTTTGTCTTATAATTAGGACCGGAGGGAGTATCAAATATCTATATGCATGTCAAAATCAATTATGAATCAAAAATCATATTTATTTCATGAAAGTTACATTAAAGGATTAAAATTATAAAAAATTTAAGTATGAAATTTTAAATAGTAGAATTCTTTTTAAAGACCACAGTTACAACTAATTCTTAAAGAGCATACGATTAACTTTCTTTCAAATACTTTATGAAATTTTTGAAAAAAGTCCTGTAAAACTTAATGGTAACTTTAGTTTTGAAAATAATTATAATTTTTAATTTTCTGGAAAATAAAAACTAAACAAGCTTATCAACCCATCAGCCAAGTTGTTAGTTTAATGGAGAATAAGTTCTCATGAATTGTAAGATGTTACACATGAACTATCTTTGATGCATCCAATTTAATAAGCCATTACACTGAGAAGAGAGGTCTATATGTAACAGATCTTTAATTCAAACCTCCTCTCCTTCATATATAACAACATCAAAATACCAATAATAATAACATAACCAAAAGACTAACTTCATATCATAGATACTACATTATTATCTTTCCCTCTTCCCCTATCTTCATGCTGGTGCCTGGACTGGGGCCGGGGCCGGGACTGCTGTCCTAAACCCGGGAGCAGCAGGAGGCAACGGTGGATCTGCCACGCTTGTATCGTTCAACACGGGAAGTGGAGGAGCCGGTGGTGGAAGGTAATCCGGGCTAACTTGTTCCAAGAGACGGCCAGGTTCAATAGGACTCATATATGGAGGAGTCTTACTGCCAAGATTCAAACACAGGTTCTCTGCAACAAATTCATAAGCTCTCAATATACTAATGATCATTTTAAGATGCCACCATAACATATACTATAACATATAGTTAGTAATTTATTTAGCTTTCTTAATCTATGCAAGAAAGTCAACTAGGTTTAATATTAAAGACCGAAAGGAGTGACATTATTAAGATAACAAAGTACTAAATGCCTCTTGAAGATACGAATCTTCTGGAATGCTAGCAGAAGAAGCAAATTTCTATAAAGAAAGTGTTAACTTACTTCTGTATCTATCAGCTGTCTTAGGGAAGTCAGTGATAATGCCATCAACTTTGGCTCCAAAGACAAATGAATTTATCTCAACAAATGCATCTGAATAATAGTCCCATGCCTGAGATACAAACTCATTGCTGAAAGTTTCCACATAGACAGAGAGATTGAACGAGTGTAGCTTCGACACAGTCCTTGTGGAGTTAACCAGAAAGGCCGAAAGTAGTGGGTAAACCGACGACTTCCCGATGACCACAGAGCCAGCAAACGTCTTGATGTCCTCGACAGCTGAATCGAGAGCATCGTAAATAGCCTCTTTGACTTTGTATACCCTTTCATATTTGGGATTTTCCTTAAACTTCATCAGTACAGAGCTATGGGTGGACTGTATCATCACTCTTTGAGGCCCTGGTTTATCATAACCTGCTTTGATCAAAGCATCATGGACTACATTGATCACATTTAATCCCTGCCTCTCAGAAAGGTAGGCTGCATTCTGTTATGAATAAACAATACAAAAATGTCATTAATGAAATCACAAAAGCAAATAATCACAGGAGAAACGATTCATCGCATATTGATGGCGAATTGGAGATTACATACTTCCAATCACTTCTCTAATTAGTCCATGTGGGACTCCTATATTCTAATAGAAATCACTTGCGCTTCTGGTTTTTTTTTTTTTTTTGGCATGACTAATTAGGAGGAGTCAAGAATTAAATCAAAGGAAATTCACAAGAAAGATCATTTACAAGAAGCATCTGTGAATATAGAAAGAATTGAAAGTGCTTTTGGGCCAACCTAAAATTGAGGTTTTTATAAATCACCGTATTGCAGAAAGTGGACACAGATGCTTAATAAATTACTAATCAAAGAATGATGACACCAAGGTTTTAAAAGCATAGGTCACCCTGCAAAAAGTCTTTCATAAAGCCACCTATTATTTCTCTATATCTTAGTCATGTGGTGACCAACATAATCATAAGATGCAGATTGCAGAGTAATTTACACATGAACAAGTCCTAAAGAAACAAATTTGAACTTGGCAGGCGTGAAAAACTCACCTCTATGCTGAACAAGATGCCATGTGTTCCTTTAGTCAAGGTCAAGAAATCCGATAAGGTTAAAAATTTCCCGTCATTTTTTGCTTTTGGGTTCCGAAACAGAGTGTATTTTGAATAGGGGTTCAATATTGAGGCTGCAACAAAAAACCAAAAAAATGAAGAAACTAAAAGAATGTCAACATTTCTTAGGGGACACATTTCACAGCTAGACCTTGAAGAAACTTAAAAAACTCTAAATTTTTATTTAGATGAATGTTTCAATCTATAATATAAAGAATTAAGCTATTTTCCCTCTCCTGATAGAATAATTTCTTCAGTAAATCCATTACTTCCTTTTTTCCCATATATGTATCATTGTATAAAACCTTGGCTGATCCTTCTGACAAATTTTTAATACAAATCCAAGTTCCCCCATTAATATCCAACAGGGGAAGGAAATCAAGATAACGGAACATAGGTTCAAAAAAACACATTAAACTTACGCTTCAAGGTTTTTATCTCATCCCATGTCAAGCTGAATGTAAATATGCCACTGCTGGACTGGATCTCCGGAATACTTGTTGCCCGGCTGCTGAAACTTGTTTCAGTGACCGTCGTGCTCTCTGTAAGGTCTATAGAACTCAAGCAAAATGGTATTCCATCCTTGGACATTTGAACAGGACAATCAATTACATCTGCACCATCTGATATGGCTTTTTCATATGCCAAGTTAGTGCAGGCAGGATAGTCTCCGCTTGCTCCATATTTCGAGATAACCAAAGTGTCCACTGTGAAGAAGCAGCAACAGGTCAACAAAACAAGTTCTAAAATTTACACATGCCACAACCTATATCCCCTAGAATAAAGAAATAATTCAATATTGATTGAGAGCGAAAATAACTAAAATACTAAATACCTTTCCCGGTTGCGTTTTCTGCTATGCCAGAAAAGCAATCTGCAGTAGAAAAGAATTCAGAATATCAATTGGAATATTATTTGAAATTATAAACCATTAATAGCAGACATTAGCTAGGGATAATATGCTAATTATGATTTCATGATTCACAAGCTATTAAAAAAAGAGGCTGCATATAACTTATACAAGTTACATTGTCATCTCATGCTTATTATGTACAATAGAGTAGCATAGTGTCCAAATAGATCATTTCTCCTGTTCATTGCCTCACGAGCTTTTTGCTTGCGCACTTAAAAAAGGATTAAGGGCTTAAAAAAGGGAAAATCACTCTAAGATCTCAATAAAGGAATATAATCACCAAAAAGTCCTAATAACAAGTAAGCAAGATGGATCTCTTATCATTTCCTGCACCGGAACTTGTCATTGCATACCATTCACTTGTTATGAGACTTTTTGGTGATTATATTCCTTCCTTAAAATCTCGTAGTCCTAAAGAAAGGGTCAAGGGTAATGAAAACAAAGTCTTGTTAGTTTGGAAAATAATTAAGAATCATGCATGAAAGTGGAGCAAGAGGTCAATTTCTAGCCTTCAGCTATATGACAGGGATCTCAAAAAATTCTGAAGGCCCTTTTTTCATCTTCCAGAGGAAAGAAAACTTACTTATGGCTGCAGATGGAGTGACTGGGAAGTCAGACAGCAAACCATCAACAGAGAAGACATTATTGTCGATGAAAGACAGGCACTCGGCAAGAGGATCATAACTGTAATTGTAGCTAAGTATGAGGTCACTTATAACATCCGATACGAAAACCTGAAGGCCTTCTTTATGAGCATCTGCAACAACTGAAGTGTAGGGCTCTAGATAAAGGTTTGGATCTGTAGGCCATATGTAACCCTTGGGAACAAGAATCCCAGAAGCAAATATCTTAACAAGCTTGAGACTTTTTAAGAGGGAACCATAAGTCTTCTTAGTTGAAGGTTCAACCTCATTCTGATTCAGAAACCTGAAGATCAGTTTCGTTGTTCCATTACTTCTGGGTGACATTAATTTTCTCAAGAAACCCGCATCAGGTGAAGAGATGTAACTGACAGATACACCACGAGAAGATAGAGAACTTAAGAACCCTTTTGTACTCAACTTGTGTTCCCGGAAGAATGCATCATTCTGTACATTGCATTTGAAAATATCAAGTCAAATGATATAGATACAAAGTCAGATTCTATCAAGCACTAGAACTCTCTGGAATTTTCGAGAACTTACCTGAACATTCAACCACAGGCCCTGTGGCTTTGCTAATTTGGCTACATCTTCAACTGTGAGAATTTTAAGTTGATTGCCGTCAAATTTGTTAGTTCGAGAGTAGACTCCCTGAACAACTGACGAGCGCAAAAAAACCAGAGAATCGTCAATGATAATAGTAAGCACATTTCATCAGAGAAACAAATTCTCCACTTTTGGGCAATTATCAAATGCAAGGACACAAATTAATTAGTTCAGTACTTCAGAAATCATTTTTTTAAAAACAAAAACATGACAATAACATATTACTACCCCAACATAAATTATAAAGTTCGGACTCATGCTACACTGAGTAACTCCAAGACTACATTTGGATTCACATTTTGCCAAGTGAACCAATCTGTTTTGGCATCAAGACATCAATTTAATCCACTTACCCATCTTATTACAACCGTCGGTCCTAAAAATATAAGAGTTAAACAAGAGGTTGATTTTGATCCTAATTATAAGAACTCAATCCACTTCACCTCCCAAATTTATAATTGTTTCCCCAAAGATTGCACATAGTAAGGTGTTATCATCAATGGTTAGATACAACGCACGTGATTAAAAAGACTAGTCCATGAAACCAATACAAATTTGTTATAAATAACTGACTTAACTACCCCTCGGAGTGTAGGATCTAATTTGGGAGTTGATCTTAGTCCTAAATGTAATCTATTTCCTACATTTGTCAATATTTTCTTAATTTACCCCTATTAATGCTATTGCTTCCTCAACAATAATCAAATAAAAGAGAGATTGAGGGAATTAAGGAAAATGATTAGGATGTTTTAGGAAAAATATGTCATATTAACTACGTATTTAACTTCTTTAATCCAATCGAATTAAATAAATAAGTCTCAAGAGAAGGTAATTTCTTTTCCTTAGTATCGCAAATTAGTTACTCGGTATTACATCAAGTACTGAAGGGAGTATTAAGGAAAATTGATAATCTCATCTAGTTTATTCAAGCAACAATAAATGAATTGCTGGCAAAAAAAAAAAGAAAAGAAAAAAAGCAACAATAAATGAATTCGGAACCATTAACGACACTGTTACCTCACATTCATTCGAATTTGCAACAGAAAATAAATATAAATGGGGCTTACGAGAGACAGGGGCAAGCTCGGTCAAGTTGTAATCGATAGAGAACCTTCCTCTGGTTGGAACCCCATTAACAGTGTAAACCCTATCTTTGTTCGGGTAAATCACGGATATGTCTGTCGCATTGTTGAGCTTCAAGTCCGGGAAGCAAATTCCTGCTCCCTCCTTCGTCAATTGCAAATCGCACCACAGAACGACTTTCGATGCGCTCGTGTTTAGCGCCAATTTATATGCAGCGTCGCTCGAGTCAGGAAATATCCCCGAAAATCCTCCACGCGCCACCACCAGCGGCGGAGACCCTACGTCGCAAAGACCTTATCATCAAACTAGCACGATAGCTTCTTCATGAAACCCGCCGTTCCGGGGCCAAACTTTTTTACAGTGACGATAAAAAAAAAAATCACCCAAAAAAAATTAAAACTGATTTATTATTATTGGTCCCTTCGATTATTTAAATTCGTTAAGATGTTAAAAAGTACTCTACGTTCACTTTTTGCTGATGAGAAAGTCTGGGGAAATAAAAATCGAAAATTTTCTCATTTTCACAGAATCATGCATAAGCAGGTGATGGTATCAGCCTAAAGCTATTTAATGTAAAAGGACATTCTATTCACAAACACAAAATAACATTGGACCAATTCTTAATGGCCATATTCATTTAATGTGACGACATATATTGCAAAACTCAAAGCATAAACCATAAAAAAAAAAAAACAGCATCATTAAGTCTTGGGGGGGGGGGGAATCTGATCAATTAATTCTTCTTCAAGATTAGAAATTCTGTGACTTTACAATCGTATCATTCATGCCTTGCCAAGATACCATCTCTAACATACCAGAATAAAACAAAAACCTTAAAAATCAATGCAAGTCTTTCTCTGGTAGCTCAGAAGAACACAGGCCCAAGAGAAAAAAAAAACACACATACCTCCCAATGTTTTCCAGGCAGGTCCTGAAGAAGATGAAGAGACCAAAGCTATGAGTGAATAAAGAACAAGTAGAGCAAGCAAACCGGAGCGAATCGTTCTTAAGGCCGACATGGTACAATAATATTAAGGGGCACTATAAAGTAGAACCAGAACAAGCTATATATATATAGTCTTGTTATGATGATGAAGTGAAAAAGAAGGAGCTGTCATCTGTTATATATATATAAACAGGATCAATCACAGGCATAGTATACCCCACCTTGGCCCCTAATTTCTTCTTTTGTTCATGTTTGGGACTCTGTCTCTGGAACCAGACAAGTCTTAAAAGATTGTCATTTTTTGTGACTTCGGTACTAAGGTCTGTACCTATGAGTAGTATATATGTGTGTGTGTGACCACGCGGTTTTGAGAATACTAAATATGTAGATGGATTGAAAATGTAGGCCTTCAATGTCACACAAAGTTGGCTTCAGGGATTGATTGATGGAAAGAAGTAAAGAAAAGGGAAAGAGGAAAAAAATTGCAAAGACAGGGAGGCAAAGGAAGAAGACGAAGAGGTGAGAGAGAGAAAGTATAGTGATGGCTATATGGCAAGTTGGGTAGCTAACATTTCTGCATATTTATGTGAGCTTTAAATTATCACGGTTACAGTATAAAACATCGTGTCATTGTCAACCCCATCGTCCTCCATCTCAAGCCTGATACCCCAGCCTTCACAATCTAGAAAAAAGGATTTACTGTATAAGTTGCTGAGAGGATAATTAATATTTACTTATTATTTTTATCTATGTAATTAATGTGTAAATGTGATTTTTTATATGTTCTATTTCATTTGAAATGGTAAAATTAGAAAAATTTATCAATTTAAAGCATATTTAATAAGTTAGCTATCATTTATTAATTCTAATAAATCAACTACAATGTCTTATATTATGGACAAAATACAAAGAAAGTGCCCCTAATTTCTATGAGTACATTATAAAGCATCTTTTAGAAGGGTTTTTTTTTTTTGAGCATTTATTAGTTTCAATGAATATTGAATATTTTTTATTTATACCCATATTTAATAAATACAGAGTAAAAATTAATATGATATTAAAACTTAATATAATTAATAAGAGTAATGTAGAGATAAATTGAGTCTTATAATAAGTTTAATATTTTTAACTGAATTTATTGACGCTTGTAAATTAGTTAAAATTAACATATAGTTGGAACCCGATGGAGTACGTATTATCGAAAAGTCTAGACATTTATTCATCAAATCAAATTCTAAATAATAAACAAATTTTATTAGTCACTCTCAAAATTTTTACTGAAATTAAGAAAATGTTTTAGTGTTTTTAATCTGTATAAAAATTAATAAAATTTAATTTTCCTTTATTAAAATCATCTTTTGATTAAGTTTAAAAAATATATAAATCAAATTTAATTGAATAAGAGAAATAAAAAAATATAGTAAATAGTTTGTATGGTGTTGTATCAGACAAGGCGATATGAATAAGTTCGTTTTTCAGAAATTTCCATACAGTTCCTGAGATTTTAGACTTTTATAGTTGAGTACAATTATGAACTAAAGAATAGTATTAGTCAAAGTCTCAAAGCGAAGAAAAATCTACGAAGAGATTGCCACTTGGCTTCAATGCGTCAAAACTTGATTTAAATAATAAAGCCGTCTAAAAATATATTTTTTGTCATCAAATATAATTTGATATTTAGTTTTTATTTTATTCCCAACACGACTTGGTATGGACAAAATGGTGATACATATGTTTATAAAAGTTCTAATTCTAATTTTCCAGGTGATTTGAATCTCAGAGTACCTGTCTTTTGACGCTAAAAGTCTTTAAAGGATAGAACAATTTTAACCTTTTTATTTTTTAAAATTACACCAATATCCATTTTATTTCTGAGATTAATATACATTTCTCCAAAAATTTGTAAAATTTAATTCACTTTTTTAAGAATTTATATAGAACTCTCTTAAAACAACTAGTCGGATTAAATTTTTAAAAAATTTTATAAAAATGATATATAAATTTTTATTTTTTCTTTCTGTATACATAAAATTTTCTCTAAAAAACAAGAAAAGACTATAATTTTAGCATTATTATTTTTCGAAATTTAGTATAATTTCATGTAATTTAGTTTTTATCTTAAAAGTATTTGTGCAAATCTTAAAAAATAAAAAAGTAAGTATACTTTTTACGAATAAGTAAAATTAGATTAAATAATTTTTTTGGGAAAACACTTATATATTAAAAGATTAAAGCTTATGAAATTTAAAATAAAATATTTTTTTTGACCTGATAAAATAAAATACTTTGCTTCTGTAAACAGCTAATTAAGCACTTTCAAGATTTTAATTATATGTTATTGAAATTATAATTAATTTTTTAAAAGTATTGATTAATTTGATCATGAATATGGCAATCAATAATTACTATACAATATAAATTTTTAACAAACTGTGCTATTTATAAAATACAGCTTGTGTTCCTTTATTTTTTATATTTAATGCAAAAATATATTTACTCTTATAATTAATTTTGATAAATTTCAAGTTTGGAGTCCATGTAATTTTCCCGAAAACCAAGGAAATATTTTGACGGAGTCGAGAGGAATAATGACAGAACCACTTGCTGGCATGTTGGCTGTCATTCATTGTTCTCTCTCTCTCTCTCTCTGTGCAAAATTGTTCTTATACGGGAGCGCGTACATCCTATAATTCATTGACTTGATCAATGTATAATATATGTATTAAATATTTAAATGGAATTTTTTTAATTTTATTTTTTAAAATAAATAACTTTTAGGAAAAAACTTGAGAAAAAGACAAGAAAATGCACTTGAATTTTAAATAAGTGATTGTCTACTAAAATGAGTTATCAATTAATATTTTTTTCTAAATAATAAGATTGATTAGAGATTTTAAAATTTAAATGATTTTTTTTTTTTACTGAAAAAATTAAGCCGTGATAGAGCTAGCTTTTGGTTGTCATTCGATTTGTCCTTTTGTTGGATGGGAAGCTTTCAACCTCACTCTTGTTAGTGTTTATCCAACTGTTCCTATTTATAATTCCATTCAAAAAATTTTAGAATAATAAATACATTTTTTTACTTTTTGTCTTTATTAATTATAATAGACAAAAAAAATTTATTCATCTTAACTTTGAAAGCAATCATAGATAAAGATAAATTTGGAAATTTAACCTATTTATAAACATATTGATATATTAAATGAACATTGTCATTATTTTAAAAAACTAAGAAATTGATCTACAATTCCTCATGGTTTATAATCAAGTGAAGTATGGACCTACTTAAAAATTATGGAAACAATAGAGATTTGCATATTAACTTTTCCAAATTTTTAATATATTACTTGTGATATAAGAAAAGAGTCATAAAATTCATACTTCATGTAAATAAAAATAAGATTTAACATAAATTAAGATTAGAAGTTGACTGTACTTAATCTAATTGTGGAGTTCAAAAATCGGATTATGGTGGTTGACCAAAAAATAATCGGATCATGGTGGGAACATGGACTTATTGGGAGTAATCCAATCCAACAGTGCCACCTCAAAATACTTTTTCTAAATTACTTTGCTGAACTACGGTCTCATGAATAAATTAAGTTAAATTAAAAAAAAAAAGGAAGAATAAATTAAATTAAAAAAATATCATAATGATGAAGTTGGATGGTTAGATGTCAAACATACAAAGCACCCATCCTTTCCTAGCATTTACTAATATTTCTAATTTAATCGCAATTTATTGGTTGGGTTATAGGAGGCAGAGTAGGGTTAAGTTTGATCAAGTCAAAGTGGGACCCACTTAGAAAATCTCATACTCCCTCCAATCCTAATTATAAGATAAAGTTAATTTTTTTGGAGAAATTAAGGAAGCCAATTAAATCACTTTAGAATATTTATATCTATTTTTTTTCTTCAAACTAATTAATTTAATTAATAAACTGATATATAATCTAAAGTACTAAAAATATGAATACTCTAAAGTGATTTAATTGGCTTCTTTAATTTCTCCAAAAAAGTTAACTTTATCTTATAATTAGAACCAAAGGGAGTATTTTATTCTGTTTGAAGTCAAAGAAATTCATTCATTTTAAATAAAACTGAGGATTTGAATCTTATGAATAAAAATTAGGGAAAATCACTCTCAAGTCCCAAGGAAGCAAAATATTGTCTGAAAAATCCTTGAAAAATCTGAAATATCTGAAAAGTCCCTAGGGACTTTTCTGATATTATTTTTCAAAGTGAAATGACCCACATGCCCCTCTTCTATTATTTCTCTCTCTGATTTGTTCTGTGTTTTCGCTGTCGGACGTTATCTTTTTTATTCAGCTCCTTGCATTCTCTCTCTGCAGAAATGGTGGTGATGGTGAAGGCTAAAGCTTTGAGGTGGTGAAAGATTTGTGGGATGGGATGTAAGATAGAAGGAAGAAGAAGATGGAAGGAAAGTGGTGAGATTTTTTTTTATCTCAAGCTTCCGCCATTTTTAAAGAAGGAAGGGATGATGATGATGAATAGTCCAACTCATCCCCCTTTTCCAACCTCATTGTGCTGTGAAAACGCTAATATGGAAAAAAATTAAATTGTTGTTAATTCGTATAGTAGTAGTTGTTAATATAACAGTAGTAGTTGTTAATACGAAAAATGAAGTGTCACAGTGCTCTGTTTTTGGGAAAGGAAACAGAGGAAGTGGTGTGTTTGAAGTGGTTGGGTGCCATAAAAACGCTGATATGGAAGAAAAATAAATTGTTGTTAATTCGCAAAGTAGTAGTTGTTAATATAACAGTAGTAGTTGTTAATACGAAAAATGACGTTAAGTGTCATAATGCTTTATTTTTGAGAAAAGAAACAGAGGAAGTGGTGTGTTTGAAGTGGTTGGGTGCCATGGAAACGCTGATATGGAAGAAAAATAAATTGTTGTTAATTCTCACAGTAGTAGTTGTTAATATAACAGTAGTAGTTGTTAATACGGAAAATGGCGTTAGGTGCCATGGTGCTCTGTTTTTGGGAAAGAAAACAGAGGAAGTGGTGTGTTTGAAGTGGTTGGGTGCCATGAAAATGCTGATATGGAAGAAAAATAAATTGTTGTTAATTCGCACAGTAGTAGTTGTTAATACGGAAAATGACGTTGGGTGACATGGTGCTCTATTTTTGGGAAAGGAAACAGAGAAAATGATGTGTTTGAAGTGGTTGGGTGCCACGGAAACGCTGATATGGAAGAAAAATAAATTGTTGTTAATTCGCACAGTAGTAGTTGTTAATATAACAGTAGTAGTTGTTAATACAAAAAATGACATTGGGTGCCATGGTGCTCTGTTTTTGGGAAAGAAAACAGAGGAAGTGGTCTATTTGAAGTGGTTGGGTGCCATGAAAACGCTGATATGGAAGAAAAATAAATTGTTGTTAATTCACACAGTAGTACTTGTTAATATAACAGTAGTGGCTGTTAATAAGGAAACAGAGGAAGTGATGTGTTTAACAAGTCGTAAAGCGTTTATTAACACCATGTTGAATGTGTTTGACAACCGACCACACGTTTCTGATTGGAACGAAGTTTTGTAATGTTACGTATGGAAATGTTGTGTTTATAATGCTGAAAGCGTTTATTAACAATATGTTGCGTTTGGTTTACAACTTGACGATGTGGCCAGTTGCTTTTGCTTTGCCATAGCGAAACAAAAGCAAAATGATGTAAAAAATGGCTTCTTCTGACCGTGTTTGCTTTCGGTATGCCACAGTGAAACAAAACCGAGATCACCTCATATCCGTTTTACAGCGCATAAATCGTGTATTTACAACTTGTAAAACGTGTATTAACAACTTTTTGAGTTCATTTCGCAACGTCCCACACGTTTCTCACTGACACTATGTTTCCTCACGTTAAGTATGACAAATTGAGCTACTTACAACTCGTATAGCGTGTATTAACAACCTTTTGAGTTCGTTTTGCAACGTCCCACATGTTTCTCGCTGACACTATGTTTCCTCACGTTAAGTATGACAAATTGAGCTATTTACAACTCGTATATCGTGCATTAACAACCTTTTGAGTTCATTTCACAACGTCTCACGCATTTCTCGTTGACACTATGTTTCCTCACGTTAAGTATGACCAATTGAGCTATTTACAACTCGTATAGTGTGGATTAAAAACCTTTTAAGTTCGTTTCACAACGCCTTATTAACAACAACTACTGTTATATTAACAACTACTACTGTGCGAATTAACAACAATTTATTTTTCTTCCATATCAACGTTTCCATAGCACCCAACCACTTCAAACACACCACTTCCTTTGTTTCCTTTCCCAAAAACAGAGCACCATGGCACCCAACGTCATTTTTCGTATTAACAACTACTACTGTTATATTAACAACTACTACTGTGCGAATTAACAACAATTTATTTTTCTTCCATATCAGCGTTTTCATGGCACCCAACCACTTCAAACACACCACTTCCTCTGTTTCTTTTCCCAAAAACAGAGCACCATGGCACCCAACGTCATTTTCCTTATTAACAACTACTACTGTTATATTAACAACTACTACTGTGCGAATTAACAACAATTTATTTTTCTTCCATATCAGCGTTTCCATGGCACCCAACCACTTCAAACACACCACTTCCTCTGTTTCCTTTCCCAAAAACAGAGCACCATGGCACCCAACGTCATTTTTTGTATTAACAACTACTACTGTTATATTAACAACTACTACTGTGCGAATTAACAACAATTTATTTTTCTTCCATATCAGCGTTTCCATGGCACCCAACCACTTCAAACACACCACTTCCTCTGTTTTCTTTCCCAAACACATAGCACTGTGACACTTAACGTCATTTTCCGTATTAACAACTACTACTGTTATATTAACAACTACTACTGTGCGAATTAACAACAATTTATTTTTCTTCCATATCAGCGTTTTCATGGCACCTAACCACTTCAAACACACCACTTCCTCTGTTTCCTTTCCCAAAAACAGAGCACTATGACACTTAACGTCATTTTCCGTATTAACAACTACTATTGTACAAATTAACAACAATTTAATTTTTTTTCATATTAGCGTTTTCATAGCACAATGAGGTTGGAAAAGGGGGATGAGTTGGACTATTCATCATCATCATCACCTTCATCCCTTCCTTCTTTAAAAATGGCGGAAGCTTGAGATAAAAAAAAATCTCACCACCTTCCTTCCATCTTCTTCTTCCTTCTATCTTACATCCCATCCCACAAATCTTTCACCACCTCAAAGCTTTAGCCTTCACCATCACCACCATTTCTGCAGAGAGAGAATGCAAGGAGCTGAATAAAAAAGATAACGTCCGACAGCGAAAACATAGAACAAATCAGAGAGAGCATTAATAAAAGAGGGGCATGTGGGTCATTTCACTTTGAAAAATAATATCAGAAAAGTCCCTAGGGACTTTTCAGATATTTCAGATTTTCCAGGGATTTTTCTAATAATATTTTGCTTCCTTGGGACTTGAGAGTGATTTTCCCTAAAAATTATATCTAGAGAATTAATTTTGATTGGGCATGATAATGTTTGAGCCTATAACACCAAATTTCAAATATTTATATAAAAATATTCCCAATTTACAAAGGAAAACATTTGTCACGTAATAATACAATGTTGAAATTTTAAGGATACAATACAATATATATAAGGGAAGACCGTTTGTCACAATTATATTTTAAAAAGGGTAAAAATATACATAAGGAATTAAAATTAGAGCATTCAACTCAAAATCGTTAAATTTAATCTAATGCCATTAAGGGTTTTCTTCTCTTATAGAGAAGATCGCTTGGCACAGCTATATTTTAAAAGGGATAAAAATACATATAAGGAATTGAAACTAGAGCATCCAACTCAAAACCATTAAATTTAACCTAACGCCGTTAAAGGTTTTCTTCTCTTATAATTTAACGCCATTAGGTCAAATTTAACAGCTTTGTGCTGAATGTTCCACTTTTAATTCCTTATGTGTATTTTTGCCCCCTTTAAAACATAATTGTGCCAGACACTCTTATCTTAAAATTTTATTGGTAAATTTACTCCTTAACCATATATACAATAAACAAACAAAATTGTAAGTATACAAAATACATTTAAGTGTAGAATGAGGAGTTAAATTGTTGTAGGAAAATGGATTTTAAATTGGTGTTGCCTTTGTCCTTTTCACTCTCTTTTCTCACATTGTCTGCATCACCGATCAAAATACGGTTATAAGGGATACTTTGTAATATTCTTATTTTGTTAATATCATCTTACCTTGTTATAAAAATAAAAAAAAATGAAGTGATGTCAAGAAAGAGTCATTGAAGACTATAGAATCAAAATGAGAACCCAATCTTTTTAGGAAAAAAAGGTGACTTAACCTATTATTGTGGATATAATAAGGGGGATAATTTTTATAATCAATTTTTTTCCTGTGTCTTAAAATTTAAACTATTTTTTTTTATCCTTATTAAATACACATCTTTATATTAATTACTCATACTCACAACTAATTATCTTTCATTTACTCATTTATTACATATTATCTCTCATATTTTATACCCACATGTCTCATATTTGTTACCCATTCTCGCTCATGCTCTTCTTATAAATAAGGGCATATTTAGAAAAAAAAAATGTGACATTTTAACACAATTATTGTTTTTAACTAATCTTAACTGCTGGTTTCTTTACATAATAAATATAAAAGTTGTTTATAAAAAGAGTGTAGGAGTATTTCAGTGGTATTATGCTTATTATTATGATCCTTTTCCAAACAATTTTAAAAGTGAAAATTGTCCATATATACCTCATTAAAAATTTATTTGTCAAATAAGACACTCGGGTGCAAATAATCTTCCCTGTGTGCAAAAAATATCTCCTTATGTTCAAACAATTTTCTCCTATGTTCAATATATCTTCTTTATATGACATTCTTTTATATTTGAACAATCTTTAGATGTGTGCAAAAAATTTTGTTCAGATCTCATTTAACAAATAAATTTCCAAGATATTTACGATGAATTCTCCCATTCTAAAAAGTCACAATGTGAGTGTATGTGGCTGCGTGCTGATTTATAAAGAGGTAAAGTGGGCCCATTATGTCCACTTAATTACCATTTTTATTATGACGAAGCTCCCCCACACTAAATTACCATCATTATCAATTTATCTCCCCAATCTCTCTCTTTCTTTACCTCTCATTCCTTGCACGAAAAACAAGTCGTGTTGTTTATGATTATTCAACAATGAAAAATCAAACACCAAGTGAGCCATTATTCCAATGTCATCATGTCATCTACAAAGTCAAGTCATCGTCTTTGTCTGCTACTCTGCTTTTTCCCCTAACATGACTGTTTCAGTCAATCCTCATCTTAACGCCACGCAAGTTGACCAGGAGGGGAATCCAGAGTTTGAGAATCCCATGTGTCTGATATGATTAAAACCGAACATGCTCATTACATATTCGAAACAAAAATGATAAAGCAGCCCAAAAGTCTATTGGCCTTGAGGCCATTCGAGGCTAAGCCCATGTTTTACGGATCCAAAATCCACATAGAAAAAGTGAGAGAACAAACAGAGAAGAAGCTGTTCTTCCTTGTTTTCCCTTCTTTGAATAAAGTGAGAGAACAAACAGAGACTTTTGGATAGATCATAGTAATTAGTAACCCTTCTTTGAAGTTTGCAGGCTCCTTCATAATGGGATTTTCAATATGTGGTTCGTTAGGTTTTCATATTGTGGTGGGGGGCTCTCAATCTCATCCAAGAAGGATCAAGTTTCAGTCTTTCAGTATAACACAGAAGAACACTCTTAATTTCAAGTTCCCAAAGTGGAGGCTTATTCAAGTAGGGGTTTCTCTGAGTAAACAAGAGTCAATTGAATTTGATGAGAGGAAAAGCCCAGATGAGGTAAATTGTAATTTCCATTTCCCGTAATCTTACTTGTTTGACACAAATGTTACTGTTGTAGCATTGTTTTTGCTGATATATTCTCATGTGCTGTTTTGTTATCGGTGGGCAACCTATTTCTCTGCTCTGGAAGTAGCTTACATCGTAATAGACTGGGATTTAGATATATTTCCTTTAAATTTTTTCCGTCTAAATTAGCAAATTTGATTATTGGGTTGTTAGACATATTTTGCTTCTAGTCCAGAAAATTAGTGAGTGAATGGCATAGCCCACTGATGTGTTTCCATGTTTGTTACTTGTAGCCTACTTGAATAGTTTTTGGAGACCAAAAATAAATAGACTTTGATAACCTAAGGGAGAAATTTTTAGTTGATATGTTTCTTCCTTCTTTGTTCACTGTTCAATATGTAAATCAACAAGGAAATGTTCTATTGGATAACATTTCACAATGGCATGTCATTGCTTATGGAGTCTGAGAAAGCAAGCAGATGATTATGAATTTGTTTATGACTGTTTGACATTTATCATCTGCTCATCTTTGGCCTGAATGCTGCAGCAATACTAGTACTTTTATGAATAATAATGACATAATATGAGGACAGGAATGGTAGTATCATGTTCTTCAATTTAAACTTAATTATGAACCAATATAATAATGGGTTCCTTGTAGTTTATGCCTAGCACCTGCTAATTAGTGGAACAATGTTCCTGAATCTCTAGAAGAGCATTTTATGATAATGCTACTCATGGATGTTCCACTAATGACCAGCATATGCCTTCATTTTCTATTTATATCAAGAATTTCTGGAAATTTTGCAGTTAAACTGAAAATCCAGAAAAATTGGCACTCACTTTGGTTTTGGAATATGAAAGGTTAAAGAGGAGATCAAACGATGTTATGAACTCATAAACAGACTAGGGAGAGGAGTTGTGTATCTGGGTTCTTCAAGGATGGGGCCCAATCATTCACACTACATGCAAGCACAAGAGCTGGCTAAAGAGGCAAGTATATAATCTTCCTATAGCCTCTTTCCAATTTGTGAGGACTAGAAAATTTGATAGGATTAGCCTTTGTTGTCTTTTTTAGGAGACTTCATAAAATCTGTTAGAGGATCCCATTTGAGCTTCAATAAGAATCCTCTACAGTCACAAAAACTCAGAAAGAGATGAAAACAAAAGAAAGGGTGAGTGTAAAGAGGGAAAACGAATCACATATAGGGCCCGTTTGGTACAAGGAATTTGAGGGAGGGAAAGGGAACATTACGATGTTCCCACGCGGGAAAACTGTTTGGTGCCGAAAGTTGCCGAAAGTTAAATTCTCGCCAACGGCAATGTTCCCTTAAATATGGGAACTTGAGTTCCCACCCAAAAGTGGCGTCCACTCAAGTTTCCTCCGAGGACAGTAAAAATAGAGGACAAGTTTGCCTTTTTAAAAACATGATAAAAAAAGGGAGTTTGTGAGGAAAGGATCTGGAAGATGAAACAGCATAGTAGTGGTGGAGTTTGAAGTTGAATTTACAATGGGTTAAATCGTCGATTTAACCCATTGTAAATCGATTTAACCCATGTTTTTCATTACTTTATTATAAGGGTGTTATGGGTATTTCACGTATTTTTCCCACTTCTGTCACTCTATTTTCTTTCTACCAAACGTCTCATTTTCCTTCAACCTAAGTTACCTTCCCATGTTTACCAAACAAAGATATCTTTTTAAGTTCTCTCCAATATTCCCTTCCTTTCCTTTCCTTCATCATACATTCCTTGTACCAAATGGGTCCATACAGTTTTCATTCTTTTGTATCAGTCTCTCTGAATATAAGCATAAAGACTATATAATTAACAGAAACAAGGCCCTATTGTTTTTTGTTTTCATTCTTTTTGTCTCTAAAAGTACAATGATCTTTTCATACATGTCTTTACAGATAGCAAATCTTTTAGACTGCACTTCATGGTCTGGAGCTGGACCAGGGCTAATGGATGCTGTCACTCAAGGTGCCATGCAAGCAGGAAAACCAGTCGGTGGACTCAAGATTGGAAGAGAACCCGGGGAGCGGACGAGCTCCGATGTCCATCCTTATTTACCCTCAGATACCTACTTTACTTGCAGGCAACTTACCACCATTGCTTGATTGCTAAGTCCTAGTTTGGCGCTGCTTTCAATAAAACATTTTCTTAAATCATGAAACTTGGGTAAAGTTTTTTAAGAATTTGCCATTAGGTTCTTCAATAAAATTGCAACACGGTGGAAGAAAATTTGAAAAACACATAATTACGTGATGTTGAACTGGAAATAAAATGAACTTGTCTTTTTCTTATTGACTAACTTGTTATAAACACCTGCGAACTGCATCAATGTTTTGTCCTTCTCAAAAAGTGACACAATAGAAAAGGTATTCACATAAACACCTCTAGCAATACCACAAATGCTTGGCTAATCTTACAGAAAAGTACTTTTTAATGTCAAATTACTAAGAAAATAATATATCTAGAAACAGTGTAATGTTGGGTGATATTTTAAAAGTGAGGGTATTTTTGAAGAAAAAGAGATTTTTGCTTTTGATCTTGCTTCAGAGAAGTTCCCAACTTCCTGCTTCTCTTTCACAGCAGGAAAACAGATTCTGCTATCATTTAAAAACTGATTTATGCCTTGACAAAAGACAGAGTTTAGTCTTGTCCATATCTATAGGCCAAATTTCTGTAGATTTTAGTCTGATTTTACTTTTTCAGGTTTTTCTCAGCAAGGAAGCATGGACTAGTGGATGCTGCAGTGAGAAACAACTCATCTGATAAGACTGCCATTGTTGCTCTTCCTGGTGGTGTTGGAACTCTTGATGAGATGTTTGAGATTCTGGGGTTGATTCAGCTTGAACGGATCGGATCAAAGCTTCCCATTCCTGTCATTTTGATGAACTACGATTCGTTCTATTCGAAGTTGCTTGACTTTCTGGCCTCGTGTGAGGACTGGGGCACTGTCTACAAAGGAGAGGTTGCATCATTGTGGAAGGTTTGTGAAAGCAATTCACAGGCTTCGGCTTACCTTGCTGATTTCTATAACATCTCTTGCAGTGATTTAAGGAAGAAGGAAACTACATTGGAAAGCATATAGATAGGGAATTCCTTTTCCCTTATATTTTTAAACTTCAAATAATTCCTTTAATGAAAAAGGTCAGTTATAGAATGTTTCATAAGCTGCTTGTTTGGTTGGAAGATAATAGAAGGCAAAGGGGGCTGTATTGAAAAGTTTTTTTCCTTTTTTTTTTGGGCTGACTTTAACATGGAGATGGATGGATTCTGAAAAAGTTGTGTCCCTTCACACTCTGAAACTTATGCCAACTCCCCAGGTCCACATTTCATGCTCATCACAGTGATGAGCACCTAATTTCTCATCACTGTAATGAAATCTTAACTGATTATATTTAGTTTAAACAATCCAAATTTAAAATTTTTAATTTGGCGGTTTTTTAAATGAAAAATTGATTTTTATGATAAACGATGGTTATAAGATTATCTTTATTTTTAATTCTGCATATAATAAAATAAAAATTTATTTAAAATATAAAAAGTAAATTAAATCTAAATCGTCCAAAATCAATTTAATAGTAAAGATAAGTGATGAGCACATTTTTTCTCATCAAAGCAATGGACATAAAATGCGTGCCCCCAAACCCAAAAAAAAAAGGACAATATCAAAAAACAGTGACTCTAGTCGGGGGTGGAAAATTATCACCCAATAATAAATTGGGAAAATCATACTAGAGTCTCAAACAAAGAAAATAATATAAAAAAAGTCTCATAACTTATCAATGATCAATGAAAAAGGTACAATTAACAAGTGAAAACGGCGTCATTAATAAGTTATGAAATTTTTTTAATATTATTTTCTTTGTTTGGGACATCGGTGTGATTTTTCCTAATAAATTTTCTTTCCAATTATCTTATTATGCATGTTGTGTTTTTTTTTCCAGTCGTTTCCTTTCAACTCCCAAACAATCTTAGAAAGGATAAGGGATTGAAATCTAATTATCCAAGTGAGATCAGTGTCATTTCGGTTATTAGCTCATTGAGGAAGTTACTTGAGTTCTTAGTTAAATCAAAGGGTTTTGCATGTATTTTAGTCAGAATCAATATTTGGCATTAAATTATTTCATGAAAATGCTTTGGAAATTTTATTTATAATATAGGCCCATTAGTTTAAGCTTAAAAATCAAGTGATGTTTAATTTGTCTTAACCATCCAATATACCCTTTACCAGTTTTTTTGTAAGAAAAAAAAACTATATTTTTTTCGAAAATAAAATAAAACGCATCCAATTAATGTCTAACTTGGTTCAAAAGTAGTGCTTGTTTGTACGAGCTGAACCATAACAGACTGACATTTCTCCTGCACAAAGGTTAGGGTAGAGAAATGGGGGAGATGATTCCCTAATCTAAGCCATCAAAATTTGACATACACAATCCAGAACAAAAGCGTAATCTGTGCAAGAGACCATATGGTGCAACCAGCAAGATGTGTTATGCATATAAAATTGGAAAATTTTGACAAGTTAAGGATGGTGATAAGCTGCTTTCAGGCTAGAAAACTCAGATCGATATCACACTGTAGCAAACTATAATTGACAAGATGGAATCATCCAAGTTTTAAAACTCATAAGCAAAGTTTTTCCTCGGTCATGAAGCCACTATGTATGGTGGGTGTTTGGCCTGGAGACTATATAACACAAGTCTAAAAAAATATTGCATTCAAGGGATCAACGAAACAGCCCTGCTAAGCTTCAGTTGTTTCAAATAGTTTTTCAACATCAGCAATGGTGCTACGAGCTTCATCAATTTCAGGGCCTTCCTTCTCGTTTGACTCCTCCAACTCCGCCTGAAATTGAAGTAAACATTCTCAAATCAAATAGTGGCACGGGACAAGAGTCCATTTTCAAGCAAATTCCAGACTCAAATCTTGGTATTGTTATTCTCAATGCAGAGAGAGATTCAATAAAGATACAAGAATAAGACATGAGTATAAAGAAAAAACAAATAATATTGAATAATTTTGCATAGACACCCTGCTACAGACAGAAACTAATAGATTCATAAAACATAAGAAGAGTCAAGTAAATGATAGCATACTTATATGATTAGTTGCCAGTTGCCCTTAGGTCATCAACATTTATACATGTAATATCCCTTGAATCAGCAGTAATCTAGCCATATTCCTATATCAATATCATGCTTATAATCATAAAGATCAACAAGGGGGTAATATCCTCCAGTCATTCCAATCGAAGTTGTAGGGTCAGCTAAACGATTTGTTAATAATGCCAGGTCATTAAAAGTTCAGACTTCAAAGTATCGATTTAGTAGAAAATGCTTATGGCATGACATCAGACAACATAGAAAACTGAGACATAAGAAAGCAAGAATAGAGTACCACTATTCCTTTTAAGTCTGCTAATGCAGCCTCTAGGCGATTGCGGCAGTCAGGAATCATCATCCTAGATTCAGCCAGTACATTTTCCTGTCCAAACGGGATCAACAGGACATATAAGAAAAAAAGTTATGCTCCAATTCAAACATAGAAAGACACAGTCCCCGTCATACTTATTCAGCTCTTATTAGAGCCCAAGTAAAACAGTAAGAAATCCATCTTACAGATCAAGATGCTGATCAATTTCTGCCTCTAAGTGTCTTTACTTATTTGTTAGTTATTTTTGGCATGAGTTTATAGAGCACGGACCGAGGTAAAAGACCAGATTAAGACAATGCTGAAGTTGCCCTTATTTGCTCCGAGTTGATGAAGAATAGACCTTGGTATATGAGAAAGTGGGGAGGGGAGGAGTATATAAAAGTGCAGATTAAAGCAGTGCTGAAGTTGCCCTTAAATGAACTTGCACCAAACAAGACAAGATTTCTCCTAGTGTGACAAGTGCCAGTTGATGTGACAAAATTACTTCACTTTACCCAACTCTTTTGTTCAATGAACACTTGATAAATTGTCAGGATAAAATATTACCATTTGTGCTTCATTTTGATTTCAAGGGTACTGGTTCCAAGTGAACCGCTACAGGACTTAGATTTCAAAGACAAAAGGTTACAGTAGACAAGAAGATATTTCAACCTCATATGTAAATTGCCAACTACACCATTCCCTCAATTACAAATTCAACTGCAGATGTATTTTGCCTCTACCTATAAACTAAAATAGCAAAACAGCATAGTTTTCTTCTCAAAAAAAACATTAGTGAGGAGAATTTTACGTCAGGATGATTTCAATTCATTTCATCTTTGAACCCAAAAGTGGCAATTTATGTCCACGACCTTTCATGAACAATAGAAAGATGAGCAGATAAAGAAGACAATGCAAGAACATGGCACGGCAGAAGCACTGAGGGGCTCGAAATTGCATCTGAACGGATTGGAGAGAGTATTGTCTTACCTGCTGCTTAAGGTCATAGAAGTCAGCTCCCTTCTCCTTCATGTCAGCTGTTTTGGCAGCTTCTCTCTCAACTTCTTTCTCATACGAATGAAGCTCCTTCACAATGCGTTTGCAGGTACTCGTCTTGATCTTCAGACTTCTTATTGTCGCCATAGAATCCTGAAAAAGGAGGGGAAAACACTTGCATCTAGAATTCGTTTCTACAACAAAATCAATGAGTCGGGTAATGTAAAAGCAAGATGCATTGTTCTGCAGAATTATTTTACCGTAGCCTTCTCACTCATAAAAAATTGACATCACAAATGATGACTGTTCAATAATTCCTCATCAAACACAGTAATCCACCGATCATTCGTAGTTCTTCCAAGGAAAAAATTGTATTGGAAAAATATAAAAAAAGGAAACGGAAATACACAAGCGTGAGATAATGTCTTACTGCGAAATGCGAGCGATATGTGAAATTTCGACCAACGCCTAAGCTTCGTCTCGTTGCTGGATTGACGCTGCTTGCAGAATAAAGTGCCCTAGCAGTTGGAGAAGAGGAAGCAGCGGATCCGATCCTTCGGAACGAAAAACCGGGTAATGAACCGGTGACAATAAAAGTTTAAGGGTTAATGGGTCAACGGGGCTAACTAATAATTAAATTAATCATATTAAAATATTATAATTTATTAATAACAATATATATTAATATATTTTTAAACTTCTATAAATAAAAATGAAGATTTTTAGAGAAAAAAACTTAAAATCTATGAATGTTGGTTATAAAATTCTTATACTTATGAAATGATATTTTCTTTCATATAGTTATTATATCTTTTTAAATAATTTTTTTTATTATCTTCTTCATTTTTTTTAGATTTGTTCTTTCTATACCTACTTTTCTCTTTATTTTATTCTTTAACCTTCCATTTTCCCCTAAAAGATCACAAAATAAAAATTTAAAAAATAAAAAAAGATGAAACCAATTTAATCGGTTAAACCACCGGTTTTATCAGTTCTTACTAGTTCAACTGGTTTCAGACACCAGTTCAATCAATTTCACGATTTAATCAGAAGACTAGATCAAACCATTGACCGATTTTCAGTTCAATCGGTCAAACCCATCAATCCGATCCAATTTTTTGTCCTATTAAATATCCAAGCACCGTTTCACACCATGAAATTTTTTTTGCCTTTTTTGGCTAAGCACTAAAATGAAGTTCCCTCTTCCAACATGGGTTCGCCACTTCCATTTGACTGAATTCCTGTTAGTATGGAATTTTATTTTCATGAAATATAAATGTGGTTTTTATGGGATAGCAAACGAAAAAAAACATGTGGCTTACCACTATTTCTTCCCAATTTTATACTGTCTTATCATGTTTTAGGTGATAGCTTTGGTAGGCTTAATATATTTTTTTCCTGAAATATAAGTATCCTCCTATTAAAGATAATCTTATTTGAAACACTGTGATGCACTAAATATCAAAACTTGATATACTTTTGTTTAATAAAATATATTAATAACACCAATAAATTTAGGTCTAACAAAATGAGTTAATTCCTTACATTGTGACAAACCAATGTTTAATTAGAGAGCTTAGTTCCCGACATGTCTCAAATAAAATTGCCTTTAATAAAAGCACACATGTAACTATAAAAAATATATTGATAATAAAAATTGTTATAAAATAAATATTCAAATTATATGTCTTAATTTAATTAGAAATGAGTACCTTAAGTATACAAGGCTGAAGGCTAATACATACTCTCTCTCCGCTCATAAATATAATGTTTTGTTAACTAATTCGTAGAATCCAAAGAAAAGTAGGTATGTTAGTGACTTGCAATTAATATATGGAGAATTTGGGATTTTTTTTTAAGAATGTCTCTATCATTAATTATTAAAATTTAATGCATAAGGATAAAAATGACACAACAAATAGAAGTAGTATTAGAAAGAATTTTTTTTTGGGCAACCGACAGAAAGAAAAATTTAATATAAGAGACAACAATAAATAGGGTATTATATCTTTTTTTTTTAATGAAAAACTGGAGTAAAAACCTATATCTAGGTTACATAGGAAACTATTCCACAGAGGGAACGACAAAACAAACAATCAACAATAGGGTATTATATCTAGGAACAAACTAAAACTCTCTGATTGACCTTATATTTAAGATTGAAGGGATTAAAGTTTCGTTATTTTAATATATTACATTAGTATATTAGGAATAACGAAATAAATATTAATATTATTATAATCAGGGAAAAAGATAAATAAAGAACTTTTAAAATAGGAAAATAATTTTTTTTTGAATATTTATAATAATAGAAAGATGTTAATACATGATTTTTCCATTTTGAAGTTAAAAAAATTGATAAAAATGTCTTTTACTTGTTAAACACCTCTACGGTTTGGATCTGGCTCACCCTCTCGTTCTCTCTCCCTCTCTCTTCTCTTCTAGCAACGATGACGTGTTCTCCAGCGATAGTGGCCTTTAACGACGGTGATTGCTCTTGGTAAGTTGTTTCGGCATCCTTCAACGACGACAGCTTTGTGTCCTCTGCAGTTCTAGCATTGTCAACGTTTTGAAAATAGGAACAGTAGTGATGGGTCTATCTCTAGAAGCTGGATCTATCCATGGCGATACCAACAAAAACTCTAGAGAGAAACGTTTTTTCACCGTTGTTGCACCTAATTCCCAATTCTGAATACTTGGATATATGCGTTTGTATATATATTTCTGTTATTTTCTTGTTGCCTGAATTGCAAAATAATTGTGGATATTGCTTCATAATAAAGGCTAACTCAAAAAAGAATGTAAAGCTGGGAATTAGGGCTGGCCCTTGACGGGTCAGGGCCTAAAAGGGTCAGCCCTTTTAAGTCTGGGGTAAAAAAAATTATTATTTTCACAGTCCAGCCCTAAAGCATAAGGGTTAGGGCTGGCACGCAGGGCCTGAAAATATTTTCATAAGATTGAATAAATTTTACTTTTTTTAAAAAAATTACAACAATGGAATTCCTAATTTAACACATAAATATTGTCCAAATTAGAGGTAAACTATTGTCTATATACCACAATTACAAATAATTAATGAGAAGACTTAACAAAATTAAAAATACTTCTCTTAAATATGTCTTGAAAAGTGTAAGTAGTCAATAAAATAAACAACACAAGATATAAATAAAACAATCACAAGAAAATAAGTAAAAAAAATACAAAATTGGTAAGAATACTTTCATAATAAGAATTTTTTTTTTATAAGTTTTTAATTTTTAGAATTATTAATACAAGATATTCTTATAAAACTTAATTCTAAAAAAGTTAATATCAATTAAATATTTGCAACATCATTAACAAAATATAAAAAATTAATAATAATTTTATCATATAAAAAATTTTAAAAAATAAAAAAAACATACAGGGCCTAAAGGGCCGACCCTTTTAGGCCTTCAACCTTACAGGGCTGGCCCTTTCAAGCCTGCTTTCATTTTTGAGGCAAAAATATGAGGTTCGGCTCTTATAAATTCAGGGCCTAAAAGGGCCAAACCCGTCCCAGCTCTAAAAGAATGTGATGGTTTAGGGTCTGAGAAATCTATATTACTCAAAGAGGAGAAAGCATGGAAATTCTTATGAGAACTTGTGAAAACTTTATCGATATTTGTGAAACCTTTATCAAAACTTGTAAAACCCTATTCATATATGGGGATTTTTTATTTGCAAGTTGTGAAATTTTGGAACATGTAAAATTTTTTTGAGAACTTGTGAAAACATTATCCGAACTTATTAATCTTTTAACATAACTTGTGAAATTTTTTTGAGAACTTATTAAAACATTATCCGAACTTATGAAAGCTCTATTAGAATTTGTGAAAACTATTGTAAAATCTTGTGAATTTTGATTTACAACTTGCGAAATTATTTTTAGAACTTGTAAAGACCTAATCCAACTTGTGAAGGCTCTATCAGAACTTGTGAAAACCTTTATAAAATCTTATGAATTTTGATTTGCAACTTATGAAATTCTTTTAAGAATTTGTAAAAACCTTATCCGAATTTATGGAACCTTTATTAGAACTTGTGAAACCGTTAACAAATATTGTAAATTTTGATTTGCAACTTATGAAATTTTTTTGAAAACTTATGAAAACCTTATTCGAACTTGTGAAACCTTTATCAGAACTTGTAAAACCCTTATCAAATCTTTTAAATTTTGCTTTGCAATTTGTGAGATCATAAGTCGAAAGAATTGTATTCTTGAAAATTCAAATCTTCATCAGGGATTGTGTTGAGCTTGGAAGTACCAAAATGCCTCCGAGGGAATTCCAGAAGTGCAGGTACCACCCCCACCTTTCTTCTTCTTCTTCTTAATCGTTGCTAGAGGAGGCCACCATCGCTGTTGTTGGAGGAGGTTATCTCAGCCGCCATTGCTAGACCTTCTCTGGCATAGAACCCGAAGATGAAGAAAGAGAGAGAGAACAAAAGAAAGTAAAAATGAGATTTTATGATGGTATTTATGTCATTTCCTTTAAATTTTAAAGATAACAAATCAGGTACTAACACTTCTTTGATATTATAAATATTAGAAACATCATTTTGTTTTTTCTTATTTTTAAAGTTCTTTTTGTGGGATTTTCCCTTATAAATAAATGAATAGTTTTGAAAAGGTTTTAAAATCAGACGGAATATATTATTCCCTCGTAACATGATAAATGGGGTTCGAATTTTTGTTAAAAGAACCACACACGTTTAAGATCCCAACAATATTTCGAGCAAACTCAAAATGTGAGATGTTTGAATCAAAGTGGAGAGTAAGAAAACAAAACAAAACAGAGAGAAGAAATTCTCAAACCGTTTTCATTTATTCGGAGTAATAAAAAAAAGAAAGTGTGAAAGGACAATAATCTAATACCTAATTCAAAATTCAATGAACTTTAGTGGCCACCCAGCAGCCCACCGTGTGTGTGTGTTTACATCTAAAGTCAAGGGTTGATATTGGGAGAATTATACTTAGACCCCAATAAAAAAATAAATGAAAAAATAATCATTTGAAATTGTAAAATAAAAAAATGATTCTATTAACAACTTCAAGAGCATGTTATTGACAACTCCAAAAATCTGTATTAAGTATTAACAATTATAAGAAACCATTTCTTCATTTTTCTTCTTTTTTAGAACTTGAGTGTAATTCCCCCTTAAATATTTGAGTTTCCTCGAGTTTCTTTTGCTGTCAACGTCCATATTAGGAAGCTTCATTTATGGTAAATGACTCTGTACACTCTTACATGCCTCCAAATTGGCTAATTTGTCCAAGCACTGATGAGAACTATTTTTTTTTTTTTTTTGGCCATACTAATGAGAACTATTTAAACACACACTATATAGTACATTATTCCCTTTCACTGTTAGTGAAATCAATTTTAATTCTAAATTCTAAAGTCATTAGTCATCTGTCTATATTTTCTTTAAGTAACTGACAAAAGTCGAAATATGTTTCATGGTATGTTAGTTATATGTTCACATACGCAGTTGAAAAAGAAAACCACGACATGTTAATGTGTTTTCATCCTTTTCTATTGTTTTAAACAAAGAGTTAAAAAATATTCCTTCGGTCATAAATATAAGACCTACTATATAATTTGAGATTAATAACTTAAAAGTTTAGAGGAATTTATTATAAAGTTTCAAATGTTAAATTAGGGAGTCTTGTATGATTTAATCGTGTTTTACATGGATCCCGCATCTTATTATATAAGCTACATTCCCCATGTAACGGAGCAATAATTGTACATCAGGGATCAAAATCAATTATGGTGGGACCTTGTGTGTTTCTCTATTCATCTCAACGTTCCACTATTTCAACGATTCTCTAACAACATCTTTGAAAGTGTATTTCCCCCTTTTGAAAATCATGTCCTCCTCTTAAAGGTTGCTAGAAGCAATGATTTCCCACTTTCAAAAATATACAGTATTATCATATTTTATCTTTAACTGCAACATAAATATAACCGGTTCTTATATTTCTTTGTTGTAGAAGAATGTATCTTAAATTCAAACACCTTTTGCATTCTCCATGAGTAAGGGAGACCAAATAATCACTCATGATTGTTGGCAAAATAATAAAAATAGTAATAATCACTCATGATTTACTTAGGGTTAGATGGATATTTTTTCGATTTTTTTAAAAGGCTATATGATATGATGCTCTGGTTATAACTGGATTAAATTTAGTTATTATTATAGTATCTAAAAGGATACAACTTTGACATGATTTTATCCATTCAAAGTGAAAACCACGGTATTACTTACCACTTATAACTCATTCTAACATATTCAGAAATAACAGTTCAATATTTAAATATATCTTAAAGTGATTTTTTAAAAAAAAAAATTGCCCTAATTAAATCTCCCCCCCCCCCTCTCCACATCATTGATCATTCACATCTCATTCCAACAAAAATTATTAAGTAAGGATAAAATTAGAAAAAGGGTAATTAATAACTCTCAAAGTGACTTATATTTAAAATTAAATTCTTCTCATAGAAATGACTTATAGTACAGATCAGAGTGGTAAGCAATACCAAGTTATAGATTTTGGCCTAATAAATGTGTCTATTTGGGAAACACCCCAATCCCATCGGAAAAAAAGGGGGGCAAAAGCTCTTTGTTTTTGGACAAATGGAAAAAAGCCCTTTTACGCTTTACAAACACCCGTAGTTTGGGGGAATTTAATTTGTAATCCAAGGCCAACAGAGAGAGCGGCAGTAACACAGGAGAGATCATGGAGCATCATCTGGGATAAACATAAAAGAAGCAAGCTTGTGTGAGCACAATATTATCCTAACCACCTTAACATCTCAAAGTACACAAGCAGAAACCACACTGAAAGATACATACATCATTATATTTCACTACTAATAATATCATTCTTGGTTCTAAACTCTACAGTCACCTGCCAGCAATTTTCTTCTCAACCGTTTATGCAAAAAAAGCTCAGTAGAAAACTCTGCTTTTGATGTCCAAATTAGGAAGCTTCATTTCTGCTAATGACTCGGTTTCTCCTTGTACTCGTCTACTAAGCTCAAAGTACCAAAGAAAAAATCACAACAGAATACAAGACAGTACATTATTATATGTGTTTCTACTCTATAACTCACATCAGGTTTAGTTCTGTCAACTAAATCATCAGTCACCTGTCTGTATCTTCTTCAACCAGTTAAGCAACTTATAGTCTTACAACACTTCAGGCATTATTCTTAAGATGTTTGTGATATGTTCTCCAATAAAAATATGACATGACATGTCTTTTACAAGATTCAGTATCACCTGATGCATTTCAAAAAAACAGTTCTTTTACATGTCATATTTTTATTGAATGATCTCATGGCAAACACCTAAAGAACTTCACTAATTAAGTTTACTTATTGAACATATAAGATCAGAAGAAAGCTCTACTCCCATAAAACACACGGGAGCTACTGTTCTGCTCTGAGGTCGAGTTTCCTGAACTCGTTGGTCCACTTTCAACGTCTAAATTAGGAAGCTTCATCTTGGCCATGGACTCCTGCATGCTCTTCATGAACAAGTCTACTATGTCCTGCTGCACCAGCTTCGGCTCCGGCTCAATCTTCACGGTCACAACAGGCTTTGAAAATGAATCATTTGGCGCCCCATTTGAGGAATCACTCTCGCCATCTTTGAGATCTACAGCTTTTTTCTCTTCGGTTCCTAAGATTTGTTCAGGCTCAGGTGAGTCTGAGCTTGCAGGCAGTGAAGGAGTAGATGAAGAAACCCCATTTGTTGACACACTGCTCTTTGGAGAATCAACGATTTTATGAGGCTGGGCAGACTCAACACTGCATGCTGAGAAGCTCTCTACAAGCTGAACACCTGCTTCTTCAGAGCTATGGCTTTCAGCAGCATCAGAAGATGTGGTAAAGCTCTCTTCACATGGAATGCCAAAGTATTCTGAAACCATCAGGTGGTCTTCTTTCGCTATTTTCGGGTCTGGGAACTCGATCTTCTCCAAGTCCTTGGCCAGAGACTTGGCAGTTTCCGAGTCCCCCTCAGCGACTTCTTCATCTGGAACTACCATAACATCAGGTGAAGCTCCAGTGTATGCCAGAGACATGTGAACAAAACCTGCTGGTGAATGAAACAGATCAGTTGAAGAAAGAGAGAACTCCTTTTCTAGAGTCCCACCATTCTTGACAAGCACTTCAGACAAAGGCACCAAAGCAAAACCAAGAAGCTGGTCTTCTAGATAGTTCTTCACCCTGCTTAGCATCCAAATCTCACATTTGAGGGAAGACTCCACAGTTGTAACGTTCAGAGAAAGGTTCTCATTAAACACGGGATTCTTCCCGCCGCCATTGATGATCTTGGTGGATGCAGTGTTGTCAGGGTTGCTGGTTAAGCAAATCTTGGCATAAACATCTTGCTTGTGGTATATGCAGATGTTGTGGACGTCCCTAGCTTGATGTATGTAAACCTCAAGAACACCAATGAAGTTGTCTTCTTCTACATTGGACATAACAGCTTCCTTCCCATTCACCTCAATGTCCTTTGACAAGACAGAGCTCTTGAAAGGTGACACCACAGATTGAGGGGATTCCATATCACAGAAGGATAACTAGAAGAAAAATCAAGTAACCTAAGTCAAGTCATGCTTTAAGCCACAGATAATTCTTAATACTTGAAACAGACCCCAGCTGCAAATGACAGTAATTAAAACAAACATAGCTGCCTAGGACTAAAATTCTAAAGATTCAGTTCTTGGCATAACCCACGTATTATAGAAGCATTAGCATAGCATGAATAAACTACTTTAAAACCTTGGTTCAAGCAGATCCACTGATTATAGGTGAAATAATATCAAAAGAAATGCAATACTCAATCTACTTCAACAGGTGAGAGAAATGGGAAGCGTTAAGTAGAAATCCTCCACAAACCCAAATTGGAGAGCCAAAGCACAGAAATCTCTTAGGCAGTATGAAAGATTCTCAAGAACAAGAATCCGAGACCCCAAATTGGAAAATTTCAGGTGAACTGCTAGAATGCCCCGCACCCGACCAAGTTAAAAGAGCTAGAAGAACAAAAAAGAACGAAATACTTCAAGGAGCCAAATTTTGATCAGACTCCAATATAAAGTCACTACCACCAACCCTTATCAACTTTATCCTACAAGAAACAGTACCCGCCAGAATCCGAGGGAGGGAAACAGGGAAAGTAAAAGCGCAACGTTTCAAATCGAATCCACTTAAAAATTAAAATCCTCCTTCGAAATCCGAAGCAACCAAAAGCCTAAACCCAAACAAACAAAAATAAAATTGACAAGAGGAAACTCAAAAAGAAAGAATAAAGAAAGAGGACGAGAAGAAAGTAGTGAGCCTGGCGAGTGGATTGAAATCTACCTGCCCTGCCGTTGAAAGTCAAAGTGGAATCTGCTGAGGCTCTAATCCACAATCAACAGAGACCCAGTTTCGCAAATCGAGGTGAGAATGCAAGAAAGGAAACAGAGAAATAATGTGAGAGAGAGAAGAGAATTAAATCTACTATCTACTACAGCGTCTATTTGTGATGGATGCAAGTGGGAATTCGAGAGTATGTTGGGGAGAAGGTGGGTGTATATATATGTATAGAGAGAGAGAGGGAGAGAGGAGGGAGATGGTGATTGGGGAGAGAGGATGGGGATTAGGGGGATCCACACCGTCCCACGCGGTGGACCCCAATAATGAAAATGCGGAATGCCAATTGAAATGAAGGAGACTGCGATCTGATGCCAGCGCTTGCATCATGCCTATGACTTTCTCGTCGTCACCTACGCACTGTATTTTTTTACAGGTGCTAGTGCTATATACCCTGTATAATACAATCTCATAATGAAAAAGAGAAGACAAATTGGCAAAATAATAATAATAAAACTAGTCTAAATGAAACTTATTATCGATTAGTTGATGTGGTAAAGGACTTCAATCCCGTAAAAAAATAATATAAATTTAAATCTCAGAAAACATATTTATTGAAAGAGGTGATAACATTTTGCTTTTTAAATCTTCTAAATTTAATACTTATTGTGATGACTTTATTAATGAGCTTTTTGTAAATATCTCTAGGGAGGAGGTGTGTGCTGCCCTCCTCTGGTAGGTCTGAGAAATAACATAATATAATATGTATTAGTAAAATTATTAAATTAATTTATGTCTTAAAATTTCTTTCATCATTTTGCTTCTACACTCAATTAATGTGCAATATTTAATTTATGTATAAAAATTTATCAAGTTATTCTTGTTTATAAAATTTTTAATGTGGGACATTTTTTCCATGTTTTCCTTAATTGGAAGGATTTGGATAAGCCTTGAAAACCCCAAAAATTTTTTTACTTCATTGAGCAAGCAATTGGCCCGTATTAAATAGAAATATATGTTGAGATTTCGCATTTTCATTAATAATTACTCTTCCGATTTAAAATGCAGGTGCAACTAGGTCCTATATTTAAAGGAGGAGGTAGTATTAATTTATAAATACCTTTGCAATCATTTTATAAGCTGTGAGATAAATCTTATTCCATGTAAAATATGAGAGTTAACCCACATGAAATTTGAGAAATATTTACATACTGCAGGAACGTTATCTTATCTATATTCTAACAAATTAAAATACAATAATTCATCTTATTTTAATCATATATAGTATATGAGTTATCGTAGAAATTTAAATTTTATGATTTTAAAAAACATAAATTTCTTAATTTAGAAAAATAAAAAACACAATTCCCTCCCATCATCTTTAAAATCATGAAATTTGAATTTTTTCTGATAACTCATCTATCATGTAAGATTAAAATAAGATGAATTATTACATTTTAGCTTATCAAGATATAGATGGGGTGATGTTCCTGATATATTTCTCACAAAAGGTCACCTGGGAAAGAAAGAGTGATTGATTTAGATAGGGATAATCATGACAGGCTATTGCATTATTGTATCTCCGGACAACATTACCCATAAACAAAAAATAATAATAATAATTCTTAACCGTATTCTGTAAAGTGCGCAAGCATATTAGTATCGAGTCTGACATCTTCATTCAAAATCATGTATAATCATCCAGAGAATGATTGTTACCCTGAGGAGCGTATGAATTAATTTTACAATAAAAAATCATACACAAAAAAAAAATGTCTGAAGATAATTACCTAAACCCAAAAAAGCAATGTGTATGAACTATGAACAAGGAACTGAAAATTGGATTGGATACTGAACCAATTGAGGTATTAGGTTAAGGGTCAATAGATTAGATCAGATAGGAGTCAAATCAGGGTTAGATTGGTGAGGAAGTAAATCAGGCTTATTTATATGAAATTATGTGTAAAAATTAATTTAAAATAATTTTTTTAAAAATAAAAAAAAATGGGCCAACCTATCGGTACGGTTCACCCACTAAACCGGTTGGACCGCCAGTTCGTCTATTTGCGGGCTGAACCGGTCAGTCCAATCCAATTTTTAATACCCTTATAAACTAAGAACTCAAACTTGTAAGTTTAAATAAACTAGTGACAGCGATGTAAACTAGTATCGTGAACTCAAATCATAAACTCATAAGAATTTATTTTTATCATTAAATAGGTATTAATAATATATAATTAAATAATTAAAATTTAGAATAATAACGACAATTTGATTTAAATATATTTTAAATTCAAACAATTGAAATTAAATCCATCAATATTTATAATTTATTATATTTAATAAATAAATTTTTATAAAATTTATATATAAAACCATCAAGTATGAACAAATCATAAAAGTTAACATGGATTTAAATGTAAGTTAACTCGATTTTATAAACTAAAAACATAAAAATGATAAACTTGATATATGAACTTATAAATTTAACCAAATTTATAATAATAATGTATCAATGGCTCAATTTAATTTTATAAATTAAAAACTTAAAAATGATAAACTCTAAGAATCAATTCATAAGTCTAAGATCAATGATATGTAACAGAGAAATCTCTCACTTTATGTCAGCGACATAGGCACTTTGATCTAGAAAAAAAATTGCCAATTTGCCGCCCTTTTTCTTCTAATGGGGTCCAAAAGCATAAACAACGCCCTATGTATGGGGCAATTATTAATTTATTATAAATCAAATATGAATATATAAAAAAGAAAATTGTGAAAAAATCCCTTATTGACAATTTATTTATCAAATAGGATCTGCACTGCAGATTATCTTTCATGTGTGTAAAATATCTTTCCTGATGTGCAGATGATTTTCCCTGTGTGTAAAATTCTTTTCTATATGTATGTAGAAATCTTCTCTAAATGTGCAGAAATCTTTGCTCTGTGTGCAAATAACTTCTCTTAATGTATAAGATATCTTCTCAGATCCCATTTAATAAATAAATTGTCAATGTGGTCTTTTTTTAACAATTCTCATTATATAAAAATCAAATGTTTATTATTGTGGGGCCACGTGTTTCTCTCCCACTTCCCCACAATAATCCACTATTACAACGACTCTCTGACAATGTCTTTGAAATTTGTGTATTCCACTTTTTTGTGAAAAAAAAATCTCATCCTACTCTTGTTCTTATTAGTAGCACATATTTTTATATATTTAAATAATTAGTGCGGCGTTTTTTTAAATAGCCATCGCTATCTGATTGAATTAGGTTCCGTCGTTGTCAAATTCAATTAAAAGTAATTCTTTCAAAAGGTTTTTTTTATTGACATGAATTTGAACTTGCCCATGTTACTGTAGTATTTTTAGTTACCGTTAAGTTAGATTATTAGAAGTCTTCAAATATATTTGGATTAGTGACAAAAAACTGTTTTTCTATTATAATTTATAATGTATGGGATAAATATATGAAAAAATTTTTATCTTGATTTAAATGAACACGTTTTTACAATATCAACCTAAACAAACACTTCAATGATATGATACACATGATGAATTATAGTTTTAAATTGAGAAATATATATTAATTTGAAATTTTAACGGGAGAAAAGTAAATTTTATTATTTTATAATGTGAAACTTGCATTTGTTTCTCAACAGTGAGATTTGTATATTACTGTAGTGGCAAATGCAATCATGTCATCATGTGACACTACATCAATAATCAATCAATAATGGAAGAACTTTTAACGAATGTATAGAAGCTTGTGATGACCAAAAAAAAGGTATAGAAGCTTGTGAAAGAAGATAGAATATATATATATATATATATATATAATTAAAACATAAAAGAAGCTTCATGATGAATGAGCCACATATTTTTAGAAAAATTCCAGATAAGTTCCCTGACAAGGAAATCAATTATTAATAGGTTGCTTGGGGGCAGGCAATAAATAATAGGTTTGCTTAGAGAATTTGAGCAAGTAAAACATATATTCCCTCCTATCTATAATATAGGATATCTTAATTAATTTGGGGGAAATAAAAAATAATAATTAAATTATTTAATATGTTCTAAAATATAAATGTTTTCTACTTTTACCCTTGTTGAGAAATATGTCTAAAAATGATATTCGCATGGGAAATGAGAGAGAAAGTCATTGCATAAAAGCATTTATATAGGAAATTAGAGTTGTGAAGAGAGAGAAGAGCCATCATTTATCATTATAACTACATTGGAATTTTTATTTTAGAGAGAGAGGATATAATTAGTGGGTAAAGTTTGAAAGTGAGCACTAATCACAAGGATAAAACAGGAAAAATGTATTAATTATACTGCATGTGCCCTATATTGTGGATCATATATTTTTTCTATAGGTATCCTATATTATGGACAAGAGAGAGTACAAGGATTTGTGATTTTTTAAGCTTGACTTGAAAGTATCATACCAAGAGTTATAAAAGGTTCCCAGCGATCCGAATCCGAGCATAATTTAGATTTGATTTTCTCTCTCTTGGACTTCGTGCCCACTTTCAAATGGTTGAAGCTGTTTCACCCAAGGTACCGCCGGATAGACAGCCGGCCGTCACAAACTCATCGGATAAATCGCTGGATAAGCCTATCACGCATGAAGCATCAATTCAGATTGAAAGCAAGCTTATTACCAGATCAGATAATGGTTCCGGATCTGAGATTCTGGCGATCTCAGCTAATGCTGCTGTCAAGGAAAAGAACGCAGAACAGGGGATCCAACCAGAGACACCCGCATCTCCAAAATTACCTTCATTTAAGGATTTATTATTGGGGGTCAAGAGATCAGATTTTAATGGGATTTCACATGCATCTTCCTCTGAAAATGAAGATCCTCTGACATCCGACCTTCAGAACAAATTATGGAAAATTCCAGAACCTTCAGAGGAAACCAAAAACCTCATGAGTATTTATCCTTCCCTGGAGATTTCTGAAGATGAATATAATGAAGCTTGCCAACCGTGAAACAACTCTCTAATTATCACAGTGTTGGGTGCTCGTTTCTATCTTCAGAGATTGAAAGAAATGTTGTGTAGGGCGTGGAAATTTTCTGAGTTTGAATTAGTGGACTTACCTAATAACTATTACGTTGTGAGATTCACTAACCCAGACAATTGGAGTGATCAATACAGGCGTATAATTCTAGAGGGACCGTGGGTGATAGCGCAACACACAGTATTAGTTCAAAAATGGTCCCCATATTTCGACCCATTCCACAACCAGCTGGGGAAAGTTGCTATTTGGGTTAGAATCCCAAACATACCCCTCATATATTACTCGAAAAAATTCATTGAGAGGTTAGGGGATTTGATAGGAAAAACCCTCAAAGTGGATCTACATACTCTGAACTATCATGAGAACTCACCAGGCGTTGTGACTAGAGGTAGATTCGCCAGGCTTTGCGTTGAACTGGATCTCCAAAAACGCTTGGTGCCTAGAATCATACTGGCTTCCACTATTTTCAATGTCGAGTATGAAGGTCTGGACCTGATTTGTTTCTCCTGTGGAAAATATGGGCATAAGAAGGATCAATGCTCAGGGGGAAGGAGAGATTCAGACGACCAGAAAAAGCTAATCACGGTGACGGATCATGCCAAAACAGTTCAGGTGCTACCGACGGGAAAAGGCTCGCCGGAAGAGGTGGATGTTTTCGGGCCCTGGATGCTGGTTGGAGGGCAGAGAAAGTCGCGCAATCCAAGGAAGGGAAGCAGCAGAGGCGGCGCTGTAGGGGGAAAGTATGGGTTTAACTCTGACAGGAATATGGGGCTGAGAGCTCAGAGCTCTAGATTCCAGGCGATCTCGGATTTAGATGACGAAGGCGCCATTGAACAGAGGCAGTTGGGCGACTCACGTGACTGTGCGCTATCTAGAGAGGAGCCAGGAAAAGTGAAAGGGATTTCGAAGGAGAAGAGGAGTAGCGCCAGCGAGGTAGTACATACTATTCCAATGAGCAAATCTAAAGTCAAATTGGCACAAAAAAAGAAGCAGGAGTTTCGCATAAAAGACAAGACTTCTGAGGATATCACTGGGCCAAGTGTTGGCACTACATGTGAGGTTAAAGCCCAAAAGGATATTTCCTTTGAAATTAGCTCCCTCATCCCTCAAGCCCGTAACGTCCAGCCGTTGGATGACAGCCCAATCTCGCATGTCCAACCGAGGAAAAGTCAAGCCCACTCTCGTGTTCATCATTTGGTAATGGGCTCAATGGATTCTGCTCAATCATGTGCTTTGAACGTAGCTGACCCTAAAGTTAATGATTCCCAGCAAAATACTTCAGTTGCATTGGAGAAAGATCCCATGTCTCCAAAAAAGGCTCAAGCAAAAGCCTCATCATGCACCGCCCCTGTCCCGGAACTACACGCTGAATCGACACCTGCGCCAGAAGTTTTGGGAATATTTCCTGCGGCCAAATCGGTGATGACTCCCTCTGCTTCTAGTGTCATTGAAGATTTGAAATTGCAAGCTCATGAGAGAGTTATAGTTCCGATGGAAAGGGCTCCTGACCCCTCAATTGTTCAAGAATCATCCTTAGTCCCAAGCCAGGTTACTCATGTTTCGGATACAAAGCCAAAGGTTAAAGGCAGAGATCATAGGAACTTAAGAGAGGTTAAGCACAAGAGCAGGTCAGCAAGCTCAGGGCGTGCTCCACCAGACAAGTAACTTCTCTCCTTGTCTCTTCAACACTTAGTTTTTATGATTATCTCTAGCTGGAATTGTAGAGGGGCTTGTAGCAAGGCCTTTCCCCGTATCCTTCGTGATATAGTTGTCAAGTACCTGATATCTGTGATGTGTCTCTTAGAAACCAGAGTCAGTGGCTTTCATGCGGACTTAGTGGTTAGGAAACTGGGTTTCCAAAATTGGATTAGGGTAGAATCAACGGGCTATGCTGGGGGTATATGGGTTCTGTGGAATGACTCCGATGTCTTAGTGGATTATCTCTTTTCAAATACCCAGCTCCTTCATTGCCGTATGAGTGATAGGAAAACAGGCGAGACCTATTGTGTTACTTTTGTATATGGGGACCCTAGATGGAGTTTTAGGCAAGATCTGTGGTCCTCTATTCGGAATTTGGTAGGTACTGTAACTGAGGACTGGCTGATTCTTGGTGATTTCAACTCTTTCCTAAATCCATCGGACAAAATGGGGGGTGCCCCTATCCATGCAAGATCCTTAGCACCTTTTCGCAATTGTGTTCATGACTGTGGCTTCTTGGAATTACCGGTGGTGGGAGATAAGTTTACCTGGTCAAGAAATGATACCAAAGAAAGACTCGATTGGGCGTTTTGTAATCTTTCTTGGGAGTTGGCTCATCCTAATCACAAAGTTTATCACCATCTTCGTTACAAATCTGATCACAGAATCTTGGTGGTAGCTTCCGGAGATCTGCGGACTGTCTCCCCCATAGCTCTGTTCAGATATCAAGCGGCTTGGTGTCTTGAAGAGGATTTCTCTGATCTAGTCTGCTCTGCATGGCAAAATAATGACTGGTCTTCGGGCTACAAAGACTTTCAGAATAGAGCTTCATGGTGGAACAAAAATGTCATAGGTAGCTTCCCTAAAAAGAAAAACAACCTGCTCAAGCGTTTGGAGGGTATTGATCGGGAATTAGCGAATCACCCTCATGCGGGCCTCTATAAGCTAGAAGCTAAGCTGTGGAAGGAGTACATCAAGGTAGTGAACCAAGAAGAGCTTCTCTGGTACCAAAAGTCAAGATGCAAGTGGCTCAAGTTCGGCGACAAAAATACGAGCTTCTTTCACTCCACTACTATGATTAAAAGGAAGGAAAACAGAATTGAGGCGCTTCAAAATGCTCAAGGTGACTGGATTACCGATCAAGAAGATCTTAAGCATTTAGCGCTCTCATACTTCCAGGAGCTTTACTCCTCTGACCAAACGATTCTTAATGTGTCAGATTGGCCGATTAACTTCCTTGGCCTCAACAATGATCAACTTTGCCTCATTCAAAAGGATGTCTCTGTGGTAGAAATCAAGAATGCAGCTTTCGAGATGGGGGCTTTCAAAGCTCCGGGGCCTGATGGGTTACAGCCTCACTTCTTTCAGTCCCAATGGAATGTAGTGGGACCAAAGATTTGCGATCTCATCTTTTCCATCTTTAGTGACCCTACCAAGGTGAAAGACATAAACCAGACTCACATCACTCTGATCCCTAAGGTGGATAAGCCAACCTCGCTCAAGGAGTTTCGGCCAATCTCTCTTTGTAATGTCACCTACAAAATCTTGAGCAAGGTTCTCGCTAATAGGTTGAGACCAGTGATGGAATCCTTAATTCATCCTACTCAATGCAGCTTCATCAAGGGAAGGCAAAGTAGTGATAATGTCATCTTGGCGCAGGAAGCCATCCACACAATGAGAACAATCAGGAAAAAGAAAGGCTACGTAGCGATTAAAGTGGATATGGAAAAGGCTTTTGACAGATTAGATTGGGATTTCCTGAGGTTCAATCTTAGCAGTCTTGGTTTGAATGAGCAATTTGTGTCGCTCTTGATGATGTGCGTGTCTTCTGCCTCTATGAGAGTTGTATGGAATGGTGCTCTATCAAATCCCTTTCTACCAACGAGAGGTGTGCGCCAAGGTGACCCCTTGAGTCCCTACTTGTTCATCCTGTGCATGGAAAGACTAAGCTAGCTAATAAACCGTGAAGTGGAGGAAGGTAGATGGAAGCCACTCAAGCTTAGCCAGTCAGGACCAGAGCTGTCTCATCTTTTCTTTGCTGATGACCTATTCCTGTTTAGTGAAGCCTCGGTTGACCAGATGGAAAATATCAGAGATTTGATGGCGTACTTCTACAGAGTGTCAGGGCATCGCATCAGCCTTCCCAAATCAAAAATTTTTGCTTCTAGAAATGTTCAATTCCATAGAGCATTAGAACTGGGGCAGACACTAGGAATCACCATTTCGGCGGATCTGGGAAGATACTTGGGAGTTCCTCTTCTACATAAACGAACTACCAAGCTGACTTATGCTCCGCTAGTTTCCAAAGTTCAGAAGAGACTTTCCAATTGGAAGGGCAAATTCTTAAGTTTGGCAGGCAGAACGGTTCTGATCAATTCTATGCTCTCTACCATCCCTTTTCACCAGATGCAAACCACTATCCTTCCTAAAGGGGTTCTCCAGGATCTTGAGAGATTGAATAGAAACTTCTTCTGGAACCAAGGGCAAGACGGTAAGAAAATGCATCTAATTTCTTGGGAGACAATCAAAAAGGACAAAAAAGAGGGTGGCCTTGGAATTAAAGACCTTAAAAGCCAAAATGAGGCCCTTATCATGAAACTCTGCTGGAATCTAATTACTAAGCCTAATGCCTTATGGGTGAGAGCCCTTAAAGCAAAATATGGATGTGGTGATGATAGATTTCCAACGGTGGAAAGGAAAAGATCTCAGTCGGCAGTTTGGAGCGCGATTACAGCTGTTTGGGATTTATTTAGGAAAGCAGTAGGAAGCAAACTCCAGAGCGGCAATTCAACGAAGGCTTGGTGGGACCTTTGGACTAATCTAGACCATCCACTCATGTACTACGTTGACAAGAATCATAACTTAATCAATCCGGATGATGAGGTCAGCAAATTTGTCGATTCAGACGGAAGATGGGATCTCCACAAATGGGGCACATTCTTGCCATGGTGGGTGATTGACAAGATCAAGTGCATTCCCCCTCCTTCCCTAACCGGTCATGATTTGTTCTGGTGGCGGAAATCATCTGATGGAAACTTCAGCGTGAGATCAGCTTATTCAATGATTTATTCGTCGCGTTCTGAGACGTCAGATTCTTTCTGGCAACGTATCTGGAGATGGCCAATACCGGAGAAAGTCAAGTTTTTTATGTGGCAGTTATTCCAAGAGAGAATTCCGTCAAACTCGATTCGAGCTAAGAGAGATGTGAGGATAAATTCCGAGTGCCCTTTTGAGTGTAACTGTGAGGAAACACCTATTCATTCCTTGAGAGATTGTGAGGTTGCTAGTAGTGTGTGGCTTTCTTGCACTAACCCAATATATCACTCTGTTTTTTTCTCTGGCAATCTGCAGGTCTGGATCAAGTGGAACATGAAGCACTCCCCTGGACGAGGTAGAATAGCTAAATGGCCCTGGCTAAGGGTCTTTGGTTCCTTGTGCTGGCTCATATGGAAGAATAGATGCAGACAAGCTTTCGAAGGATCTTGCGATCAGCCACAGCAACTAATACACAGAGGATTGCATTTCCTCCACGAAGGCATTGAAGATGGACATTTCAGACACAAGATACTAAGAGTCCCAGATAGAGACTCTGCTAAGTGGATCGCCCCACCAATTGGATACGTACGGGTTGACGTGGATGCGGCTGTGGATGAGCATCGACATTCGGCTATTGGAGGAGTTATTAGAGACAGTTCAGGCTCCTGGATCTGTGGTTTTCAAAAACACACAGGTTTCTCCCTCGGGTCAACAGCTTCAGAGCTCCAGGCCATCTGGAACGGCTTACAAGTTTGCAAGTCCATGAATTTCACGAAGGTTAGGCTATACACGGACTCCGCAGAAGCACTTCATCTATTATTTCAGGCAGGTGGGTCTTATCATCCTCTGCATAATGAATTAGAGGAAATCAGGGATCTGATCTACCGGAATTGGGATTTGGAGATCCACCATGCGCACAGAGAAGTCATCGCTTGCGCAGATCTTTTGGCCAAAGCAGCTCTAGAATCAAACAATGACCTTTCCTTCCTGCACTATCCCCCAGGTTTTTGTTTGATCCAAATATTAGCTGATTTAAGCTAACATTTGGCTTTTCTCTATTGCCGCTTTGGGTTTATCTCTAGTTGAGTTCGTTGAGACTCCCAAGAGACTTTCTCTCTTGTCTTTGTAATTCAAAAAAATAAAAGGTTCCCAGTTAAAATTTGAGAGGGGCCTTTTTTTTTTCTTTTCTCAATCTCTTTCCCTCCTTTTTCTTTTTTAACTGTTAGATCGATTCATCAATAGCTCAAAATTTAATTTTTTAAATCACTTATAAGATATTTTTAAACGGCTGAGATTAAATTTTAGTAGCTTGTATTCTATTACTTATTTGTTTATAATATAAAAATTCTATTAAAATCCTAAACCATTAGAGATGGAAAAAATAGCCGGCCTAGTCCTACAAAGTCGGCCTATTTAGGTCTAGCTCCTATAAAAGATCCATGTTTTAAAGGCTGACCTGTTTACTCATTGCCTCAGGCTAGGCCCACAGGCTTCAAGCCCATTGAACAAAAAATATTTTTTTTTTGCATTTTAATAAAGAAATTAAATTAAAACACTTAAATTTTTAATTTAAGATAGATATTTTTAAAGGATTAAATGTTTAATCTTTTTTGATAAATAGAATAAATGACTATTTGCTTTAAAACAAAATTCTTCATGATATATAGACCATACTTTCTCATTTTTCAATGTGTGTAATTAGTTTCTCTTTTTGATATAGTTTGTATAATATTCAGACATTTTCAAATACAATTAAAAAATTGTTCTATTTGTTTACCTTACATCAATATAAAATTATTCTTTCAATATTTCATAAGGAAAAATTTCTTTGGGGGAAATATTAAGAATCAAATGAAAGATTCTTGAAAATTGAGTAATATTTAAAAATAACAATTAGAAGACTTTTAACTAATTATAATGTCATCAACAAGCTTCTTTTAGCTTTTTAATGAGAATATAATTATTTTTTTCCTTTAAAATGTTCAAATTGCAAAACTATATGATTTGAAAAATATTTCTAATTTTAAAAAATCATTTTTTTCAAAGAAAAACTCAATTTGTAGTCATTTAATGAAATTTAAAAAGTTGGCAAGCCTAAAGGGACGCAGGCCAACCCGTTTAAGCCCGCAGCCTTACATGCCTGAACCATTTAGATATAACTTTTTCTGAAGGCTCTAAATCATAAGCTCGGCCCTTGATGGGTTCGGACCTAAATGAATCGGCCTGATAAGCTTGTCTCGATTTTCTGACTCTATAAACTATAATTGGAAAAACAATTTATAAGTTAAACTCAATAATATGCAATTTATCATGTGTTTTTGCAAAAATTCTCGAGAAACCTACTAGTAATAAGTCAAATCAGGGTTGACCCATATCTCATAAAGACATATATTTAATGGCTCGTTTTTTTAAAATTCAAAGTTAATTCCCTCGTTCAGTTTTATTAAAATCTAGAAGCAACTTAAATTGTCATGTAAAAAAAAAAAACCAACCTCAACAAGTTGTTAGTTGAGATGGTAAGTTATCTCACCCCCGTATGGAGAAGCACATAAGTTCGAATTCTGAGAAGCGTCCATGTTGGGTGAACCAAAAACCCTTCAAGCTAACAGTTTTTTTTGTAGACCCAGGGTATCCACCACCTGTAGGAGTGATTAATCCCCTCACAAGTTTTTTTTTTATTGAAAGCAATTATATTTGATGCAATTTTGATAATTTATTGAAGATGGAGTTAAAAGGTGGAACTAATAAAAGTACTGCAGGCCTATTTTGTTTTGGTAGGCCTAAGATATTCACTGTTGAAAGTGGTGACTAATCCCCTTATATCATAAATTACTATACACCTTGTTTGGTCTACAACTCACAACTCACCAAGCCAGCCCATTTTTAATGGCCTGGTCCACTTTCCTAGCTCCCAGTGGTAAAGGATTCACGTGCCACTCTTAATTTTATTTTATTTAATCATGAGGTTTAGCATAATTGACATTTAGTTGGGTTTCTTAAGTATCTAATTAGGGGTTTGATCCTTGACAGTGTGTATGAAGAGGTTCTTGTAGCCAGTACTAAAGCCCTTTCAGAAAGTTTACAGTGCAAGAGGATTAGTCATTACTATCAGTGTAGCTATTGTTCGACGGTACTCTATTTATTAGAGTAAATGATTGACGCTATAGTGGAGATCCTGGGGCTAAAAATTATTGTTTTTTAGAAAATTGCAAAGAAAACTCCTCTTTTTGCCAACGCTAGCAAATCTCCATTACTTAATGTAAAGGTAATCAAAATTTGTTTTAGGCCTATAGTATAACATATCTTCAGCTAGCGCAATTTTTCTTTAACTATATGCAAATATATATTCAATTATGTGCTACATAAACGACATTTACACATAGTTGAAGAAATGTTGCGCTTGTTTAAGAACTCAAGTCCTTAAGTACTTTTTTGTTAATAAATTTTATAATAAAATATTTTTCAGCAATTTTCTCTCATTTCTTTCTTTCTTTCTTCTTCTTCTTGTTTTTTTTTTTTGTTGCTAAGTTCAAGTATCCTCTTGTTAAAGGCAATCCAATTCTGTTCATGCCGCTACTACCTACTGGAAACTAAATATGGACACATCTTCTAATAGGGATTGAAATTTTAATTCGATATATTGTAAGAGACTAGTTCCTTCCACTAGACCTAACTTGTGTTAGTTTTTATTTCTTTATTTGTTTTATTTAAGTGTACGCCTATTTCCGAGTATAATGGGCTCAAGCCCCCAAATTTATCTCTTTGTCCAATACCAATAGGACTTGTTGCTTAAAAAAAATATAAATATAATTAATTATGATATAAATGTTAAACTTAAAATATTGATTATTGTGGTCCCTAATCATATAATATGAAGTCATGAAGAGTTTTAAGTTTTAGACAATCGGAGACAAATCGATCAATGATGAATCTTGCTCATATAAGACTATGATTTGCTCTCCTCTAGATTATTAAATGTCCTCTATTTGCCAATTAAAATGACAAAAAAACTGACCATTTTTTGTGAGAAGAAGAGATGGTTTCTTAATGTAAAAAAACGACACTCTTATACTACTATAGTTTTCTAGGATATAACAAGTCTTTTAAATTATTTTGCTTTAGATACAATAATAATAGTATCTAATATAGATAATAACATCCTTAATTCTTTGCAATCATGCCCTAAAATGATCGCAGAGGTATGATGTAACTCGTTTGATATTTTTAATGAAAATTGTCTTTTATCAAAAATAAAAGAGTTGAAGAAAATGGGGGGAAAAAAACAAGAAATAGAGTTCAAGCGTTGGGGCGAGAAAAACACAAAAGGAGTGATCCATCGTCAAAGTCAGCCTTTACCGACCACAACGGCTACTTTTATTTGAATCCCGAGAATTGCGTGGACTAATTTGTCCTCTGCCCACCCGCTGCCATGTTCAAAATTTTATATGAAAAAGTTTGAAAAAGACAAAACACATGCACAAGTTTTATATTTTTCCATGATTATTATATTTCAACAAGGATGAATAATTTTTTTGCAGTATAAATTGTTTTTTCATACAAAAATTATTTATATTTTTTTTCTTAGAATATTGCACAGGTTGATTCTTACCTCAATATGGATTTTGAATGTTTTCTTAGAAAAATCCTATTTATATTCTTTTCTCAGCACTCTTTCATCTTGATTCATAAAATTTGTTTAGATATTTGTTGCCTCTTCATAAAAAAATTGAATTGAAATATTAAAAAATAGGAAGGCGACCATCAGCAATTTTTTCTTACAGCAGAGATTTTTTCCCAGACAAACTTACAGCAGAGTTTTTTTTTTTTTTAAATTGAAGTTAACATTTTTTAAACCCTAAAGAGCTCATTTTTTTAAAAAAAAAATACTAGTAAACGATAATGAGCCATTCCTTCATTTATTTAAATTTAAATTCATTCAATATTTCAAAGAAAGATAAGTCACGCAAAAAGTGTGACTCTTGTTGGGTTTTGACAGGCTCCTCAAGTTACATTTATTTGGGATTCAGACAAAGCGAGCGTAATTGCAACGCTAATGCTATTAGGTTTAGACACAACTGAGGGGCAACTTAGCCATTTCAGTGACATGAGAAATATGCAAGCTTTGTAATTGTAAGTTGTAACGGTCATCTCTCAAGCATTCTGGGTCACTCACTCTTCAATCAGCTGCTGAGTTAAGAAAGGCTCTTTCTTCTTCCTCTTCCCTCTGCAACTTTTGAATCCAAAAATCTCTCTCTCTCTCTCTGTGTACAGATCCTCACTTCTTTGGCTGGCTTGTTTGCTTGTTGGGCAAAATCATGAGGCAAAGCAGAAGAGCAGAAAGTGCTGAGACTGGTTTCTTCAGAAGTATTTCGTCCTCTTCCATCAAAAGCCTTCTTCCCAGATCTATCTCTTCCAAACAGAAGTATATCTCAAATTCTAAAATCCCCAAGTCAAATGCCGAAAATACTCCACCATCTGATCCAAACATCCAACTTTGCGGCGACCAATCGTCGCCTGCCCCTACCAAGCAATTACAGTCCAAAGCCCCATCTGCTCAGATCGAAGTTGATGAATCAGATGCTTCTCAGGATTCCTTAGTTAAGGCAAGTAGATCACATGTTTTCTTTCGGCTTGGTGTTGTACACTGAATGTGTAATTTGTAATGGTAGTGTCAAGAATTTGAATTGAGAAATTTTCTGTTTGTCTAACCTAATCAAGTTATGTGACAGGTTGTAGTACGAATCAGACCTGCTCATAGCGAAGGAAGAGAAGGACATGAGACCATTAAGAAGGTTTCACCTGATACGTTTTGTATTGCAGACAGAAAATTCACATTTGATTTGGTTTTTGATTCAAACTCCTATCAGGTAAAGAAATTTCACTTTGGAATCTTGATGTGCATTTTATTGTTCAGTCGTTTGTCTTCATATATGATGGTGGAAGTGTGCTATTATTTTTGGCCAATCAATAACAAATTGGTTTCAGCAAAGAGAGAAGTCGTCTGCTTCACTAAATTACTCTCCCCCCCCTCTCTCTGGTATACACAATTTGCTTTTCTTTGTTGCTGTCATCTGGGACTGAAGTTTCGGTAACAGGATTCAATGAGCTTAAACCCTTTAACTGGGACATGTTTGACTTATTTTTTATTTTCCAATTTAGAAGATATTAATACAATGACAAAACTACCCGATGGGCTAGTTCGAAGAGATTATTAACCTAGATTTTGTTGCTAGCAGTTTTTGCTTCAATAATGATAATCTTTGGTTTGCACAGGAAGATATTTTTCAGTCAGTTGGAGTCCCATTAGTTAAAAATTCTTTAGATGGTTACAACACTTCGCTCTTGTCATATGGACAGGTATCTATGGATTTCAGTAATGTATTTGAATTATTATTCTTAGCACTTACGATGATTATCTGAGATATTTTCTTTTATGTTTTTGCTAGTCTGGAAGTGGAAAGACTTATACAATGTGGGGTCCCCTAAGTGCCGTGGTTGAGAAACCCTCGCGTTATAGTAACCAGGGAATGGCTCCTCGGATCTTCAGAATGTTATTTTCTGAACTAGAGAGAGTATGTTTTGAGTTTATGCTAGTCACAGAAATTCTCTATCATGCCTTTTGAGTTTTGACAATGTGTTTATCTTACTATTTGTAGCAACAGGAAGGGAAACAGCTCAATCATCAATGTCGTTGTTTTTTCCTTGAGGTGAATTTGTTTGTTATCTTCACTTTTTTTTTTTTGGCTTTGGGCCAATTGTGGAGCGGGGAGGGGGATGTTTTCTTGTTCAAGCGACAATAAACCTCGTTAATTCATAGTTTTTGTTGTTTTAAAACAGATATACAATGATAAAATTGGGGATTTACTTGATCCAATCCGGCAAAACCTTGAGGTAGATTTGCGCCATCCCTTATGCTACAGTTTTTCATCAAGTAATTATATTCTGCCACCTTGTTTTCAAATTTAACAAGGGACTGGTCCCAAATATCGCAGCTGAAAGAGGATCCCAACAATGCATTGTATATCGAGAATTTGACAGAGGAATATGTCACTAGCTATGAGGATGTGGCACAAATTCTTCTCAAGGTATGGAAGCATTCGAGTAACTAATGCTACTATATGATGAAAAAATTCAAGTTTTTTGTTCCATTGACGCGTGCAGTGTTTTATTATATCTCTTCCGCTCAGTTAACTTTTCTACGTATTTTGCAGGGCCTTTCCAGAAGAAAAGTTGAGGCAACAAGCTTAAATTCAGAGAGCTCCAGATCACATATCATTTTCACTTTTACAATTGAATCTTGGTGCAAGGTATCAGCACGTGATTATATTCTGACAATGTAGAATTGTATCTTTTAAAAGTATTCAAAAGGTGTATTGTTCATTTTCACTATCATTTTTATGTGATAATTGTCAACTAATGCTTCAGGGAATCTCATCAAAGGGTCTCATTAGCTCAAAAACAAGCAGAATTACCCTTATTGATCATGCTGGATCGGACGAAAACAAATTTGAAGCACTAGTGGATGCTCTGACCAAAGAAACTTGGTCTGTCAAAGCAGCTGAAATTACAAACAAGAGTTCTTGTTTAACACGTTTGCTGCAAGAATCACTTGGCGGAAATGTCAAACTCTCAGTAATCTGTTCCATCTCCTCTGATAACAAGTACTCGCTTAACTCAAATAGCATTTTTACATTTTACAGGGCCATGTACACCATTCTGAAGTTAAATATTGTACCTGGTGATTGCAGGAGTAATGGAGAAACACTGCGAACTCTTAGATTTGGACAACGAATAAGATCCATTAGGAACAAGCCAGTTATCAATGAAATACAAGAAGATGGAGCTAATGGTTTGAGTGATCAAGTCCGGCAGCTAAAGGTATATGTCATTTCTAGCGGATTTACTAGATATATTTTTTTCAAGGATTAAGCTAATGTAATTCTCAAAATGTAAAACCAACTTCTTTTGCGATGCAGGAAGAACTTATTAGAGAAAAAGCTAATGTTCATAATTCAACTGGGAGTAAAAATGGATATTTCCAAGGACGTAATGTTCGGGAAAGCTTGGATAAGTTGAGAGTCAGCTTAAACCGCTCTTTACTTCTATCTCACATAGATAACGATGCTAACGAAGAGGTAAATGTGGATGAGGCTGAAATAACACAATTAAGCAAGCAGATTAATGATTTTTATGGTTCATGTGAATTTGAGAGTCCAAAGGACATACCTGTCGACGAAGATGGCTCCCAGGTTTATTCTGTTGATGAGAGTTTTGATTCTGACATGATGATTGACGGCGATGACATTGAAAAAGAGGAAGTGAATTCAGAAAAAAATCTGAGTAAGCTCCGTCATGAGGATGAAATGGCTCCATCTTGCACTTTAAGAGCGATTAAATCTTCATCTAGAAACAGCATTTCAGTTGGCTCTCCGACCTTGGAACCTCCGATGTCTGAGTCTCCAAAAATCAGAAATACGCAAAGGAAAAGCATGGCTGTTTCGTCGAGTTATCTTGGAGGTTGGAATAAAGACAGGTTAAGCCAATCGGGTAAGGTTTTGCCTGGCCCCACTGAGTCCTTGGCAGCCAGTCTTCAGAGAGGCTTACAGATAATTGACTATCATCAGCAGAACTCTGCACTGAACAAATCTTCAGCTTCCTTCTCCTTTGAGACCTTGAAACCCTGCTCAGAAGTTGACGAGGTTGATTCTTCCATGCAAACACAGGAAAAACCTTCAAGTGACGTAGTAGTACCTGCTACTTTCCTCTGTGGGTTTTGTGGCAAAAAAGAAGAAAATCCTGATAGATTGAAAGATAAGGTTCCAAAAGTCTGCATTTTTGCATTGTGACATAATTTTCCATTAAAAATATTTAGTAGCTATTGCTAACTGTTTATTTCTTCTCTCTTTTTTCTAGCATTTGGAAAATGAAATGGCAAGAGCCATCAAGAAAGAGAAGGAGCTTGAAATCATTTGCAAGGAGCAAAGAGATAGAATTGAACAACTAAGTCAGTTGGTAAGGATCATGGCTCTTATGAATTAGGTGTACGATGTGAATTTTTACGTAATTGACACAATTTGACTTCTCTAGGTGGAGAAATACAAGGGTGAAAAGGAAATAAACTCCATCATTGTGTATGATGTAGATACCGACAGGCATATCAAAGATGAAGAATCCAACTCACCGAAAGATAAAGAAAAGGTCAGTTGTTTCAGTAATTTATTTACTATATGCATTATTTGACTCTGATACAATCTTAAGCTTTTACCATTGATATATCAAATCCAAAAGGCATCTACTTCAAAGTACGAATGCCCCTTTCTCATCTGTTTCTTGGTGTCATTTGCAGCTTCTGAGCGGCTATATATCAGAAAATCTTCTACGACATGTTTCAGAGGGAAAATCTGAAATTAAAGAAGTCCAAGAAGACTTTTCTACACGAGACAACTGTTTTGACGATAGCGAGAAGGAAGCACTTTTGAAGGAAATTCAGAATCTAAGAACCAAGTTACAGTTATGTGGCGGTGATGCACCAGTTAAAAAATCTACAGATAAACTACGATCTTCATTGATGTCAAGATCCATACAACTGCAAAAAAGTGGTGTTTTCTTTCAGGCTAATGGCGGGGAAGAGCTAGAGGAAGAAAGACAGAGATGGTTAGAAATGGAAAGTGAATGGATTTGTCTTACTGATGAACTGAGAGTTGATCTTGAGTCTAGCCGTCAACATTTAGAGAGGGTGGAGATGGAATTGAAGTTAGAGAAGAAGAACAAGGAAGAGTTGGAAGATGCATTGAAAAGAGCTGTTGACGGGCATTCAAGAATGATAGAACACTATGCTGAACTACAAGAAAGATATGATGATGTGGCTGCGAAGCACAATGCTATTATGGAAGGAATAGCAAAAATGAAGCAGGCGGCAGCAAAGACAGGTAAAAAGGGCCATGCTAAATTTGCCAAATCTCTTGCAGCTGAGCTTTCTACAATGAGAGTTGAGAGAGAAAGGGAGAGAGAATCTTTGAAAAAGGAGAACAAAAGCCTGAAGATTCAACTTAGAGACACTGCAGAAGCTGTGCATGCAGCTGGAGAACTACTTGTTAGACTTAGAGAAGCTGAGCATGCTGTATCCGTTACCCAGGTAAAACTCCATCCGTTACCCAGAAGATATGATAGGGCTGTTGGTCATTGCTTCAATGCGTTGACATGGAGTCCTCCTTTGCTGAAAACTTTAATGAAAGATTTTCAGCTGAACTTCAAAAATCCCTTTGATTATTTAAAAGTAACTCTATTTTTGGGGGGGGGGGGATTCTTGCAACCACGAAAAGGAGAGCATTTTTGGTGCAGGATTAGCATATTTTAAGTAATTTTGCGTTGTATAAGATAAATATGTGAAGGGAGTTTTATACCATAAACTAAAAGCACAAAGAGCTTTTTATTAGGTGCTTCTAAAGAGATAAGGAAAGCATTGAATTATACTTTTGTTGGTGTGTGTGAGAAGATTCAAAATCCACACCGTCATAACATTCTGATTTATCTCTTTATCTCATATATCTATTTATACAGGATAATTTTGCGAAGGTGCAAGAAGAGAATGAGAAGTTGAAAAGGAAAATAGAGAAGCTCCAAAGGAAACAGAAGATGGAGATGATAACCATGAAGCAGTACCTAGCAGAGAGCAAATTACCAGAGGCAGCACTGAAACCACTATATAGAGAGGACTCTTATGATGCTGTAAGAAACAATGCATATGATGACGACGACGATCAGGCATGGAGAGCAGAATTTGGAGCAATCTATCAAGAGCATTACTAGCTAGTTATTGTTTGTGAATTACCAACTGGCTAATGTGATACCTGTTAGTCTTGCTCTGGGATCCTCCTTGGATCAAAAGCATCCATTTGTGTATTCTCATTAACTCATTATTTTCCTTTTTGTTTTGTTTTGTTTTTTTTACACTTGATGCATTCGTCGTATTCTTTTATACTATTGGAGGGCACATTCTTTGTATCCATATATTACACTCTTGTTCTGTTGAGAGGCAGAACAAATGAACAACTATGAGCATAGTACTCCTCCAATTATTCAATAGTTAAGGCATGTTCTTACAATCTTGGTATTCTTTTACGTATGGTATTTTTTTTTATATTGTGAATTAAAGTTTAGGTGATAAGTATGGAGCCCAGAGCCTTATACCTCGGCAGCTTATGCCTCCTCTTGTAAAAGAGGTCATGGGTTCTATACTCTTTGTATCCATAAGGGGTGTGTGGGTCTCTTCTCCTTTTTTTTTTTTTGCCCAAATGGTCTCTTCTCCTATGAAGGAAGTGGGTGTTTACATAGTAAAATTAAAAAAAAAAAAAAGATACTAGTAGTAAGTATGGTATTTTTGCGTTTATTGTCTCTTTTACATTTTAATTTTTCTTTGAAAAAATTTACCTTCAATGCATGCTTTGAGTGTTTTATTTTGTTACAAGCAACTAATTAATATTAGTCTTTAATTATTTGTTTAAAATATTCATCTTTAAAAGCAAGTTAACTATTTGTTTTAATTTAATTATTTTATTTTTTTTCATTTATATCATATTCACCTCTTAATTTTAATTAATATTTAAATGTGACAATAAATTGAAAGGGGAATTTTTGGGGGGGAAAATTCAAAAGTACATAACAACATGGAAGTAATTAAGAGCCTCTGAGGTGGTTAGTTGATGTTGAGAGGACCAAATAATCTAACGAAATTGTAGAAATCTTTTGTTCAAAGTAATTCCTTATCTTAACTTAATTGAGACTTGCAAATTAGTCCTGCTTGTCATGGTCATGGTATACTCTTGAGAAGGACGATGTACCTTTAATTTATGGCAGCAACCAACGGCCACGATCTTTTATTCCAATCAAACGCTTAGATTGCTTGTTGAAAACAATCTGGTTTAATTAAATGAACATTAGGGCTTGTTTGGTTTGAGGGGAGGGAGGGGAAGTGGGCGGAGGGAAAAGTTTTTTGAGTTGAATTTTAAAAAATTAGAGAAGTGGGGTTAAAAATTTTTAATTAATTTTCTTACTCTTTTATCTTATATATTCTTTTTATTAAAATTTTATTACCACATTTCTTCAATCTTTTAAAATTCGACTCATAAAAATTTTCCCTCTCCTCCCTTCCCCTCCAATCCCTCACACCAAACATACCCTTACAGTGTGTTTGGTTTGAGGGGAGGGAGGAGAGGGGATAGTTAGTAAATTACTCCCTCCGGTCCTAATTATAAGATAAAGTTGACTTTTTTGGAGAAATTAAGGAAGCCAATTAAATTACTTTAGATTATTTATATTTTTATTTTTTCCCCCAAACTAATTAATTTGGATAATAAACTAATATATAATCTAAGGATACTAAAAATATAAACACTCTAAAGTAATTTAATTAGCTTCCTTAATTTTTCTAAAAAAGTTCACTTTATATTATAATTAGGACCGGAGGGAGTATAATTTTGGATAAAAGAAACTCAAAATTTACCTTCTCATTCTTTTAAATTTTGAGTTTCCGCCTAAAATTTAAATACCTTTAACCTAAAAAGGTAATTTAACCTTCATCTCCTCCCCTCTCTCCCCTCAAACCAAACACACTCTTAATCTCTACAGTTTGTTGCGCTAACAAGACAAGATCTTTGTTAAAGTTCAAAACGTCGTCGTTTACCTTTCATTAAACCAGAGGCGAAAGCGCGACATTATTTTGAACATATGTCTTCATGACCCCTTTTTCTCACCCAAAAAAATGCTTTGTTTTTTTTCTCTTCAAGTTGATTACCGAACATTACTTTTAATTTTGAAACTTGTTAATCAACTTTTAAAAGCATCTTTTGATAAATCCCTTGAAATTAATAAAAGTAGCAAATAACAAATAATAAAAAAGCACTCACCATAGAAAACATTTTTAAATTAATCAAGCAGAAGCTAGAGAGCAATCTCTATTCTCACGTAGAGAGAAACTTCATGAAAACTTGCATGAAGACTTTTGGTAGATGCATCATGCACGTATTGGTTAAAGTCTTAATGACAATAAATATGCAAAAAAAAAAAAAAACTTATTTTCCAAAAACACTTGTTTACTGAGATAGCGACGAATGAGTGGGATAATTAATGTGGTAAAACTAACCAATAATTAATGAATAAAAATAAAAAATGATACTAAAAATTTCACACAGTGGACTAGCATCTCTTTTAAACAAATAAAGAAAATTCCCCAAAAAAATTCTTATATATAAAATTGGAGGAGTATATTGACACTTTTTGTCATTGGCTTGAATGTGGATTATTCAACAATATCGTATGCCACATAGTTTGCTAAAAAAAAAACTAATAAAAAATTACCCTTGTGTTGCTTGCTCATCTCAATTTGAATCAGTCAAGCCTAACGTGGCTGGCTTTCAAAGCCAGGATTTTTTTTTTGTGGAAAAAAATAAAGATCCTTTGAAATTTAGAGATAGTGAAACCTATAAAAGTCTACATTTCTATTAAAAGCTAAACAAATCCAGATTTAACTAAGCAAACCACACAGAAATTCGGTGTAAGATCATAATCTAATTTGTTATTACTTAACAGGATGATATCCCATTAAGGAACAAACAGAAAGCTAAATACTCACAAGTCTTAACTGCCAAACCATAATCTCTAACAAGTTTCAGTTTTGAAACATACCCACTTCTTTGAACCATTCAAGTTTTGTCCATATTCCAATAACATGCATATTAGTTGTCTTAAACAGTAAGCTAAACAGCATAAAAGTCTAAGCTGACTAGGCATAGGCCCTAAAATATTCCAATTTTGAAACAAACCCCACTTATTTCGACTAATAAACTTTTGTCGGTATTCCAATCAAATGCGTATTATCTACACTAAGCAGTTAAAAGGGTTAATATAATGTTTGATCCTTATAGTTTATCATCATTTTAGTTTTGGTCCCTATAGTTTCAAATCATATGTTTTGGTCCCTCAAGTTTCTTTCAATCTAAACCATGAATCCATGTAACTTAATAAGAACCTGAACCATTTTATTTTTTTAGGGACCAAAATCAAATTGAGGGCAAATTATAAGAACTAAACATTGTATTAACCCAGTCATAAAAAGCCAAACATGAAAGGGAGGAGAATGACAATCAGAGACTCATCAATCAGAAACAGACAAACAATGAATATAAAAAACTGTGAAACTTTGTATGACAAATCTGTCTAAAACAAGAATTATAATAACTGCTTTTACAAACTTAATTATTTGATGGGGATCCTACACTGTAAATCCCTCTCATGTTTCACGCTTTGATGAATCAAACAGAACTGAACTTACAATTTGATGAGCAAAAGACTAAAAAAAAACATATCTCAGAAGAACATGGTGACAAGAACAACACCATTACAGTGGAAAAGAAGAAGGAAAAAAAGGTTTACCAACAGTTAATTACTCTATCATTAAACATACTAATACTGATACGCCTCGCTGGAGATGCATTACTATTACACTATTTTTGGAACCAATCTTCATGAGTATATCCCGCAGACTGATTTTACACCTCAATCAAATTCCAAGGAAGGAAGCCTAAGTCTTGAAAAAAATGATAAGAGAACCCAAAAAAAAAAAAAGAACCCCAAACCTTACATAAAATCCCTTTTAAACTGCTTTCTCTTTGAACATGTATACTTCAAATGAAAGAACACCGTTAGGTATATATAAGATGATATCCACATAAGCTGATATATCTTAAGCAACCGAGACGTAAGAATTCACAAAACCTCTTTTTCCTGACCAGTTTTCCTTGATCTACTGTTTCCATAACATATCTCCTCTAAGTAGCAATTCCTGGAGAAAGCAGGAAGAGAAGAAAAGAAAATGAATAAAACTCATAAGGTTCATCATTCAGAAGAACATATCAAAACGTTTGACACATTTTAGGAATGCAAATCCCAAAATAGCAACCATTTCATAGTGATATGATAGACAAAGTTATACATATGGTCCTTCTTCATTAGATGATCACATAAATGAATTGAATGGTCAAATCTGATATCAAAATCCCAGTGCTTCCTTCATACAAAATCATTTATACACTTCTGGCATGAGAGGAGTTGATCACACTTGAGTTCGTCCTAAACACCTTTCAGCCTAATCCGTAATGTGAATTTATTTTTTTCCATGGAAACCTCCAATTTCATCATACTTTAAGATGAAGACAAAAATACATTTGAAACAATCAAAGAAAACAAGCGCATTGTTAAAAAGTTCTTGTGGCTTGTCAGCATTGAAATCCATGGGGGAACATAGAGTAGTTGGTATAGATATCTTTTCCCTCACAGGAGAGATACTCATCTTTCTACTATTTAAACCTTGTTGAAATATGAGAAGAAAGTATCACAGAGATTAAAAAAAAAAAGATGCATGAAGTCCGTTAACATGAAACATATACCAACAAAAAATTATATTAATAAACTAGAATCTGGATTTCTTTGAGACAAGGTCACATGATTTAGCAAAAAGTCTTACCTCTGTTAGGTTGTCTGCTTGAAACATTGTAGTTTCCAATATAACCCTCTGAAGTCTTTACTGGATCCTCAGAGGCTATACCACCAAGCCCATAATCAAATGAACCAGAACCATCTAGGTCAGAAACAGCTGACCTCCAAGTCAAGTCGTCGTAAACTGAACTGTTATGGTATGAATCCCCATAGGATCCTTCATAACCACCAGCTGAAGCAGAAAATGCAGAAGATGAATTTACACCTACACTACCATTTCTTCCATACACTGTACCTCCTAACCCAAAACTGTTGTCCCCACCTTCATAAACATTAATCCCAGTGGTATAGCCCGAAGCAGCCGCTCCACCCTGCACCGGAAAGGATTGACCCCAATTTGCACCTGTATTTTTAATTGAAACGCCAAAAGCACCACTTCCAGTTCCCAAGCCAGCACCAGCACTGACTTGGTTATTGGCATTACTTAGGCCACCACTTCCCCAGACATTTCTAGGAGATGAGTTCATCAGAGAATCGCTTCTCCCATTACCAGCATTGTAGCCTATAGGAGTGGTATATCTGCTTGAGTTGCCACTGTAAAAAGGACTAATCATCCGACCATATCCGAGATTGCTTCCATAATTCGAAGTTCCACCATATCCTGGATTCAGTCCTGCATCAAGATTCAGTCCCATTCCATAACCACTGGTGCCAAAGGGGGAAATTCCACTTCTGCCACTTGTAATAGGACTGAACCTACCGTCCATCCTCATCCCATAGCCTCCAACTGGACTCATGTTATAACCCTGTGCATAACTGTTTAGGTAGCTACTGGCCCTATTAAAACCAAAACTTGTTCCTAACAACGGGCTTCGGCTGGATCCGGGGGAAAGCTCTTTTGGAACTGCCCTCTTGACCTCAACCATTTTTCCATTGAGCTCATGGAATGTTTTATAAAGAACTCTGTCCACGGCATCTTCTGAGTCGTAAGTGATGAAGCCAAAGCCTCTTGGCCTCTGAGTATTGTGATCATACATTACTACAACATCATTGATTGTACCAAACTGATCAAAATACTTCTTGAATTCACTTTCAGTAATGCTTGACGGCAGACCTCCAACAAAAATCTTTTTTGTGCGCCCAGGACCAGGAGAGCCATGGACACTACCAGAAGTTCTATTTATCATCTGCTGATCATCCCTGGGAACAGCTTTCTTTGCTTCAACCTGAACATTGACAAGTTATAGCATATAGATCAATACTTGCAAGTCACAGTCATCTTCATTTTATGAACAGTCAATTCTCATCCAATGTAAATAATAATAATTCAAATCAGCCATCAAAGTGCAAGTCTCTAGCTCAGTAGAGCCAAAAATAAATACAATTTCTATCATCGACAAATTGAAACTAAAGTACAGAGATTATATTGTCATTTGTAACAAAACTGCATAATTATAATCACAATGAACTAATACAGAGATTATGTTATCATTTGTAACAAAAACTGCATATTTATAATCACAATGAACTAACTCACTGTGCGGCCATCTATTATGTGCTTATCCATAATGACTCTTTCTGCAACTGCAGGATCAGCAAACACGATGAAACCAAAACCACGAGCACGACCTGTTGTTCGATCTCTCATGATCACGACCTCTATCACCTCTCCATAATTCCCAAAATATTCTTTAAGTCGTTCTTCATCAGTGTCCCAAGAAATTCCTCCAATGAAGAGCTTGCCAAGATCTGATTCCATCTGTTCTCCTGCCAAGCATCATCATTTAATTATAAATAACTAATTCCTATGCTATGTTTGTTCAAATTCAAACAAGCAAGGACTTTGGGTCAAAATTCTCATTGTTCACCGAGAAGTAGCCAATATTTAATAGGGATGTCTAAATAACTCAATGATGGCAAAAAGAATCAAGAGTCGGAAACAATTTCATTAAATAGTTTAACAGATGATAGATAATTAAGCTCAGTCTAACCAAAAAAAAAAAACATATTCACCTGCTTGAGCAGCACAAAGCGATCAAAAATGCTGACGAAGAAAATCTGAGAAGATACACCTTAACTTTAAATTCAGACAGAACCCAGTTGGAGCTTCGATCAGAAACGAAGTGGGTTTTGTCAGAGTCGATCTGAGAGCATCGGATCTCTCGTGCATCAATCAAAAGAAGAACCAGATTATCTATAATCGGATTAAAGAAAACGAATTTTTATGGATCAAAGACGAAACTCAAAGAGATTAAGAGATCGATGACAAATGAAGCAAGCCCAGATATCAATTTACCATTCCAGGGTGAGAAAAATCTGTGGAAAAATTTTAAATGTGAGGGAAACTGAGAAGAAAAACAGAGGATGGGCTCATCCCCTATCGAAAGCCTGTCCCTTGCTTTATATCTCTTCGTTGGTGATACCACTACCCCTTAATTAAATCAGAAGAAAAATTTAAAAAAAAAAACAGACAGAGAAATGGCAGCTAACATGAGAAGGAGACAATATATAAATAGAGAGAGAGAGAGAGAGACTGCAAATCCTCTGGTGCAAGAATATTTGGAGGAGTAAAGAGGTACAGCGGATGACGATATTTTCTATACAAAAAAAAAAAATCATTTATTAATGTTCACAATAAAATTAGTTTTTATTGGAAAAAATCTCAATTAAATCCAACCCAAATACCCAAATTCAAATTTACACTTATACTTTGAATAAATTTTTAATCAAGATAATAGGCCTAATTAGGAATTTTTTTAATATTGTCAAAAGACTATAATACCCTCTATAATTAATAAAATTGAATATAGGCTAGGCTTTATTTCAGTTTTAATTATTTTAGAGGGATTTAATTAGGATTTTCAAATGAATTAATTACAAAACCTTGGTGCTCTTGTTAACTCGCGGTTGGCCGATCGTGTGAGACGATTCGACAGCAACTTACGGCTAGAGAAATATAATACTAATAATAGTGAATTGTTTCATATCTCTAAATACTTGTATTCTCTAATCATGCACATGTTTCTTTTCTTCAACTTTGATGGTTACAATCCATTAGAATCCGTTTGATTCAACCTAATTGTATGCCTGTAATGGTAATCATAATTATTGTATTAAAAGAAGAGTGTTTGGTTACTCTTTAGTATGGTAATGATGAATTGATAATTACTAAAAATTTGGTAATCTTCATTCATACCTCTCCCTATAAATACTCATTATCACCCTATTACATTATTGAAAAGGTATAATTTACACTTTAATTTCATTTATCTTTGTTTTAGTTATTTCATTTCATCTGTCACATTACACCACAATTATCGCTGCCACTACCTCCTCCCCTTCCATCGTCATCCCTATCACCGCCACTACCTCTTTCTCCACCGTTGTTGCTGATACCTTATGTTATCACCACTGCCACACCATTGTTATTGTCGCCTCTACAACCAAAACCACAGCCATCGCCATCGAACGATCATCAATTGGCAAGGCAGCGTTACGGTTATGATGAGGTAGCTTGATGGTTTTTAACTATTTCTTTTACAAAAATTATATTAAATGTAAAATAGACTTGGTGTGATAAATAAATTTTAAATAATTATTAAAAAAAATAACTCATTTCATCTTTTTTAAAAATCAAACCAAATATTAGTCATGTAATTAATATTAGATCACATTATCATTACATCACATCACATTATACTACACTGCATAGTATAATTGGATTGAAACCTCTCTTGTTCCTTGTTTATTTTTTGGGAATGTGGTATCATGTAAATGCAACATTCTTTGGTTTCTTTTTGAATTCAGACGACGGGTGAGAGCATCGTCACTACTGTAGAGGGAAATCTATAAACAGCCTCATTAGTCGAAATGGAGATCGCATGATTAGCTCTTTCAGAGAGACTCAAAGAAGAAACTAAGACCTGAATTAATGTCAGACATAGCAATTTCATACAATGAATATGAGAGAAATCCTTGTAAGTAACCCGAAGGAGATGAGACACGGGGAGGAGAATGTGAGGCAATAGAGAAGTAGAGAATGAGTAAAAAAGGAAAATAGGTAAAATCACCAAATTCTGTAACCCCTGGTCCTTATTAGGGGTTTATTGAAAGTTTAGGTCTAAATATGAATTTGAATATTTCAACAGGATTTTATTGAGATTTTTCCTTTTTATTAAAAACAAAGACAATTTTTATTTGAAAATAGGCTAAATTATATATAATCCCATAAAATTTGAAGCATCTACCAGTAACCCTCTAAGTTTTGAAATTTAACCGTAAACCCTTAAACTCTTATACTTATGTAGATAACTTTTATAAGATTAATGTTGTATATCACTTATTTGCCTATTGCTTAAAATTTATAGGACTGTCTACGTATCAATCAAAATTAGACTGTTCTATGCGCACAAAATAAAATTTAAAGAAGATATGATTGATAATTGAGGTTTATTAACGTAGACTAAGCTCAAAAAGGTTTATTGTTAAGTTTTAAATGTTAATAGAGTTTTTTTTTTATGATATAAGGTTTAGAGGAGTTTTGTGTAATTTAGTTTAAAAATAATTATAATATTGTATAATTTTTTAGGGATGGAAATAAGCCAGGCTCCTGTACGGTCTAGCCTAGTCTATTTAGTAAATAGGTCAGGCCTATTTTCATAAGGCCTAGTCTACAGGCCTGATCTATTTAACTTTTTTTAATTTATACTATTATATTAGTATATATAATATCATCTAAATAATTTTATAAATTTACCAACTTAACCTTAATTCTAAGTTTCACATCCTATTGTCATTACACTCAACCATTGCTTTTGCATCAATAATTCACCTTACCTTTCTTCTCTTTAATCGCTCAAAATGACGACACTAACTCACTCATTTTCCCCTGATTTGATCGTCCATTGAAATATAATAATTACTATGAGTTTATTTTAATGCCAAATAAAATATTATAATCTTAGTAAGACTAGTTCGTTCAATTTATGTGGGTAGAGTAAAAGAGGTACATTTTAGTTTTACATGTTGTTTGTTATAATTAGTCAATTTTAAAAAATATATCTCATTAGTCAACATACGATTAGTTTTTGTTATTCCTAGTTACTCAAACAATTGTTGTTACTAAACATTCTTTTCTTTTTCTTAGTAAGCCTTAATATCACAATGAGCATGAATGTTAATATTTTTAGACATAATGTAGGATTGTAAATAAGTGTAAAGGGTTATATATGAATTTGGATGTATAGGCTTTAAAGGCTATTTAAAGGCTAGGCATACATTTTAAGTAAGCCTTTAAACAGGTTTCAGGTTTTTTAAAGGCCCAGGCTCAACCCTAAAAAAAATTCTACATACAGTCCCAGTCCTAGGCCCAAGCTTAAACTTTGAGTCTTTGTTGCAGACCCAGAGACCTATTTAGGTAAAGCCTAACTTACCCTATTTTCACCCCAATAACTCTTAAACAAATCTCAATAATTTTTAAAAGTAGACTTTAATTCCAGGGAGAAAATTCTTGATCAAACGAAAAAAAGAAAAGACAAAATTCAACTGACTCCAATTTTTTAATAGCTGATTAAGGCATGAATCTTAATTTTGTTATTATTTCTGAAGAGTTAAATTCAGCATTTGATATAATCTTTTGCATACTTGAATGCAAATTATGGTCCTTAAGTGTGAATTGTCTCTCTTCTCCTTGGAAAAGTTTGGGGTGAATAAGAGATTGAGAATTGTACGATGATTTAATTTTATTTTTAAGATCAGCAAAATGCTAAATTGTTAATGTTTGCTATACTTTCATGTTAAATACAAAACACAAGCTGTAAATTCTTTGAACTAAAGTTTAAATTGTTGGCAAGCTTGTTAAACCTAAGCATCCATACACTAAATAAGATCCTAAACTGAACAATTTATTTGTCCAAAAATGATAAATTGCTCTTCCCAAACTGCCATTCCTTTAAAAAAAATGCATTGCATGGCTAAATGTTTACCACTTTCTGCAAATACTTGAATAGCATGCCTTGACAAAGTTGTTATGTTTTATATTGATAGTTCATAGTTTGATTTTGTTAAAGGCAAGTAATTAATGTGGTTCATCTTTAAAAGTAACTTTAAGGGGGAAGGAATGATAATTAGATCTCAAATGGTTGAATTAATAATAGTTACACCTTCTGCAAATTATCCTAAAAAAATGAGTTGTAGTTTGTAAATATCATCTTGAATCATTGTCACTATGAATGTACGCCTCAATTACAAATAAGGTATTTAAGTCTCAAACACTAAGTTTATGACTGAGATTTCTATTTATAATTGCATGATTCGATGTTTGTAACTCATTTTTTTTAAAAAAAAAACAATTAGGAAAGTACTGAATGCTATTTGAAAATAATATTAGGTTATTGGATGCTGCTTTACCTATTTTGAAAACAATTTTTTTTTATACATACAAAAACTAAAGTAACTGCTTCGGAGGAGGTAAGTCGATTATGTGCTCGTTTGGAAGAGTTTATTTTTAGGCAATAAGTGCTTATAATTCGTGATTTACGGTATACGAGGTAAGTATGTGAGAGGAGTTTTTTCTCAGCTTGCGTAATAAGGACTTATTTCTCAAATTTAAGCTCTTCCAAACATACCTTATTGCAATTACATAAGTTGATTATGACTATAGGAATAAATAATTTAATGAAATTGTAAAAATATTCCGTTCAAGTAATTTTTTATGTCATTTCACAAAATTCAAATGAATTTGTTGTGATATGCACACACATATTAAAGCACTATAATTTACTTTTATTTGTTTTTAAGTATAGTTATCCTTTTATTATAGTTAATCCTATTCAAGCTATTATCAAGTACTAAGGAATTGTTTGATATAAGGAGAGGGGAGGGAAACTAGGTGGAGAGAATTTTTTTTTTTAAAGTTCAATTTAAAAAAATTAGAGAAATTGTGTTAAAAGTTTTTAATTAATTCTTTTTACCCCACATGTTCTTTTTATCAAAGTTTAATAACTTCATATTTTCAATTTCTTTAAATTCAACTTATAAAAATTTTCAGTCCCCCTCCCCTCTCCTCTCCTCTAAATCCCTTATACCAGATAGACCCTAAATATGATACCTCTCCAAACAGAAATTCAAACCTAAACTTAGCCCATGTTAGTAAAGCCTCTATGATATTCTTATGAAGCCGATGAACACAAATTAAAATAAATTATTACGATTAATTAATTAATTAAAATATTAAAATCGGTAAATCACAATTAAACAGTATAAAAACGAGTAATTTTTTTAAAAGACGGAACAGGTAACTAATGCATATAGCTCTCCGAAGGGATATATCGATCCCATTTACGATTTGGTACTTGAGCGAGGGCAACGATGGCGACGGCGGATCCTTCGAGGACTGATTCCGACGAAGAGGTTACCACTAAAGCAAGCGTTATTCGCACAGCTCAAGTTCCTGCACTCTCTGCTTCTCCTTCTGTCTGCCTTCTACGGTTTGCCGGCGAATCTGCCTCCGGTGCCTTGACGGGTTCCGTCTTTGGCTATGGTTATCTCTCCCTCCTCTCCCTCTGACTTACCGTCTTACTCCTATATACATTATTTTAATAGCTTGATTTTGAAGATCATGCTCTAGCTGGGGAGTATTAGATGTTTGGATGAACCTAACGGGGAACGCATTACGTGTTGAATATGGACTATAACCTCTGTCGTTAAGGATGATGTTGGCCTTTTCGGTTATGGAAATTGTCGTTACATTATTGTTGTGCCACAATGTGAATGGATTTGAAGTAATGTCTCAATAAGCGAGAAATCTTTGGTTTGGATTAGTGGAAAGTTTTCCGTAGGAATGATATATAGTTTGAACTAGGAAACATGTTCAATTCAATTTTCCCCCTGTCAGTAGGGGCTGGATACACTCGCTTAGGAAGTCTTACTCAGTGTTAGTAATTCTGCAATTTTGGTGCAAATGGATGTTGGTACATAATTTGTTAGGCTTGTGATGATGTTCGACAAGTATTTTTTAGTTTTAAATACACATAATCAATTCCTGACTGGTGACTTGAGAATTCAATAATTTCTGAGGCAGTGACTATAGGATCATTTTGAAGGAATCTCACTTTTGAGTACAGTAATGCATTCAATTCTTATGATCTTGCTCAAGCATGCCTTTTTGGGAATGCCTCAGGTGTTGGGTTGTTCCAGAAGAAAGGATTTAAAGGATCATTTGTAGATGCAAGATCTTATGCCAAGGTGCATTGGGGACCTTAGTCCTTATCCTTTTCCCCTTTCAGTTGTTTTATCTTTGTGTTAATAGTTACGCATTTGGATATATATATATATATGTATGTATGTATGTATGTATATTAAACAGCTCATAATATTTTGTCTCTGTATTAGTCATTTGCAGTTTTTTCTGGAGTTCACAGTTTTGTTGTTTGCATCTTGAGAAGACTCAGAGGAAAGGATGATGGTATAAACTTGTTTACCATAGTATTCTTAGTTTGTTACTTGTGTTTTATGATAATATTTGTGTGATATTTGGTTAATTTTTCATTACCAGCCGTTAATGCTGGGGTAGCTGGATGTTGTACTGGTCTTGCTCTAAGCTTTCCAGGTATTGATGTTTCTTTGTCTTTTTCTGAATGATGCCTTAAATAGCCCTCTTCACCCTCACATGCACATATATGCTATTAACTCTTCATATCCATCAAATTATCTTCTTGGCAAAGTATTGAGACAATCTCCCAATTTTGGTCTCTGATTGGAAAGTGGGGATACCCCATCAAATGACCCAAAATAGAAAAATTCATGGACTAAGATCACCTTTTAATCACTGATTCTTCTGAAAATTAATATTAATGCATAGTTAAATACAGATGAAGGTTGCATATCTACCGGTTATCCTTGCAATCTTGATTTCATTCTCTAGGATTTTCCAGGTGCACCACAAGCACTTCTGCAGGGCTGCCTCACTTTTGGGGCATTTTCTTTTATCGTTGAAGGGCTAAACAAGCAACAATCAGCCCTCGCGCATCCCATCTCCGGTAAAACAAGTGTGCGCTACCCTACACGTCCTTCTCCTCCCTTGGCTCTTTCCCTCCAACTTCCCCTTCCTGATGAAATGAAAGAAGCCTTTTGCTATTTCTACAAGTCTCTGAAACAACACAGCAAAAGCACTTTTCCCACATCTCATCGATAAATCAAGGTACTCCTTCGGTCCTTAATATAGGACCTATTTAACTGATTTGATTTGTTTTAGGAAGTTAGTTATGTTAGTTGGTTATAATAAATATGATATATTTTTTCTAAAATAAATACCCTTATTTAGGATGGTCTTTGGCTTCAACCATTGATGCAAAAGCAGGACTGGCCACTCTTGTTGAGTATTAATAGAGCGTAGTTTGGGGAGAAAATGATACATATGAAAGATAGGTATTACATTTATTATCGAGATCTACTCTCTAATTAAGTTTTGTATTAAGGACTGGAGGAGTATTATGCTATTTTTTTAGTGTCATGTAAATAAGACATGACCTCGCTTTTTTTGGACGGTGTACGATTCCTTTAAATCATGTCAATGATTTTGTAACAACTTGGGTTTGCTTTCTGTTGAAGCTGGAATTACTGCTGATTAGACTGGTTTCATTGCATACTTTTTAGATGATTGAACAGCTGGTTGAACAAGACAATGATGCGATGTAACATTGTGATATTTGGTCTTGGTCAGTTTTAGTAAAATTGAGTGTAAAGTATGGGGGCCATGTTTTGAAATTTGTGGTATTTGGTCATGACAAATATCCCTTGTGAAACAAGGATTTAAGTTTTCCAAATATTTCCATTTGTAAACGAGAATCGTTGGTGCTTTTCAAGAAAAAATAATCAAAAGTTGTTTGTTAAATGAGGATATATTAGATAAAATATATAGTTTATATCTTATTTTGCCACATTACTGTTAACCTGTGTTAATAGCACATGCGCGGTATGGGGTTAATTTTTCGGACAGATTTAATTCGAGGACTTGCTTCGCCAATGGTAAAAATTACTTGGGGGTGTTCATTGGACACTTTATTTTTTTAATGTATATTGGTTGCTTTTACAGGATGGTGTCTACATTAAAAATGAGTGGAGATTATAGAAGCTGGTCGATTAATTTTCCCTGATTAATTATATAAAAACCGGGGCCTCTGCTATTCAAAATGCAGAATCAAAAAATATATATATATATATATATATGATTTATCACAAAATTATACTATTCACAAAGAGTTAATAATGTAATTTTTTTTTTGCCATACATTAAAAATGTCTGACTTTCTTTAATATCTCTAATCTGGATAGCTTTTGAAAATGGAAAGAGCCTTATGTGATATGACAATAAATATTTTTGGTGAAAAATATTAAGAGAGTTTATTTATATGATAGTTGATAAGGGGAGAAAGGATGAGAGGGTTTCTCCTTTCCCTTTTCTTTCTACTCCCTCCTTTTTTTTCAACGGTGTTAGATTGATATTTCAACCATCCAGATTTGTCTTTTTAGAAATATTATTAAAATGTTAAATTATAAAAAGTTAATAAAGTACAAAATACTATAATTTAATCTCAACATTTTAAAAATGCACTAAAAACTTTAACAAAAAATATTTTGTAAATAATCTTTAAAAAAATTAAAATCTATCGTTGAAATATTGATTTAAGAAGAGGGGAAGAGAATGAGAAGGAAGAAGAGATCCTCTCCTTCCAGGAAGGAAAGAAACGACATGTTGGAATTTTGACCACAAATTAAAAACTAAAAATTGATCGCCCACGGTTGAACAATTTTATGAATGTAATAAAGCGTGGGTAGCTTTTCTCGCCCAAAAAGCTGCTTTTTCCTTTGAGTTTGCTATCAAACACATTACTTTTGATTTTTAAAACCTATTAATCAACTTTTAAAAGCCTCTTTTGATAAAATCCCTTCAAAATTAACAAAAATAGCAAAACAAACTAGAAAGAATCACTCAGAATATAATCATTTTCAAGTTAATTAAGCAAAAGCCAGTGAGTAATATTTATTCTCACAGAGAAACTTCATGAGTTTGAAAAATGGGACCACTTGAACTTGCATGAAGGCTTCCATGAATTCAAGTCTATAATACCATCTCTCCAAGAGCAATGCATTGTTCTTAATTATAAATTATGCCAAATGGTTTGTTAAAAAGAGGAAAAAACAAATCTTTACACCTATGTAATCCAAACCAACTCTACCTAAATTAGGCAAGCCTAATGTGACTTTGGGAAATTACGTAGGCATTAGGAGGGGCAAAATGCATATGGTTGTGCATTTCTATTAAAGGCTAAACAAATCCTGGTTTAACAATGTGCAACCACAAAGATATTGGGTGTAAAGATCAAAATCAAATTGGTTGTTAGAAGGATAATATCACACTGAAGGAACAAACAGAAAGCTCAATAACATGAAAGTCTCTACTGCCAAAGCATTTAATCCCTAAAAAGTTTCAATTTTGAAACATACCCACTTATTTGAACCATTCAACTTTTGTACATACTCCAATAAAATGCATATTATTTGCACTAAACAGGAAGCTAAATAGCATAAAAGTCTAAGCTGACTAAGCAAAGGCCCTAAAATATTCCAATTTTGAAACAAACCCCACTTATTTGAACCAGTCAACTTTTGTCCATATTCCAATCAAATGCTTGTTATCTCCACTAAGCAATTAAAAAAAGCCAAACAGGAGAGGAGGAGAATGACAAATTACAGATTCATCAATCAGAAGTAGGCAGACAATGACTATAAGAATTGTGAAACTTGTATGGCAAATCTGTCTAAAACAAGAATTATAAGAACTGTTTTTACAAACTTAATTATTTGATGGGGATCCTACACTGCAAATCCCTCTCATGTTTCACACTTGATAAATCAAACTGAACCTCACTTACAATTTGATGGGAAAAAAACATATCTCAGAAGATCGTGGTGACAAGAACAACACCTTTGCCAGCCATTAAAGTGGGCAAAAAGGCAAAAAAATAAAAAGTTCAACAATCATTACTCTACCACTGAACATACTATAATGATATGCCTCGCAGGAGATGTGCTACTACACTATCCGAACCAATCTGCATGAGTATACCCCGCAATCTGATTTTACACCTCAACCAAATTCCAAGAAAGGAAACCTAACTCTTGAAAAATTAATAGAAGAGCCAAAAAAATCCCAAACCTTACATAAAATCCCTTGTAAACTGCTTTCTCTTTGAACATGTATACTTCGAATGAAAGAACTCCGTTAGCTATATATATGATGATATTCCATATAGAGCTTAAAATGTAAGAATTCACAAAACCTCTTTTTCCTGACCAGTTTCACTTGATCTACTGTTTCCATGATAAACCAAATCAATATATCTCCTCTAGGTTGCAATTCCTGGAGACAAGAGAAAATGAATAAAACTCATAAGACTAATTCAAAAGAACATCTCAAAACATTTGATTCATTTTAGGAAAGAAAATCCCAAAATGTCAACCATTTCATAATGATATGCTAGGCAAAGCTATGTAAGGTGCCTTTCGTCATTGGATGACCACAAAAATGAAATGAATGATCAAATTTGATATTAACTCAATCCTTCATTCACACAAAATCAGCTATACACTTCTGACGTGAGAGGAGGTAAACTCTTAAAAAACCTATATAATAATCCATTTCAAACAATCAAAGAAAATAAGCACATAGTTAAAAAAATTCTTGCGGTTTGTCAGCATTGATATCCACAGGGGATATAAAAATGAGGAACCTAGAGTACTGAGTACAACTAGATATATTTTCCCTCATATGATACAAGGGAGTATTGCTCATCTTTCTACTAAATACACCCTGAAATATGTGAAAAACGGGCAGCCTAACATATAAGGCTCCTACTAGGTAGGGTCTGGGGAAGGTAAGATATACGTAGCCTTACCCCCGCAAGCAAAGAGACTGTTTTCAAAATTTGAACCCGTGACCTTTTGATCACATGACCGATCGTTGCTCCAAGGCTTACCCTCTCTTGAAATATGCGAAAAATATTGAACAAATAAAAAATAAAGTTGCGTGGAGTCCCATAAAATGTGTGAAGAGATAGGCTCTTCCTCCTGCCATTCCTCTTCAATATAAGACGACGCCATGCCAACTATTTTCATTATCGGTAATTTTGGCGCTTGGAGGGGATGGGGAGAGTTCCAAGGAACTTGAGAGGAGTTTTCACTACTTGTAGCTTGTAAACAGTGCGGCTTATTCTAGATTTTATACTTTATATTGATATTGATTGAAGGAAAACAATAGCAAAGCTGCACTTGCGTCCCTGACAATCTATTAACTGCCAATCAGTAAATAAGCAAATATTCCTTTTAACTTCTTCAAAAACAATTCATTTTCTGATACACGATGTGTTTGGGGTGGCGTGTCACTTGCCAATCATGTCCTTGATGTCACATTTAGATACAAACAACAATTATATTAACGAATTCTCTATGAAACAAAGTCACTCGATGTGGCCAAAGGTCTTACCTCTATTAGGTTGCCTGCTTGAAACATTGTAGCTCCCAATATAACCCTCTGAAGTGTTTACTGGGTCCTCTGAGGCTATACCTCCAAGTCCATAACCAAAGGAACCAGAACTATCTGGATCAGAAGCAGCAGACGACCGCCAAGCTGAGTCACTGTAAACTGAACTATTTTGATATAAATCCCCATAGGATCCTTCATAACCACCAGCTGAAGCAGAAAATGCAGAAGATGAATTTACACCTACACTACTATTTCTTCCATAACCTGCACCACCTAACCCAAAACTGTCGTCTCCACCTTCATAAACATTAATCCCAGTGGTATAGCCCGAAACAGCTGCTCCACCCTGCACTGGAAAGGATTGACCCCAATTTGCACCGGTATTTTTAATTGAAACACCAAAAGCGCCACTTCCAGTTCCCAAGCTAGCACCAGCACTGACTTGGTTATTGGCATTACTAAGGCCACCATTTCCCCATACATTTCGGGAAGATGAGTTCATCAGAGAATCGCTTCTCCCATTATTAGCATTGTAGCCTATAGGAGTGGTATATCTACTTGAGTTGCCACTGTAAAAAGGACTAATCATCCGGCTATATCCGAGATTGCTCCCATAATTCGAAGTCCCACCATATCCTGCACCCAGTCCTGCATCCAGATTTAGTCCCATTCCATAACCACTGGTGCCAAAGGGGGAAATTCCACTTCTGCCACTTGTGAGAGGACTGAACCTACCATCCATCCTCACCCCATAGCCTCCAACTGGACTCATGTTATAACCCTGTGCATAACTGTTTAGGTAGCTACTGGCCCTGTTAAAACCAAAATTTGTTCCTAACAACGGGCTTCGGCTGGATCCGGGGGAAAGCTCTTTTGGAACTGCCCTCTTGACCTCAACCATTTTTCCATTGAGTTCATGGAATGTTTTATAAAGAACTCTGTCCACAGCATCTTCTGAATCATAAGTGATGAAGCCAAAGCCTCTTGGCCTCTGGGTATTGTGATCATACATTACTACAACATCATTGATTGTACCAAACTGATCAAAATACTTCTTAAATTCACTTTCAGTTATGCTTGAAGGCAGACCTCCAACAAAAATCTTTTTCGTACGCCCAGGACCAGGAGAGCCATGGACACTACCAGAAGTTCTATTTATCATCTGCTGATCATCCCTGGGAACAGCTTTCTTTGCTTCAACCTGAACATTGAGAAGCCAGCATATAGATCAATACTTGCAAGTCACTTTCATTTTCTTTTTTTATAAACAAGAGTCAATTCTCATCCAATGTACATGATAAATAATTCAAGTCAGCCATCCAAGTATAAGTCTTTAGCTTAGTAAATCCAGAAATATATACAACTTCTATCATCAACAGATTAAACCTAAGTTAAATACAAAGGCTATTTGCAACAAAAACCCTAGTGAATACTATCACCACACACACACACACACACATATCCACAATGAACTAACTCACGGTGCGGCCATCAATTATGTGCTTATCCATAATGACTCTTTCTGCAACAGCAGGATCAGCAAACACTACAAAACCAAAACCACGAGCACGACCTGTCGTGCGATCTCTCATGATCACGGTCTCTATCACCTCTCCATACTTCCCAAAATATTCTTTAAGCCGTTCTTCATCAGTGTCCCAAGAAATTCCTCCAATGAAAAGCTTGCCAAGATCTGATTCCATCTGTTCTCCTGTCAAGCATGATCATTCAACTGTCAATAACTGATTTTTATGCTATGTTTGTGCAAATTCAAACAAGCAATGATTTTGGATCAAAATTCTCGTGGTTCACCAAGAAGTAACCAAATTTCCTCATGGATGTCTAGATAATTCAATGGTGGCTCAGAAATCCAGATTCAGAAACAATTCAATTAAATAGTAAACAGATGATAGATAATTAAGCTCAGTCTGACAACACAAAATTCAAAATTCACCTGCTTGAGCGACGCTAAGCGATCACAAATGCAGATGAAGAAAATCTGAGAAGGTACACCTTAACTTCAAATTCAGACAGAACCCAATTGGAGCTTCGGTCAGAAACGAAGTGGGTTTTGTCAAAGTTGATCTACCAGCATCGGATCTTTCGTGCATCAATCAGAAGAAGAACAGGATTATCTGGAATCAGAAAAGGGGAGAGATAAAACAAAGCAAATGAATTATTATGGATCAAAGAAGAAACTTGAAAGGGTCAAGAGATCGATGAAAAATGAAGCAAGCCCAGATATTAATTTACAATTTGAGGATGAGAAAATTCTGGAAAAAAATTTCAATGTGAAGGAAAACTGAGAAGAAAAACAGAGGATGTGTTCATCCTCTACCGAAAGCCAGTCCGATGCTTTTTATCTCTTGGTTGGCGATATCAATTAAATCAAAAGAAAAATAAAAGCGAGAGAGAGAGAGAGAGAGAAATGGCAGCGAACATGAGAGAAGGAGACAATATATAAATAGAGAGAGACTGCAAATCGTCTGGTGCAAGACTATTTGGAGGAGGAGGAAGAGATGACAGCAGATGATGATATTTTTTATCTAAAGAACATTATTAGTCATTTATTAATATTCAAAATAAAATTTTAAACTTTTAAATTTGAAGAAGACAATGAAAATTTTTTTAGAAAAATACTTATATTATATAAATCTAAAAAATGTTTAATTATTTTTTTAAAAAATTGACTTTAACAGGAGACATTGAATAATCTGTGCATTTTTTTTTTTTTGGGTGAGAGAATCATTTATGCATCATTAGTTTATTATATGATTAATTCACCAAGTAGTTTTTTTTTTTTTTTGCAGAACAAGGCCTCTTAATAAAATATATGTAACATAATCTTGAATTGTGCTTTGCATTATTCGTACATTATATATAAAAATTCCAGGGGTTTTTTTTCACATGAAGAAAAGTATATGTTAAAAATATGGCATTTATTACTTTTGAATACAATCCAAAGTAGATGGGAAAAAACCTGAAATCTGGTGAAAACTAATCCCCATGCTTTATTCTAAAAAAATAAAATAAAAACAGTTATTAATGTCTTTTAAAAAAAAAGTTTTGAAGGAAAAATTGGGGAGAAATCCCGATTAATATTTTTTTAAGGTAAAATGACCTGATAAATTTTTATTTACCTCTCAGAGTCTTATAATGTTTAATTATAAGCTTTCTACATTTTTGCCGTAAATATAAATTTTCTACTCTGAATTTTGAGTGGTTGACAATTTTTTTTTTTCTGAACAATAAAAGGAAATAAGAAAAATACCCATAAAGTATTATGTGATGAGCTATGGGTATCCTAAACGGTGCAAGAATTCCTAACCTGCTTCAAGGCACATGAAGTAAAGGAAGTAGGTTCCACATGTTGAATCAAGAGTAAATGTATTAATAAGAGTCTAAAATATATACTACATGATGTAATTTTACACATCAACTCACAAAAAGTGGTATAAAAATCTTCAACCCGTAATAGAGGCACTTAAATGTGAATAGACAGATTGAAATTTTATGTTGGCCAAAAAAAAGAGGAAAGATTGAAATTCTATTTTACTTGAGGTTCAAGCATAAAAATACATATATTTAAATTTGTCTTACATTGAAGGTACAACATTTTATTGGGTTAAGTCAAGATGAAAAATTTGTTTTTGAAGTTTTCATTTAGAAGTATTAGGTATCTAGAAAATTTTTGGGTTCTATGTGGGTTCGGTCCACCCGAAAATTTTCAAATCGCGGCAATATCTCTCCGGTTATTATTCAGATTAAGTTTGACTTGTAATTGACCAAATATTAAGCTGGCAAGTTTGCGTGTCATCTATTCCCCCCCCCCCCTTTTTTGGAGTTAAAATGTAAATTTGTTTTAGAAGTTTTCCCTCATGAGCGTTAGGTATTCACAAGGTTTTTTTTTAAATTTAATGTCATAATACAAGTTTCTAAATTATAGGAATGTCCCATCAGTCGTTATCCGAATTAAGTTTGACTATTAATTAATTAAATATCTCCAAGGCAAGCGTTCAGGACCAATTTTGAGAAAATCATTGCTTCTATGTTTTTCAAAAAACTGCCTGAGATTATTCCTAAAATTGACCGGATCCAGCTCCTCTCCATGCTTTCCCATCCCTTTCTTCTCCTTTACTCAAAACTACACCGTTTTGGATGTAAACAAGGGGAGGTTGGTCTTATTTTCAAAAATAACATTTAGCACCCTAAAATATTTTTTAGTGGCATCCGATATTCTAAAATAATTTTTGATGCACTAATCACCCTTAAATATTTTTTCAGTCCCAACTACTATCTAGCAAGCTGCACCCTAAAGTATTTTTTTACTAATACTCAATATCATAAATTAATTTTTAACTCACTCAACACTTTAAATAATTTTTTCAATAACATTCAATATCCTGAAATAAATTTTTTTGCATATAATCCCTTGAAATATTTTTTGCATCAGCACTTTGCATTTGAAGTTTAGAGTGCTCATTGCAATTAGAAAAATATTTTAGGGTTAAGGGGCAATTTTGCCCCAGAAGTGTAAAAAAGGGAGCAATATTGCCCAGGCCTTGTCCTAGTTAATTTTGATCGTTAGTTGACTAAATATACTAAGCTGACAGTCCACATATTATCCACATCATTTTTGTTAAGATGCAAATTTACCCCAAAAGTTTTAAATCTAACCTTGAAAAAAGTAGATATCATATGAACTTTTGACACAAATTTGCACATTAGCAAAATTGACGTGAATAACATATGTACTGTCAACTTAGCATATTCAATCGACCAATAGCCAAAATTAGCTGGAATAATGGCTAGGGTAAAATTGCCCCTCGGTGTAAACTTCCAAGACAAAATTGCCCTTAATCCAATATTTTAATGTGTTAGATACATAAAAAATTATTTTAGAATATTGAATGTCATTAAAAAAATAATTCAAGATGCTAAGTGTTATTTTTAAGAAAAAAATAGGCCCAACCTCCCTTTTTCACATCCTAAAACAATGTATTTTGGGTAAAGGAGAGAGAAGGGATGAGAAAATATGGGAGAGGAGCTGGATCCAAATCGACCCGTGGTTCACGCCTTTCAAAAATTCTCACGAGTTTCCTCTCTACGTATGTTATGTTCTCTTCTTCTTTTTTTGTGCTATTCTTTTGTGATCATATATTATCTTCTTTTTTTCTTCGTTACAATGACAAGTTTAGCTTAAAAATATATTACAATAAAACAGCAGCCAGCATTAACTAATTAAGCATTCAGTAGATGAACTGCTTGTCTTAAAAAAAAACATCCCTAAGCATCCATTGGGTGTGACAGACAATAAAATAGTCTCATTTGATCCAATATGACCTTCTCAAGTCACATAATCAACACAACAAATAATATCTCCGCTAGTGTGATGGATCTCCACGTGCCAAATCATATGTTATATTATCTTCTATATTTTTTCAACTATGCTTTTGTGTTCAGAAAATGTATCAAATTGATGGTGAAGGATATTGGGGTTCTTCTTCCTCTTGACGTCAACCATTTTGTCATTTGAGCCAGTTTCATGTAGTTTTAATTTAAAAAGCATTTGGTTGGCAAAAAATAAAAAAATAAAAAGTATATGATTCCAATGGTCACTAGTACAAAATTCTCTTTTTAAACCGTCATATTTAGACCAGTTATAGCGGATAAGATCTAAAAAATTTGACCGGTGGCAGTTTTGTAATTATATAGAACTCCTAAGACCAGTTCTCAAAAAAAACCTGTCTTAAAAAAATTATTTAGACCAATTATAAATAAAACTAGTCTAAAAATATCAAAATATTTAAAAAAATTAAAACTTTTAAACTTTTAAGACCGGTCTTAAATATCAAACATTTAAGACCGGTTTTAATAAAAACCGTTCTTAAATATGAAAAATTTAAAAATTATTTTTTTTCACCATTTTAAAACCGGTTTTATTTATAACCGGTCTAAAAAATCGACCCTAAATTTTTGAATCTCCTATTTGTCAAGCATAATTTTCGCTCTCTGAATTTGAAACATCTCTTCTTGGTGCGATTACTCTGTGAGCTCAGTCATCTTCGCTCAATCTCATTCTTATGTTTGTTGTTGCGATGCCCTCACCCTCACACTGAATGAGTTTGTTACCACCACAACCTCGCTTGCTCTGATCTCCTTTGTTGCGACTTTTCTCTTTCCCCGTGACATCCATCCTTCATCGCAACCTACTTTGGCAGCCTCACTTCTTTGCTGGAGGAGCCTCCATTTCGAGGTCGGGATCCTCTCTCCAACTTAACGATGATGGCAAGCCTTTTTTGGCTTCGAGGACTTGTAAGCTTTCTTTTCCTTTTCCTTCCCAGAATTTAGGGTACCTGGTAATTTCTTTTAGTATTTTTATCTGACGGTTTTGTGTTTGCGAATGATTAATTTAAGATTATTGCAAGTTTTGCATTTGAACTTTGAAGTGTTTGAATGATGCCTAAATTCGCGATGTAATACGTTATGGGTCTCTATGATTGCTAACAACATATAGGGGTAGTATTGTATGGTAAGAGGTCACTTTGCTGTTCTTTTAGTGTTTACTAAACAATGCATGAAGGTTAATTTTTCCCAGTTTGCAATGACCAATTTTTGTTACCCTTTCCAGATGCTATTTTCTTCCATTCACACTCAAACTCTCAGATTGCTTTTTGTTTCAAAAAAAAATTCTTTCAGTGTTGATGGAATAAATGCATGATTGAATTGAACCAGATGCAAGTAAATGAGATATGCTAACAACTAACACAGAACTAGAACTTGAAGTGCCTCCCACAAGTAAAACTGCTCCTAGCAAAAATAGATACCGTATGAGCACTATCAAATTGTTTGGGGTGGATTTAACTTCGGATAATATTCCTCTCATGGCATTTGGTACCTATGTTGTTCTTGCTGGCCTCTCGTTGGGTCTCGCCAGTAAGTGTCCTACAGACTCTAAATAATGTTGTATTTCCTAATACTAGGAAATTACCTGATGATGACAGATTAAATGTTTTCTTTCAAATTTCGTATCTCTTATCTCTTTATATGTATATGATGTTTAAACACATGCCTTAATGAGTAAGCATAGATATGATAAGAAATTTTTTGACTTCTCGATTTCTTATGTTGCATATGATCAAAAATTTTTCCTTGGTAAGCATTGTTATGCTTCTGTATTTTACTAAAATTATTTACATTCAATAGTCTTACTGTTTGCATGCTTTGCTACTTGGCATCAAAAGTGGTTAAATGACTACCAAGATATCGCTTACAGTCATAATTAAAGACACTCTTGAATTGCTTTTAAGGACTGTAACATGATTTAAAGCTATCTGATATTGTCTTATGTCATGTTGCAAATCTTATAAGCTTTATAAGATGTTGGTGAAATCTTGGGGAGAAATAAGAGTGTGCATTTAGTTACAGTTATTATCAATTTTTTATCTTATGAGTTGTTGTTTTTCATCATTTAGTTACAGTTGTCATGCCTTACTTAAAATTATATGTTAGTAAAAGAATATGACATTTTTTTTATTGGGATGATTTTAAAATCCTTCCAATCTAAAAAAAACCCCTATTTATTTTTTTTTAAAAAAAATGTCACTTTTTTTATCGGTTATTAGAATAACTGGTCTTAAAAGTACTTTTAAGATAAACTTTTAAGATCTCTTAAAAGTCTTAAAAAAAAGCTTTTAGACTAGTTTTTAAACAACCGGTCTAAAAAGTCTAGACTTTTTAGACCTGGTCTTCAAGAGATCGGTCTAAAAAAGTGATTTTTAAGACCGGTTGCTTAACTGGTCCAAAAAGTAATAGACTTTTTAGACCGGCTGTATCAAGACCAAATCCGGAACCGGTCTAAAATGTCATTTTTAACCGGTCTTAAATCTGATTTTTTCAGTAGTGGATTTGATATTTTTTCTCTTCCAACAACATTTTGGCCAAAAAAATAAATCGTGACACTGTTAAAATATAAATTGTGAAACCTAATAAAAGAAATTTTATGTTATTCATAATGACATTTTCATAATATGTTACTTTTAAAATATTCTCATTAGAGATGCAGATGTGAATATATAGATTTCTCATTAATAACCAATAGCATAAAGGTTCTCTGTTACTCGAGAGGAGTAATCTTCTAAGTCAATTTTTCCCGCTTCTTCTCTTCAAATAAAATCTCGATTTTTCATATTTATATATTGAATTTCAGTATGTTAAAATATTAAATTTAAAACATTTTAATTTGATCTAAACTAAGAGATTATACCAAAGAAGACAAATCAAGGACATGAATCTTGTTTCCCAATCTTATTAAAAAAAAAGTCATGAAAGATAAACTTTCTTAATTTAATCAATTTCTTCCCTTTTTTTTGTCATAATTGTGAAGAAGGATATATAAACACAATTACTATACAAAAAGCGCCCCTTTATATAGAGGGAAAAAGTTAATATTCCTTATATACTACTTTATAAAATAGATATAAATATGGAAAAAAAAAATTGATGATATGAAATTCTTGTAATAATCAATAATGTATATTTATTATAGTAAAATAATACTATTAAAGAGCTAAACTGCAGTAAAAGATTCTGTCAACTCAGGCAATGATGTCCTTAAAAAATTCAAAATAGAAATAAAAATGTTATAAAATTTAAGATTCGGTAAGAGACATTATTGAGCCTGTGGTTGAGAATTGAAATACTTATATTCCCTACAATATTGAACAAAATGGTTTTTGATATAGTTTTAAAAGTTCTATGTATAATGTATATAAAACATGATTAAATTGAAAGTCTGGAATACATTTTGATAATAAGTGAAATTAAAATCAATATTGGTAAAACATAAAAAATTAATATTTAGTGTAAAATTTTTTTATCTCTTTTACTTTTAATAAAAAAAAATTTAAATCTATATAGTTGTAATAAAATCTATAATAAGATGTAATGTTCACAAGTGATGATAAAAACTAAAATACAGTTTATTTTTAAATTTTCTTTTCCTGACTAATTTATATTTATAAAAAATGGAAAGCAAATATTGAAATTGTAATTAATATAGTAAAGTGTTGAAAACCACTCTACTAGTCTCCTCTGTATTTTTAAAGGGGGCTTGTTTTGCGATATGGGACTCCATTTTAAACACACACACACACACACACACAAAAAGACAGAATAAAAGCAATGTCATATCAAGTTGGAATATTTCCAAGAATAAGTGAGTCAATATATTATGGACCTGTGTTGAAGTGGTGTCAATGTCAAGTACTCAAGTGTGTGCTCTTACTTTAAAATTTTGTTGTTGTTTTTTTTAAATATTGTGATATTTAATGAAAGAAAAAAAAAGATATAAAAATAACTTTCAAATTATAAAATCTTAAATTAGGTTTGTTACTAAGAATTGATAAGAGAATGATGAAACTTGATAAACAATTCACAATTTATTTTATAGAAAATACTTGATTTTAAATTTTGCAAATTCAAATTTCTTTTTTTGCCTTTTTTCCATGTTTAATGATAATATTGAATTTCTATCTCAAAGTGTGAGAGGGAGAAGCATATTTTCATGAAAAAGATAACCAAAGTTGATTCCAATGATATTTAATTTAACAGCTCAAGTGGAAAGAGATAGGTATATACCTCTCTTATTAGCACATTTACAAGCAAACACATAAATATATAAGAATGAAAATGAAAATGAAAATAACAAAAATAAATAACTTTATTGTATGCAAGTGGACCATGTTCCCACCGGAATTTGTTCAAGAGGAGGTGAGGTTGGATGTTGGAAAAATATCAGTTAAAAGCCTAATTTGGTAGCTTTTTGATTCTTTCTTTGTGTTTAATCATGTGTTCAAAGTAGGTATATGGAAATGGTGGATATTTTTAGGTAAAAATTTTATATATATATATATATATATATATAATATTATCAAAATGAGCTAATAAGTTGTTTATTATTTTCCGTGAATGTGTGTAGATTTTGTTAAGACACACATTTGATCATTGTCCTTTTTTTTTTAAAAGAAAAATCCCTTTAATAAATGTAATTAATAGGGATAACTCAAGAGATTATTTAACTTACATTTATAATTAAAGCAATATCTCGATGCTCTTATATTTAGGATAGGAGTGGGGTAATGTGCAACCTTTGAGACAAAGTATTTCTAACATATTTTGATCAAAATGATCCAACGAATTTCCAAACATACCATGTGGGTTATGGTGGGTCCACAGGTTTCTCCTCCCTCTCTAATTAAGGTCAATCCTCTGCATGAAACAGGGGGGAAAGAGATAGTATATAGTTAACATGTTACAAAGTATCATAATAGAATAATTCCTAACTAAGCTAGCTTTGTTATACTTAACCAGATTTAAAAAAATGAAAAAACAGCTGGAGACTCAATAATTTGACCATGGAGAATAATCCCACGTATCAGCAATAATCTTATGAAGGGAATTATGTTGATTATTGGATCCAATAATAATAGGGAAACATATTTTATGAGATCCAGTTTCCTTGCTCATCAAAATAATGAGCAGGGAAAGCTATTTTGATCTGGACTGTTTAGATTTTATTTTTTTTAATTGATTAATTTTAAATAAAAAATGTATTTTTTTTTAAAAATGTTAGTTAAAAGATTATTTTTATTTTAGATTCTCTATATATTAAGATACTTTATTTTAAAAAAAACAAAAATTAAAAAAAAATCTGAACTATCCAAATCAAAATAATTTTCCCTACTCGTCATTTTGATGAGCAGAGAAACTGGATCCCATTTTATGAACATCAATATTATCATCATCACATTATTCTTTCTCCTTCATCACTTCCTCTATCATATCTCCACAATCTCTTGCATGGAAGGTCGAGTTTCTGGGACATCACTTGAAACGCACATTAGGGCTGCGTTTTAACACAGGAAATAATCCCCACTGAGGATACTCATCACTTTCTCTATTCTGCTCAGTTCTATGCTCTTCCTTGTGAGGACGTAGTTCTAATAAGAGGGTCACTCTGAAGCCATAAACATCGGCTTTTTCCGATAAAGTCTTCTCCGGAACTGCGTATGATGCGAGCCCAGAAACGAAGAACAGTCTTCTTGTTGTCAAGATAATTAAGCTCTTCCTTGTATAGTTTTTCAATAGTAAACAAACATTAGTGATGAGTATGAATTAATCCGAATCTTACGCCAAAAGTTAGTTGTTTGTTGGCATGGGATTGGAGAAACCAACCCACTTAAATCCTTGTGTGACATATATAGGTTCCCATATATTACGAAATCTCCATTAAACATGTCCATATTTGAATAATATTAAGACAATTAGAATTCTAAGTCTTTGCCTAACTAATCTGGTTTAAGCTAAGAAACTTAATCCCTCTTCTTTCACCCAAAAAAAAAAAATTATATACTTCCTCTAATCACAGGGGCACCTTCAAGAAGAATTCTTTGGTCCATAATATAAATAATTGGGAAAGTTGTTGATGCTTATTGGTCACCCTTATAATTATTGCTTTAATTAATGTGGCTTTTCATAATTTTTTTTCTCTCATTAAAAACCTCATTAATAGAGAGAGGTAAAGTTGAAAAATTGTATCAATTCAAGACAAATTGAATAAGCTATGTGTGTTATTTCTTGACTTATAGGAATTAGCTGAAAGTGTACTGTATAATAGAGACTAGAAGAAGAGATATTCGAAAAAGTTACCCCGCTTGATGATGTTCAAATCCAGATTAGTTCGAAACATTGAATACCACATGCTATATGATTATAATGGAAATGTGGAAATATATATATATATATTCCGTATGTTTGAAAATTGAGTGTAAATTAAACTTACCCTTCAAAAGATTTAGCAGAATTCCACTGTAGTCATAAATGTAAATGACGAGTTTTTCTTCACATTATTACATATTTGTCTATATTTAACAGCTTATTCAAGTGCTAAATATATAGTGTTAGTTTTGGAATAGTTTATTTTTGGGCAATAAGTGCTTATAAATCGTGATTCACGGTATACGAGGTAAGAATGTGAGAGGAGTTTTATCTCGATTTGCGTAATAAGGATTTTTTTTTTAAGAAAACGCTGAACCAAACAAGCCTATACACACGCACATTTAACGCGATTTTGAAAACTTTTATGTATGCCTAATCTTATATGAGATAAAACGGACTGAGGTAGTATATTTTATTTTGGACTAAACCTAACGCTATTGTATTAGAGATAGGAGATAGTATTAATTAAATGAGAAGATGAATCTTACAATCAATCTGGTAATTTAGCCTAAACTTCTAGAGACTCATGAGGTGAGGATCTATGTGAATCACACTCCTTGACGAGAATTCAATAATCGTTCAAACTTAAACCACACTATATGACTAGGACCATCAACTAAGAGGAGCTCATTTTATGCTCATCACTTTGGGAAGCAAAAATGTGCTCATCATCCATATTGACCGTTAGATTGATTTTGAACGGTGTAAATTTAATATAACTTAATTTTCATATTTTAAATAAATTTTTATTTTACTATATGCAGAATTAAAAATAAAAATAATCTTATAACTATCACTTCTCATAAAAATATATTTATGATTTAAAAAATCACAAATTAAAAATTTTAAATTTGGATATTTCAGATTAAAGTTTGAACGGTTGAGATCTCATCGTAGTGATGAGAAATCAGTTGCTCATCACTGTGATGAGCATGGAATGTGGACCCCTCAACTAAGGTGTTAAACACTGTATGATCTCTTCCTCGGATTATAAAAATATGGAAACGATCGAAATGTCTGAAAGGAGCTACCTCGGATTGATCATTGGACTAAGGTGCGGTGTTTGGCTTGGTTCTTAAATGAGGAAAAGAAGATAATTAAGGACATGATGAGTAGTGTTGAGCTTGGATTTTGACGACGTATGTTGGTTGGCTATGAAAATGTAAATATCAAGTACTGTTGGAATCGTCGGAGCTTCGTTCATGTCCATGACGACTAACCAATTTTTGAAGTTGACGGATGATGATGCACATGAAAGGATATGAACCTGTTACAGTCTACGGAATAATTATACCCCCTCGATCATATCCTTAATAATATACTACTTCCGATTTTAATTATAAGATAAAATTGACTTTTTTTAGAGAAATCAAGGAAGTTAAATTAGTTACTTAATCATATTATATGTTATATATCCTTAGATTATATATTAATTTATTAGTCAAACTAATTATTTTGAATAAAAAAATAAAAATAAAAATACTCTACATTAATTTAATTAGCTTTCTTAATTTCTCAAAAAAATTCAACTTTATTTTTTAATTAGGATCGCAAGGAGTACAAGATATTTGAGTACGGCTGGTAATTCGGGCTACTCCATGGACTATGAGCCAACCCGCCACAGCCCGCAGGCTAAACAGGTCAGGCTAGTGGAACCCGCCCCTGCCAGCCCTCCTATTAATTGTTTTTAAAAAAAAATATTACACTCCTTTTTAAATAATAATACTTCCTTTCTCTTTCACCCATTTATATCACACTTCCTTTCTTAGACGTTTGTGTTAGGCAACTAATTTCACTCTCACTTTCTTTCTTTTTTCCACCTACTCATATCATATAAACATCTCTCTTTTAAATTTAATAATAGTAGAATAAATAAATATTATATAAAAAATGTCAAATAAAAAGTATGAAGAAATAGTTAAAGAATAAGGGCATTTGAATTTATTTTTTAAGAAAAAATGAAAGAAAAAGAAGAATTTTAAGCAGGCCCACAAGTTGAATAGGGCGTGCCTATGGCAAGCTAGCTCTACTTTTGGCCGGCTAGCGGGTTGGGCCCCCAAGCTCCAACTCATTTTACCATCTCTATATTTTGGGGTGTTGAATGTGGTATAATGGAACCGATTTTCTTACTGATTTACCTAACTTATAGATTTATCAATTTTATTTAAATTAATTTACCTAACACATATATTGATATATATATATATATGATATCATGTTACACATGATTATTTTAGGGAGATCGATCATGTCACATTCATTATAATTAATTCGTTTATCACTCAGATTAGTTAAGTAGCTTTTATATTATAGATCAAGATAATATTATAAATAAAGTGATTTTTAAGAGTTATAGTTTTTTTTTTGTTTTGACATAGATATCCTTCTATTGAAAACAATCATATTTGAAACATTGTTGAACATTCAGGTTAGGCTTATAGGTATTACTACCTCCAATGCTAAATATAAGACCAAGACGAATTTTTTGGGAAGATCAAGGAAGATAATTAAATTATATTAAAGTATGTATATCTATCTTTTTTTTTCTTCAAACTAATTTGTTTAACTTATAAATTAATATATGATTTAATCACATATAACATATGATATAATTAAAAAAATTTATTTAACTTTCTTAATCTCTCAAAAAAAAAAATCAACCAACGTGAGCGAGGTAGCATTGATTATTGGACTTTGAGCTCAAAGGATAGTTACCGTTAGAAAATCGTGGTTGTGTTGGTTGAGTGGGCTTGTAATGTAATGGTGATGCCAACGTTATTTCACAGTGTGCTGATGGGCTCGACCCAATTACATTTTGGGGCAAACAAATATCTGTCTCACATGGTCAAATGGATTACATACATGTTTTCTTAAGAATAGTTAGGTCTTTGACGAAATTTTTAATTTTTCAAAAAATGAATTGTAAATATCCATTCAAACAAATACAAATACAAATTCAGGATAAGGCATTTAAGTTCAAAATCTAACCCTTAACCTGCAACTGAGAATCTTGTTTACAACTGTTTTGTTTTGGATCATTGACTTATAAAAATGGACGTAAATTAAATATATACTTCCTCATGTAGTTAATATAAGATTAGTCATAACAAAGAAATTGAATTACAAAGTATATATGTTTGGATTTGCGGTAGAAGTTGTTTTTCCAATGCGATTTATGGTACACGAGATAAGTATGTAAGAGGAGTTTTATCTTGACTTACGTGAAATATACTCTTTATGTCATTTGGTATATATTAGATTTAGACAATTTAAATTTAATTATTTACTTATGAAAATTGAATAGCCCATATATATATATAAACCATGTGCTCATTTAAAAAATGTAAACCATGTGCTCATTTAAAAAATGTATTATCAATCAATATCAATGTATCTATAAAATAGAAAAAAAAAAACATGATCGCTTTAGTCCTATATGTTAGTTAGTGGTCACACCCTAGAATAAGTTAATGTTATGATATAGATTAGTTACTTTAAATGAAAAGATGGAGTATTAATTATTTTTGTAAAAATAATCCTTATTTACATCTTCTTAGAATTTTTTAATTTATGTTTTAAAATTTAATATTTTTTTACTGTTTTGATGATTTAACAACCTCCCTTTAGTTTTAATGCGAATGATTAGAAATGCATATACTTAAAAATAAAAGAAGTGTTATTTATAAACTGTAAAAAAATTCCAATCATGCCAAAATACACCATGCTTAGTTTTGCTTCCCACAAAACATGCAGCAAATTTTGGTGGACCAAAAGAATGCAGCTCTTTATATACCTCAATTAATTTTTGTGGCAATTAAATATAAAGCACATAATTTTTTTAATAACATATATTCATATCTCTATATTCTTTTTTTAAAACATGTATGATTATTTTTGTTTGTAAGATAGTTATTTTAATCATTATACTCGATTGATGTAACAGTTGTATTAGCATATACATGTTAGGCAAGGGGGGGAAAATTCCCTTGATATCCCAAATCCCTGATTATGAGTGTGACATATTCACTTAGTTTCTAAAATAATTTATTGGTCAGTGTACAACTCCGATCCTAAATATAAAATAAAGTTGATTTTTTTTTTTGAGAGATTAAGAAAGCTAAATAAGTTACTTAATCATATCATATGTTATGTATCCTTATGTTATATATTAATTTATTAGTTAAACTAATTAGTTTGAAAAAAAAATATAAATATAAATACTCTAAAGTAATTTAATTATTTTTCTTAATTTCTTCAAAAAAATCAATTTTATTTTATAATTAGAACCAGAGGGAGTATTACAAAGTTGGACACACGATCTCTATCAAGTTCAGTTGGCAGACAAAATAAGCTCAACGAAGGATATGCTTACCAAATGGCAATGATACAAGTTAATGTCCACTGTGACACGAACACGATCATGGTGTTACAGCTTATCCGAATGAGTACTGCTAAACTCATTTATTGATCTTGTCATTGGTTGGCCAAAAAAAAATTCTCTTATCATTGATATAAAACGTACTATTTACCTAAGTTAATTAGATTAATTAAGTTATTTAATATAACATGTATTTTACAAAACACTATAATTATTTTCTTTAATTTTTTCCCTTTCTTAATTATTCTTCAAGGAGCATCAATAAATGTAGATTAGGAAAAAACTGACAAAAATAAAAAATAGGTCAAAAATTATTTTTTTCCCACAAAAAATATTCCACTCAAAATCTATGTTTTTATTAGAGTTGGGAATCATGGCCGGCCCTTGACAGGTCAGGGCCTAAAAGGGCCGGCCCTAAAGGGCTCAGGGTCAGAAAAATTGCAGCTTTTCAAAACCCGGCTCGAGAGCATCAGGGCCAGGGCTGGGAATTCCTTTTCACAATATTTAACTATTTTTTATGTGTATTTTCTTTTAGAGAGATATACAAAGTTCTAATTTAACACATAAATGTTGTCAACGTTAAAGTTTAAAACATGTCTCATGCAAGAAATAAACACAGTTACTAATGCATAATCAAAAGTAAAATCATGCCCATAATAACTCACATAAAGACCAAAACATAATAAGAAGGCAAGAAACTAAACACTCTAACCTCTACACAACATTAGTATGACAACTATCATTTTCATCTTCTTCACCATTATCATCAATTTTAAGGACATTTGATTGTGCTTCACTTTGTGTAGTAGGCTCTACTTGAGGAGTAAAAATATCAAGAATTTATGGACAATGGGCAACTGGACAAAGGGCAAGGAGGGGGTAGGGGCAAAAAAAACATTAAAAGGGCCTAATGGGCCAGCCCTCGACCCTACAGGGCCGGCCCTGCAGGACCCTCGGCCCTATAGGACTGACCCTTTTAGGCCCGACTTCCTTTGGAGACTCCAATTTACAAGCCCGGCCAGAGACTTAACAGGGCTTAAACGAGCCGGCCCAACAGACTCGGTCCGATTTCCCAACTCTAAATTTTAGATAACTTTTTTCCAATTGTTAATTTGCACACACTTTTTGTCAAACTCTGGCACATGGCTTTGTTTCCCCGCTAAATATAAGTATTATTCTATTAAAGTCAATCATGTTCGAGGCACCGTCAGATATTTAATGTAGACAATTATTTCAGTAGAGACTCAAATCTTAATTCATTACATTATAAGGTACTAACACTGCAAAAAAAAAAAACGGTTCTTTTTAGTGATTAATTTACAACAGTAAAAAAAATCCACAAATATAAGGATTTGTTACGGGTTTTGAATAAACCGTTACAAATTTATAACGATACGACTCACGTAAAATAAAGCGCATGTAAGCCACGGGCAATTTGTAGCGACTGGGTCAGATATATGGCACATTTGTAGCAAGTAATTTTGTAGCGTTTGTGTCAGATAAATCACTGCAATATGAGGTGTCAGCTTGGCGCAAAGTTAGCGTCACACTTATAACGATTGTAAGCAATAACCGCTAAAAAAACAAAAGGTCTCGGTGTTTGTAGTGTAGCCCCTTCCTCTAGACCCGTTGGTGGCCAGCTAAAGTCATCCTTTTATCACATTTTCAGGAAATGGGGCAATGAGTTGTGAGCGCGTTGCGTAATCAACAAATTAAAATGATGTTATGCACTCTTAACTATAATATTATAAATATAATAAACAAACAAAATTAATTAATCCAAGCCTACTCAACCAAGTCTTGCTACCAATGAGTAAGGACCGAATCAGATTTAGTTACTTGGATGTCACTAAACTTGATTTAGATTTTGTGTATAAAAAAATTGATTGCTATAAAAGTTTAATTGTTACAGTCATACGATCTCAATTGAACTTGATTTGGATTGTTTATGTAATTAATTGTTCAGAGAGTGTGGCACCCATTTGGTCGATCCGTTTGACTTAAATGGAAATGAAGATTGGTTTATTTGGTAAAGATTAAATAAAAGATGGCTCGTTTAAGCTAAAAATAAATAAATTATTTTAAAATAATTTAGAGATTTTATGAAGATTGATTTATTTGGTAAAGACTTTGAACCCGTTTATTTAGGCTTAAAAATGAGTAGCTTTTGATGTTGGAGAGATTTTATAAAAAATAAAAAATATTTCGTTTGATTATAATTATATATTAGATTAGTTGTTATTTGGTAATTTTAAAATTTATGACATTTTTGTGGATTTTTATTCATAAAAATGACTAATTATTCTAGTTATGATTTTATGATATCTCCAAATTGTTATATTACCCTTAGTCCTAAATTTAAGATCCGGTGACTTTTGTAGAGAGATTAAATAAGCTAAATAAATTACTTAATCATATCATATGTTGTGTATTATTATATTATATATCAGTTTATAAGTCAGACTAATTAATTTAGATAAAAAAAATAAAAATATGAATACTTTAAAGTATTTTAATTAGTTTTCTTATCCTCTATAAAAAAGTCAATTAGATCTTATCTTTAAGACCGGAGGTAGTATTATATAACATTCACCCTCATCTATACTGTACTATATGATTATTTTTAAAAGATACTCAAAGTAACTTATCTAAATAATCATAAATTTTTTTTTTTTTTTAAATTCCAATTGTTTTTAAAAGTTAAAGCAAAGTACTCTTTCCGGTCTTAATTATAGGGCAACATTTGAAAGTTAATCTTGGTCCTAATTATAAGATAAAATTTTAATTTTTATCAATTTCTTCCAAAATACCCCCGTTGCTTTACATAATGGTTGGATTGCCTCGTCCGACGTGCGGTACCATGAAGTATCAAACATACATCAAATAAAATACCATGAAAGTAAACACAGAGAGGTGGAGAGAGAATACTGATTTAGATAATGGTTGGATTGCCTCATGATAGACTTATGTAGTATTCCTAAATCTCCCTTATTAAATAAGGGCATTTTTGAAAAATAAATAAAATTAACTAATTTAACTAATATCCTTAATTTCTTCAAAGTTAGGTAAATATGTTCTATAATTAGGATCAGAGGGAGTAGTATTTATCAAAAGTGATTATTCTTCAAAAAAAAAATGCTTTTTCAATAAGAATAAACTCAAACAAATGAGTCATAAGTAATAAATTAGTTAGAAATAACCAACATGAATTATTATTTGATAAAGAGTTGATCCAAATTCTACAAAGATGTAATCCCTCCTCCATATTTACAAGATCCCATTTTTTACCATCATTTACAAGATTCCATTAACTGAATGGTGTTGTTTAAGAAAACAATTACAATTAGTTAAAAGTAATAAATATATAGGAAATATATTTATTTATTCCAAAATGCCCTTTTTTGAGTTACAAACGCAAGCCATGACTTGAAAAAAAAAATGTCCTTGCTTGTAAGTGGATAAATAAGATAGAGTAATAGTGAGAAAATAATGAAAGTGTGTGCATGGAGAAAATTAATTAAGGTAACATTGTAAAAATACATCTAATACCCAGACAACTTTAACGAGAATCATGTTTTTAACTAATTCAAAAAAAAAAAGGAGTATAATTAAGGGTTAAGGTGTAAAAATACACATGAGTTTTTCTTAAAAATGCACCCAACACTAAATATTTTTTTAGGGGTAAAACTAACTATGTGCTTACAAAATAGATGCAAGAGTCACAGTTTCCGTTAATGTCAGAAAACCTCTATTACTTTTCCTTAACTGTGACAACTAGAACCCATGTGTAATTTTTTTTTATCGATGCCCAAGCGTAATTTACTCATCAATTTCCCCCTACAAATGCAATGAACATATTGATGGATTATTCTTATATGTATCTCTATAAGCATTGTCTGAATCATACTAAGACATAACTTATTTTTTATTAGCCCCACAACTCAAATCATCTATTTTTTTGTAATAAAAAAATTAAATAAAAATGGGAATATTGAAAAACAGAACAAGCATGAAGAACAAAATATGAAGTGAACATGAAAAGGGTGAGGGATGCTTTTGAAGAGTGATGAATGCAATAATTTGCCAACAAAAGTGAGTGGCTATTGCATTTGCACCATGTCACGAGTTTTCAAATTGAAGCTCCCTTTCCTTTTATTTTAGCTTTTCTCTCTGTTTTTTGTTTTAATTTGTAAGAACCCACAAATACAACTCATATTTGCTTTCTTTACTATACAGTAGTACTTATTTAGAATAATTTATTTTTTAGGTAATAAATATTTATAAATTATGATTTACGGTATACGAGATAAGTATTTGAGAAGAATTTTATCTCTACCTATATAATAAATATTTATTTTTAAAAAATAAATGATACCAAATATACATAGAATTTGCCTCCTTATGTTCCTCAAAGGTCGTTTCTGCTTTCTTTCTTCCCTGTCATTGTTTGACTTCTAATCTCTATAACGTTTAAATTTTTAAATCTCTGTTTTGTGTTCCCACGTCGCATCAATATCTCCCTCTTTTTCGGTCTCTTATTATCTCTCCTTTCTTCATCTTTCATAATCTTTAAATTATGTCCATCTAATCAATCTTAAAAATAAAAAATAAACCACGTCACCAAGTTATCATTTTTAATTTTTCTCTTCTCTTTCCCATAAATGATTTAAATAGATTCCTCTCCTTAATCAACGATTCAAATAAACTTATAAAAAAGGATTAGAGGATCTACTTACCCTTTTTCCACTGAAGTTGGCAAAGAGACAGAACATTTGTTCCATATTGTCAGAACCGCCCTTTTCTTGTCCGACAAGCGAGCTTCAATCATAGAAGAATTATAAAGCATCCCAGGTTCCTTTTTTCTTTTTTGCTGCTAATCCAGCCTCACAAATTTTATTTTCCCACAAAAACTCGTGATGTGTGAGAAGGCCGAGCATTCGGTTTTTGCTGAAAACTGAGTTAATTTTTAAATCCGAATCAAAATTATACTAACTGAAATATTTTAGATCGGTTATATTAATAACTGAATTTTAATTTATTATTTTTAAAATATATATATATATATATAATACATTTTTTAGAAATATTATTTTTTATCTTCAAAATTAGATTTAGAGGAAAATAAATAAAATATACTAAAATATTTATAAATTTTATCTAATATAATTCAAAATTTATACCTTTTAGTTATAAAAAATTATTTATCAATTAGCATCTATTAAATATAAATATATTATACTTTGGTAACAGACTGAGACCACTTCCCTGAATGATCTCTTGGCTCATTAATTACCCCGATGTCAGGTTTTGAATTATATTTCATGTTATAAAAACTTGTCGCATTTTAAACTAGGAGCTCTTAAGATGGGGGAAAAAGCATATGAATATTACCTTTGTCATGATCAGGTGGCCAAAGTTGAAATTTTCTCAAAAAAAGAATGTGAATATTTATTTTACACAAAAGGAAGTTGAACATTAATTGAAGTTTCCGTATAGATATAAAATTCTTGTGCACCAAGTTGCAAAAAATAATCAACCGCCGTCAATAAATTGCAGCCCCTTTTTTAACTTCCACTCACGTTCATTCCAATTCAAATATGACCGTAAACAAAGACGACCCCAAAATTGACATTTACATTAGGGGGAAAAATCAAAGAAAAAGGAGCCAACAATTGATAAAAGCCCTTTTGAATTCAAGTCTTGCTCCAACACTGGTGGGGAGTCATGTGGTGCCCTCAAAGGAGAAGCTATATCAAACGCCAGATGTCACCTCTAACAAGGAAGCTCATAAAATATTTATATACTGTATATTTCATTACTTTATGAATTGCAGTCCTATTTCTCTCCAACTTCTGAATAGGATAGAAATTTATAAAATGAACCCAATAATCAAGGTATATTCAAAATATGGAATTGTTGCCATGGATACTTCAAGGAAATCACACACGGCCGGACCGGCCGGGAAACTGTCGAACTGGCCAGTAGATTGGTATGAGTTTTTTTAAAAATCAGTTGTTTTTTTAATATTTCTTTTAGAATTTCATATTATTAATCATGAAATTTTCCATTTCTCACCGGTTTAGCTTCGATTTGACTCCGATATGACCCACTGACCCTTAACTCAGTACCCCGACCGGTTCAGTCACCGGTCCGGGTTTGATTACCTTAATATACTTTGGTCTTGAGGTAACCAAAAAAAAAAGGGAGATTTACACTTAGGTCCCATGCAAGAAATAAAATGAAAAAATGGTCCCATGGAGTTGTCAATACAGGCTCCTGAAGTTGTTAATTTCTCCTCTTCCTTGGAGCCTGTATTGACAACTCCATGGGACCATTTTTTCATTTTGCAATTTATAGGGACCATTTCTTCATTTCTCCTCTTCCTTGGGACTTCACTATCATTCTCCAAAAAAAAAAAAAGCCAAAGACATTTAATCAGCTTTTAGCTCACACCCAACTTAATAACAAATATAAATATTGTTAAATTCAAAAAATATTCTTTGTAATTCAATTATCTTTACTTATAAAAAAGTAATTTTTAAATTTCTTTAAACAATGAAACACAAGAAAGAAAATTTAGAATAAACAGCACTGTTCGTGCAACATAGGATATGGGTCTTGCATGTCAGTTGGATGTACTTAAGTGTTCATTTGGAATAGTTTATTTTTTATTTATAAGTACTTATAAATCATGATTTACGGTATACGAGGTAAGTATGTGAGAAATGTTTTATCCTGATTTACCTAATAAGTATTTATTACTAAAAAATAAGCTATCCCAAACCCCCTACAGATCACTTCGAACTACTTCTTCGCACTACTGCTTCAGTCACGTACCTTACATAGTCTCCCATCCTGTCTTCGTCGCTGCAAGAGCGAGGTGTAGAGAGGCAACAGTGAGAAATGATTTTATCAAGGATTACATTAATTTAAGGTTTAATATAATATTTAATCCCTTAAATTTATATTTATTCTGATTCTAGTCCATCAAGTTTTAAACCATATATTTCCCCCCTCAAATTTCATTTCTTTTAAAACATTGATATTTATAACTCAATAAAAATCTGGAACAAATTGCCTATAGAGGGACCAAAACCACTTATTTAAAATTTAAGAGATCAAACCAAAATGTAGATAAACTTGAGGGACTAAGATGATATTTAATCGTAAATTTAATATTCATCTATAACTTAATTCTTTTTGAGGTTTTTTTGTTTTACATAATTAACTACAATTCAGGAATAAATCTTTTAACATGGTTTTAAAACCACTAACTTACTCCGGTTATTTCTGTAATAATCCATTCACAACTGAAATCCGTTCTTCATTAACATGGTTATTATGATTAGTTCATTTGAATACATATAACTTAGATTATCATCATTCCTAGAAAAAATCACTAAATTATACTTCAAAAGGCAGAAAAAGAAAAAGAAAATACTAATAATGGGATAATGTATCAAACATGCTATAGTTTGACAACAAAATTGTGGTGCATATTTACATCAATTATGGTTAAGTTTTAAACCCGGGACATTAAACACTCAATCAACCTCATACATATAATGTTAAAATTTTTTATAAAAAAAAAAAAACATCTCATGTATGTTTTTTAAAAATGTCCAAACATATTTCTTTATACTGCTATATGACTTTAAAAATAGGAACAATGTACAATCCATTTATAATACCGAACAGTACTTCTAAACTCAATAGCTCATTTATTTTCACCTCCAATATGAATTACAGGTGCTCGTGAATAATATAACTGGATATTCTTTTAACTTGTGCCCCATATTCTTTACTTTCATTATTTCAACCTCTTGTGATCACTAACTAAAATTATTTTCTAAATTTAAAAATGATTTATCCCCTTTATAACGGTAGGGCGATGCACGGGTAACGTCTAGTTTTACACAAAAGGAAGTTGAACATTAATTGAAGTTTCGTATAAATATAAAATTCTTGTGCACCAAGTTGCAAAAAATAATCAAGCGTGGTCAATAAATTGCAGCCCCTTTTTAACTTCCACTCACGTTCATTCCAATCCAAATATGACAATAAACAAAGCCGACCCCCAAATTGACATTTACATTAGGGAAAAAAAATAAAAAATCAAAGAAAAAGGAGCCAACAGGTTACTTTGAGATTTTGAAATATAAAATTTGAGTGAAACCTAATATAAAAATAGAACTTTACATAAAATTAAATCACGGAATTTTATGGGTCATTAGGAAATCAAATGATCATTTTCGCCATCATCAACAATGCCGTCAAAGAAAGGATCTCTGAGAAGCTGAGCAGCAGAAGGCCTTGCCCTTGGCTGAGCAAGGCACCTCTCAATGAAAGCCTTAACCTCTTCATCTTTGATCTTGTTCAGTGCCTCAGGTCTCACCCCAGCTGAAACTTTTTTGTATATCCTGGCCACATTGTCACATTCGCTGTAAGGAATCTCTGTGGTCACCATCTCCAACACACACATCCCAAATGAGTATATGTCCACCAGCTCCGTGTAGTCCTCGTCATATAACTCCGGCGCCATGAATTCTGGCGTCCCCAGAATTGAATGTGCACAGTGGTTCTTCCCCACTATTGCCGCCAACCCCAAGTCACCAATCTTGACCTGTATTCACATGACAAATGAAGTACTTTCAGTTGAATACTATCCATTTGTTTAGGGTTGAAATCTTAACATTATGTTCACTCTGGAAAGGGAATAAAGCTTGCTTGGAAGAGAATAATCAGAGATATGAAAATCAAATCTTGCAAAAACTTAAATGAATCATGAAAATTGGATGTATTTTAAACTCACATGACGCTCGAGTTTTCCGATTTGGATAAATTAAAGAACTTAATAATGCTATACCAACAAAAAAAAAATCTCAATGGTAACATCATTTCAACTTCTGAAGATGACAAAAAACAGACCGCATATCACATGAAAATTAATTGTATTTTACCTTTTCCTTTATGCAAGTTAACAATGTAATGTGTGATCTTCATACTTTATTTCTCATAAAAAAGCTTCCAATTCTGTTTTTTTTCCCCTTCAATTTTCTTGACTTTTCTCTTTTCATTGATTTAAGCAACGGCAAGTTCTCAACAGATAACCTAAAAAATCAAATATGATTTCCCAAGCAATTTGCCAGACACCAATATCTTGTTTTAATAACTTTGCTTCCTTTTCAATTTTATACCAATTTCAACTTGACAATCAAGCAAACATGTGGGGGGCAAACAACAGGAAATTTTCAATTCGAAGCAAACAATTAATTGTTACCTGGCCAGTATTCCCATTGACGAAAATATTACTGCAATTGAGATCTCTGTGGATGATGCAGGGCTCGTGAGTATGCATATAGTTCAATCCTTTCAGAATCTGTTTAGACCACTTCTTCAGCGCCTTCATCGACACATGCCTGTGCTTTTTCCGGTACTCCCTCAGATTCCCGCTGGAACAGACCTCAGTGATGAAGTTCAGAGTGCTCCGTTCGCCGTCCGTCCAGAAATGGTAGAGCGATATGATGTTCTTATTAGCGAGATTTCTCAGCAATCTCACTTCGGAGTAAAGCCGCTCCAACATGGCCGGATTGTCGCTGAAGTTCCTCAGTTTCACCTGGTTCCACGCCACTTCTATTCCTTCCTCTTGATCAAATGCTCTGTAAACTCTCTTCACGGCACCGGAACCTAACAGCTCAGGGTACCGCCCGTACCTTCTGGTCGGATCGACTTCGACGAACGCTTCAGTGTCTCCCGATCCGTCAGGCTCCACAATCGGCATCTATCACCAATTCAAACAAAAACAAGAAAGAAAGAAAAAATCAAAATCAAAGCAAATTTAGACCTAATACCTGTAATCACACAAATTCAGAAGACAATACAACACGATAAACAAAATGCATAATGTACAGAGTTACGATTTGAAGTTCAAACGCGTGTCATAGGGACACTAATCAGATAAATTTAGCCGAAGAAAAAGGAAGGAAGGTATTAAAGTAAAATACGAATGTATTGCGTACTCAAGAGAAACAGAACATCAAATCAAGGACAAAACATGGAAATAGAATTTGATGCTTTTAATTATGGGAGATTTTGAAGCGTTCAATTTGAGAATTAGAGCAGAAATAGGATGTAGAAGAGAGGGCGATTGTGAGGAATCATTACCGTAAAAGGAAACCGAATGCTTGACCCTGGAGAAGGGAAGGAGTAAAAAGCTTGAGCTCCTTGTGAGAGAAAGGGAAGCGCAACACAGCACAACGATGAATCAGGAAGAGAGAGGAGAGAGGCGAAATCGCGGGTGGTTTATATAGAAATCAACGAGGTTGGTGAAGTTGAATGATAATCTAATATTAATTGGGATTTAATTAGATTTCAATATTTTATAAAAAAAACTAATTTAATTTGTTCCCGGTTCACATTATATTTATATTTTTTTGGCAGTTTTGTGACATTTTATTTTTTAATAATATTCTGATTTTTGAGAAATTTTAAAACGTTAGTTCCATTTACATACCTGGGATCTATCAAATTTCTATTATGCAGTACCAACTTCTTCTACAATCCCATTTGTTACGCTTATATGCAATTGTGCACTTGTAAATTCACCCATGTGAATACTTATAAATTTTTATATAAGTTTTTATAATATAATTTAATATTTGTAAATTTTTATGTATACATTTGTTATTTTATCATTATTAATTGATAAAATTAGTTTTTGTAAATTTTCACTTCTACACTTACTATTTTGCTATGGTGAATTGTTAAAATTACATGTGTAAATTCACATATGAATTGTATCTAATGGATAAAAGTAACTTAGCCTAAATATTGTTTTTGTTTAACCCATAATTCTATTTATAGCTATAGAAAATAATTAAATATATGAACAAAACTTCAATTAGCTGAGTCTAATTTTCCAATCAAATCCTATCATTTATGATTTTTATTATTAATAATTGTCCAACATAATTTTGAAATTTATCAACAGGTCCACATGCCAAAGTTTAATTGGAGAATTAGACTTAATAGATATAAGAAAATGGACCCAAATTTTCTCCTAAATGTATATACTATATAATTATTCCGTATCTCTTATATTGGGTTAAAAAATTGAGAACAACTAGTGGGTCTTAAAATAAATTATTCACGTTAATAAAGATTCATTCTGTTGATGAGAATTTAGTTCATAGTCTTTAGCGTTGTGGATCTAAGGAATGCTATTAATACAAAAACCTTGTTGTTAAGCAATTTATAAGTAGTTTTAAACTCAAAACTAAGCAATATATATATATATATATATATATTATCATTGCTTTTCTAAAATATTTATTGTGTGAGTATATATCTAATAGAAAAGTTCATTCTAAATTTTCTCCAAAGTACATAATAGTCACAAAAAATGTGATATTTTATAATTAATCTTAGAAATTTAGAAATTATCTAATGGATTTTTACATGTTCATAGTACTTATTAGTAATTAATCTTATCTATGACTTATATGTATTTGATAATTTGATTTCATTTATAAGTTACAGTATGTTTCATTTAAAAAAAAAACTAAAAATATTATTAACTTTATCAAAAAATTTAATAACTTCTCATATTTATCCTTATTTAATACTATATATATATATATTAAAAAATAACAGTCCAAAAAATAGTAAATAAATTAATATTAAAAATGTACATTTATATAAAGGAAAAAAATAGAAAAAAAACTTTGAAATTGTAAAATCCCAAATCAAGTTTGATACCAAGAGTTAATAAGGGAATGATAAAACTTAATAAGCAATTCACAACTGATTTTTTGAGAAATACTTGATTTAAAATTTTACAAATTTAAAATTCTTTTTCTGTCTTTTTCCTTTCATATAAAAATTTAATAATGTAATTATAAATAAGACAAAAAAAACTATTTCCTACTAATAAATAAGATTAGAAGATTAACTTTGATACTTATGCTTTCTCCTATGTTCATTTCATAAATAGAAACGTATTTAGAAGAGAAATGATATTTTTAAGATATTTATTATTTTAATTAATCTTAACTATTAATTCATTTTATGTAATAAAAATAAAAATTGTTTATAAAAAAAACTGAAAAAAGTAAATTCTTTATCATCTAATAGGGCATGTTTTTCGTCAGAGTTGTGCCTCTATATTTTCGTTGGACAAAGAAAAAGTCAAAAGTCAAAACCCGAGTTCCGTCATGATGGGAATGGCGGAAACGGTCAATGGGATGTCCAAAAGACCAAAACTAAAAGCATTTACTATTATCTTGGGAAGTGGAGGCTAAACCCATTTGTTTCTGCGCTGTTTCATTGTTGTCATGACTGTTTGAATTTATGGTCAACGTCTCCCGCCGCGTGTGGCGGCGCGTCTCCGCGTCGAGGTCGCCTCCAATAACCGAACAGCGCGAACGGTCGAAATGCCGACACGCTCCCCAGCTTCCATTTTAATTTTAAATTCCTAATAACAAATTGTATTTCAAGACCCTCTGAAACCGTGGACTTGCCACACTCGGCTGTGAGGGGGAAAAATTGTATTTCAAGATATAGAGGGGCTGTTTGATTTTGTTTTTAAAAACTTTTTTTTTTTGCTTTTAAAAATAATAAAACCTATTTAACTGTTTTCAAAAAATTATTTTTAAGGAAAAAATAAAAAGTTGTTTTTAAAAATTAAAAAACAAAAATAATTTTTGGTTGTTTTCTTGTTTTTGTTTTTTTATTTTTTGAGGCCGCCTCTTATTTACTATTAACACTACATTACCAATGACAACCATCATCACTTCCTCACCGGTGACAGCATCACCATATCACTTCAAAAATAGATTTTTCAAAATAATCTATTCCATCAGATGTTTTTATTTTTAAAACTTGTTTCCATAAATTGTTTTATAAAACTATTTGTGAGAACAAAAAACAGAGAATGGAATCAAACAAAAAATTTTTATAGCGTATTTACATTCTACAATGTAAAATCATTTAAAATATTGGTAAATATGTATGCATAAATTATTTTAAATCATTGGTAAGGGGTCAATATACTACCTTCGATCCTAAATATAAGATAAAGTTGACTTTTTTTGGAGAGATTAAGGAAGATAAATAAGTTACTTAATCATATCATATATTGTATATTCTTAGATTATATATTAGTTTATTAGTCAAATTAATTAGTTTGGAGAAAAAAATAAAAATAAAAATACTCTGAAGTAATTTAATCAGCTTCCTTAATTCTTCTAAAAAAGTCAACTTTGTGTTATAATCAATATATATATTATTACTCTTCCATCTAGCTTCGCTAAAAAACGGCTTATCTTTGAAACAAGACTCAGATCACTCACTGTTCACAAGCTAATCTTATTATTTTTGGGCTCCGTGCAAGCTGTGGCTCTTTGACTCATCTTCAAAAATATGTAACAAGCTCTATTAAAATTAAAGACATGGTTAAAATTTCAAAGGGCCCTTCACCTCTCTTTTAGTCCCTCCTTTTTGTTTGCCCGAGGCCCTTTCCTTCTCGCACGTGACACGTCTCATATCTGAGCCCTAGGGGCTGGATTCAAATTTTGAATCCCTTCTTTTCCAGCAAAAAAAAAAAAAAGAATCCCTTCTTCTTCTCTCTCCTCTCTCCTATGCTCCCTTCTCTTTCTCTCCCCGACCCTGATGCCCTTTCCTCCTCTCTCTTTTTCGTCAGTTTCTCTTATCGCCATCTCATCTTGGGAGCCCTTTCTTTCAATCGCCATCAAATTTCTTTTTCTTCGACTATCTCTCTCTCAGTCATCTACACTTAAGGGTAAGGAATCTCCTCACCGAACTCAAGCCCGGTTCTCTTTGTCATCACCGTTAGTGAATTTTTCTGGTCCTTTTCTTTTGAGGCTTCTTGATGCTAAGAAGGTTTGTACTCTTTCGCCATTCTTCCCTTCGTCTTTGATCTCTCTCCTTCTTTTACCTTACGTTTTATTTTTGTTACAGTATTTCAAAGAAAACGTTGAAACCATTTCCTCTTTTAATTTTTCACTCTTCATCATATTGGGGATGGTCAGGTTGAAATTGGAGAAGGAAAGAAAGGCTAAACAAGATTCTAAGAATCAAAGGGATGCCATTGAAGCTATGGAAAGACCTTGCCGTATTGATACAGCAAAAGCACAACTACTGGTACCTGTTCTTTCCCAATTAATCCTTCTCGAATGCCCTTCAATTTTTATTTTCCTTGTGTCAATTTCAGTTTTCTAATATTGTGATTGAATTTGATTTTTATGGTTGATTTTTATAAGCGCTGATCTGGTCTTCCATTTCTATTCCATCGCCATTTGCAAAATTTATTTTGTCATATTATTTTTCTTCTTTCTTTTTCCTCATGCTTTTCTTTTGGTTTTTTCCCTAATGAAGTTGAGTATCAAAAAGTATACTAAAGGAGCCATTTTTAAGGGTTAGGCCTGATTCGTTCCTCCTTTTTTTGAAAGCATGTTCTTCTTAATCAGTTTTTCCTTTTTTTCCTAGGACATAATAATAAAATTAAATCAAATAATCTCACAAACACCCAATTCTCATAATTTAGGATCTTGATTTCAAGAGTTGTGTTCTTATTCATGTAAAATCCAACATGTTCTCATTAAATCTTTATTATTCTGTAAAATCTTATAAATATTTATTTCTTAACTTTTATTTTTATATTTTAAATAAATGACATATTTATTATTAAATGCGGTAATCTACTATTTAATTTCTCAATCCATTACTGCTATTCTAGCTTCGTCTCTGCTAAGATCCTAGAAAAGTATCTCATTGCACAGCATTTGGATTATGTAATTTCAGGGTTTTTTTGTTTCATTTTCTGAAATTTGTAACTATAATGAATTTAACAAATTAAGACCATTGCTGCGTCATACTGGGATTGGGAACTCACCAATGAGACTCAACATATCTAGGTGAATTTTATGATTTGTAACTCCACATGTTTGTACTTTTTGTTTTCTTACACTCATTGCTTGGAATAACATATAGACATGACTTTTTGTTGAGATAAAAAAGGATATTTTGTTAGAATGAATATGATATTCCGATTTAATGAATAAAGGGCTTTAGATTGCAGCATATTCAAAATAATGATGCAATATTTGGTGCATCATCTCTGCTTTTTTTCACTCTCTTAGTCTCTCTGTTATCATTGTTCAAGTATGTCTTTATGATGATAAATGCATATGATAATGGAGAAAGTAAGGGCTAACTGTCTTTATGATGATGCTGTGGGTTTATTGTTTTAATTTATGCAGAAAAATATCTCATTGTACAGCATCTGGGTTATGTGATTTCAGGGTTTTTTTGTTTCATTTTCTGAAAATCTGTAACTAGAATGAATTGAACAAATTAAGGCCAATGTTGCGCCATATTGGGATTGGGAACTCACCAATGAGACTCAACATATCTGGGTGAGTTTTATGATTTGCAACTAAAGGGCTTTAGATTGCAGCATATTCAAAATGATGATGCAATATTTGGTGCATCCTCTCTAATTTTTTTTTGACTCTCTTAGTCTCTCTGTTATCAGTGTTCAAGTATGTCTTTATGATGATAAATGTAGATGAAAATAGGGAAAGTAAGGGCTAACTGTCTTTATGATGATGCTGTGGGTTTATGGTTTTAATTTATGCAGAAAAATATCTCATTGTACAGCATTTAGGTTATGTGATTTCAGGGTTTTTCTGTTTCATTTTCTGAAAATATGTAACTAGGATGAATTGAACAAATTAAGACCATTGCTGCGCCATACTGGGATTGAGAACTCACCAATGAGACTCAACATATCTGAGTGAGTTTTATGATTTGCAACTCCACATGTTTGTATTTTTTGTTTTTTTACACTCATTACTTGGAATAACATACAAACATAACTTTTTGTTGAGATAAAAAAGGATATTTTGTTAGAATGAATATGATATTCCGATTTAATGAATAAAGGGCTTTAGATTGCAGCATATTCAAAATGATTATGCAATATTTGGTGCATCCTGTCTGATTTTTTTTCACTCTCTCAGTCTTTCTGTTATCATTGTTCAAGTATGTCTTTATGATGATGAATGCGGATGATAATGGAGAAAGTAAGGGCTAACTGTCTTTATAATCACTAGTGCAAAATACTAATTTAACTACATGATTTTGCGTCAGTTACTTGAAGAATAGAAGTGATAATTCATGTGACATAATTTCGCTTCTGTTTTACATGTAACTGACGCTGTAATGTACAATATGGCATCAGTTACTTGAAGAACAGAAGTGATAATTCATGTGACATAACTTTGCTTCTGTTTGAAGTGTCACTGATGTAGTAATGTACAATATTGCATCAGTTGTATATTCAACGGATGCCGCAATTAAGATGCTACAACAATAATAATTATGGAATCAGTTTAGTAAGCACCAGAAGCCATAATTAATATAAATTTTTGGAATTTAATTGTGAAATAAATAAATTTGAAATATAACATGTCATAACTGTAATTAAATACTATAAATAAATTTTAAAAACTATTTTCTCCCAAAATATAATTATATTATATTTATATTATAAATAAGTTTTTTTAAGTGGGTCATTTATAGCTCAGGACCATCTGATAGAGATTAGTGAATTTCTTTTAACTACTGAATTATACCTAGTTAATCATTAAAAAAATGGATCATCAATTTATGGGTGGAACTTGACCCATAATTTATAATTTATTTATCGAACTTACTTATAGCACCGGGTCCTATAGGAAACCAAGGCCTTAATTATAACTCGCATGGCTTTAAGGAAATCTTAGAAATATATTAACTATTGTTTTTCTAAAGAAAATGAAATATTACATTGGTTCCCGCTTCACCTAACGTCCTAATACCTTCAACAAAAACCTCCACTACTCTACTAACATTGCAGCTTCTCTATCTGAATTTCGCTCCAGCTCTGCTAACTTCACAACTTCCCTTTATTGCTGTTGACATAGCGGCTTCTAGATAGAGCACTACAAAAAAATACTCAATTTTCGATGGAATTTGCTACTGATTTTTTTCCATGGAAAATTCAGTTAAAAATCCGTCAGAAATTCCATTGCAAATTTTTTCGACAGAATTTTTCCGTGGCTAAATTTGTCACAGATTTAACCACATAAAAGTTACGTGGCTAAATTAGCCACTAAATTCCATCGCAAATTCTATGGAAAATTTTTTTATTTCATTTCGCAAAAAGTTAAAAATTATAAAATTTTATATTAAAAATAATATTATAAAATTAATTATTAAATAATTTTAATATAAAATAAAATATTATTAGTAATAAATTATAAATTATTATTTATTAAGATTATATTTAAAATTTTTGACTAAAATAATATTTTTAATATTATAAATTATTATTTAATATTATTATATTAGTTATTATTTAATTTTATTTAAAAATAAATTATTAGTTATTAATGTTATATTTATCATTTTATACTAAAAATAATATTTATAATATTAAATTATTTTTTATTAATTATTTTAAATAAAAAATATATTTAGATTCAGAAAATTGATTAAAATATGGTTATGAAAAGGTTTATTAAAGATTTAAAATTTATTGAATTTGAAATTAATTAATCATAAATATATAATTATTTTTTTTAGAATTTTTATTTTATTTAATTTATTTTTAATAATATTATATATATATGTATATATATAAGTAATTTTATATTATGATAATATTAGATATATAACATTATGTAATAAAATAACACAAGTTCATCTTGGCGCAACTGGCAAAGGCTCGAGCGCGAAGGCACCAAGAGTATGAGGTCGTGGGTTTGAACAGGAGGGGAGGCATTTTCAATATTTAAGAGGCGTAGACACATGGCAGCGCTCGGAGGTGACACTTGGCACACTTTGAGGAGGGTGGACACGTGGTAGCACAAGGAGGAGATACTTGGCACACTTTGAGGAGGGATACGTGGTGCATTGTGAGGAGGGTGGACACGTGACGATGCACAACACTTGGCACACTTCGAGGAAGGACACGTGGTGCATTGCGAGGAGGGTGGACACGTGGTTGAACCAATGATGAGGTGGCCTCCTACGGACGTGACGTGTGGCATTTGAAAATTTTAAAAAATAAAAAATAAAAAAAATCCAACGGATTTGAAAATTCATTTGTCACGCATCTATTACGGTGTCCGTTTAGTTACAATGCGATGCTGTAATATATTCATTTATGGCGACATATCTTAAGCAAGTGACGCCATAATATATATTTTTTGCTACGGCTAATTCCGCTACACCTTAAATGCTGTGGCAAAAATGCAATTTTAACTGATGCCAAATTAACTTTTTGCACTAATGAATGATGCTGTGGGTTTATGGTTTTAATTTATGTAGAATGAACAAAGGTCTTATGAAAATCTTTGTATTATATATAAACTTTCATGTAAGGGTTAAACTTTGTCATCATAACTCCATACAAAAAGTCTCACTTAATCTATATTCTGTAAAAAACTTTCGAAATTCACATACTTTGTCTAGCTTTTGCATTTTATGTGTTTGCGTTTGAGTAGAATATGCTATATAGGCATTTTGGCTTTCTCCTTTTTTTTATAAGCACAACTGTTAAAGTCTACAGAGGTTAAGGGATAGACTGTGCAAATGATTAAGGGATAAACTATGCAAGTGAAAGTGATGGGAGCTTTACTTATGGGTAGCTGCACCAAGCATACTACTTACCTCTTACTGTATCTAGGTATATGTAGAAAGTTGAACGACACGCCCAAAAGTTTAAAAGGCAAGTCTGTAGCTTAACGGAATAAGTTGAAAGTCTATAGCCTCTAGTGTTTTATTGATTCATTCAATATGGGAAAGGTAGTCAGACCAATTTAATATTATGCATAAAATATTTAAAATGTAGCTTTATGTTTCTTCATTTAATGCAAGGCAGAAGAAAAACACTATATTTGGATGCAAAATGATGCAAAAAGATAATGACTAGGCAGCATTATAGACATTATCTCTTTCCTAAATGGATAAACTCTTTCTACCTTTGGTCAATGTGTTTATTAGCTTTTTTGAAAAAGCATAAGATGATAAGTTAACATTTTTATGCTTACATTGAGAAGGCCCACAAAAAGCGTATTCATCCATATCCTTTTTTCAGTCACTCCTTTTTTTCCATCTATAAGAACAATATCATCTGGTGCTGCGCCACTTTTCTTTTTATGTGTATGTTTTGTTTTTATTCTTCAATAGGTAATTTTGATTGGACACGCCCTTTTTCAATTGACTCCACTCAAATAATCACTTAAATGGAATATCGCAGCATCCTTTTTCATTTTCAGACTCGGCCACTTTGTTTTGAATATTGCATGCCTCTTAAATACTCGGTTTTGCCACTCTGATGTTTAACAATATAAAATATATGATAACCAAGCAAACCCAACTTTCTGCCTCTACCATACTTTTGCCCCTTCTACTTCCTTTTCTCTTGCTCTCTGTGTCACTTTAAATGGAAGTAGTAACTGTTGTATATTGATAATATCAGTAACCATTATATATGGATAATATCATAACACACCTATTCAAGGTTTATTGGAAAAGTATTCATGCTCATTTGAAATGATCTTCTATTTTCAGAAATATTTATTTTGCATTGCGTGTGTTTACGAATGATAACCTATGCTTTCCTCCATCTAACTTTTGCAGGTGTCCAATCGCTATACCATAATATAACCAATGATTGCTTGAAAAACAAAACTTTTTACTATAAGTGCATCTTGAGATTTTGATAAGGATTCATCATATTTGTTCAAGCTGAGCTCTTTTTGGGAATTGTCTTCCTCATGTCCTTCTATGTTGACTAGATCATGGAAGTGTTCTGTAATTTCTCCATCTTCATTCCCAACTTTCAATTGTTTATCAACAGTAGATATGTAGCTTATAGCTCATCCTCAGCACAGTTTGTAAAGGGCCTGGTACATGGCTCAAAGACCATGGCAACTTTAAAAATTACAGTCATGGAACTACCTCTGTGTACCTTGCAATTTTATTGCATGATATTTCATTTCACTTAACCATTTGATCCAGATGCTGTTGATCGTGCCTAACATTGTTTTCTGCTAAGTCAGTTTTTTTGGGATGTCGAACCTACTATCATAGAGGTTGTAGAACCCCAGTATATGAAATAAAGGAAAAAATGTATCATCAATTTGTAAAAGCTTGAATATAGTATTGGGTGAGCATGAACCTGAGGGGAAATGCACAACAAAAAGGTGGCATACAAAGAGGTTTTTTGGAATGTGAAGACATTGTATTAGTGTGTTGGATTTGAGTGATTTCAATATTTGTAATGTTTTCAAGTCTTAATTGTTTCCTACTGTTGTCATATTTCCTCAAATTGTTGTATTCCACTTTTGTTGTTTCTAGATTACTTGAACGTCCAAACCTTTTGGTTTTGGTGTTAAAGTTGAGTTTTTTAGATTATGGCAGGGTAATGTTTGATTGCAAGAAAATCTGTTGAGACCTCTATGATTGTCAGCACTTCTATCCTCATGATATGGAGCTTCACATTATTGTTGGTATGTTTGGGAAAAAAGCAGGGAGAGGTCACCATGAAGCGCATATTGTTTATGATAACTTTGTGTTACTTACAAAAATGTTGACTTCAAATTTTGAATTGGATTATGGTATGATAACCATGAAGCGCACGTTATTGGTGTGATAGACAGAATACAGGATAAATTTGACCAAAGGAAAACCAACATAGACAATTTAAAAGTGAATGAAGTGGATAAAATATAGAGTATATTCTCTCCGTGCAATACACGGGAAGTACATGCTCGCTAGGACAAGAGAGAGTACAAAAAAGAGTTTTGTTTTGTAAAATACAAAAAATCCTTTTTTTTTATTAGAACGGTAGGCATAAAAAGTCCAAGTTACAAGTGGATTGAACTTGCAAGCTCCCGTTTAGAGGGCCTTTTTCTAGTGCTGTATTTTTTTCTCTCTGATGTTCCTCTACTTTCTGGTTTTTGTGTTTCTCTAATAAATTGCTTGGGTATATGGTTCTAATGCTGGTTGGATTGTTCACCTTTCTCTTAGTTCATGGTGAAGTATCTCTTTGCTCTTGGGTGCTTCCAGTTACGTTTTCAATATTCTTAGGGATATAGATGCCCATAGGGCTCAGGAAGATGGTTGCACGGTTCAAAGACTAGAACTATGCTTCTTCTATCTTAATTCAGTTCGTCATGATGGTCTTTGTTTTTCCCAGCGAGCTCATGCATGATTGAGCGGTATTGGTGGTTGATCGGTGTTCGTTTGTGCGTTAAGCACTTAAGCCTCATGTTTCATGTTATTAGTTTTTCTTGTAGATGCCTTTACATTTATTATATTCTCTCATTCAGTTTTAAATATAAGACAAAGTTAATTTATTTTAGAGAGATTAAGTAAACTAAATAAGTTACTTAATCATTTCTTATATTCTGTATTCTTAGATTATATATTAATTTATTAGCCAAATTAATTAGTTTGGAGAAAAAAATAAAAATATAAATACTTTAAAGTAATTTAATTAGCTTCATTAATCTCTAAAAAAAAATCAATTTTAACTTATATTTATGATAAGAGGAGTACTTTTTATGTTTTTATGTATTTCGTTTATTGCTTTATGTTTTTTGGCGCCACGCCTTCGTATCTCGAGTGGCTAGCTGTTGAAACCAATTTTATCTCTCATTTTACTTAGTTAATAATAAAATTGTCTCTTACTTAAAAAACAAAATTAAATATTTATATTTTAACTACAATGATTTTTTTGCCAGTATTTTAACTACAATGATCTAACTCTAAATAATTTTTTTTTTCATTTGAATTAGAAAAATAAAACTTTTTTGTTTTATTGTAGAAAATAACACAATGTCGTCTACTCTTCTTCATGAAGTAACTGAAATAGGCAGAGCGTTTCCCATCAATACGCCTATAAACGACATCCATCACTGCGCGTTTTGGCAGGCGCAAGGTTTAAAGCTTCCACAACACCGAAGTAGATGCCCATACGGCATCGTTGCGCTCTGTTCGTCTTCGTGGGATTCGATTCGATTGGATTTGGTCTCGCTAGGGTTTGCTATGTAGATCAAATATCTGGCTAACACTTCCACATACTAGAAAATTGATTTCTGGTTTCTGTTTCAACCTCTGCTACGCAGAGAAATGGCTACATTGAAGACAATTTCTGCGGCTCTAAAGCTCATCGACACAAAAAAAGAAAACCTTAAGAAAGCGCACGATGAGCTCCAAGCTCACTACTCTCTTCTCTCCTCCTCCTCCTGTATCTCCTGGTCTGACATTGATTCCCATTATACCTCAATCCAAGATTCTCTCACTCAACGTTTTCACCATCTCGAGTCCCTTGAATCCAGGCAATGCGATCCCCAATTGGAACAAACTTCCCAATCAATTCCCGTATCTTCTTCCTCATTGCCTAATCGAAATCCAACGGTTGAAGATAATCCCTCGGTTCCTAATGACCCATCTTCATCATCAAATCCTCCCCAGAATGGAACTGATTTTGTTGCCGAAAAGTCTTTAGCAGTGCCGGATGCACTGACGCCTAGGCGCGAGTTGGTTGCACTTTGCGAGAGGATGAATGGCAAGGGGTTGAGGAAGTACGTTATTGAGCATTTTAGAAGAAATAGTGGTCTTGAAGGTGAGATTGCCGGTGCTTTACGGTGTGCTCCAGACCCAGCGGCAATGGTTCTGGATTCATTGGATGGGTTCCTTGGGGCTAATGGTATGAAGGAAGCGGAATTAGGGAGGATCAGGAGGTGTTGCGTGCTCTTCTTGAAGAAGTTAAGGGCTATATCTCCGAATATTGAATTGAACGCTAAACAAAAAGCTCGAAAGTTGGCGGCAGAGTGGAAATGGAAGTTCATGACTGCTGATCGTTCAGACGCTTTGACGGCCTCGGCTTATTTGCATCTTGTGTTGACCTATGGTTTGGTTTCAGAAGTCAGCGTGGATGACCTTGTTCAATTTTCCGCAATGGCTGCGAGCGACAAGGAATTTCCTGAGCTCTGCCGAATTATGGGGTTGGCTGATAAAGTTCCCGGTAAGTCGATTGCTCTTTTAAGGTCAGGCTAGTGTCTCCCAAACTATGTTGTTCGAGTTTATGTTGGAGCCTCAAGGACTTTAATTACTAATATGGAACGAATCCTCACTTTGTATTAGAATTATAGCACGTTGTTGGTTATAGACTTATTGGTGACAACCCGGTTTATTTATGTGATTTGAATGATATATTGACGTGCTTTTGGAATTATGATTTTTAGAAGTTTGTGGCTTCGGCATAAGTTTACATTTTGAAACTAGGTTCTCTACTGAAGATGGGTAGTAAGATTGAACGATTTTAAGATTTTAGAAGTAAGTGAAGAAATGGTTGGTAAGGGTTCTTATATGGAAGCATCTATTAAAATTTCGAATAGGTATATGCAATATGTGCAACTTTGGAATATCAGTTTGATAGATAAATGACACCTGCTTATGAGGCATGCGATGGAAAGACAAATCTCAAGTGTTAATATGCGATGTAAAGTATTGTGCTGATATGGTGGGAGTTGGTTCTTTCTTGAATTTCTTTGAGAAGTTCAGATGTTTGCGTGTTATGGTGGACCTGATAGATGGTATTTATGTACATTTCATTTCTGGATTAGGAGATGAAAAACGAGTAGAGAAAAGATAGGCCAGATCTCATTATCAAACGATGGCATTCTACATGTATACATAGACAGGCACACACTTGTTTCTTTCCATCATGTTTGTATAATTCCTAGTTTGACATTTTTAGGTAGTTTTGTTGGAAAGAGATTAGACAACTGTTATTTTTTTTTTTCAGATATTGTTCAGAAACTTGTGGATAGGGGCAAATATGTTTTGGCTGTCAAGTATGTTATGGAGTTTAATCTTGCTGATAAGTTCCCGGCAGTACCCATTTTGAAAGCTTGTGTGAATGACTCTGAGAAACTTTCTGAAAGAATTCTCCAAGAAGGGAAGCCTCCAGTAAGTGCGTCCCTATAATTGATATCCTTATTTGGATGCTAGTGTTCATACTTATTGTGGTGATCTTTGCAGGCTGAGGCCATATCTAGAGAAATCCATAAACTGAGATCTGTAATTAAGGCTATCCAGAACCACAATCTTGAATCTGAATATCCAATAGCAGGCCTTGAGCAGCGGATAGAACAATTGGAGAAGCAGAAGGCAGATAAAAAACGGCCTTTTTCTACTCTTGTTGCAAGGCCTCAGCCTCAGTCTCAACAGCGTCAGCAACAACAACATCAACTGCAAAAGAAAAATATCAAGAGCCAGGAGCAGAAGCAACATAGTTCAAACAAGCTTCCTCAGGGATCTGTTCCAGTTGCCCCTGCAGCTCTCCAGCCGAATGTTGGTAGTGCCAATTCAGCATTACATCAGTACCAACAGCCTCTTATTCAGTCAACAGGTTTGTTGCCGACACATCAGAATTCATACATGAGCTCACAAGCCATGCCATATAGCATGGTGGGACCAACCTCTATCATCTCACCTTATACAGGTCCTTCTGCTGGAACTTACGATTTTGCCAGTGTCCCTATGGGTTCCAGTGGAAACCCCAGTCAAGTTGGTTCTCATCCATACTCATCTGAGCCAAATTTTTCATCTGGTTGTTATGATAGGATCGCTGCTTATAGCGGTCTTTCACATTATTACCATCCATCTTACTATCCTCAATAGTTCATGAAGCTGAACCTGCTTTAAACACTGAACTCTTGGGGTGGTATTATACTATTTTAGTTTCTCCCTGGCTTTGCACTTCTGGTTTCTGGTTATCAAAAGCATAATTTGCTTCTTTGATCACTTGATCAGTTTGTATCTATAAGAGTACTTTTAGGTTAATCATGATCTTCAGGACTACTTTGCTTTGTTCTGTTTTTTTTTTTTTTTTGGTTTTTTTGGTTGTTGTGGCAAGGGATGGGGACTTAAATGGGCTTTCAAAAGTAAAGCGTTCCTATTTACTGCAGGGTAATAGTTTACCTGAGGTGAAATTCTTATCAGATGACTATTGTCAGTTCATATGCACAGATGATTTTTTCCCCTTACTGTTTTAAAAATGTAAAAGAAGGCCACTGTTACAAATGGGCTTTAAGCATTTGAACAAATGGACTTTCTGATCTTTAAGAAGATAAGCAAACAAGCTTTCACCAAAAGTTTGTTTCCCAAAGGGACTCTTGAGAGCCCAAAAGTCCTAACCAAACACCTCCTAGTTATAAATGGGTTGGCCTTTTCAAAATCAACGCGTAGGATGGGAGTAATCTGCCATCAGACAACATTTCCTGGATGTATTTAGTTATTTTTGGATTTTACTTTGTTCGCTTCTCCCCATAAACAGCATATAACTTCATAAGATATGTTTTCTCTAGATGTCAAAATTCAAATCTTTGACATAGGATGCACATTTCCTGACCTTTTTTTGGGAAAAAGTTTGTTACAATTTACAAAGGACTGGGAGCTGGCAGTGTGAAAGGGGCAGGATAGAGATTAACCTACGTAGACCAGGACCCCCAGTCACTTGTTTCCAGGGGAAGTTCCACTTGAGCCAGTGCCTTGAAGAATGTTTCTAAGAATTGTTTTGGAGGATGTTATTTTTAATCTTATTTTACTCGGTTCTATTAACCATCCATCTAGGGGTGGCATGGCAAAGGCATCTATTTTATTATTGATTGTCTTATATACCTCTCTTCTTAAACATTTTCTATCTTCAACATCAATCTTTTCCCACCCCCTTTTTATCTGAAATTCCTCCTAAAAGTAGGATTGGGTGCTATCTACTCTCTCTCTCTCTCTCGGCCCTATGGACCCATCTGAGGTTGTCTTGAAAGTGCGAAGTCAATCTCTTGGTTTCCTTTTTGGTTTGCAATTTGTTGTTCTCTTGAAATTTGACATTTTGGAACACCTGCATTGAATAGGCTTGTAGGTTTGGCTGTGAAGGGCGACGGGTTTTTGTCTCAGTCTACTTATAACTTGAGTTGACAAGAGATAATTTTATTTCGTTCCTTCTTAGAGACTATTAGACCTAATCAAGGTTGAGTAGCTTACAGCTTATGCAGATGGACCTGAAATGATGTTAATCACCCAATGTCCTCTGGTAGTGCCTATGTGTCTTTACATAGAAGTCGATGTCTCATTCTTGCTGAAAGATGAAAGCAGCCCAAATTGTAACATGTTTGGGCACCTATGTATCATTCCTTGGGTTGGCTTCATTGATTTTGAATCCAAGCAAAGTGACACAGAAAACCTCTTGAGCTGTGTGAGTCATTGTGATTATATATCAATTACTCACTGGAGGTCAAACTATGAACACCCAATAATCGACAATTAAGATAACCTCCCTCTCCCTCTCCCTCTCAGGTTGGTAATAAGAAGAATAAGCTTAAGAAAAACATTGGGGTGTGTTTGTGCACATGCACGTGTCAGTTGTCGAGGGAGTTTTTGTTTTGTGCCCAAGAATAAAAACTTCTTGGCAATTTTTGAAGGCATTTATTTGCATCTTGCATCAGCCTCAATCTTGCATATTCAAGATTTGAGGAATGGAAAAATGTGAGGAAAAGGTATTTTTATAGTGTTTGATCAATGGCAAAATGACCTTTCATTGTTATGGGAAAGAGCTTTCCCATTCCTATTCTTTTTCTCAGTTCTGTTTTGCTCCAAATTGCTCTTTTCAATAAGAATTTGATGTTGACAAGAAGTCTTATTTCTCTTTGCTAGCTGAACTTGTTCCCTTTGTTGTAAATAAATGCCTGTTATCTATTTCCCTCAACATGAGAAAGATTAGATTTTTTGACTGCTGAATACGTGCACATTCCTGGAGTTTCTGCATTCATGTCTCTGTGCAGCAGCTATAGTTTCGTCCTCTCTAACAGGAGCAAGTTATTAGCTCTGGAGCTTTTATTTCTCTTTTGAATTTGTTTTACATTTAGATGTTCTTAGATTCTGTCTGAGAAAGGTAGGAGAGGAGTAAGGTGAAAAAAAAAAAAGATGTATTGGAGAAATTTTAAACTGTGGTACCTTTGAATTGATCTTTTACCTGTGGAAAAGATATGTCTGTATAATTATTTTTTATGATGTTGTTTTGTACAAGAATGTTCTTCTCACCTTTCCAAAAGAAGTTCATCTTTTTTGAATTTTTGGGTATTGATAGTTGGGAGTAATGTAACATGTAAGAGACCTCGTTTTCTAAAGTGTATGGAAATTTTTATTCCTCTAATGGTTGAAACGTATTCTCAGTGCGTTCCATGAAAATAGGCCCTTCATGACTGCCCAGCTTTCTTCTTTTTGTGCTTGTGACTTGTTAGTGCTCTGGATTCAATCAACAAGCCGGGTTTTTAGCTTTATATCAAACACCTTAAATTTGTGGAAATTTTAATCAGATGTATTTTGAGTTATTGAAATGATTATTCTATAATATTGTTTCTGTCAGTGTCTCTTGTATTAAAATTTATTGTGAAAAATAAGAATAATCAAAGTAATCTTTTATTGTTTAGTTTGAGATGTACTTATAGTATGTTAAGAATTGCCTTTTTTCTAAAAAAGAAAAATTGTGATGTAATTGTTTAAAGCATCCTTAACAGTGATTTTCGTCCATTCCAATTCTCATTCCAAAAGAGAAAATATAGTTATGCCTGATTATTTTCTGCCCCTTGAAATGTTAAATTCATTCAACATTATAATTATAAGATTGACATTGATAATTAATTTGAGTCAGATTCTCTGAGTGACTTTTCTAATGAAAGTTCGAATGAAAGGAAATAGATTTTTTTTTTAAAAAAAAAAATCTCACTAAAATTACAGTGTGTGAAAGAGAGATGTTTGAATTATAAGTTGTATACCATAGAGATTTCAAACTCATGTATAGGATTCTCTGAATTTCATCCTTGTCAAATTTCTATCAAGACAACAAATTTAGCCTTATATATTTGTCTAATCTGAAAATACAATACACATATCTATGGATATATATCATTAAAATAATAAACTAATATGTTAGATGTAGGACCATATGCATTGAACGCTAGAAAATTCCCAGAACATGGATTCAATCAAGTGGGAGTCATGAATGATTCATACTTTCAAAAAAATATCTTTCAAGTGAAAACTCTTTTTAGAGAGAGAAAGAGAGTTGATGTCTGAGTTTGGATAGACATTTATCATATGCAATTCTATTGGATGTGACACTTTCTAGTATACAATTCATTTCATTTAGGTGGATAGAGAGATAACTCCATTATTTTTAAAAAAATTGAAAAATAAAAATAAAAACCAACCAAATTAATCTTTTTATCCTCTAAACATATGGCTAGCCGTTAAATGCTCAAATTTTGGTTTGCTTTCCTTTTTCCTTACCTAATTATTACCCTGAATACCCTTTTGTTTTAAGTGTAGAAATATATGGTATGGATTAAATTAATTGAAGAAAAATTAAAAATTTGAATATAATTCTGGCTTCTTTAAAAAGTTTTTCACCAAAGACTGTTGTCTTCAGGAGTTACACAGAACGTCCATTAAAATTGATTACATCCTCTTTATTTAGTGACTAGAAGTTGAAGTGACATCAGATTTTGGATCACCAATAATTCAGTCAAAAAATGCCCTGTTTAAATCTAATTAAACTTCTTGTTTGTGTCTTAAGTCACAATTGGATTATCTCTCTCTCTCTCTCTCTATATATATATATATATATACACACACACTCGGATATATAAACATTTGGATGTATGCATGCATGGCTTTAAAATTGGGAATAAAAAAACTGATATACGTCTATTTTTTTCAATATTAATTGATTTTTAGAAGTCATATTAAGCCTTGATTAATTCGAATTGAATTAGGTTAGATCATATGGGTGTAAAGCTTTCTCAACAGTAATTTTCTTCAGTACAAGTGATATATTTAATTTAAACTTTAGTAAAAGAATGGTCTAAAACTGAATTAAGAAATAAATTCTAGACAAAATTAAATAAATAGGCATATGATGGTTTTACATGGGATTTTCGTCCCAATTCAATTCCAATAAGTAAAAAATCAAAGGAAAAAAAAGTTAAGTTAATTCCAAATAAAGTTTTGGAGTTTGTATGTTGATTCAAAGGTTATATAAAGAGCTACTTGATTAGGTTTCAAAGCTTATGAATTAATTTCACAATCAAACTGAACTCTCATATTGATTACTTATGTCTTCTATGCAATTAACCTAGACATGATAGAATCAAGAACATTTAGGAGACTTGAATCAACAAATTCCATTGCCGACACAGAGAGAAAACTCATTAGATTGAATTAATAAAAGAGAGAATAAAAGTTCAAAAAAAATGCTACATCCGGTTCTAAATATAAGGCCTGGTTAACTTTTTTTGGAAAGATTAAGGAAGCTGAATAAGTTATTTAATCATATCATATGTTGTGTATGATTAAATTATATACAAGTTTATTAAGACAAATCAGTTTGGAGAAAAAATAATAAATATAAATACTTTAAAATAATTTAATTAGTTTCCTTAATCTCTAAAAAAAAGTCAATTGGGTATTATATTTAGGACCGGAGATCGGAGTTGGTCTTAGTCCTAAATATAAGACATCTAATTTACCCTTATTAATACTCCCTTAACAATAATCAAGAAGGAGAGGGAAGAAAAGAATTAAGGAAGATAACTAATTTTATTAATCTAATTAAGTTAAGTAAATAGATCTTATATTAAAAATTGGATGGAATATTTTGCTTTTTGTAAATTATAAGAATTTATATACAACACTTTTCTTAAAAAATATAAATATTTTTTGAGTTAAGGTGATATTGGTTGACATAGACAGTCATATAAATTATGTGAATGTAGCCCTTTCTGGAACCAAAATTGGTTTAAATTGGGCTTTCAGACTCCAAGGAAAAGGATTTGCAGTTTTGCACCAATCACTCACACTTTGTGATTTTGTGTGGTGAAGAGTAACATTGAGTTGGTACTTCCCACTACTTTTCACTTTCAAATCCTACCTTGCTAAAGTTAGATTATCATATAATTATTTATTTATTTTTATTTATTATTAAGATTATTAAAGTAATATCACAATGAGGGACATCAAAGAAAAGAATAGAAACATTTTTTGTTACACAATCTTTGTCCAACAGTAAATAATGCCTTGACACAATCATTGGCCTCCTTGGCTTAAAGTCTAAAAGTTAAATCCTCCCTATCCCCACTTTTTTCCTTTTCAGATAAGAAATCCTTTAAATATTAATTATCAATTTTTTGAAAAATGTTTTGAAAGGATTGAGTGGTCCCACTCATATTGGATGTTTTCGAGTTGTTGTTATAATAAACTTTTAATCTCCTAGAAGTCTTGCGTGTCTAAAATTTATAGACTAAGAATTAAAATGACATTTTGAGATAATAAGTTTATTAGATTTTGTGATCTAATTATCATCATTGTTTTGCTGTAAAAAAACACTACACATATGATTGTTTTATGTTAGCTATCTCAAAAATATTTTTAATCAATTTCAATTCTAACAAACTTCTTACAAAATACTACCAGAACTCTTTAAAATTTTTGTACTTGTATATCCACCCAAGAAATAAATAAATGTTCATTACCCCACCGAAAACTGTAATAATTATTTCCTCTTTCTTTATTTTTAGTGGAAATCATTTATTATTTGATCTTTATCTATTGATCAAAATCAGCAAAATCTTTTTTTATCCACATAACTTGAATTTGATACTTTTGCTCAAAAGATATTAAGTTTTGCTCAAAAGATTATGTATGGTCTAAATACATATAAATTTCCTATAAGTGGGAGTTTATAGGTTTTAATCCTCCCCTTTTATATTAAAAAATCGACATTGTGCTTGTTTGGAAATTTCTTAAAAGTGCTTTTATAACAACTTTTGTATAAGTAGAGATAAAATTTTTCTAACATATTTAATTTATAAGTTATAAAAACACTTTTAAAAAGATATAACAAACAGATACATTGTGTTTCATGTTCTCTTCTTCAATCTTTTCAGATTTCAAGTTTTAAAATTACAATTTCATAGTTACGAGGATCACCCTTTTAAATATAGATAAATTTTCATTTAGAAAAATATAACTTTTAATTCTTTAATTTTGTTTCAATTATCTATTTAATTTTTATATTATGATTCAAAATAACTCATTTTTTGCAATTTTATTAAAAAATTATAAGGACAAATTTGTTATGAGTTAAAAAAACTATAAAGACTTGTTTGTTTGCAATTAAAGTTTAGGGCCGATTTAATAATTAAGAAAACAACACACCATAATAATTCATAATTTTTGAACAACATACTCCATCCAGTCCTAAATATAAGACATAATTCACTGCTTATGAGCCGTCGGCTCCATCTTCATTCAATAGGCATGCGGTCAGTTATAATTTATAAGTAATGTGGTAAATCTTAAATTCCATACAAAACATATGCCCACCCTCTAATAATGTAAATAAAAGATGAAAAATATGATATAAAGTGCATGAAGATATATATTAAAAAAATTATGAGAATAAAAATATGATAGATTCAAACTTATATCCTTTCCATTGCCATTTCAACCAATCGTTGCTTTGTGTTAATCACTATTTTCAAATTTCAATGAGATGATAAAAATTAATCAGTAAAGGGTTTATTTTATCTCAAAAGTTATCATGGATAGGCAATTTTGCTCTGGAAATGTTAACAAAGAGGCAATTTTTGCACTGGTCTTTATTCCAGTTAATTTTGACCGTTAATTGAAAAAATATGCTGAACTGACAGTCCACATATTATCTATGTTATTTTTGTTAAGGGGCAAATTTCCCCCAAAAGCTTTAAACTAACTTCGAAAAACAAAATTGAAGTAGATGACATATGGACTTCCGGGGCAAATTCGCACTTTAATAAAAAGTGATGTGGATTGTCAACTCAGCATATTTGGTCAACTGACGATTAAAATTAACTAGGATAATAGTGAGGGCAAAATTGTTTCCTTTTTTACACTTTCAAAGTAAAATTGCCTCCAAAAAACTTTCAGAACAAAATTACTTTTCAATGACAACTTCTACAACAAAATTGTCTCTTAACCCAAAATTAATCTATACACCTTCCAATCCAAAGCATTCTTCCAAAAGGACATCTCGGTCTAAAATATAAGAGATTGGCAGGATAATTGATCATTATTTTTCATTTTTACCCTGGAAAGAGTGAGAAGACTAAAAGACAATAAATGCTTATTTGATAATTATATTCTTAAAGAGTAAAATAGAAAAAATTAATACTGAAAAAAAGAATATTTTATTATCTCCAGTTCTAATTATAATACAAAATTAACTTTTTTTAGAAAAACTAAAGAAGTTATTTAATTATATCATATGTTATGTATCATTAGATTATGTATTAATTTATTAGTCAAACTAATTAGTTTAAAGAAAAATAAATAAAAATAAAAATACTCTAAAATAATTTAATTAGCTTCATCAATTTTTCTAAAAAGTTAATTTTATCTTATAATTAGGGCCGAATGGAGTATTAATTTAAAATACACATTAACTCGCATGTTTTTTTTATTCTGTGTGAATTAATTAATAACTTCTTGTATTTTAGAGGGATGGAGTAACAATGAATGAAGGTTTGGGAGTTGGTTGAAAGGAGGCAAAAGAAACTGAAGGGGGAGGGAACGTTTAAAAATAAGAGAAAGTGAGGAACTCAGACAAGCCCTCTGAGCAACAAACCAAAGAGATCCAAACTTACAAGTCAACTGCGTCTCTCTCTCTCTCACACACACACTCCGTCTCCTTCGTCTTCCTGACAACACACAGAAGAAGAGAAACAAACCGCACTCTCTCGCACACACTATCCATGAAATGACCTTTTTGCCCTCCCTCCTCCTTCTCCCTCTCTGACTCCTCCTCTTCGCGCTCCCTCGCTCTCGTCTCACTCGCAATGGACGCCGCTATCAAGTCCGCGGAGGCTCGCTCCGGTTCGGAGCTCCGGCTCTGCCAGGTCTCTTCCTCCGATCCGACTCAATTCGTCGTTTCCCGAGGTGCAAGGTACAAGCTCATGTCCCCTGCTAGTCTTCCGATCTCCAGGTCGCCCTGTATCACGATTCCGCCTGGCCTCAGTCCCTCCTCGTTTCTTGAGTCCCCGGTGCTTCTCTCCAACGTCAAGGTCAGCTCTGCTTTCTCTATTTTAGGTTTCTTTTGTGATTTTCCCCTTTTGCTGGATAATGTAGTGCGTTTTTGGGATATACTTAAGATTTTTGCGCTCTGTTTTGTTTGGTTTGTGAGAATAATAACGGAAAAGTAAAATCGTTCGAGTAATGCTTTTATCTAGCACAATGAGGTCAAGGATAGTGTTATTAAGTTGACTCTAGTGAAATAACGGCCTTACATAGCGAGTGGCATTTGGAGAATCTGTTTTTTTTTTTCACGGTGATTTTCCTGCTTATACTCTGCGACCAAACAGAGCGTATCCCTTGCTTTGCTGGGTTCTAATTGTTCTGCTTTTCACGTCTAGGATTATACCCTGAAAGGAATAATTGATGACTTCTATGACGTGATTTAAATGCTGATGAGCTAAGATGCTCTTTCTTTAATGAAAAATTCGATGTTCTTGTTAGTGCACCGTATATGCTTGTTTCTTCTCGTGGCGATTGTTCCTTTGAGTTGGCTTTTTCTTCTTTGGTCTTTCAATTAGTAGAATTTATATATCGGTGCTTGCTTGTGTTGGGACCGGTGGATTCTGATGCCTGCTCTCTCTCACAGAATTATGTGTTGGCTGCTTTATGCCCTTTCCCCCGATATAGTATTCCTTGAAATATGACTTGCTCTGAGGATCGCTCAACATTCTTTTTTAATGTCAGTGTTGTTTTTTCACATAATGAAATGAATCTTCCCTTTTTGTTGGTGCTTGCTCTTTTTGTTTGTTTGCTGTTGTTTACGGTGTAATAGGCTATACCGAAAATCAATCTTCCATCTGTGTTGGGAATAAAAGAATAAATGCATCTAAGGATTAGTGGATTGATTTTTTAAGTGTGCCCTGAGAATAGTATAAGGAATGTCTGAAAGATTGTGGGTCAAGTTTTTTTAATTGAAAGGACATAATTATCTAGATGTTAATGTGGCCTTAATTTTTGCAGAACTCTATTCGAGATTCGTGTGGGAGTGTTTTTTCACAGTTGTATTTATATAACTAGCACACCACATATCTTATGCTTATCTGGTGAGAGAAGAAAATAAGTTTTCCTTTGCTCAAACATTGTGAGCCTTAGCTGGCTTATAAATCTGCTTGGTAGTTTGCTTATCTCATATGCTTATACATGTTCTCTCATTTCAATTTTCACTTTAGATAAAAATACTGGAAGTTTGTGGGGTATTCCCAGCAGGGCATATATGCATAATATTTGTATGGTTATCACTGATTTTGCCGATTCCTTTATTGATGTTTGGAGCCTAAGGATTTGCTGGTATTGAGAGACCGGCCGTTTCTTTTTTTAAACATCCCCTCCCCCCTCCCAATTTCATTTTATTTTCCATGAAACTAAATTTCCTTCCTCTTCATGTTGTGTGTTTTATTAAACTAAGCAATTGCTGCGCTTTAAGGGCTGTAATTTTTTTGTTACTTCTTTCCTTAATCTGCAGGTGGAGCCTTCACCAACTACTGGGTCCCTTACTAAACCTATGTCTGTCCAAGAATCTGTTTCTTCTTCAACATATCCTGTAACCACTGTACGCTTCAAAACCAATACTGTTGATGACAAAATATCTGGCTTCTTTGAGTTTAACTCAAACAGTAGATCGAATATGGTAATGGAATATTTGTTGATCTTAATAATGTGGTGATGAACATATATTGTTTAATCAGGTGGATATATGGACTTGGGCTTCTTTTGTGCTTTAATATGGTACTGAGTTAACAAGATGGGGAGTTTGATTAGATATCTAACTAGAGACAACACTATCTTGGGTTTCTTCTGTGCTTTAATATGGTACTAAGTTAACAAGATCGGGAGTTTGATTAGATATCTAACTAGAGACAACACTATCATATTTGACTATATCATTGCCTTTGATGTTACAGATTTCTAGCTCCTTTGTCTGAAGTTTAGTTGGAAACAAGTTTGGTTGTAATATTTCATTTTACAATCTCATTATTGTTTTTCAAGATTACTTGTACTTACTCAATTCTATTCGGTTAATGTCAGGATCCCACAGATTTCAACAGCCACGTAAACGAACCATCTATGCAGATACAAGGTTCAAGCCAAGCTCAGTCTTCTGCTTCATCACCATTAGTGAAAAGTGAGATGGAAATGCCGTCAAATGAATTAAGTTTGTCATCACCTGTTCAAATGGTTTGTTCAGGGGCTAGTGCTCCGGTTCAAGCTGATATGGATGGGTCTAACCTGAGAGGCAATGTAGCTAATGTGCTTCAAGCTTCACAAGTTGAAGTTAGAGGCAGTGGTATCTCAGTTGCTACCGAGAGAACATCTGATGATGGATATAATTGGCGGAAATATGGACAGAAGCATGTTAAAGGGAGTGAATATCCACGCTGCTATTACAAATGTACACATCCTAACTGTGAAGTGAAAAAACTGTTTGAACGCTCTCATGATGGGCAAATCACTGAGATAATTTACAAGGGATCACATGATCATCCTAAACCTCAACCAAGTCGCCGATACTCTCCTGGTACTACTATGTCTATGCATGAGGAGAGATTTGAGAGGCCTTCACCTTTGTCTGGTCAAGATGGTAACCAACCAAATGCTTTTCATTAATTGCAACTGTTATTGCTTGTTCCAAAGCATATTAGATGGCCTTTCTGTTTTCTAATTCTTCCACTGCATATAAAACAGTCAATTTGTATGGTCAAGTGTCTCACACTACTGAGCCCAACAGTAATCCAGAGTTGTCTGTTGTAGCAGCAAATGATGATGGTCGGGAGGGTGCTGGATTAGCTTCCAACAGGATGAATGATGAGGTTGATGACGATGACCCCTTCTCTAAGCGAAGGTATGAAAAATTTTGGCCCAAGTTCTAAGCTTTCACAGTTTCATCCGAGTTCACATGCTGACAATTGGGCATTTTGTTAAGCAGGAAGGTGGAGAATGGAAATGCTGACATCACTCCTATAGTTAAGCCTATTCGAGAACCAAGGGTTGTTGTACAAACTCTAAGTGAAGTTGACATATTGGATGATGGGTATCGCTGGCGAAAGTATGGGCAGAAGGTGGTGAGAGGCAATCCCAACCCTAGGTATGTCCTCACATGTATGACAAGGAAACTTATCCATATTGATCAAATTACAAATAAAATTTAAAATAAAGGATTATATAAGCACTGTGCTATCTCTTTCTTGTAGCAACTTAGGGGGCTCTTTTAGTTTCTTATATAAAGTTTAATTTTTGGTCATTCATTAAAACTTCCCCCCTTTTTTCTTGGTTTCATTGCTATGGTGTAGTAGTATTACACTTGCTGCTGTGAAGTTGTATATACATGTTTCCAGCAAAGCTAGTATTTTACAATTTGCCCAAGACGTGCCGTATTGTGTAGCTTTCTACAATATCAATCTTTGGCAAGTTAACACTTGGTTTGGGAGTGCCGTTGCTTTTATTGAGTTTTCACTACAATAATAATTGTGTTTTTGGTGTTTTGGAAATAGCTCAAAAGCATGAACTGAAAATCAAATATATGTTTCTGGATCTAAGTTTACATGGCTAACAAGAAAGTAAGCCCATAGCTGCTTCTCATGTTTCTCTGTTTCTCAATCATTCATCTTGCAGGAGCTACTACAAATGCACAAATGCCGGTTGCCCTGTTAGGAAACACGTGGAGAGGGCTTCTCATGATCCCAAGGCAGTAATAACCACGTATGAGGGTAAGCACAATCATGACGTCCCTACTGCAAGGAGTAGCAGCCATGATGCAGCAGGACCAGCAGCTCCAGTTGGACAGACACAAATAAGATTGGAAGAAAGCGATACCATTAGCCTCGACCTTGGGATGGGTATCAGCTCAGCTGCTGAACATAAATTGAAGGGGCAAGGGCAAATGCTACTCTCTGAATTTGGGAATGGTCAAACTCATGCCAACAGTTCCAATTTCAAGTTTGTTCATAATGCCCCAGCTCCAGCATACTTTGGTGTTTTACATAATGGCTCGAATCCATTTGGTTCTTCTAGAGAACCCCCATCTTTGAACCACACCACTTATCGTTGCCCGCAGCCACAGGGCATGGGAAGAATACTAACAGGTCCATGACATTGTCTACTCTGCTAATAAATAAAATTCCTAGTTTTATTTTGCTTCATTTTGGCGTCCAAATATGAAGAGGTAAAACACGTCGTTATCACTATGAAATTGCAGGTAATTAATTTTATGTGTAGATTCACTATTTGAGAGCTGCATCTATCTATATTACTATTATAGTAGCTGCCTTTCTTCAGGTTGACTTGGAAGTCTAATTACTGTTTGTAAATTAAAACTGGAGTTCATCTGTACAGAAGTCAAGCTGATTTCAGAGTTGCTTCTATAAGAAAAACCCTTGTAAAAGGTACTATCTATGTTAGAGATTGAACTCTTGTTTGTAAGTAAGAGAGATTGTTGTATATTCAAGCAACTTATGTTCAATACAGTTTGTGATTTATGTCGTGCTTGGCTGTGTGAAATCTTATGAATTGTACACGAATATTACGAGTAAATTGTGCTTCAAATATTTGGGGGATAAATTGTAATTAATTTTATCACGTTTCCTTTTGTATAATATAAGATTAGATTAGATGATGCCCGATTTGCACTTTAATATCAAGAACAACCATGAATTTATTATATTGTCTTTATTCTTTCCTCTTGTTTTGCATTTGCATATAACCAGTACCTGTCTTTTAAATTATAGGTTCAGTTTCCACGCCACTGTTCAAAACTGTTGTGGGATCTGTTGAATTCCAGATCGGTGATTACCTGATTCTAAAATTGAGTTCCATTTGACTTCCAAAAGAAATTGAGTTCCATTTTGCGCTCTTAACTTGAAGAGTAAATAATTGTAAATAAAGCAAATTCTTTTCTTCAAAAATAAAAAGTCTTACTTGGCTGGGTATGGAGTAATTAGATATTACAGAACGTGAAGAAAAAATTAATTGAAAAATTCATGACAAATTTTCAAAATTGCTCTTTTTTCTTACTTTTGGCTTTTGTTTTATTCTCTGCATTTGCCCCTTAATTAACTATGCCACTTAAAGGGCTGTTTTCAACAAGTTAAGATTTTCCAAAACGAAAAAAACAAAAAATTTAGGATTTTTGGCATTTAACAATTTTTAACCAATCTCCTTAATCTCATGAAAATTGCTAATAGAGTCTTGTAAAATGACCGGAATTAGTAGTTTCATATAACTAAGTTCTTCTAGTTTGCAATATTTTGAAGGAATTATTGAGATGCATATTATTAATAGTTCCAACATCAAATTATTATAGTCAGAATTTTGTTAAAAGTTTTTGAGAGTATCAATGTGGCGTAAAAAGAATAAATTTATTATCCTGGAACATTTCAAGACGGAAAAAACTTGTTTTTTTTTTTTTGGCCATCGGAAAAAACTTGTTATTCCATTAGTATTGTTTCAATTTTGTTTCATTCCTTCAATTCCAGTATACATTTAAGATTTTTAAAAAATGAATTGTATGGGATTTGTTCTTCCTCTTAATGATAGAAGACAATTCTGAATTAACATGAACTCAATATGATATTTCTATTCTTTTTTTCGCCATCAATATGACCGTTTCTCATAAGATAGTAATAATATTCCCAATGCAGGAGGTTGATCACTTCTTCAGTTTTAACACCCCTTTTCTTTTCTTTTTTTTGGAATAATTTAAAAAAAAAACACCCCTTTTCAATGTAGTAGGTCAATTAATTTACCCAAATAGGGCATCTAGTACTATCTGTTTTATTCTTTTGTTCTTATATGACAAAAAGCAAAAAAGAAAGAAATGAAAAAATTACAGTCAGGTCCCAAATAAGAGAGGAAAAAATGAAAAAATGAAAAAATGGTCCCTTAAAATCTGAAAATGAAAAAATGGTCTTATTGACAACTCTAGGTACAAGTCATTGACAAAAATGTCATTATCAAGTTCTTACGACCATTTTTTTACTTTGAGATTTTAAGGGACTATTTTATTATTATTTTTTTTTGTATAGGACCTAACTGCAATTTTTCCCAAAAAAAATCTATACACCTTGTGGACAACTAGTTTACAAGAAGGAGAGCTCTAGGACCCACACACGATAATTACGTAACAAGTTGAAATACCAAAATGGACCACAAAATCAGAAGAAAAAAGAAATATCTTCTTTTTCCCTTCTATCATATCAATTAAAATGGGTAATAGCTGTCCACTTTCTCTCCTTTTCTTCCCTTCCCTCTCTTATAATTCTCTTCTTTGTCATGCGACAGAATGCATTTATTCTCAATAAACTTCAATGCAGAGATCACAGTCTAAAAGAGTTCGGTAGAGATGCGTCTCACTTTGAATCTTCAACTCAGTGATAAGAATTTGGAAGTTACATACCACTTTAGTTCTATCTATAAGTTTTTTTTTAATCAAAAAATTTAATCCTATTTATAAGGGCAGCTTCAAGATAGTAAATGCATTTTTGTATTTTTTTATCCCTATTAATTACAATAAACAAAAAAAATTTATTCATGTTAGATTTTTAGAATTAATAATAGATAAGCGTAAAATTAAAAATTTAGCCCATAGTTAATGAGTTAACTACTCTCATTGGTATGTGAGAATCAGTTAAAATTGCCTTATAAATAGGACCAGATATTACTTTTCTTCTTTATATGTCTGTTTTCTGCACCTAATTCCTTATCTACTAAGAAAGTTTAATACAGCTCAGTATTGTAAACTTATAACAAGATCTTTTGTTGAACTCCGAACAACCGTCCCAAGCCACTGAGGAAGTTCAGAACTAGATTCATCAAAAGCATCCAAGAAATATAAATAGATCTAAACAAAATTGTTGCAGTTCTGTGGCACAACTATGAGTCCTACTAGAAACTCTCTTGGTTCAGAGAATTGCACTTGTTTTGGGGGTATTTTAGTAATAACCATTCCCAGATTCATCTAAATTATCCCTTCCAAATCTAAATATAAGTCAGAGTTGACTTTTTTTTTTTGGAAAGATTAATAAAACTAAATAAGTTACTTAATCATATCATATATTATGTATTATTAGATTATATATAAGTTCATATGTTAGGCAAAATAGTTTGAAGAAAAAACGATCAATATAAATATTTTAAAGTAATTTAATTAACTTCCTTAATATCTTAAAAAAAAAATCAATTTAGATTAGAGGGAGTAATAACCCTGAATTTTCCTAAAATCACTATTCCAATGTTTAGTACACTTAGAATTCAATTTCTGAAGTACTTGGATAAAGAGAGATACTTAGCAAATTAAGCTGGAAACCTTTGGTTTGTTTCCAAGTTTTAATTAAGTAATTAGGCCAACTCATGCTTGGCCAAACATATTAGGCCTATGGATAAGGCTGGGCTTAACATTTGGTCTATAGACTTGAAACTTATTTATTAATAGAAATGCCAGTTAACTTATTCTTTCTTCTTTTTAAAAACTAGCAATTCTATTTAAACAAAAATGAGTGTATATCAAGTCCAGCTCACACTTTATTCGTCCTTAGGTCACACTAGGCCTTTAATTATCAAAACTAAGTTAAGCTTAAGCCCAAAAGACTATTAGGCTTTGGCCCAAGCCCGCAAACCTGTATAGATTTCATAGTATATAATCCAGCATTCTTCCTTGCTTGCTGAAACTGATATTGCTGATATAAAATCCAAGATGGTCTTGACGAAAATATATAGAGTAACTTAACTATGAAATGAAGATTGCAGGGGGAAATAGAAATATACAGAACTAGGTTACCTCACGAAAAGCCCTCAATAGCAAAATTGAATCAATTTCCAGTTCGGGGGGGTTTTCACCTCCAAGCACAAGAGGCAATAAGAGGATGATTCATCCAACCAAGGTATAGTGCACCATCTCTCTCTTCTAGAGTATAATTTCCACAGTAATTCTCCAGCAGATTCTTGATGGTGGAATTCACAAAGGAGCTCAAGGGATACGGCTCAAATCCAGCCATGGCAAAGCGCGACCTCCACACCCTCAAAGGCTCATGCCGTTCCACCCTTTCTGCTCCTTCACATGCTACTAAGTTGACAAGTTCTCGAGCCAGACAGTGTTGTTCCACATTGATCCTCTCCTTGTGCTCCCTTGGCAGAACTACATCAATTGACTCGAAAATAGGCAAGTAATGGTTCAGTGTCTCGGCGAAACGGGAGAAGAATGAGAGACGGTTGGTGTTGGCTTCCTGCTCCACAAGAGTCACTACTTTGGGGCACAAGTGCTTTGCCAATCTCAATAACCGGTCACGAGGATTGTGACTGTCCACGCTCTCATCCGGTGTATGGTGCAGCATCATGGCAAAATTTACAGCAATAGCTTCACCAGGTTGAAGCTTAAGGTCTTGGGGTTGTGCCTTTGAAGGAGCAACTCCAGCAACAAGGAACTCAAAGGGAACCTGACATGATTCTGCAAGTCTTGTTAGTCTTTTCCCCACAATATCGAGGCCCCCTCCACGAGCAAAATTCGAGGTAGAGTCATCAAAACCAGTTATTCTGAGCTCTGGGGGCCCACCTGGTCGTCCAGCAAGAGCTTGAATTAGGCTTATCCACTGGCTGCCCTGGTTAATCTGAAAATCAATAATATGGATCCTTTTTTCTTCCTTCATGGCTTCAGCAATCGCCCCATTTGCTGACAGATACCCAAACTTGAAGTATGGACAGATTTCATACAGCAAGTGCATGTATGAAAGGAGTTCATTACCAGTAGGCTCCTTGCATTTTAAGGCCTTGTAGATTGCACTTCCAGAACAGGCCATCCTTGCTACAAGAGATTCCAACATATAAGCTCCTATTCGTTGGACTGGGTTGCCTGAAATGGAAACCACTTTCCGTAGCTCAGACATCAAATATTCAGTTGTCTCCATATCATTTGCATCCATCGCTTTTGCACAAGCATAAAGCATCTCTTTCAAATCCCCTCTAGATACTATGTCCGTTGTTACTTTCCACTTCTCCGCCTCTGACAAAATCTGATTAGATTCCAAAGGAACTAGAGTATCATATATCCCCAGAATTTCTGTATCAGGTCCCTGCATAGCAGTTTCAAACTCTCTTATCACAAGGCTCAAGTCATCAAAGTCATCTGTCAAGCAAGATTCATTCTCAAGCGAGCCATTGATGATTTCGAGTGAGTGTTGAGACATTAGGGCATAAGAATTTGACTCCAGCTGTGACGCAGGGCTGTCATTAGGAGAGAAATTGGAAGTGGATGGAGAATTATTTTGGTTTGGAAAACTGTTTGTTCTTGAGGAAGATTCTAGGGTGTAATGTTGTTCAAAAGTCTGAGCTGAAGCGTAAGTTGTTGCTTGGCTGGTGTTATTAGATGAGATATACTCTTGGTGCTCAACATAGAACCTTCCGGACCCATGGGAATGTTTCGCAGAAGTTTCCATTGAAAAAGAACCACTTCTTTGAATACTCTCAAGAAGTATCAAATGCCTTCCTGCAAATATGCCCAACGTTCTTTGACACGAAAGTTTGATACTTCTTCACTTCATAAGCTCCATGATTGTCGTCTACCTTTGACTATTTTACCAGGTAAAAGCACTGTACTGAAGTTGTGTTACTCTGCAGAAAGGGCAACAAGACAACAATTAAAGGAATAGCAGCATGACACAAGAGCCATAACCACACAGAAAACTAAGATGCAGCATTCTTAATGCTAAATAAGAACCAGGTAGTGTTAAAAATCAAACTAAAACACACAAAAAATCCAATAATCAAATTTTCTGATATCAATAAAAGAAAGGGCACAACTACACTTGACTAGCCGCCTCCTTATACACAGAAATAAATTTTATGACATATGTGTTGAATATGCACTGAATAACTTAGGAATATTGTATAATTATGTATATGCTTCATACTTGATTTCTTTCAGAAAGATGTTCAAGATCTTCAACTTACCCAAATAAGGCAAAATTATCAATTATGTAAGAAACAACTCAAAACGTTGAGCTTTTTGTCACCACTTTCCCTAGCTAGGAACTTCACAAAATAGTATGAATTCACGCATGCAATCATCAGGCAGAAAAATTCAAACACAGAGATTCAGATCAATCACTCAGCAGATATTTACTTAAACAACAACAAAAAAAACCAGATTAGGTAGAAAACTAATCTAGGGAGGCTCAAAAGCACGGACACTTCATAAAAAACTTACTGTATTAACGACGAAAACAACACTAGAAGTTTCAGAGATTCTCACCTTAAAGAGTCAATAAAATCCGATTCGAAACCAAAATATTACAGAACCAGTGGGTTTCCAGCTCCAGCGCAGCCCAGACATCGGAGATTTAGATAACAGAGAGAGAGAGAGAGAGAGAGAGAGAGAGAGAGGATGTCGAGTTCGTCTACCTCTTGCCCTCTTGATCTTTCCTTCTGAAAATGCATTTTGCTTATTTATATGAAGACGATGATTGTTCAGCTTTGGGAAATTACTTAAATGCCACTTTGATCGCACTGGACTTACGTGGAACTACACTCGTAATAAATAAATGGTCCCCAACTGTCTGAATTTTCAAGTTTGTGGTTTCGTTGGGTCTTAATGGCTTGATGTGCATCCTAATTCAGGTCAACCAAATAGCATAGTTATTTTGACCATTGTTATATGAAATTTGAAAATCAATTGTACTATGATTTGTACGTTATACCTATAAAATTTTGAATAATAAAATTATATTATATTATTCATAGCTTATTCACTGTCTAAATTATTATACATTTTAATGGCCAAAAAAATTATTATAAATTTTATACCAATTAATATATTAATTAACATTGATGATATTCATATGAATAGTATATTGATATTAATACTATATCAAAAAGATACTCCTGTTAATAGCTTTGACCGAATGAGTAAAATATTTATCATTTTATTTATGTTTTGAATTCAAATGGTAAATGAATATTTTGATATCTTCATCGATTATTTATTAATAATAAAATTAGTATTTAATTAAAATTTTTAAGGTCAACGTTCGTTAACTATGTCATATATAATGTCCTGTATACAAAAAAAATATATCTTCAATCTAAATGATGGGGAATTAATAATTTGGTTTTCATAGATTAATCCGAAATTAATTTAGTTTATCATAATCTAAAAATTTTCATCTCACTCATTCTTCCCCTTATATCATACATGCAAACTTTATAAAAACTTAATTTTACTTCACAATTTAATATAAAAGTTAGTTAGAAGTTGAATTTGATCTAAAATGCAAAATTTCTATATATATGATCTAATGTCACATGGATAATACATTCAATTAGGGCGAGTTTGCATGGATTAATTTTCAAATTGCTTAAAACTGAATTAATTGAATATAATATCTCTCAATGTGCAAAAGGTAAATGACAAACACTTTTCAACTATCCTAATAACAAAAATTGTTATCCACTACACGTCAAGAGATATGCTTTTTATTATATAATATTACATTGATACAATAAAGGAAAAAGAAGTAAAATAAAGGAAAGAGTGATGGTAAAAATGGAAAGAAGAACAGGTAGGATGTCGGTAAAAGGAGATGATATTTGGAACACCCAACGTGTGGGAGGGTTTGATGGGGCCCACGCGGTTTCGCCGCTGGATTCCTCTTTCCCCCCTCCGCCTATCACTTCATCATTCCCCCTTAATTTTTTTTTTCTATAAATGTATACTCCCTAGTGCCCTTTTCATAAGAGTTAGAGTTTAAATTATCTTATCTTGACCAAAAAAAAAAAGAATTTAAATTATCTTAGCATTTTTTATAAACGTTTGATAGAAGTTGTTTCAAATCTTAATATTTAATGAGTTTCTTCATTTATACCTAAGGTATTAAAACCCGGATCGAGTACTGAACCGGTTGGAGTACTGGGTTAAGGGTCAGTGGGTCAAAACGGGGCCAAACCGGAGCTAAACCGGGACCAAACCGGTGAGAAATTGAAGATTTTAGACTTAATGATATAAAATTCTAAAGAAAATTTTAAAAAAAAAACTTTTTTTTTCTTAAAAAGTGGAAACCGGACCGGCCAACCGGCCGGTTCGCCGGTTACCGGGCCGGACCGGCTGGTCCGGTCCGGTTTCTATAACATTGTTTATACCCCTAATTAATTCTACATATTACATTAATTAAAATGTTGGTGATATTTATATTTTTTTATTTTTTTCCTTAATTATCCCCTATAAATAAGGACATATTTAAAAAATAATTTATTGCAAGACTTACTTATTAGTTTCAACTAATTTTAACCACTTTTTTAAATTACATAATTTAGTTATTAGTTTCTTATAAATAAGACCGGAGGAATATATATTTATGCGTGAATATGTGACTGAGTTATATTTGATTTTGAATTTAATTGAGGGTAGCTCTCCCATAAGTTTTTTTTTTTTTCATTCTCACAAATTCAAACTCTAAACCTCATATTTAAGTTATCAAAATTTATTCTATTAAAACCAACTCGTGCTCATTGCTCCTCAATTCTTCTTCCCCCATTTCTTCTCTAATGCATATCCTCAAAATACAAGTCAACCATCTGACTAGAATTAAGCATTAACTATCGGAATAAAATTGATATATAATTATTAATTTTTTAAAACTAATGTATATATTTTTAAATTTTTATATTAATTTTTCTTATCTCAAAATTAAAGATAAATTTTCCCTATTTATTTGTGATCCCTTACGCATACCATAAGTTTGATATGGCAAACATGTAAGAAAACTTCCAACGAAATATACTCCCTTCTAGATGGCAAAAAAAAAAAAAAAATACTCCCATCTCTCTTTAATATAAATCCACTTTAATAAATAAATTGAATTAAAAAATTTATATTATATTAACAAACGGTCGTATTTAGCAATAAATTCTTGTTTAAAGAAAATTTTAAAAATGTTGCAAAACATGAAAGGAGATATGATTATGGATGTGCCCAATATTTAATTGGTCATACTTTTTATAACTTATCAATTGTCATAATAAACCAAACAAATCACATCATTTGTTCTGGAGAAGCATAATTTAATTTGTCACTTTCAAAGACTTGAGAGATAATAAATCCTATTTCCTTGTTATTATATGTGACGAGGTCATCGCACTGTACTAAATTTAAATTGATGGCACAATCACAATATCTAAAATTTCAAAGCGTGATACACAACTGCTAAGATTACGAAAACGAAATCACAGTTTGTTTGGTTCCATTATATAAGAGAGTATTATATATAATCCTAATATAATAAAATAATTATAATGTTTGGTTGTGCTTATATAATGTAACTAGGGTTACATTTTGTAATCCTGATTATATTATTTGATGTAATCAGGATTACACTGCTATGACTAATGAATGGGGATGCAGATATCCTGTAATCGAGTGAAAATGATATCATTGTCATTATAATTTTTTAGATTGATCAAAATGCCCACTCATAAATGCTGTTAAATATTAAATAATTTTAATTATCACTACTAAATATTAAAAAATAACTAACAATATATAAACTTAAGAAATATTCCCCATTAAAAATAAAAAAATTATATTCCACCTTTAAAAAATATTAAAATATATCATTAAATAATATTTTCATCATTAAATATTAAAAAAATTAACATGAATCCAACCTATATGTTGAATAATATTTTCACCATTAAATATTAAAAAATTATCAAGAACCCAACGTGTATATTATTATATGTGTAGACAGGGTAATTTTGTCCCTTGCTATATTATTTTTATATATTCTCATTTTCGATGTAATCCAATCAAACATTTTTATGCATATGTATCATCTTTTTCTAATGATAAACCAAATAAATTATGCAATTATTATTATATTTCATTCCATTACATTATCTTCAATTCTGTGAATCAAACGGGAACTAAGACATTAGATTAAGGCAGAGTTTCTAGCCTTGAAAACAACGATAATGTTGAGAGATTCATTTTTAATATGATGTTGACTTCATCCTACAACTATCATTCAGTAGTAAATACTTTTTAAATATATAAAATGCCTGCTGGGTTTAAGTACTCCCACCTTCTAGAAACTAACTTTCGAGAAAGTTTTAATTTTGTAATCACCTACTTAAAATTCAAGTTTAGATGGTTTAATTATAAAATATATTTGTGAAATATTAATATAAAAAATTGGGAAGCACAACCTTAGCTTGTTATGTGAAGGACTAACCCTTCTATTATATTTGAACGTTGCATAACCTGTTGGTACTAATAATTTTATTTTAATTGAAACCTTTAAAATTTTTTTTTGCCAGTTTTGAAACTTTTGATCCTTGAATTTATTATTGTTGTATTTCCTACATACAAAATTGTGTCAACTCGTGCTAACTCAACTCAATTGAATTCTTGAGTTGATTTATTATGTTTATTATTTTTTTATTTACAATTTATAAAATCATGTCAACTCGTTTTAAACATATATTAGTTATAAATTCGATTAAACCTACAAGTGGTTTGATCAAAGTCAGCAAACCTGTGCTAGTTTCCCTATTTTAAAGTGGCCAAGTGGTGCCACCTTCTTTATAGTAATCTAGATCTGTTCTATTGCCACAACTTTTACCCTTTGAATGATAATCGAGTCTTAAGAACGTAAAAGACCGATAAATGAAGAAGAAAGTAAACAGTGTGTGTATGAAGAGAGATTAAAATAATAATTTTAAAATATATTTAAATAAAATTGTTATCATTTTTTATTTTTATTATTTAATTATATGATAATTTCTTACAAGTTTAGTATTCCAATTCACATCATTATCGTGAGTTTGCAATTAAGCTCATGAGTTTATGAGAGAGAGTACAAAACCATGGGCCGCGCGCACAAAAACAAGACATAGAAAAGTCATTTGCGTGCTTTTCTCAGTTGAAATTTTATTAAACAGATGTGGTCTACGTCAACCAAATTTTTTAATAAATGAAGCATATATTAATTTAATTTACACTTGGGCAGATGAATAGTCTATTCAGAAGAATATATAAAATAAAATTCTTATCCAAAAGCATCGATTATCGTCAAATTAGTCATAGGTATTGACCCAACAACTCTCTATTGCTTCAATAATGTTTTTAAGGCTTCAGGGTTTTCCAGAAGAGTGATTATTGAAATAGTCTTTGTAAGTGTTTGGTTGGGCTTATTTTGTCTAAATAAGCATTTATTATGTAGGTTGAGATAAAACTTTCACATACTTACCTTGTATATCATGAATCACGATTTATACACACTTATTGTCTAAAAATAAACTATTTCAAACGAACACTTAATTAATAATTTGCCCCAAGTAAACTTTGTTAAGGTAAGAAGGCCAAAAAAAAAAGACTTTGTTAAGGTAAGAGGTTATCTTTTTTGTGACATAAAAGTGAAAAAAGTTTTTGTGATGATAGCTTTATTCGTAATTAATCAATTCATCCATGGAACCAATAAACACAACATATCATCCTCATCTCACTCCACCTTTGATTTGATGGTCACAGACATAACAACACAACACCATCAAGGCATTAATTAGCGGGACTTGACATTATTAAGTCACAATGTAACACAAAGAAAATAGCCATAATTTTAAATTTGATTTGTTTTATTATATAAAGCAAATTTGATTTGCTATATATATATATAGAGAGAGAGAGACTTAAACAAATCGCATTGTTTGTGAGAGAGGAACTTCTCCCAAAATTTAGGTCCGTTTGTAGGTATCAATATGGTACGACTCATCCTTCAAAATTTGTGTAAAACATAAGACTCTAACTCCCTTAATTAAAAAAAAAAAGGTTGAATTAGATCTCAAGAATTCAATAGGATTACATCCTATTGGGTTGTACCTACTACCTAATCCATCTTATATAAATACTCTCTCTGCTTGTTAATACGAGAGGTAGGCAACTAATTTTTATAAACTCAAAAAAATTAATTAAATTAGTTATTTATAAAAAAATTATAGGTTGATTTCTTTTAAAATATTTTATTTAATCATCATTCAAATTTTGAGAAAAAGGATAAAAATATAAAAAAAAATAAAATAGATTGAGCTCTTATATTTAAAACCAAAATAAATTTCACGAACTAACTCTTGTTTTAAAAATTAAAACTGGGGGAGTATAATTTGTGGGTCACATGCAAATTAGAAAAGTATTATTATTAAGTGAGGAATGAAGCTTATTTTTAGACTTTATGTAACACAAGAAATTGGGTGAGGTCCATAAGCAATTGAGACTTGAGAAAGAGGAATAGAATTGGGTGAATGCCTTTTATGACTTTGATAATAAAATTGTTAGTCATAGAGTGATAACCCAAAAGAAAAAAAAAAGAAAAAAGGCAAAGGTATTTGAATGGGAAAATCCCTAAAAAATACGTTGGAAATAGGGAAATGCCAATTCAGTACATTGAAATTCAAAATTCCGGATCAGTCCACTGTCAGTACGGATGAACAGTGCCGGCGCCCTCAAAAGACGATTTTGCCCTTCAGCCCTCATTCTCACCACTTCGGAAATAACAACACCTGGTTCTTAATTAACAACTCCGGATTCTTGATTAACAACTCTATATTCTTGATTAACAACTTCAATTTCATCTTTTTTCTTTCACAATAACATCAGTCTTGTTACGAAGTTGTGAAACAAGAAAAGAGAGTTGTTAATCAAGAATCCAGAGTTGTTAATTAAGAACCAGGTGTTGTTATTTCCGAAGTGGCGAGAATGAGGGCTGAAGGGCAAAATCGTCTTTTGAGGGCGCCGGCACTGTTCATCCGTACTGACAGCGGACTGATCAGGAATTTTGAATTTCAATGTACTGAATTGGCATTTCCCTATTTCCAACGTTTTTTTTAGGGATTTTCCCTATTTGAATTATGAATGTTTCAATCACCAACGGGTAAGCCCACGTCACTCATTATGTCACCATCCATTATCTTCTCTTGTTTACATCAATTTTTCATCACTGCTGCGTCAGTCCTTTTCATTTTCATTCACCAACACAATTATATGTTATTTTAATGACTTCCAAATACTCCGTCTCATCCTATCCTTAATACATCTTAATACATTATATATTTAAGAATTTGATTTTAGTTTTAAATATAAAATATATTATTCATATTTATTAATATTTTCTTAGTTTACTTATATTGATATTCTCTTAAAAATAATTAAGGAGGAGATGAAATAAAAGAATTAAGAAAGATGATTAGGTTGTTTTAAAAAATAAATGTTATATTAATTAACTTAATTAATTTTCTTAGTTTAATCAAATTAAATAAATACTACCTCTTGTCCTTTATATAAAAGTCATATGATTTTTTGGAGAGATTAAGGAAGTAAAATAAATTACTTAATTATTCTGTATCATCAAATTATATATTAGTTTATAAATTCGGTAAATTAATTTGGAGAAAAATGATAAATAAAAATACTTTAATCTAATTTATTTAGTTTTCTTAACTTCTTTAACAAAATTCAATTATCTCTTATATTAAAAATTAATAAGAGTATATCTTATGTTAAGAACCAAATGGGATAAGGTTTTAGAAAATAAGATAATTTCCTTTTGTATACGTTTTGACCCTTAAGAATTCATCTAGTGCAATGGAACATGAAGAAAAATCATGTTAATGAATAAAACTCACTATTAAATACTCATTCAGTGGTTAACCTAAAAGGTAGTGCTTAACTAGGTTGAAGGCGGAATCTGCATTTTTTTTTTTCTGATATCTACCCAAACACACTTTAAAAAGCGTTTATAAAAAAAATTTTTATCCTGAAAAAACGTTTATAAAAACATTTATAGATTATTTACTAATAAAATTCTCATAGCAATAGTGAAATTTTAACCTATAACTTTATAAATTATAAGTTAAATCCTTACTAACCCTACTCATTTTAGTTAGCTTAATATTAAAAGAATTACACCCTTTGGTTCTATTTATAAGAACCCAACAATCAAATTACGTGATTTAAGAAAATTGTTAAAATTAGTTAAAAATAATATGTCTTGCAATAAACTTTTTTTTTCAAGTATACCCTTATTTATAAAATGCAAGTAATAGAGAGAAATATAAGTATTACTAATCTTTTATTAATGCAATATATATAATTAATGAAGGATATAAATAAAAAAAGATCATTAAATGTTAAGACAATTTTTATCAGACTCTTATAAAAAAGATTAAGATAATTCTAATTTTAAACTCTTAAAAACAAATAAAAACACTAAAACTTGCCTGGCCACATGCCTCGCCTTACCTTAAATTTTTCATGTAATCCTTCTAGAATGTTTGGCAATTTGCCAAATTTAGGTTTGCATAATTCAAGATAAAACTCCTTTCACACGCTTACCTCATAGATAATAAAAACTATTCTTAAAAACTAATCCAAATCATGTGTGAAATTTGCCATTTTCCCTTTGGCGCAGACAAAAATTGAAGTTGGAAATTGTGACAAGGTTAGGGATGGAATTTGCCTTGGGTTTGTGATTTTTTTTTGCCCGAGGTTTGTGAAATTTTTTTTTTTGTGTTACAGTGATAAGAGAATTGTTCCCTTGAGAGTCACGACGGACTCATACAAAAATCTACGTAAATCGGAAAAAGAACTCAAGAAAATCCAAATCTTAGCTTAAGTCAGCTAAAATTTGGATCAAACAAAAACCTGGCGGGTTTTGCAATAGAGACATGTCATTGTTTGAATATAGAGCCTCTTTTGCCAGGAGGTCTACACATACAATACATTCCCTGTGCGAGTGATAAATCTCCAAATCCCAATTCTGGTATATTAGATCCCTAGTTTCCTCTAGTTCGTTGTGTAGAGGATGTTGTGGACCACCTCCGTGAAATAGTAAATGAAGTGCTTCGGCCGAGTCAGTGTGTAACTTCACCTTTGTGAATTTCATGGATTTGCAAACTTGAAGTCCAATTTTAATAGCCTGGATCTCCGAGTTTGTTGAGCCAAGAGAGAAGCCTGTGTTCTTTTGAAAACCACATACCCAAGCTCCAGAATTGTCACGAACAACTCCTCCTATAGCAGAGTGTCGATGCTCGTTGAAAGCAGCATCCACGTCAATCCGTACATAACCGGTTGGGGGAGCAATCCACTGATCCGAATCTCTATCTGGAACTCTCAGAATCTTGTGCTTGAGTTGTCCTTCTTCTATGCCTTCATGGAGGAAATGCAATCCTCTGTGCATCAGTTGTCGAGGTTGGTCGCAAGTTCCTTCAAAAGCTCTCTTACATCTATTCTTCCATATGAGCCAACAGAGTGAGCCAAAGACCCATAGCTAGGGCCATTGAGCCACTCTGCGGTTTCCGGGGGAGTGTTGCATATTCCATTTGATCCAAACCTGCAAATTGCCAGAGAAAAAGGCAAAGTGATAAATTGGGTTAGTACAAGAAAGCCACACACTGCTCGCAAGCTCGCAGTTTCTTAAAGAATGTAAAGGTGTTTTCTCACAATTGCACTCAAATGGACACTCAGTGTTTATCCTCACACCCCTCTTAGCTTGAACTGAATTGGTGGGAATTCTCTCTTAGAACAATTGCCACATAAAATACTTGACTTTCTCGGAATAGGCCACCTCCAGATACGTTGCCATAAAGGATCAGGCGTTTCCAAACGCGACGAGTAGATCATGGAGTAGGCGGATTTAACGCTGAAGTTACCATTAGAAGATTCCCGCCACCAGAACAAATCATCACCTATTTGGGAAGGAGGGTGAATGTATTTGATCTTCTCAATCACCCACCTTGGCAAGGACAAGGCCCATTTATGTAAGTCCCATCTTCCGTCCGGGCTGACAAACTAGCTAGCCACATCCTTCGGATTTATTAGATTATGATTCTTGTCCACGTAGTATATAAGCGGTTGATCTAGATTGGTCTATAGATCCCACCAAGCATTTGTTGAGTTACCGCTCCGGAGGTTTGTGAAATTTTGAGTAACAGTTGCTCAACATATCAGACAATTTTAATATACATCTTTCTTCTTATTTATAATACAGAACATTTTAATTAATTCACAAAAAATAAAAAATATCATTTTATCCTTAATATAAGATATATTTGAGGAGTTAATATTGATTCTAAATATAAGATAAAGTTTTCACATTTATCAATTTTTTTTCTAATTTATCCCTATGAATACTCTCTTAACAATAATCATAGAGGAGATAGAAGGAAGGAATCAAAGAAGATGATTAGGGTGTTATTTAACTTAATCAGTTTTCTTAATCTGCTTAAATTAAATAAATATATTTAGTAGTAAGGACTGTATGAGTAACCATTAACTCATCGAATATGTACTACATTAAATATTTTTTTACTTTTCCCTTTATGGAAAAACATGTTTAAAAATTAATGAGTGAAAATGAGCATTAATTATTTAATAAATAACTTATATTTTAAAACAAATTATTCTTTTATAAGTGTAGGACGGGGGCAGTATAAGCGTCACAACTTGATCCAAAAACCAGAGAAAAATGAGATGTTATATTCCGGATGAGGACAAGTTTTGCTGCTTTGGAATATTTATTCATGTGAGACTTTTCTTTTTCGTTTTTTGACCAAAATATTTATGCCGTATGAGACTTGACTCTCAGAGTCAAATCACAATAAAAAAAGTCAGACGTCGCTGACATAAGTAATGACGTGGTCGCAATAAAGATTGACAACGATCAAACACCATATTATTTCCTCCTTCATTCTATATATTTACTGTGTTAAAAATTGCTGAAGAATTTCCAATCACAAAAGGCATGTTTGTTTTAGCGATTCGATTGCTTATAAGTTACTTTTTAATAATGATTTACGGTATACGAAGTAAGTATGTGAGAGGAGTTGTGTCTCGATTTACGTAAAAAACAACTTATAAGTAATCATAACGCCTAAACAAACATGCCTAAAGCTTATTGCTTAAAAGTAACTAATGTAAAGGCTAAAGACCCAGGTACCTGAGTGGGCCAACTAATTTTCAATATATGTGTGTGTGTGTTTGGGTAACCCCAAACCATAATTTCAAGAATCCTTTTCATAAATTAAAATAAAATTCTTTTCACATACTTATCTCATAAATTGTAAAAGTTATTTTTCAAAAACTAATCCAAACACACACTAACTCTTCTTTAGCTGAATGCAGTTTTTCTTCAATTATATGTAAAATGAGAAGACATTTATAGATATGTAGTTAAAGAAGAGCTGCATTCACTAAAAATAGAATCGCACCTGTTCAAGGACCTTTTGATATATTGATAATGCACCAATTTTACGATTCACCAATTGCTCATGCTCAAGGATCTATTGGTGTATTGATAATACACCCACTTAAATACCTTTATCTAATAAATTTTGCAATGATGATTTCCCTAGTAATTTTCCCAAGTTTATATTATATATTGAAATGAAATGGTGATAATTATATGTGTTGATATTAATATTGGCTATTATATTGGTGTATTGATTTTTTAATCTATAAATTTTCTAATTTGACTATCTGTTACCCAAAATCACAATCATTTGATTAGCGGAATTCAACACATAACTTGGACTTTGTTTAAACAACCTTATTCAAATACAATTATTATATCTAGTTCGAATAAACTGCTAATAAATATGATGTTATTTTTGTTTTGAACTAGATTAATTGATTTCATGTTTGCTTAACTGATGATAATACTTTGCGGGCAATAATAAAATCTTCAATAAATACTTGACACGTACTTGGTTTATTGTTTTTTTTTTTTTTTAAATTTCATAAACCCTACAAAATCTATAGAATGTCTGTCCTGGGAGAGATTAAACCCGGCCGATGGGCTATATTTTTTGACTTCGTACTACTTGATGATGATATTTGTGACTTTTGTGTAATGAATTTTCACGTTTGGCGCATTAGAACGAAAATCATGTCAATAATGCAAAAAGAGAATTTTTTCAACGATGAAGTTAACAATGTCAAACACTGCTTTTCAGTTCACCAAGTACACCAACACCAACCCCGATATTTTGGTTGCTCTAACTAATAAAATAAAAGAAAATTATAAATAATAATCATAGTGTTTTGCGATTCAAATAGCTGATGCCACATCATGAGATAATGCTTGTTGTTGATGTATTCATATTGCTAAAAATGGTATAAAATTTAAAAATAATATAAGAATCATATATATAAGGCTTAAAATGAATTTTTTTGATCATTTATCCTAAAAAAGGATTGGAATGACAACTGACAAGTCAAATTTGATAAGAGGAAGAATATTCCTATTTCTTTTTTGGGCTCCCTGAGCAAATATGGGTTTATTATCTCAAAATGGGCCTGGCACTTTTGGGCATAAAATGGGTGTGAGACCTTAGTACAAACTTATTTTTAACCCAAACTTGGATATATATATATATATATTATATTAACAAAAAAAGAAGCCCGCAAACTTGGAATGGAACCTATAAAAATGGACAAAATTGAAACTCCCAGCGAAATGCTTCCCACTTCCCACAACAATAAATTTCCAAATGCTGATATGAAATGCCAGTGGCTCATGTGCCACAATGGCATATATGCTCCTCTTTTAACAAGAAAATGCAGATTTGAGCCTCAAAATGGGTGTGCTAGGCGTAACTGTTTCCTTTCCCATAAAAAAGAGCGGAAACATGGGAAAAGAGCTTATCCACTTCCCTTTACTTCTTTAGCCTCACTGTTAGATCAACTATGAATAATTAAGATTTAATATTTTACAAAAATTAAAAAAAAAAAACTATTCTAATAAAAGTATAAAGATATGAATTATTTAGATCAAATTTTAATGATATAAATTTATTTATATACATTTTTGTTGTTTGATATTATAATATTATTTTTATAAGATATTAAATCCCAACTGTTCATAGTTGATCTAACGGTAAAAATAAAAAGGTAGAAGGAAGTGGAGCAAGGGAAGTGGAGAAACTCCTATCCCAAATATGGATGGGTGTATGTGGTTGTAATTGGCCCTAATAAAGGAACTATTGATAATCTGAGGGGGGAGAGAGAGAGAGTCATAAAATGATAAAAGCGTCATTGAAAGAAAATGATATTTTTGAATGAATGACTAAGAAGCTAAACTAGTGGCAACAATGCTTTCACAAGGATCTTCACACTGAGGACAACTCATGCTGAAGTAAACTTGTCCAAAGGCTTTTACATAAAGCAGAGAGCACCTGTTTCCCCAAGATCAAGCAATGAAGTTCCCAATAAAGTCTGTATTTGACAATCACGAATAGGAGAAGAAAAAAAAAAACCTATTCAGTTATTGAGACTGATTATTGGTCCAACTCATACAAGATTAAAATATATTCAATTGGTATGGGTATAATGAAGTCCTCATTGTGGTATAAATACAATAATATGTTGCACCATGATCTAGACATTCAACCAGAAAAGAACCTTTTCCAAGATTGCCAAGGAAGAAATCCACCTGAAAATTATGTATGAAGGATTTATATGCTAAACAATTTAATTACTATGAAATAAATACCTGTAGACTCAAAGATGAAATGAAACATAGACAGGCAGAGAAGAATATCAATACAGTATACAACTCATGCTAAGATCATAATTTGCCAAAACTATGTAAAACTGGATTTGAAATTAAGTGTCATCTCCTTGCTGGATTCATCATTCATGGGTTTTAAATGAAGTTTGGTGAGATTGATCAGTAGAACTGCATGATGTTCATGGTTAAGAGGATATGCTAAAATGATGCATTGATCCTACTAAATGGTTTAAGATGTATGATTGTAGTTAAAATCCAAAAAGAACAGAAAAGTTGAAAAGGGAAGAAAGAAAGAGGTTTTAACTGAATCAACAATTATGCAGAAGAAGAACAAGAAAATCCTACCACATTCTGGGCAACGGAAATACTCCTCTTCCCTCAGAACCAATCCTGACCCTCCACACTCTTCACATCTTTTCTGAGCTATCTGTCATACAAAGCAATTAATCACATCACTATGAGAATAAGATTCACAACTTACGAGTCAGCTGAGAAAAATTCTTAGACGGACCGATCTACAGGAGATAGGTATCAAGCCAATATTAAGTAAACAAATAAGCTTACTATTAGAACAAAACTTAAGTACAGTTTCTCAAGTGTTTGTTATCTCAAACCGTTTTTTTTAAGAAATCAAGCCCAATAGCTGATATTGAGTTCTGTAAAATACTCAGTTGTCATAATTTTGTGAAGCAATATGATAATCAATTCCTAAAATTTCTTATCAGGATAGTATTGGTTTATCAATTACACCTCTGGTCAAGACAGTTTATTGGTCTTAAATATATAAGATATAGTTTTCATATTTGTCAGACTTTTCTTAATTTATCTCTATGTGCTCCCTCAATAATAATTAAGAAGGAGAGGTAATGAGGAAATTAAGGAAGATGACTAAGGAGTTTTAGAAAATACATGTAATACTAACAAAATTAACCAACTTCCTTACTTCCTTAGATCTAATCAAATTAGATAAATATGACTTATATCACTGAATCTCCTGAAGAATCTGTAAATAAGCCAAGGCCCCAACAAAAGCAGAGCAAGAGTCACTTACAATTCTTTTGCTAAATTCAACTCCTGCCACCACAAAAGGCGTAACTCCAGCTACCAAAAGAAAGAAGAAAATATCATTTCCAACACAAGCTCAAATAAATTATCAACAAAATCGAACGCGCCTATTTAATCTTATCTATAGAATTGAAGAGAATAGAAATGTGTGCGAAGGTTAGGGATTAATCCCAAACACAATACCTATTGCTCCGACCACAATTTGCCACGTGACTTGCACTGGAGCTGGATCAAGCACGGTTTGTACATCGTTGATAGTCGCTCTGATGCTAGTCCTTCTCGTTCTTCTTGCGTTCTGAACCCATATGTTTTGGCAATTTCTCCCGAGAGGAAAATGAAGCGTTGCTTTTGATTGGGGATAACACAATCTGCTCGGCGTTTTGGGAATCGTTGAGAAAAGTACCGACGAAGATGAAGACACTGAAGCTTCCATGGCAGTATCCCGGCCCGACCACTGAATCGCCGGTCCACAGGCCTATGTACCGCCGCGTAGGCTCGTGGCTTCGCGCCATCCACACAGGACTTCCGTGGACGGCATTCAAGGAATGCTCTGCTCCGCTTGAAACTACGTCGCATCATTTCCTCTTTTCTTTTCTCTTTTATTAAGTGTGTGCCAAAATCATGGTTTCAAATTATGGTTTGCGTAATCTAAGATAAAACTCCTCTTACATATTTATTTTATAAGTCGTAAAAGTTATTAAAAAAAACTAATCCAAACACACTTAAGACAAATGCGCTTTTAGCTTCATGGAGTTGGGGGAAATGTATATACATATTTAATAATTTAAATAAATTAAGAAAATTTGATAAATTAATTAATTATAACAAATGCAACTTAATCTGCCTAAAATACTTTTGTGTAACAAATGTCTTTTAATACTATTGTTACTTTTTACTGTTTAATTAATCTTTAATTTTGAATTGATCTAAGTTCAATGATGTTGATTCTTATCCTTATAGTATTAATGAGTTTTAGTTTTAACAATTAATTTCATCTTTCTGCATTAATTATTACATATTTTAACTATTTATTCTCCATGGTTTGGTAAACATCGGCTCATCTATTTTTTCTTCCACACATTCTCTCTCCTTCTTCCTCTCACTAGAGAGTACTTATGAGTTACAAGTCCAACTTTTTACTTAGCTGGACCAAGTGGAGGTGAAAGAAGAGGTGAGCGAACGAGGTGAAGAAAGGACTGAGGAAATCAGGAATTGGTTCTGCTTCAATGGACTTGGTTTAGGGATGGAGATGTTGAATTCTAAGGAAGACGAATGACGGTGAGGTCGGTAACGACGGCTGGAGGCTAACAACACGGCGACAACAACTAATAGTGGAGAAGCATCCAAGCAGAGGTGAATGGAGAGGTGAGCAAACGAGGTGAAGAAAGGACTGAGGAAGTCAGGAATTGGTTCTGTTTCAGTGGGCTTGGTTTAGGGGTGCGACGGAGATGTTGAATCCTAAGGAAGACGAATGAATAGAGAAGGAACGAGAGTGTGAGACAATGAAGCATATAATAGAGGTTAGGAAAATCATTTCACCCATATTCTAAATCATATTTTAATTAAAAAACCTAAATAAGGATTAGTTAAATTTAGAAACCTGATTTTAGATTAGGATATTTCAGCTATCTTTAATATGGATTTTCCCTTGTTATAATGTTCAAAAATGTGCCCATGCGTGGGGAGATTTTTTGGCATGTTTGTTTGGACGTTACGATTGTTTATAAGTTACTTTTTACGTAAATCGAGATACAACTCCTCTCACATACTTACTTCGTATACCGTAAATTACTATTAAAAAACAATTTATAAGCAATCGAATCACTAAAACAAACATGACCTTTGGGTTTTTGAATTAGAGTATATTATTGGCTTTACTACCAATAGGCTCGGGACATCACACCTATCTTGTGGGAATCTTTTAGACGACACCGTTTAGTGCATGGCCCACGCATTAATGACGCGCCAAATTGAGTCTAATTAACTGCTTCCTCAATCTGGATGCAAGGGAGGGAAGGAGGATAAGCCTCCTGAGCAGGCGGAGAGATTCTGGTTTAGGGTTTTTGAGTATATTCTCCTCTTCTTCTCTGTCTCCCTCTGGATATGGCTACCATTTCCACTTTCTACCCTTACAATCCCGTTCGACCCGCTTCTTCTCCTTCCTCTTTGTCTTCGAATTTGCGCAACTGTCATTTGGTCTCAAAATCAGCTCGTGCAAGAGGAGCTCACAAGTTCGTGGTATTTGCGGCGCATTCCAACCCTAAAATTCTCAAGACTAATCGGAAATCGAGGTTCGGAGAGGTCCTATTCCCGTATGACAGTGATGCAGATGATGAAGCATTGGAGGACGAGGACGACGACGATGAAGCTGTCTCAGATGATTGGCTATCTGATGTCAGTTCCTTCGTTATTTCCTGTAATTTTTGAGTTATTTTTAACCAGTTGTTTGCTCTGTTGGGAGCAATTTATGGCCTGTTGGGAAATGGGTTTATTTTGCATGTTTTACTTCATGATTTTGAAAATTCTATCCTTTATTATCCCATCCCTGCTTTCGATTAATTTTCCTTGAATAGAATTATATTCTCTTGTTTCCGTTGAGAAATCGATGGTTTTTTTCAACTGAATTTATATTTACACCCCTATTTTCGTGAATTATGCAGTTCATTTGGTCAGATCTTTGCCTTTGCTCTCTGCTTTCTCTATGATACATGTCTAATGGTGATGCTTCTTTTTCATTTTTTATATCTTTTTCTTACTTGTTATCAAGTTGTGAAGTGAGTGTTTTGATGTTCACGTGATACATTTTGATTTTCATAGAGATTAATAATAGATATTTGAAAAGAGCGGTTGTGCTAATGTTGCTGAAATTTTGGCAAACCCCCCCCCCCCCCCATTTGGAGATTATCGTTATCAACTTTGCAATAAAACTCTTGAAGTTATGGACAGTTCTGTTCCTTTAGTACCCTATATGAATTTGCTTTGTGAGTTCTTCACATAGGTGCCATCTTATTATTAAATGAAGGTTTCAACAAGTATAGTTACAGCCCTTCTTATTCATTATGCATGACTAGGTCTTTGTTTTTCCTTTTTCGCTATGGTGAAGCTATTTAATTTGATCATTATGCTGTCTCTGACTGCCTATGGCATGCTTGTAACTTTATTTTTAATTGTTCCTTAGATTATGCTTTGCTGAAACCACAACTTTTTTCATTGTGGAATGTGTTCAGGAAGAATTTGCTGAGCCTGCTGACATCTATTTTAATGACAAGAAATTTGAGTCAAAGAAAATAAAAGGTATGCTTTATATGAATATTTTTTTATTATTTTTTAAGTGTAAATTAAATGCTAACTCTGTGCAATAAAAGGTAGGCAACAGGAAAAAGGGTGGGATGCGAGATCATTTGAAAGCCCTAAAATGTTAAAAAGTGAGAAAGTGGTATCCTTTGAACCAAATGGCAGTGTAAAGGTACAGAGATGTGATAAGCTGTGAGTGACAAATTCCATTTAGTGTATAACTGAAAGCTGAGGAACTCCATATACTTTGTGTAATTGCAGGTTGGTAGAAATCTAAAGGAGAACAGATATCCTCGATTGTCTGAAGAGATAAATTTGGATAAGAAATGGATTCCACTTCTGGACTACTTGAGCACATTTGGAATGATGGAATCACACTTTATCCAAATGTATGAAAGGCGCATGTCCTCACTTCAAATTAACGTGTGTTCTGCACAGGAAAGATTGGAATACTTAATGAGTGTTGGTGTCAAACATAGAGATGTAAGAAGAATCATTTTGAGACAGCCACAAATTCTGGAGTATACAGTTGAAAACAATTTAAAGGCTCACGTTGCATTTTTGATGGGTTTGGGAATACCAAATTCCAGAATAGGGCAAATCATTGCTGCCGCTCCATCCCTGTTTTCTTATAGTGTTGAAAATTCTTTAAAACCAACTGTAAGATATTTAGTTGAGGAAGTAGGCATCAAAGAGAAGGACCTCAGTAAAGTCATTCAGCTGAGCCCACAAATTCTCGTTCAGCGTATTGACATTTCCTGGAACATTCGGTATATGTTTCTAACTAAAGAGTTGGGAGCGCCCAGAGATAGCATAGTGAAGATGGTGACCAAACATCCTCAGCTTCTCCATTATAGCATAGATGATGGACTACTGCCTAGGATTAACTTTTTGAGGAGTATAGGAATGAGAAATTCAGACATCCTAAAAGTCTTGACCAGTCTTGCACAGGTCATTCTTTAATTTATTTACTGCCTCTTACTGATATATAAAAAGTACTCTGCTTTTTTATTGCAAGCTCCCCCTCTCGTTTATTTTAGACTGTTTTGTTGGATAATACTTGTAACATGAAAGAATGTTATTCGATAGTCATTTTTATCAAAATATTTCTTTTGAATAATGCGAAAATAATTGAGATCTTTCTATGATTTCTGCTTCTACAGGTCCTTTCGCTGTCCCTGGAGGAGAATCTAAAGCCCAAGTACTTGTATCTGGTAAATGAACTTCAGAATGAGGTTCAATCCTTGACCAAATATCCAATGTACCTTAGCTTGTCCTTGGACCACAGAATACGTCCTCGTCATAGGTTCTTGGTTTCTCTGAAGAAAGTTCCAAAAGGACCATTCCCACTTGGATCACTAGTCCCAACTGATGAATGTTTTTGTCAGCAGTGGGCAGGGACTAGTTTGGATAAGTATTTGGCTTTTCGTCAGAGGCTTTTACTCAAGAAAAATCTGAAAAATCAAAATAAAATGTCTCGGTCCACTTACACGAGTACTGGAAGAGCAGCCTCATGTAAGCTTTAATATTAGAAAACCTACAAGTTCTTGATATAAATGTCCATGATGGTTGCCACAGGGGCTGAAGCTCAATCACTCTAGTTCATCTAGCAATTTTTATGCTGCTCTGTAATCATGTTCAAATTTCTGTCGAATCTTCACCAGAGCGGCTCAACTTCTGCAAACTATTACTATTTATGTCAAAGTAAGATGGTTGCTTGCAAGGTTCTTGTGTGATGAGAAAGGCAGAACACATGATGTCGAGGTCTGTCAACTTAAGTTGAACTTGTTTACGTTCTATAAGTCTGTGACTTGACCTCCAAGTTATCACAGTGGACAATACTGCAAGCAAGCTGTCAAAATCAAAGAAGGAAGCTGTTGTGACTTTTAGATCCTTCTTACTGATGCCGTGGCTGTTACTTCATCTTTTTCTTTTCCTTTTTACCGGCAGTAACGCCCTCTATTATTTTCCCCCCCTTTCATTCTTCTGTATATCTCATATAGAGGACTTATGTTGTTATAGATGTCACCAAAATAAGAATAATATTAGAAACAAAAATCACTTTTGAGCTTTTGGTATGTACACAGCAAACTGTTATTTGCATTTGCATGGTTTTGTACGAAATACTCTTGAGCTATAATTTAGATCTTGGCAAAGAGAAATCTGTTGGTGTTGTTTTATCCTCCCATTTTCCATATTACAGATTACAGAAAAGAGAAAGCTTATCCCCTTATTATCTTGTCTGGTGTATTTCTTGTGTGAGAAAGAAGTATTTATGGTTGTGAGGAAGACAGACATCTATATCATAATTCATATCAGAGTATTGATACTCACAGAATATATGTACGTGGCAATTGTGGTGCTTGAAAGTTTTCACATCTTATCAATCTTCAATTGGTTAGAATTTGTACGTGACATTTGATATAACAGGAGTGCAGCATATGAAACGTGCACGAGATATTTATTGATATGTTTAACAATAATTTACATGGGATATTATAAAGAATTTTCTTTTGAGAATTATGTCAATGTCCTTGACATTTGTAACCTGGCCTGCCACATTTAATATTCATTGGACCTATTCTCACTTGAAGACAAGTTTGGAGAATTAAACACTTTTGGATGTGGTCCTGTCTTATCATATACATATTTGGAATTTCAAATCCTCATCACAATCGGATTGGTTCCTTACTTTATTTTATTAGCACGATTATTATTAATGAAAATATAATAAAATATAATGTTGTCCGCCTGTTTTCTAATTTTTTTAAAAACTAAAGGTAATAAAATATCAAAAAAGATATGGAAAAATCCCAGAAAAAAACTTCTAAATTTCAAAATCTTAAATCATGTTTGTTTCCTATAATTGATAAAGGATTGACTATATTTAATAAATAATTCATAACTCAAATTATTGGAAAAATCACTAATTTGGGATTTTAAAATTTTAGAGATCTTATTCTGAGATTTTCCAAAAAGATATTCTAATTTTTTTATTTTTCAAAACAAATTTATTTTTTATTAAAATTTTTTCAGTATTCAAAACAAACCATTGTTTTGAAAATAGGAAACCAAACATGTCCTGTTTGAGTCAATATAGTGAAAAACATTTTTTATAAATAAAAGTTTTTTTTACAATTAATATCATATAATTATATTTTAAATATTTTAAATCATTAAAATTATAATTTAGTTAAAAGCTTTGATAGATAATAAAGACATCAAAACTTGTGGAATTCCAATTCTTCATTTCTTGTTGGAAAAAAATAAAATAAATTAATAATGTCAGCGAATATCTAAAAGTTGACAAAAAAAAAAGTGAAAAAAATGCTTCTTATGTGAGCTTATGGCTGGAGTGTACCAAAACATATGCCTGTAACTACAGTAATCTGCCAGCTACATAACCTTTGAAAGAAAAACAACAAACTTTCTAAAACCTATGACCACCTTATATGCGTAACCATATATTCTTCCCTGTTTCCAACAATTCAAAGAGAACTAAAAAGGATAAAAAATTAAAAAAAAGACACCTCGGCTTGTATGTACGTGCCATAGTCTTCAACTGAAACAACGAACTAGTAGAGAAGAGCAATGTACATCTGCAAGTGTAACAGGTTAAAGACTGCTGCTTTTTTTTTCTTTTTTCTTTTGGTCTGGTGCTGTTTCTAACTGTATATTTCTTTCTTGTGTACTAGTTTCCATATCTCTATAACTGTAGAAATTCAACTAATCATCCATCAGAAATGCAAAAGGGCTCTCAGGCAGATCGAGTTCTTCGTCCCTGCATAATAATTATTATTTTTCAAAAAGTCTACATTATTATCTGGAGATGCTTCAAAAATGCAAGAATACCAATAAAAAATTATAAGAAATCTGATTCATACCTGTCCTCACCAGTATTGTTGGATTTGGTTTTTATGTCCCTAGGTTTGTCAGTCACAGTATGGTTTAAAGATTCTATTTTTTGATGAATATGGTTTAAAGATTCTGTAGGCTGAAAATTGAAAGTGTCTGCACCAGAAGACAAGAAATCATATCAAAATTAAGCATACAATATAAGCGGCAAACAATATTCCCAGTTTATGAATAGTACGACTTGTTATAGATTTTAGTTTGTGTTAAGGACGAGGGGTAGTATTATAATATACACCTTTAGGAGCATTTAGGCCATTCATAGAGAAGCTGAGATGGGGTGGGTAAGACGCAGAGTGTTGGCTCAGCTGCAACTCAGCAAGACGTTGTCTCATTTGAAGTTCGAGGGATCGCTCTTGCTCTTCTAAGAACCGTCTCCTCAGAAACGTAGGGTCACCAAAACTAGACCCAAAACTTCTTGACACTATATAAAGTCGGCGTATAAGTATAAAAGGCTTCTTGTACAGAACGTGTGAGAGAATAAAGGTGACTTCTAAATTCAAAAGCTTGAGTCATTATAATTAAGGCCCATGAACCATTTCATCACATTTGTGCATATGTGATTCCTCATATGAAATAGTACTCCTCCAAGACAACAAACTAGGTTCCTATATTTAGGACCAGACGAAGTACTACTTGAAACAAATCCACTTAAATCATTTCAAGTGGTGATGTCACAGGCTAGGAAACCAATAATGCATGCAAGTTTTCCAGTTTATTTTTTTCAATAAACTAAACAGAAAGAGATAGCATACTCACTTGAGGTAAGTTCAGAATGTATGTCTACATATTGTGGTTGATAGGGAACAGGAGTCTCAATTCTATCAGTGCATTTCCTGCATCAAAATTGAAGTACATACATAAGCAAAAGAGAAAAGCTAGTGTACTTAGGAATTTAGAGAATCTTTTGAGAAGGATATACTGAGGTGCAGTTAAAATGATACTACAATATGTCAACAGATTTTAGTTTAAGAGTTCACAAGTTTTGTAACTTAAAACAATTACTCATTCATTGATCAGATATACAGATTCAAGCATTAAAACTCAATTCAATTCCTAAGTGGAAAAAGAAAAAGGGCATCCAGGTAGTTCTCACCGGTCAATGTTCTTTATTTTTTCCCGGTAAGGTTTCGCAAGCACCCGGCAGTCCCTGATAAAATGGGGATTCCCCTTCTCCAAAACTGTCTTGACAGTTTTCGGGTCAGCGAACGTTACAAATCCAAACATCCTTTTCTGTAGGCATGGAATTCTTACATCCTCAACGGCTCCAAAAGTTCTGTAAAACAAATAGCAATTCAACACCATTAACTACAATGAAGTGACAAAAAAGCATTTTAGATCCCAAAAAAATAATTCAGTTTACTTGAAGTAGTTTGAAACATCCTCTTCTGAGAAAATGCAGTCAGCTGGGAAAGTTAAATAAATTTGCCGTGCGGCACTAATATTTTGACCAGCATCTCCTCTTTCCAAGTATTGTGGTACATCTTCTGCTAAAACCACCTCATGCTGCCCATGGGGTCTGTGAATAAACATAAATCAAACACAAGTTACATGACACATTCAAATAAGAACCATTTGATCAATTTACCGAATAGTATATAGCCCATGGATGAGATTTCACCTTTCTATGACCCGAATAGTATTCTTCAACCGGGCAAGAAGCTTAGATAAATTATAGCCAGATTTTCCATGTCTCTGGCTCTCAGTTAGATAACCATCAGCCTGAAGTGCTTTTTTATACTTATCAAAGTATACCATTGGGAGGGAAGCAATTGTAATGGGATTGCCTCTTCTTAATTTCAGAAGCTCAACAAGCTCTGACTCTAACTGCGCTAGAGAACCGGGTGAAATTAACTGATCATCATTATTAGCATCATTTCCAAACATTTGAATAACTCTCTCTGGACCTACTTGCCCGCCGTGATAGAACCTACAGTTACTTCCATGTTTGCAGAAACCTTTGTTAAAATAGTGACAGGCCTTGACAGGGATTTCGGATGAAAGCCTTCTACCAGCTTGTGCATTCAAATTTCCGGGGGAAGCGTCTAATCTAAAATAATCATTCACAATCCCATTGTTTCCAGCATGCATTGGATCTATATTATTTTCTAGGCCAAACAACTGCATCTGCTGCTGAAGTTCTGATATGGAATCCATGTAATTCATGGGCATAATAAAATCTGTGTTTGTAGTGTTAGTATTAGGCTGTTGTTCCCAATAAGCCGGGTGAACCGGGAAGCTTGCCGGAGAAGTAGGGCTTCTGGAAGCAATCATGGGTAATTGGCTCAAGCCTCGTCGGGGAGAATTCAGAGGTAAAACAGGAAGTAAGGAAGATTTGGCAGCCAGCTTTTGAAGCTCCACTTTGGCCACAAGTGCCACGTCTCTTATCACACGATCGGGGCACGATGCTAATGTAGCCATTTCCTGCTCACCATTATCTTTTAGTAGGAGGTAGCCAATTATTTTTGTAGCATACTCAGGTTCAAATTTCTGAATTCTATCCAAAACAATTCTTGTATGGTCTGAAATATCCATAGCTTACCTTATCACTGCCAGGAAAAATCCAAAAAAAAAAAAAAATCAACTCAGCACAAAGCAGCCATTTCAGATTAAATATTAAAAGAAGCAACAGATCAATATTAATCCTTAGAACATGAGGAACACATGTTGTTCTTCATCCCTAAGGGCTATTCCATGAGTCATGTTATAGTAACCATACCAAAACAAAAGAATTCTGAAAAAAGACTGATTCTTGATATCGAACAAGATTTTCCTTCAGTATTTCTCTGTGTAATGTTTTCTTTAGGCACAAAGACTAGATAGTGAAATAGAGGTTGTTCAGTTTTTTCTATGTTTATGCCAAAAAAGGAAGTTTTCTTTAGCACAAAGGAGATAGGACTGTGTTTTCCTGATTTGGAAATAAACAGAGAACATTTGAAGCGTCATCTTCAAGCAACACAAAGCAGAAGAACCAAAAAACTTCACGACTATGAAACCAAACCAGAGTGTCAGAATAATGGGGGAGAAAACTGCAGAAATCGAAGACAATTGAATCTCAAAGGTCAAAAAACATTTTTCAGAATCAAAATTACAATAAAGCGACATCGTTCGAGTTCACATACCGTTAGAAGAAACAAAGAGAATTACTCAAGTGTTTCTCAAGAAACCATTGCTAATGATTAAAAACAACATTCAGAATACAAGTCAAAGAAGTTTCTACCTTTTCCAGTATTTCAAAATTTGAAACCTTCGTTTCTTTTTGCGAAAAATCAAAGAAAGATTATTCTTCAGAGCCCCCTTTTTCTTTTTAGGATAAAAAAAAAACACAAATCGAAAAGTAACCAACCACACAGAGCATCCTCTTCCCAGTACAAAACATACCCATTAAAACCCAGAAGACAACGAGTTCTTCAAATGCCTCAAGCTCCAATCTTTAACGCAAGAATCAGAGAAATACACAGAAACAAATTAAAAGAATCGAGAAAGATACAAAGACGAAACACCGAATTAGCCTTTGTTTCCCTCTTACCGTAGTAGTAGTAGAAGAAAGAGTATAAAAGAAAGAGTATAATGAAGAGACAGAAGAGTGAGAGAGTAACCTGACTGAGCACTAACACACTAATCGCTCGTATTTGTGGGCTCCGTAGAGCAGTGAGTGGGTTTTCAAAATCAAAATTCACAGCTGTTATATAATCACATATTTGAGGCTAAATATTGTCCTTAATTCTCGAAAATCATAACTGCTACTTCATCCTCATTCAAATTACCGATTTGCCCCTCCGATATTATTGTATAAATATTGGTAACATTATTGATATTTACACTATATTCTCGGGAAATCCGATGCTGACTTTGCTAATTTTAGCGATTAATATAATCGCTCCTAAAACTGCACAGGTCGGCAGTATTTAGTTATTTTTTTAAGGAGCTCAAACATGGATTTTCCTTTGTCTCCTTTTGTTTTTTTATAATTTTTTTAAAAAATTATAAGAAGGGGCCTACTTAAATCTAAGCCGCTAGATGTGATTTTGAGGGTCGCACCTCATATTTTGCAAGATTCTGTGACCAATTCAATATATTAATATGCATGTACATAACAAAATGTAAACAGTATATTTTATTTTTCCAATCTAATATTTTTTTTGCTAAAATCCCTAAAAAGAAACTTTAAAAATGGTAAATGACAAAAAGATATTCCGAATATTCATTATGCCACAGAAGTGTACGGACCCGATTTGTCATTTTTAAAATTAAATAGAAATAGTAGAAATAGCCCTCTAAACTTAGAAAATGTGCTCCAATCTTTTATAAGAATTTAACAAATTCTGATGAGATTTTCACAAATTTCAATTCAAAAATCACTATATGCTACAATTGCAAGGTATTGATTATTATTTTTGATGAGTGTTTAACAAGTTTCGATGAGATTTTAATAAATTCTAATTCAAAAATCACCATTTGCTATAATGGTAAGGTATTTATTCTCACTTCTATTAAAATCTTATATGAACTTATTAAAATATTAACTGAACTTGTGAAATCCTTATTTGAAGTAAGAATCAATATATTGTCATTGTAGAAAATGTTTATTTTTAAATTGGGATTTGTCAAAATCTTTTTAGAATGGAGAATTGCCGATAAATACTTTTTTAGCAAATTAATTACTGAATGCTATCATGAAAAATCTGTTGCATATAACGGAAGATTTTTGCACACACGAAAGATGGTTCGCACAAAACGAAAAATCGCTTGCACGCTTGATAGCAATTAGCAATTAATTTGCTCCAAAGGTATTTTTGGGCAATTTCCCTTTTTAGAACTTGTTAAAATCTTATTTAAAATTATAAAACCCTTGTCAAAAGTAGGAATCAATACTTTGTCATTATAGCAATCGATGATTTTTGAATTAAAATTTATGAAAATATTTTATTTGGACTTGTTAAACCCTTATTAGAAGTGGGGATCAATACTCTTGTCATTATAGCAAGTTTTGATTTTTGAATTATAATTTGTGAAAATCTTATCAGAACTTGTTAAAACTTTATATGAACTTTTTAAAACCTTATAAAAATGGGAGCACGTTTTTTAAATTTAGATGGACATTTCTATTATTTCCATTTAATTTTGAAAATGATAAATCGAGTTCTTACATCTTTATGGTATTATGAATATTCGGAACACATTTTTATCATTTAGCATTTTTAAATTTCTTTTTCAAAAATTTTCCCTATTTTTTTTTTGGTACAATCAAATCTAATATAAGACATCAAAGAGTAAATATAATTACATAGTCTCCCAAGACATATCTCTTTCTTATATAGAAATTTGAGGAAAGTACTTGGGCTCCGCTCAATCTAAGCGAGGAAATCTCGCGAAGTATAATGAAAATTTTAAAATACACCAAAATTAGTAAAAGGAAATCTTACTTCATACTATGAAGTATGGATTAGTATTATGGTGGGAAATAAATTAGGTTAGGTTAAGCTTTGTTTAAATAGGTTTAGGCCTGCAATAGAGATTCAAAGCTTAAGTTTGGGCCTGAGCTTGTATGTAGGCTTTTTTTTAGGTATAAGTTGGGCCTTCAAAAGGCCTAACAAGGCCTGAAGCTTGTTTAAATGCCTACTTAAAATGTAGGATTTTAAATAGCCTTTAAAACATATGCCTCCAAATTTATATATAACCCTTCATACTTATATACAATTATAGTCTTAAAAGCCTAACATCTATTCTTGTCATAATATTAAGGCTTAGTATTGAAAAGAAAATAATATCTAATGACAACACTTGTCTGAACAAATAGGAATAAGAAAAACTAATTGTCTATGGACTAATGAGATATATTTTTTAAAATCGACTAAACATAACAAATAACATATAAAACTAGATTTTTATCTCTTTTACTCTTCCCATGTAAATTGGGACAAACTCCTCTTATTAAAATTATAATATTTCATTTGACACTAAAATAAACTCATAACAATTATTATGTTTTACTGGATGGCACAAACTATAGGAGAGAAAGTGAGTTAGTGTTGTCATCTTGAGTAATCGAAAAGAATAGAGGTGGGTGTAACATCCCAAATTTTATTCACCAAAAATATATTGTAATTATTTGAATAATTCAATAAAATGGTGAATATTCATGAATTTTGAATCTTGTGAATTTTGAAATATTCATATTCATAAGGAAATGGGCAAATAAATTCAAGAATTGAATATTCTTGGTGGAATAAATTGAGATTTGTGGAATAAGTAAAAGCCCATATTTTTCTTTTATTGGTGGATATTTAGTATAAGGGAAATATTTACTTGGAAGATAAATATGCCAAGTGGCATCATCTAAAGCCAAGAGATTAAATTATAATGGCTAAAGTTGGAGCACATGTTTAAATTGCAATAAAATATATTATGTTGACCAAAGGAATGAGATAATTGTAGAAAAACCCAATTGTTAATTGAAGGGAATTGGTTCAATTACAATGAGACTTATGACACAAGTTTGGAGTAGATAAGCACAAGTTGAAAGTGGATAAGGCCAAGTACATAAATGCTTACAAGGGATGGCATAAAGTGGAGGGAGTATGGCCTAAAGCAAGTCATCATGAAGGGAGGTAAGGTGTTCATGAAAGGTGGAAAGATCTCAACCATTGATGAGATCAAGGGCTAAGATGAAATATGAAGAGAAGTTAGGTGAGATATTTATGAAGCAAGGCTTCATCTTTCTCTTACCTTCATTTTCATCACTTGCAACAAAGATAGAGAGAGAGGGAGAGCTTGGGAAAATCTAGAGAGAATGAGGAGAAATCTTAAGGTAAGATCTTGTGGATCCAAGTTTTAAGGTTTCCAATTTGTATAATCTCCTCTCTAATCTCTTATTCTCTATGAAACACTATGTTTAGCAAGAAAATCTTGAGCTCAAGGAGAGAGAGAGGAGGACTCCTAGAGAGAGAAATTTCAAGAACTCAAGAAGGTAACTTCACAAATCCTAAGATTGTTAGATGTGGTTGTTGTTGATGATTATGGTTGGATTTGATTTTTTTGTTAAGTTTGTAAATTTGGAAAGTCCTAATCCTAAGGGGTTATGCTGCCCAAATTTCTTTGAATCATGGTTAAGAAGTGTTTAAGTGAGTTAATCAAGGATTAGAAGTGGAAAAGTACAAGTTTTGGAAGCTAAAGCAAAAAGCTACATTTTTCTATTTTTCTCCCAATATTTCGGTCAGACCAGATCTGGTAGTAGGAGTTGGATTTTCATGAAATAAATGGTTCCATTGGACTCAGTGGGTAAAAATAGGTGGGGTTACAGTTGGGCACTTTTTCGGTAGAGGCCGAAAAAGCATAATTACGAAAACGCCACTGAAATCACTAAATAGGGGATGTCAAGGGTATTTTCATATTTTGACCGTGAATTTGGCGATTTTGAGGCCGGAAATGGATTCCTTGGGTGAAAATAAGTCAGAATAGCCTTAGTCAAAATTTTGGGAAAACGTGCTATCGGGCCGGGTACGGCGGGGCCGGGCCGGGTTCCCGGGGGCATTTTTGCAAATTTTCACCATAGACTAATATAACCACAATAAACATTATGGAAGAGTCTAAAATGATACTTGGATAGGTTATGACCTATTTCTGGCACATTTAATATTTTAGGACCGATTTGGAGGCCGGATACGACACGTTCTTCGAGACACATTTAAAAGAGGATTATAAAGCTTTGAGGTAGGGACATTATCCTTCATACACTATGCCATAAGTTATGTGATTGTGTGGATGCCATTGTTTTGTAAATGCACTTTATTAATAACATGATTTGCCTAGAGAGAGGCTATTAGTGCCAGAGGTGCATTTACACTGGGAGTTGGCAGAAGTCCAACCGGTGTAGATTGTGGGGCTAGGCCCTACTTATGTATACATGACGATGATGTGTTTATATTGTTCATTAATTTGTGCATACCTTGGCGCATGACATATTTACTTTTCGCATTTTCTATGAATGATATTATGTCTCTACGGGGATTCTCCGGAATCTCACCCTATTTTTAAACAAATACCTCAGCGAGTACCAGTGGGAAAAAGGGCAAAGAAGTAGTCGCCGAGAAGTGAGTGGCACGTGTCCCGAGACGAGGATATGAACGCGGTTATGCTTTAGTCTATGCCTGAATATTTTGGATAAATTGTAAATATTAAAACTTCCGCTGTATATTTTTTTCCGTCGACGAACAATAGTGGCATGGTAAACGAACGGCGTTGGGATTGTAAATGAATATTGTTATCAGTATAATTGTACTTTTCTATATGCCCATTGAATTCCGTCGTTATTACTCTTTGATTATCGAAATGGAAACGGGTGTTGACAGTGGGGGTGAATGATTTATGGGAAAGTAAGGGTGAGTAGGAAGACGATGAAATATAAAACTTAGAATTAAGATTAAGTTGGTACATTTATAAATAATTTAGATGATATTATATATACTTATATACTAGTATAAGTTTTTTTTTTAAAAAAAAAAAGTTAAATAGGTCAGGCATGTAGGCTTGTAGATTATGTCTTATAAAAATAGGTATGACATGTTTATCTACATAGGTCTAATCATATGCCTGAGCCTGACCTATTTACTAAATAGGTTAGGTTAGGTTTTATGTAGACTTGACCGTAAACTCCTGTTAAAGACCTGACCTATTTCCATCCCTATGCATTATACAATCAGAATAAGAAGCACCAAAAAAAAAATCCATCGGCCTAGCAACAAAAGTGGGAGATTGTGAAAGAATCTTATAATAATCCCGGATTGAACAAGAACTTGCGGAGCTACGCTTCTAAGTGAGGAATGTCGCCAAGGATAATGAAATTTTCAAAATATTCTCAATAACATAGAAAGGATATATGAATCATCGTGACAGAAAATTATAACCACACATAATCGAATAAGAACATGTCAAGTTACCCTTCCAAGTGAAAAAATCTGGCTGAGGATTATGTAATTTTTAAAATATTTTCAACAACAGAGGAAGGATAAATATGAATCGGAGATAATAGAAGTAGAAAATGTCATTGCAGGGATTTCATGTTATAAAAAATTATCTTAAACCACCTGAAGATAACTCTCAAGTGTGTGTATTTTTAATTGTAGAATAAACAATGAATTAATTATAAAAAATTATCTGTGCAAATAAAAAATATAGAAATGATGTACTCGACTTTTTTAAAAAATAAAAAAAAATATAAATCGATATTTTTTTAAAAAAAATGGATAATGTTTCCTAATATACACACATAACCACACGTATAAATCATGTGAAAGTGAAAGAATTGAATTTATTTGGAGGGAACATACACAACCACACAACACAACACATCGCTATACCAAACCTAAAGGGCTAAAGCCTCAGTAAATCCATTCAGTCACGTGACATGGCCCACTTGATCCTAAGCTCCACTCTTATTGGCTATTGCTTTCTTTGTTGGATAATTTACTTAATTAGTCACGTTTCTGCCTTTTTAAGTTGCACCCAAAAAGAAAAAATCATACTATTATTAATACTTACTATTGTAAATTAGGGTTTGAGCTAGGGCTGGATTATTTATTTGGGATGATAAAATTTGAAAACGATAAAATTGTCATGCTATTTGAAGTTTGAATGAGATTTCACTTCAGGTAAGATTTATTTTAGTTTTCCATATATTGAAATTTTTTTTGAGTGAATATTGAAATTTTTTTAGTTGATATAAACTACATAATGAGTTGCAGTATTTATAAATTAAAATATAATTTTTTTCTCAAATTTTTTTTTATATTGCACGGATTTAAACTAAATCATTGGGATATACTCTGAAAATAATATTTTGTGAAATGTTAGCAGTTCACCTTTCTTTGATTACTCCCTCCAATTCTTTTCATAAGAACCCAAAATTTAAATTGTCTTGATTTTTTTATAAGAGTCTGACAAAAATTATCTGATCATGAGTTTTTTTCCCCATTTTTTACCCTCATTGATTATATGTATTGCATTGATTAAAATGTTGGTGATATTTATATTATTCTATTTCTCTCTCTTACTTTCCTATTTATAAATAAGTGTATACTTGAAAAAAAAAAGTTCATTTCAAATAATTTATTATTTTTAACTAATTTTAACCGTTTTCTTAAACCGCAGTTATCAAACTCTTATAAATAAAATAGGAGGGAGTAGTATTATTTAGAAGCATTTTGAAAATAATTTTTAAGTGATTTTATGTATGATATGGTAGACATTTTAATATACATAATATTACATTACATTCTTGGAAAAATCACTCTCAGTTCTCACAAAAACAACTCAAATTACAAAAAAAAAAAAAACCTCTTGAAATCACAAAAATACAGGTTTTCTGATTATATAAATAAGTTTAGTGTTCATTTAATAAAATGCCCTTGACCTTAAAAAAAAAAAATCTCCCCTCACAATGATCACACGTCGCCGGAGCTATTATCGCCGGTGAGGTGGTGACAAGCAGGTAAACACTAACAAAATGACTTTCAGCGAATTTGAATCTTCAACCTCGTAGTTACCAAAAGAGTTTGAGTTTTAAACCATTGAATCCACTTAGTAATTAATACATAAACTAATAATAATGTCATGTTAATGATGAATTTCAACAACGTAAATCTGCAATCTCTTGTGTTATTCACGCTTTGTATGTGTGCAGGGAAGGTCAACAAGTGACTATGGGAGCATTTTGTGTTTTTAAACAAAGTCTTCAAATGAAAAAGCAACCATGAATTTCCCAAATAATTTGCAGCTTTTGTTTTTGTTTTTAATTTCTTTTTTCCTTTTTCTCCCTTTAATGTGATGAATGTTTACTTTTAGTGTGTGTATATATTAAAAGTAGATAAAAGACAGTTGCCAAAAAAAGAAAAGTTCATAAAAGAGGATACATACACACTCTTTATGTTATATTATCATTATTATTTTATTTTAATATAAACATGAATTTTATTTGTTACTCTCAAGCTCTGAGTTCAAATTTTTAAGTGATGCAAAATGACATAAAATGCTAAGTTCAATTTTTGAAGGTCCTTATCACAGATACTAATGTAGAGCATATAAATACTCTATGAAATGAATATATTTTAGTTTTATTTCATGATCACCATGATTGGGTTATATATTTATGTAATTTAATAATGAGCTTTGATTTCTGGTGGGCAGATGTCATTTTCAATTATCTCTTTCTAATTAAATTAAAGAAGCAGTTATGGATCTGTTGTACATGTGTATATACCATTATATCATCAAGGCAAAAAAAAAAAAAAAACCATTATATCATCACAAAAGTTGACTAGGCTTTGTTTTAATTTTGGCAAAAAATATGCAGGTCTAAACCCTAAACCATAAGAGAAATACTTACATATTTTAGGAGCTCCACCCTATTTGTACTCTGACAAATTAAAATGCAACAACTCATTTTATTTTAATCCTATATGATAGATGAGTCATCAGGAAAAATTCAAATGTTATGATTTTAAAAAACATAAAATTCTTAATTAAGAAAAACAAAACCACCCACAAGGCCATTTTTCCAAATTTGGCAAACAAAATATAATTATATCAATAACACTTATATTTATATATATATATATATATAAATATATTTATATATTTCGAACTGAAAATAATTATAATAATGCATATGTGTGGGAATTAATATATCAGTCGCAATCGGGTTTGTTGAGATCCGCAAATGGAGCAACTAATTGGGGCCTCTCTTCTACTTTTAAATTTTAGATTTTGGTCCCCCGGCTCGTCAATCATCCTTCTCAATTCATTTTTCTTTTATACGTACAATATCCCCCAATTAAAAATAACCCAGTTAAAGGTACTCTCGGGCGTTAAATATGATGACTTCCCCCAACATGGAGTTGAACATTGATTTCCTGCATTGTGAAAGATTAACACCTTTTATTGAACTCAATCTTAGTTGGTCTTCTTAATTCTCATTATATACTTTTTATATAGTTAATACCTTTGGTCCTTTACATAAAAGCTAACTAATTAGAAGGTTAAATTTTGTCAAAATTATAAGATCTTAATATATTTTTTCTCCTATATTTACTATTTTTTATCAAACTAATTTACTTAACTTAAATAAACTGATATATTATTTAGGAAAAATTAATCTTTTAATTTTTTAACTTTTGGCTCACTTATAACCTAGTCCCTTAATTATGAATCGGTGCGACTCAGTCCTTAAACTTTTGACTCACTTATAACTTAGTCCCTAAATTTTTCATTTATATATTAGGGTTAATATAATATTTGGTCCCTCAAGTTTTCTCTCATTTTGATTTTGGTTCCTTAAGTTTTAAACTATAGATTTTAGTTCCTCAAGTTTCATTTTGTTTAAAACATTGGTCCCTATAATTCAAAAATAAACCTGGACCATTTTATCCTTACAGGGACTAAAACCTATAGTTTGAAACTTGAGTTGGAGCAATTTGAACCGTATTATATGAATGACAAGGACAACTCAGATATAAAAAATGAAAAGTTGTTGGACTAAGTTATAAGCAAGTGAAAGGTTTAAGGACTAGGTCATAATTCACCAAGTTAAAAGTTTTAGGATTGAATTGCAGCAAGTTATAGTTGAGGGATTAATTTATAAGTGAATTAAAAGTTGAAAGACTAAAAGATTAATTTTTCCTATAATTTAATATTACACCGGGGTATTTTGGGAATATCATGTCATATTTGTTCAAAGAGACCAAATCTTGGGTTGGAGTTAAACCTGGGCTAATATGATCTTTGCACATCTCTTGGTAGAACTGGAATTAAATTAAACTTGAGCCCAAATGATGAGCCCCCAATGGTTTAGCCCAACTCCCTAAATTAAAAAACTTGGACTATTTTATCCCTACAGGGACTAACACTTATGGTTTGAAACTTGAGTTGGAGCAATTTGAACCATATTATATGAATGACAAGGACAACTCAGATGCCACATAGGATGACTCAAGAGTGAGTTATATATGATGCAGATAATAATATAAAAAATGAAAAGTTTAAGGACTAAGTTATAAACAAGTGAAAAGTTTAAGGACTGAATTACACAAAAACATAGTTGAGTGACTAATTTATAAGTGAATTAAAAGTTGAAGGACTAAAATAATAATTTTTCCTATAATTTAATATTACACCGGGGCATTTTGGGAATGTCATGTCATATTTATTCAAATAGATCAGATCTTGGGTTGAAGCTAAACCCGGGCTAATATGATCTTTGCACAGCTCTTGGTAGAACTAGAATTAAATTAAGCTTGAGCCCAAATGATGAGGCCCCATTTGTTTTGCCCAACTCCCTAAATTTACAATTTATTATAGGGAAAATTTCAAAAAAATACTTTAGAAATTGGGAAAGGACGATTCAGTGCTCATAAATTGGGAAAGAACAAATCAGTTCGCTATCAGACTGGAGGAGGAATTTGGGATTTTGAAATCTAGGCGAAAAGATGAAAATGCTCTTCAGCCCTCTCTCGGAATAACAACATGGGCCTCTTAATTAACAACTTCGAATCTACATTAACAACACCAAATCCCCCAAAGAGTTTGTACTTGTTAACTGTGAAAGAAAAAAGTGGAATTGTTAATATAGAATCCGGTGTTGTTAATAAAGAGAAAGGAGTTGTTATTGGCCCTGAAACTTGTTAATTGTGAAAGAAGAAAGTGGAGTTGTTAATGTAGAATACGATGTTGTTAATAAAGAGATAGGTGTTGTTATTAGCCTTGAAAATTGGTAATTGTAAAAAAAGAAAATGAAGTTGTTAATGTAGAATTCATAGTTGTTAATTAAGAGGCTCGTGTTGTTATTCCAAAGTGGAGAGAGAGAGAGAGGGCTCAAGGGCATTTTCGTCTTTTCATCGAGATTTCAAATTCTAGATTCCTCCTCCCGTCTGACAGCGAACTGATTCGTCCTTTCCCAATTTCCAAAGTTTTTTTTTTTGAAATTTTCCCTTTATTATATCCTCCCTTTTTATCTTTAAAAAAATATAAATTTCACATCCCTGTCCAGCATCTACGCTTAATTCTAATTAATATTTGTTTCTTTTTTTTAATTGAAATTAATATTTGTTTGGGAAAATTCCTGAAAAATATAGTTAAAATTAGGAAAGGACAAAAAGATGTGGTGAAATTGTGATATCCCAAGTTAGTTCAACCGTAGAAATTTGGGTTTTGATATCTTGATACAATGAAAAAAATGCCCTCATTAGTGCAGGCAAAAGAAAACAAAGTGCGTGCACGAGTAGGAGTATAGAGAGTGGAAGGTGGAGCCAAAAAGTGACAAAACTAGAGGAAAAGTGACGGAAATAAGAGGTAAGCCACAGATAAGTAAATTTGAGAGAGAAATTATTTTTGTGTTGTACTTCTTGAATGTTAATGGAAAATTGGTTGGGGTCTATGATATCGAAACTTTTATTTGATGGGTAAGGGGAGTGTTAGGTGAACATAGAGAGAAGGTAGTGGTTTTAAGGTAATGGGACAATGTTGATGGTTGTGTGATCGATTTCATTGTGTTTGGTTGCATTATTAATGAAGATTGTGCCTGTTTTGTTGTTCATGACTAATTACGGGATGGGTGTTGGGTCAACAGAAAGCTCGGCTGATCATCGATAGTAAGGTTGGGGGAGTGTGTTGTTATTAATATATATGGAGATGTGAAAACCTATTGTCTAGGTGTTAATAGTAGACGTAGGGTGATGATATGGGGAGAGTGTTGTTATTAGTGAATATGGAGATGTTAAAGTAAATTGTTTTATTGGTAATAGGATATGCAGGGTGATGATATGGGGGTGTTATTAACAATGAAGATGGAGATATTAAAACATATAGCATTGTTGTCAATAGTAAATGGTGGGTGATGATAGGGGAAGTTAGTTGGTTTAATAAACAATTTGTCGCAATGGGAGATTTATTGTTAGTAATGGGAGAGGTGTTGTTTTTGGCCATCCACATTAGCAGTTTTCATGTTGTTCCTTCGAAGATGTTAATCAAAGAAGTGGAGTTGTTAATGAAGAATGTGGTGTTGTTAATGATGGGAGATGGGTGTTGTTTTTGGCTATCCACATTAGGACTTTCCATGTTGTTCTTATGAAGATGCTAGTCAAGGAAGTGAAGTTGTTAATGAAGAATATGTTGTTGTTAATAATGGGAGAGGTGTTGTTTTTGGCCATCCATATTAGAACTTTCCATGTTGTTCCTATGAAGATGTTAATCAAGGAAGTGAAGTCATTAATGAAGAATCTAATGTTGTTAATAATGAGAGAGATGTTGTTTTCAGGCATCCAACTTGTGATTTTCCCAATTTGTTCTTACGAAGATGTTAATTAAGGAAGTGAAGTCGTGAATGAAGAACTTTGTCTTGTTAATAAAGCAAGAGGTGTAGTTAATGGCCTCCTGAACTTGTAAATCTGGCTCGTGTCTATTTGAAGTTGTGAAACAAGAAGGACACATCGATAATGTACAAGCCATTGTTGTTAATAGAGGGGTTTTTGTTTTTGGGCATCCAACTTATTACAATCCCCTTTGGCCAGTGAAGTTGTTAACCAACAAAGGAAAGTCGCTAATTTAGTGACATATGTTGTTAATGGACAGGGAGGTGTTTTTATTGGCCCCCAGCTTGTTATATTGTTACATTGCCATACGAAGTTGTTAAATGAAAACTATGAAGTCGTTAATGTTGAAGCATGTATCATTAATAAAAGAATATGTGTTGTTAATGTAAATTTTACACATGTGAGTCTCTGAACTGAGTTAACTAGCAAACATGTGGCACATGAACAAATTCTGCATTAGACACCATATATCAAAACAACAATCATCAACCAAAGCATTTGGCCTTAACAAAATAGACCCTTATCCAAGCATCTATCCAATTTAACACTACAGTCAACTCTTTATGCATGAGAAGACAAACATGTACAATCTTACGCTCAATCAAATAAATCATAGTCATAACCATATTGAAACCTCATGGGCATCAATCTAACTTCAATTTCTGTCACAAAAGGGATAACTGCAAAGGCTAAAGTTTTGATGCTAATTACTTGCTTATCACCCCTTTTATTTTCTTTTCTTTCATTTTACTATCATTTCAAACATATGGAAATAACAGAAAACTTGCTAAACTTCAAATAACTAACAATAAAGCTACACATTTCTCCTTTTTTTAGGCTTAATTCTCATTTTGATCCCTTACCGTGCTCTTATTATTTCTATGTACATCTTTAAATTTCTTTCCATTAGTCAACATATGAAGAGGCTGAACTTCTCCAGATCCATGTATATTGATAGAGCTAGATAGATTCATAATTCATTAATAACATAACACCAATTCTCATAGTAATAATAGTAATTATGAAAGCCTCCGATTCCCCATCCAAATTTAAGCATTTTTGTTATAACAAGTTTATCAATTGAAGATTTCAGCTTCGTCATTCCTAAACATGTGCCCAAAGAATTATATCAATTTTCTCGTCTTTCAAGTGTTTATGTTCTAAAAGCCTTTTCACATTACCCATATCATAAATATCAATGTGATACCTAATCCTATCATGTTAAGCGAAAGTAGCTGGAGTACATCAACAATGACCAAACACATATCAAATATTACTCATTCAAACAAACCAGTATCTTAACTCTTAACATGCAGATGGCAAAATCCATTTCTACACAACTTGGTGAAATTTCAAAACCACACTCCCCATTACGGGCTCAAAAAACCCTATTTAGCAGTATTATTCTCAATGCTCCGCTGGTTCATATCCACACACCCAATAGCAGATGGACAAACCCAATGGAGAAGGGAATAGAGAGACAATAAGACAGAGGGAAACATCAATTCAAGGTACAATGGCCCAAATGCATAAACACAAACCACTTACAGAATGTAAACGCTTCATCAATCACTATTACAAAAAACATAATAAACGATGTTTATTTTTATGAAAATTATGATGTTTGGGAAGTGTCATAATTTCCAGTACCGTAAAAATAAGCTATAGCGCTTCTTGAATTTCTAAAAGTGTCGTTGCTTGCGTTTTTTTTAATCTCTCCGCGACACTTCCCTGAATAAGCGCCGCAGGAGGCATCTCTTTTTTTTAAAAAATAATTTTAAAATTTTGCATAATTTTTTCCATTACTAATGAACTCTGTATTTTACAGTGTAAATTCATAGCAAATTGAATAGAACTAAATCAGAATCAAACTAAACCGGAATGAAATAACTCCAAAAAAGTAACTACATGGAGCAAATTAAACTAGTAACAATTAATAAAATTATATTTGTAAGTTCAAAAATTAAAAAAACTTACAATGTATAGAAAGTTTAACAAGAAAGAGTTGTAATTTCAAGCAAATACCTGGAAAAAAAAATCTATCAAATCCAATGTATCTTTTTTTTTATTTTAAATAATCCTTTGTATGGCGCTTTCTCAGGCAAGTGCCATACAAGGTATATGGCAGCTATGGCGCTTTCTAGGTCAAGCGCCATAGTTGCTACATGTACTTTTTTAAAAAAATAATAGAAGTTTCCTCTGGCGCTTGTTTGAAGAAGTGCCATAAGATTAACGCCAATAAATCTATATTTTGTAGTAGTGAATTCAAAAAGCCGATAAGACAAAGATGTAAGACGAAGCAAAAATTTGCTCTCTTCAGCAACATTCTTAATCATTCATGAACCTAAAACTTTCCGCTTAACCACAACAAACCTAGTGCACACTCATATGGAATATCAAGCTGCAGTACATTCTACTCAAGTTTCACCTGTATTTTTCAACCCCGGTGTTGTGTGGATGATCAATTAAATAATACAAGTATACACTGTCGTAATCAAATAATACAGAAGTGAGTAGAGTATCGTTCCCCCGAGGATTGATCACTAAGTATCAAAATGGGTAATTTTAATTCTATTTAGTCGATCGATTAGTTGGTGATTGAGAGAACAAAATAAAATGATTAAATATGAGTGAAAATAATATGGAAGCAAATATGAGAAAAAGCCGTAGGGATTATATTTCACTTAACAAATTCCGGATTGAATCACTTATCTATTCTAGCCTAATTTATTCCACATGATTGATAGTTGAGTTTCCTTAATTTAATTACGAGCTTCTTCCAAAGTCAAGCAATTCTATAATTAATTGCTAATCCAATATATTCCTATATGAATTTAAGTAATTAATTATGCATTAAGATTTATGGAACTTAGTAAGACTACACAACTTATATGAATATATTCCTATATCATATGCAAGTCATGGTTTTAATTATAGGATCTATACATATGCATCTCTTTCTGATCTCAACATGTATATTGAAATCATTTAAAAGATGACCAATCAATCAAAAGTATTAAGAATAATAATTAAAACTCAATCATGAAGGAGAAATTCAAACTAGATTTAATAAGTTAGGATTCAATCCGTCATTAGTAAGCCATGTCATCACCCTAGGAAAATAGAAATTTAGCACATGTTGAAATTAAATAAAAAAATAAAATAAAGTGAAAACTTCATAAATATTGCAATAAACTTAATTATTAAATAAAAATACAACCACAAGATGCATAGAAAAATCTAGCCTTCCATGTAGGAGGTAAAACCTTCTATGTAGGAGGCATGCAAAAATGTAATACAGTCCTAAGCCTTATAAGATGGAGGCATGCAAAAATGTAATACAATCATAACCCTTCCAAAATGGAGGTATACAAAATGTAATACAATCCTAAGTCTTTCAAAATAGAGGCATGCAAAATGTAATACAATGCATAAAATTAAATATAAAATATGAAACAAAGCATTCAGAATTCTCAAACAAATTAAAGGATTGAAAATTGTCAGAGGAATAACTCCATGCCCCCAATCTCTGCGCCAGATGCTCCTATATATAGGCACTGAGCGAACAACGTCATGTCATTTTTTCCTTGATGCTACAGTATCCTGTCGGCAGACTTATGATTTTTCTTTGGATGAATAGTAACTTTTTGTGAACAGTGACCGCTGCTATAGTAATTGTCGGCAGAATGCTACAGTGATTTTGCTACAGTGTTTTTGACGCCTGCTACAATGATTCCCGTCATAAATAGTGAATATGAACAGTGACAGTTGTGAATAGTACCACTGCTATAGTCCCTATCATTTTTTCTAGCTGCGCCTCTTTGTCTTGTTTCAATCTTGTGGGTCTGTTTTTAGGTCTCCTTTCTTCTCTTTTCTCCTTAACATGGTGTACATGGCTATCAAAAGAAAAGCAAGGAAATATTTATCAATTATACCCAAATTAATTATATTAAGCTCAAATATTGTCCACAAAATTATCATATAAGGGAAAATAAATATGCAAAAATTTAATTTTATGCAAGCAAAACCCTCAAACTTTGGAAAAAGAAAACATGTGAACATACCCAAGCAATGCCGCCAAACCTCAGACAAGCCACCGCTGGCCAAGTATCAAATCGTCACACCACCAACCTCCCTCCATAGACAGCGGAACGTAGAACAGCAGAACGCCACCAACCTCAGTCAACAACCCGTCACCCCTTAGGTTTCTCTTTTGTGAGTTGTAGGCATTTCAATTTCGGCCTTCCCTCTTTTAGTTTTTTTTTTCAATCACTAATAGGGCATTTTCGTCATTATATCAAGATACCAAAACCCAAATTCTTACGATTGAACTGACTTGAGATATTACAATTTCACTACACCTTTTTGTCTTTTCCTAATTTTAATTGTATTTTTCTGGAATTCTCCTTATTTGTTTCTTGGGAAAATCCAAAAAAAAAAAATATTGTCAAAATTGGAAAAAGATAAATAAGGGAGTCTAATATCTAAAATCTCAAATTAGGTTGTAAGGAGGAATCTGAACAAATCTTAGCAACTTTTCACTTTTTATCTTTCCCTCTTCTCTCTCCTCTCATTCTCACCATCGGCCTCCATGGCTCCACACAAAGCTTCTCTTCTTAGATTTGTGTTCAACAAAGCTTCTATTCCTCTTGCCGATAGTGTTGATCTTCCACGTGACAACGTTAATGGCGGCGAAGATGATGATAGTCTGAACCTTCTAACCATTATCCACTCGGGGCGTCAATTTCACGGTGTTCTTCGGTGCGTGAAGACTTCCTTCTCTTACCTGAAAGTTCACAACTGCATAGCCATCAAGCTTTCTCCCATCGACGAAATCCCCAAATCGAAAAAACACCTCGACTGAACAAACGTGAATTGGAAGGCAATAGACAACCGCAGAACCACCATGAACCTTCATCCTCGGTGGAAGGACCAATATTCCACTGCCCAACACCTCAGAGAAGCCGCCTCTTCTTTCTCTGCCAATATCATCACCTTCCTTTTCCTTTCTCTTCTCATCTTATCCTTTTGTACCATCATAGAGAACGACACTACCCATGTCACCTCTTTCATTTACCGCGATCCCTCCCTCAAAGCCCTCCTCTCTCGCCTTGACCTCGCCAATAACACCAACTCTAATCGCTTTCGATCTCCCAAAGATCCTTTGTCTGCGGCCTTTCGCCACCATTGCCATAGCCCTTTTCTCCATCTTACTCGCGACGGAACTCTAGATGGTGACTTCTTCTCCAGCGATGATGACGATGGTCGCTCCTTGTTCAAGCGGAATCAGGGGTGGGTGCTATGCACCTCCATGATGCGTAGGTGCTGCGCCCCCCATTTGGAGCCCTTCCTAAATATATTTTTTATGGTTTTTTAGATCATTAGATTCTACATGAAATAGGTAACATTTTGATATATTATGAGCAAAAAATAGAGTTTTTTTCCCCCTAATTTTTTATGATTTTCCAAAGATTCCGTGTAGTTGTTTTTGAAACATGGTGTGTGTGTGTGTTTTTTTTTTCAATTTGAGCACTAAACCTTTGAAAAATCATAAAAAATTAAAAATAGTTCTATTTTTTGCTCATAATATATCAAAAAGTCACCCATTTCATATAGAATCTAATGATTTAAAGAACCATAAAAAAATATATTTAGAAGGGCTCCAAATAGGGCGTGTAGCACCTGTGCATCAGGGAGGTGCACAGCACCCACCCTGATCCCGTTCAGGCACAACGAGAAATCATCTGTTAATGGCGGTTTTGTGTTTTTTTAGCTCATTTAACTTGAAATCAGGGTTCTTGGATATTGTTATCGAAATGGGACTAGGGTTTGGGAAGTAGTTTTGATCATTATGATGCATGATTAACAACATGAGAATTTAGATTAACAACTTCATTATCATATTTCACAGCTTCATATTCTAAAAACCAACACTTATACCCCGGGTATAATTTTCAGGGTACAAGTTTCAGTGGTTAATAACAACATCTGTATAGAGATTAACAACATGATAATTTAGATTAATGACTTTAGTATTATGTTTCACAATTTCATATCCCAAAAACTAATATACCCAGATATAATTTTCAGAGCACAAGTTTCAGATGTCAATAACAACATCTGTAAAGAGATTAACAATATCAGAATTTTTATTTACAACTTCAATATCATGTTTCACAACTGCATATCCCAAAAACCAACACATACCCAGGTATAATTTTCAGGGCATAAGCTTTATGTGCCAATAACAATATCTATATGTAGATTAACAACATGAGAATTTATATTAACGATTTCACTCATGCGCTTTTATGTTGTTTTCATCTGCCACATAACTTAAGGCAATTTTGTCATTTAGGGAGATTTGAAAATCCCAAATTCCTCCATCAATTATGACATGAGATTTCATATATTGACAACACTTATTTATCTTTTACCTATTTTAATTGTATTTTTTTAGGATTTTCCCTTGTTTCTTTGAAGTAAAGTTTCAACTTTCAATTCAATTCAAAATTGTACACACTAACACATACTATAGAAAAAATCAAAGACGAAATTGTGCAAATATTGAAATTTTTTTTATTACAAAAATATTTGAGAATAGCATCTATAAGAACTAACAAGACAATCTAGATTTAGGACTCATTTGTTCCAAAAAAAAAGTGATTTCAGTTGGGGGAGTTCGCAAAAAATCAAAATAAGCTATAAAAGTATATTATTTCCTACACATCCTTATATTCATCTCAAAGTGTTCTCCCTTACTCCCCCAACTAAAATCATTTTTAAAAATTCTATAAAAAATTAAACAAGCTCCTCCTTAATTAAAAAAAATTCAAATTATTTCATTCTATATATATACATATTCATGTTGAGGGAGATGTGAAGTCCCTTTTTTTTTGGTAACCAAAAGGGAGCTGTGAAGTTGTAAGTTGCAGAAGCAAGGGCAAGCGTTCTAGTTCTGTCTTCTGGAAGCAGCCAAGGTGGTCAAATTTGCCTCCTTATTATCATATTAAAAAAATTAAGTCGGTGTCACAAAAGTAAAAACAAAAAACAAATAAATTAAGAGAGTTGTTCTCCGAAGTCAACACGGACGCTATATGCCTATAGGTGCTACAGCTAGTTACTTACTAATAGGCACGATGAAGGAAGGCACCATTCATGATTCGCAATATGAATGCGTATTATTTTATTTATATATAGCAATTAATGAAGATTTATTTATTTATTTATAATATTAATTATGTTCCACTAATTTAATCACATTAGTCAACGTCACCCTTCTGCGTGTATGCATGTGGGGAATTCGTGGAAGACTCAATACTCTAACTCTGATCTAGTTTCTAATTTAATTTGACTTTTTGAATGGGGCTTGTCTTTAATGTAATTTCATCAATTCTGAATGATTTGTAAAACATACATGAAAAATTGTCATATAGGTACCACCAAAATAAATAGCTGACATTAGTTGAAGGATTATAAAAAATTGTGCAATATGCGTCACAGAAGAATGAAGGTTAAAAATAAAAAATAAGCTTATTATGAAGTTAACAGCACAATTCAGTTGTAAATTTTAAGCATTTAGTTGCAAATAAATTTTGAAATATAAAAAAATCAGTAGCAAAAAATAGGTTGTGGTTTGCAAAAACTTTGTTATTGATACAGTTCAATTTCATATTTTAGAAGCTTAGTTGCAACTCCTACAATTTTAATTGTAACTTATAGAAACATTTATAATTTATCATTTATTTGTAACTGATCTTTCATTATATATAATTAGGTTTTTATAATTCATAAAATTAAGCTAGTTTACAATTTTTTTTTGTCAAAAATGCAATACATTATAAAAGTAAAACCAGTACAGCACAATAGTTCAAACAAACTGAATAGCAAAACAGAAACAAATGAATGACAGAATGACAAAATGACAAAAACTAGAAAACAACAAACAAACCCTTTGATGCCTTTGATTCACACACACACCAACGTGCGCACACTAGGCTTAGTCTCCCCGGCCGCCGGTTTGTTCTCTCACAGGAAGAGAGGTTTAGTTTACAATCTATTTGTAACTAATATTTTACAACTTACAATTGAATTGTAGAGATTTGCAATTGAATTTCTAAAATTTGTAATTTAAGTTATACTGCTATTTCTAACATTTTTGGTCATTGGTCAACCTTTCCTTTGATCAGTGAAAAGAACTCCTTGATCCTGTAAATTGTTGACTTCATAAAAAAAATTGTGCGTTCACATTCTTAAACTTAAATTTCATGAATATTAACTATACTCCTATATCTTATGGGAGAATGACAGTGAAGTCCCAAGGAAAAGGAGAAATGAAGAAATGGTCCCTATAGATTGCAAAATGAAAAAATGGTCCCATGGAGTTGTCAATACAGGCTCCTTGAGTTGTCATTAACAACTCCAAGAGCCTGTATTGACAACTCAATGGGACCATTTTTTCATTTTACAATCTATAGGGACCATTTTTTCATTTTTTTCCTTACATGGGACCTAAGTGTAAATCTCCCATATCTTATTGCCTAATGAGAGATTAACATGACATAATTACACGTGGTACAGCGAGGTTTGCATGCCCCCATGCATGAATGCAAGGCTGTCCCATCGTGCTAAGTCTCTCCCCATTACGTCATCACAGGACCAAATATGACGTCACTGCCTTCCAATTCAAGTACTCCGTACTACTATTTTATTTTGTTCAACTAAGCTGTTCTGTATTTGATTTGAGCATATCAAATACTACTGCATTGCTTTTTAAATTTGTAGACTCATCACTTATATTTGAATTCGTTGAAAAAAATCAAATATTGTTAAAATAAAAATTATGAAATAATTAAATACATTTAGAGTCTACATTGATATTTTTTTGCCTCTAATTTATTTTATATACGAATTACGAATAACTATATGTATTGAGTTTCATAGAAGATAGAACTCATCAAATTTGTACATAATTTAATTAGTAGCAAGGGTTTTAATAATTAATCATTTCAATGCATTTTATAATTATATAGCATTGTGTATTACTAACTAATTTATAACTAATAGAGGGTTCCATCCACAATAATCTAATTACTAAAGCTTTAGTAACATTATGGAAGCTAAATTTACAATAATTATATGTAATATATTGAAACCATGCATGCATAATATAGATTGACTTTTGAGAGATACCAATCAATATGGTTGACTTGTTTGGTTTTGGATGATAAAAATATATATGGCACAAGGCGTTGAACCCAAAGAAGGTGGATCTTGAACTCCATTTCTTAATTAATTTAATAATTCTCACTCCATGGTGGCTTAATCTCATCTCAGTCCCAACTATATATACACACACAACCACGAAGCTTTTTTCTTCACTCATAACCACCACAAGAACTTGTAGCTCAGCAATTAATCGTTTGGTTATCCAAAGAGAATTGAAGAAGATCAGAGAGCACTATTAATTACGTGTTAATTATGAAGGTAAGCAATGTTAAGTCCTTCTTTCATTGCTTCAATATTCAAACTTCCATCTTCTCATCAGAATCGTTTCTGAGAATTTTCAGACTCAACACACCAACTTTGCCCTTCTTCTTGTTTTTCATCCTCTCTCTCTCTCTCTCTATATATATATATATATATATGTTGTGGAGATGTTTTGAAGAATAAAAGTGGTAATAATATGCAGCAACAGATCGTGATTGAGGTTCCACTGAAGTGCGAGAAATGCAGGTCAATGGTCATGAGCATAGCTTCAGAGGCTATAGGTATGATTATTAAATTTACACACACACACACACACACACACACAAGATCAATCAATTAATTGACATGAAATTAATAATTTGTTTTAATTTTCTGATTATTTTTGTATATAAATGCAGGAGTTACATCAGTGAAGTTTGAAAGAAAAGAGAGGGATCGAGTGGTGATAATAGGAGAAGGAGTTGATGCAACTTTGCTCACTAAGTCTTTGAGGAAGAAGCTCAGTTATGCCCACCTCGTTGCTCTCACCACACTGGAAGCCTCCTAATTAATTAATTCATGCCACCTTAATTAGATTCTATATATAGCTTATTAATAATATATATTTGTGTATCTGTTATTCGTATGTAATCTAGGAGGTGTTATGTTTTTTGTAAAGAAAGGAGCATAATGTACAAGTTATTGAGTTTAATAGTTTGTATTGTGTTGTCTATATCTTCTATAATAATCATAATAATGCCGTTAGTGAGCAACCATATTTTGAGAAAATAGTTGTGTTTATATTAATGCTATTAGTGTATTCTATTTACTGTTGACACCAATAAATATCAATATTCATATTTATCACCCTCTTTTAGCTATCATAATTATTTTATCTTAATTATTTACCGCTCTCTTTTATAACTCAATATCAATATTTTATATTTTATATCTATAAATTATTAGTTGGCTCTCATGATTCAAGAAATTATTATAATAATAATTTAGCCAATAAATCAAAGAGTTATCATAATCATAGTTCAAACTAAATATGCAAGAAGCTTAATTTCCAAGAAATATAGTTAGCCCCATGATTATAGTAATGCTCATATGTATTAGTGTTATCAATGTATTCCGTTTTGTGTTCTCCGTTTTTTATTATTAGTGATCTCAATTCTTCATCCCCAATATCATAGCAAGTTAGCCTTATAAACTCATTCAGGATATTGACAACTACAAGGATACTTATGCTATCATTGCTTGGGTTATCATGAAGTGGATGATGACTAAAAAAATGTCACTTTTTGATGAGATGTTAGTTGCTTCATTTACCTCAATCCTTTATTTTTCTCCTTTTATTTGATTTGGTGTGCCTTATAGTATATTAATTTTTAAATTTAAATTTCTTTTTTCTATATGCCTCCATACTTGAATTTCTTAAGATTTATTTTTAACTGCAGAAAGGAGAGCTTGAAACTTTCCAAGAACAATTAGAACGTTATGTTGGAAGAGAAATTATTGTTAGACTTAGAGTCAAACGGAGCAACATCCACTACAAAAAAACAACAAATTATTGGTGACAGAAATTCCATCACTAATTAGTTTAGCGACATAATTTGTTCCGGTGATAAATATACCGTTACTAGTAGATTAGGGACAAAATTTTGAATTTAGGCACTAATTAGCAACGGAATTTTCATCCCTAATCCGTAGCAAAATATTTTTTCTATATAATTTAAATTGCTACATATCCTCACCAAGAGCCTCCACATGTCCCTTGCCGTCGGCTGCCACGTATACCCACAGCCAGCCATGTGTCCTCGTCAGCCGCCGCCACCTCACCTCCAGCCGCCACATGTCCCGCCCAACCATCACGTGTCACCCTCCATCACTTGCCACGTGTCCAAGTCACAAATTGGTTGCCATTTTGTGACCAAGTTGGGATTCAAAGCCATGACCTCTCATGCGCGTGCCAATGCCTTTGCCAATTGAGCTAAGAAGAACCTATGTAATATATATATATATATATTTCACTTTACAAAAAAAAATATAAATACAAAATTTAATATATTATTAAATATTTCAATTTAGTTTTCTTATTTTATTTTATTTTATGTAAATATTCTAACTAAATTTTTATTATTAATATATTTTTTTATTCATTTTATTATCTATTTTATTTTTTGTTTGTATTTATAAAATTTTTATTTTTATTTATATATAATATATTATTAAAAATTAAAATATATTATATTATAATTTCAATAATAAATATGAATTAATAATTTTTATTTATTTTTTAATATTTATATTATAAATTGATAATGATAAAATATTTTAAATTTAAATTATTTTACAAATTTATAATTATGAAAAAAATATAATTATTGAAAAAGTTAACTATTAGTGACGGAAATTAATGACAAAAAATTTTTGTCGCTGTCACAAAATATTTTTGACATAAATTAGTGACGGAATTTTTCCCTCACTAATTTCTGTCGCTAATTTTTTATGTCCAAATTAGAGACAGATTAGCAACAAAATTTAGCGACGGAATAATCCATCAATAATTTAGTGATGAAAAAATTTTGTCACTAAATTTCATCGCTAATTTTAATGACAGAATTTGTGAGGGATTAGTGACGGATTACAGACGGAATAACATTCTGTAACTAAATTTCATCACTAATTCTTTCTTCTTATTTTTTTTGTATTGATCAAATACACATCCAATAGTTTGGGCGTTTAGCAATTTTCTGAAAGAGATATTTTGTAATGGTTTACATACTTAGAATTAACGGTAAGAAAATGATTTAGTTGATAGTAGCACATATTGTGATTGAGTACTTGATTATATATTCTTTTGTTTGCCTTTCCATTTATTCCTTAGGTCTTTTTTCTAGCCCTCCGAAGCAGAAACACATGCCTCAAGCTCTCTGACCACATTGATGTCAGCAAAAAAAGTTCAAAACGATGATGACTTTCTAATAGTTTAGTTGTTAGGATTTTCAACCATTCCTTTAAAGAGAAAGAAGAGAGACAACACTCCATTGCTGATAATGGGTGTGTGGGATTGTCTGATATGCCTATAGCGTGATATCTTGCCTTTTGGACCTGCCTGCTTAAGTTTTATTTATAATTATTTGCCACTTATAAATATCATTTGGTCAAGATATATACATTGAGTTACCATTAGTTATATTATGCTGATGAATAATTCTCTTTTTTTGTTGAAGTTATATTGATTGATAATTCTAAGTGTATACAATATGTTAATTAAAATATAATTATTTGAATATTTAATGAAAATTGATTTGGGCCAAATACGAGGACACGTGTGGCACTATTCTTGCCTTAAACAAATGAGAAATCATATGCTTCATAAAGGAAAAATCACCAAAAAAAAAAATGTAATGTAAAAATGAAGACTGACCACAATTAAAATGTTTAAGTTAGCACTTCATGAAAAAAAAGGTAAAGAGAGGGGGCAAGAATTTTCTACATAATTAAGCAGATTATCAATATAAATAGGGGGCATGAACCAATATATGTGCTTCATACATCTAATAATATGAAAAAAATGTAAATAAATGAAATAGGAAAATATTTGGAAATAACCATCTATAAATTATAATGTGGGATGATGACGACACTATTTCTAAATCAAATCAATATCCATATTTTGCATCAACAATAAAGGAAATTTAAAAAATAATCAAATCATTTTCAAATATGATTACTTAATCAGTCAGTCAATTATGAAGAAATAAAAAAAAAGGAAATTAGGAAACAATAATCTATATTGTGGGATGATAATGTAATTATTTCTAAATCAAATCATCAAATCAATAAATTTGCATCAATAATAATTTAAATTAAAGAAATAATCAAATCATTTTTAAGTATGATTACTTAATTAATCAATTTTGAAGAAATATAAAAAAATAAATAATATTGATTGATTAATTGATCCAAAAGGAATCCCTCAGTATTTATCATGTTTTTAGGCAAAAAAAAACTATAATTTTGAATTATGATAACTGCTTGATTTATGGGTATAATTTTAAATTATGATAACTCTTTGATTTAAGCCAAAAAACAGAACATTGATTCACATTGGGGAATGTTGTAGTTTCCAACTATTCTGTTATATTCACATTGACTAGCATTAATTTTGTTTTCAATAGTTGTTTCTTTCTTTTTTTTAAGTAATGACTAAATCCACTCCCGTCCTCATCATCATGTCCATCTTCCTCTTCCTCTTCCCCGTCCTCTTCGTCATCCTCATCCTCATCATCGGAGGAGGGAGAGATATTTCACGGTTATTAATTAAGAATCGTAAAGTATTTTTGACAGCATACTAAATAGTTCTAAGTTAATATTGTGGTTGATTATGCATAATGGTTATTAAGAATTAACTGTCGCCATTTATAAAATATGATATTTAATAATAAAATACATGACGACTCGATAAACCATGAAACCCTCTTTATATAAACGTCCAAAAATTGAAAAAATCGAACTTCACTTCTCTACTTCTATTTCAACTTCTCAAAGCCAACTTTTGATTTAACAAAACATCATGGATAGGCACAAGAGAATTTCTAATTCATCATTTAGCAAAAAACCGAAAGATAAACTCTCTTCGCCAACAAGCATTGTAGGTTTTGTCCATGTAACCTATGAGCTCCATCATATGGTCTAAGTTTACTTACGAGAGCAAGGACACATGGATCAGTGCTTGAAGGAACTTATCTCTCTCGTTCACTTTTTGAACGAGAAGGTGGATAAGTTACTAGAGAATGAAGAATATGATGATGCATCAGATTCTTAAAACATCTTTGCGACTTTTTATTTTTAGTTTGTTTATTTACTTGGTCTCTTTTTTGTTGTTGTTGTAAAATAGTGGTTGCATAATCAACCACCAAAATTTAAAAAAATAAAAAAAAGATATATACATTACGGTTATTAAGTAACAACCATCACTTATTAAAATACCATACAAATATATAACGGTTGTACTTTGTAACCGTCATAAATAGTCTCATGAGAATGATAGTTCTTACTGTAACACCTCATCGAAATGACATATATACTTATCATTCAATCCGTTAAACGTCACTTATGAACTTAGGGGCTCTATCCCAACAAAACTTGAACAAAACTTACTTGATACTTTTAGTTGAAAGTTTTAATTTCAAACAAATATTTATCAACCAAAATATTTTAGAACGAAAAATAATCCTAGTATCATGGAAATTAAATCTAAAGTGGCATAAAGGTGCACAAAGAGCCTAATAGAGCCTTCAAGGCTTGCTCCACAGGTGACTTCCCTTGCTTCCTACTAGAACATTTACTTGAAAAATGTTAATATAATGGGATGAGATTCCACATCTCAGCAACTACTGAATGTTTCCGTAATGCCCTAAATTTTGATTAAGGGCTAATGACAATTATTGAGAATGATAATTGGAATTTTTATGTGTTTTGTGGCAATTTTAATTAATATGCCAAAATCAGGAAAATTGTCGAGTAATTAGTTAGTGATTAATGAGGAAATTAATTACTAACTATGAGGAAATGAGATGTGTAACTAAATGGCTAATGTAGTGATTAGAGTAACTAATTAGTTACTTATTTGAAGAGAGCCAATGAGATTGTGACAAGTGGCAAGCTCATGTAAAGAGAGTGTTTAAAGAAAAGTCAAATGACAATATTTTATTGTTTTCTTCTCTCTCTCTCTCTTCCCTCCAATTTGGATGGCAACATCAGGAGGGGAAAATCATCATTATTTCATCATCTCCAACACTCATCTCTCTCATTTCTCTCTCTCTCTCTCTTGCGCCATTGTAGAGGAAGAAAAGAAGAAGAAAATCTTGATTCAATCTAAGTAGATGATCTCTAATGCTCAAACACCATTTATTAAAGTTATTCCTTGGATTAAGAGATTCATTTCTATGGTTATAGTTTGCCCATTGGCTCAAAGAATTTTGAAATTTTGAGAATCAAGAAATCTTCTTGGGAAAGTTGAAGAGGTAGGTGTAACAAACCATTCTATCTATGTTTTATGCCAAATGATTTACTTTGGAATTTCTGGAATATTTGGCCTTAAATTCAAAAAATAAGGGTCATTAGGTGTTTGGCATGATATGGTTATGGTAATGTGGTCTTGAGATGAGTTTTGAGTAAATAGAATTGGTTTAAGGTTGAAATATTAGTTTTGGAGATTTTGGAAATTTGCATTGATTGTCGCTTAAAACCAAAGCATGATAATGGAATAGGAATTTGGTGATTTTGATGTTTCAAGTGGATTCCTGGGGTGTTTTAATGCGGGAGTAGCCTTGGTTGAGAGTTTGGGACTATTGGAATCAATTAGGCAAAAGTGGGGAAGTGCTGTCATATCTTTTGCATTTTTTTGGTTTCTGATAGCATCACTCACGTAATCTGGGGTCCACTCGAGTGTGGGATGAACATCACTCGAGTGAGGATGGGTTCCACTCGAGTGAGGATAGGTTCCACTCGAGTGCTGTAATGTATTTTCCTTTTATGCCTCCAATTCATGTTGCACTTCTGTGTGTTGAGGTAAAAGTGTTGCCTCACTTGCGAGTGTGGTGGGTTCTCACTCGAGTGAGCATCCTCTCACTCGAGTGCAGGTGTATTTAACACCTTGAACTCTCGTCTCGGGTTGTCATTCGCTGCCAAGTTTCAAGAGTGTGCCTTAACACTTGCGAGTGTTAAGCTGTCACTCGAGTGAGGTCTTTTTCACTCAAGTGCTCCTCTTCTTTGAAAGTGTCCAGTGCTCTCGGGTTAACACTTTTTGTGCTTCATTTCCTAGAACTCGAGTGAGCATTTGGCTATCACTCGAGTATTAAGCTTTGTGCTCGAGTGCAAAGTGCATCCTCACTTGAGTGAGGCCATCTTCACTCGAGTGCAACAGTGAAAATTCTGTACTTGAGCTTCCAAAAGGGGATCTTTGGGATAGTTTTCCAACCCTTTAGGGCTTTTGTTAGAGGCATTAGTAGCTTCCTAAAGAGAATAAATGATAACCAATTTAAGTGATATGAAGTTATTTGAGTATTGGTATAGAGAATAACACTTTGTCCCTAATTATGAATATATGATTTGACATTTACCCTACTCAGGAGAGACCGGTGCCAGAGCACGCTCAGAAGGACCAAGATAGTGAATTTTCTCTCATGTTGTGTATGATGCTTGGTATGCACGACTTATCATTGTGAATGTGTTATCTCCTGTAGTGCATTACAACGTGAGCAGTTCAACGTGAGCAATCGTAGGGGGTGATGGTTATCACACCTACCCTGCCATTGTAATTGCCAGGGTGCGTTGTGGAATCGTGGATTCCTGTTTGAATATCCGGCTTGTGTGGCTATGTGTGTATGTGAAATATTTTATATGGATCCTAGCTGTGGTGATATATGTGATATGATCATGTGATGGTGCAATACAACGTGAGCACTTCAGCATGAGCAAACGTAAGGGTGACGCAAGTCATACCTGCCCTTGCCGTTGAATTGCCGTTGTAGTTACTATGTGTTGTGTGATGATTTGCTTTCATGCTTTGTTATTGTGCATATTATGAGTGATTTGATACTACCGGGATTCCTTAGAATCTCACTCTCCCAAAAACAAATTTTTAGACAGTATCGAATGATCTAAAGGAAAGCGGGCAACGAAGAGTGGATAGAGCTCTAGTGTAGGAAATTATTTTGGATTTTGGTTATCATGTAAAATTATTTGGATGTTTTTGGAAACAATTGTATATATTAGGATTCGTAGTATAGTTTTGTGTAATCCCCAAGAAAAAGGGAAAAAGTTTATGGGCTTTATGCCTTATAGAACCCTTTATTGATTAATGTAATCCGAGTGTGTCGGGAATTTACCTTGTAGTCTGATATTTATAAATAAAATCGTATTGTATAGGCCATTTGTGAAATTGATATATGGATATGAGACCACGTTGAATAGGTTTTAGAAAGGTTTTTGTAAACCCTGATTTTGGGAAATTTTACTTTGAATAAGTCTCAAATCTTCATACATGGTCTCTAATTCAAACTTAATTACGTTTTTATGAACTAATCTTGGCCTTGATTGTGAAGAGGGTTACAGTTTCTATCATACACAGGCAAATCACATATGATGAAAAGAAGGAATTAATTACATATATATTTTTATGTACCATAATCCTCATACAAGACAATTATAAATATAATCATCATTATATAAATCTGTATTTTCATTATAACATGTAATATACAGTTATGTAATATGCAATATGCAATATGCAGCCTCCCTTATATCACCGTCCATCCTTATACCGCTAACTGGAGCCATAGGCTAACACATAGTCCAACAGAAACCCATCCATTTGATTGGATTGTCCCAAACTCACCAGTTCTTAAGATACACCCGGCCAAATGTGTAGAGCTTAAGTTTGGACTATGGCTCCCCTCCTTAAAAGAACACAACTAAAAAGATGTCACATGTCCCACAGCTCTAATGCAATTTCGGCCAAAGGAAAACATGGAATAAGGGGCCCTAACAAGTGCCATCCACTATGCACTGAGTGATGGCATACCACGTGGTAAAAGATCTCAACATACAAATTCCTCCTTACTCTAACCCATCACAAATGCAATCGTTATGACATTTATATTCAATCATCAATAAATATAATATCATTAAAAGACAAGGTACAATAAATCATGTTTTCATACGTATTAAATATCATCACATATTCAAACACACCTAAAAGGAAATAATAATCCAACAATACATTAATTATAATTAATTTATTAACTATGTGAATAAAGTGAGTTATAAAGAATTTTACTTGTAACATTACTTACTTGGGAATTTACAATACATACACATATACATACAATTCAATCCATTTTGTTTTTATAAAAGATAGTAATTCACAATCATACATAATTCACAAATATATGAAAGAATATTCAGAGTTACCTGTTACTCCTTAACTTATAAAAATTATACAAAGTTACTCCAAAGCTTTCAATGAAAGTCTACAACATCACACACATAAACATCTATTAATAAACTAATTAAAACTACTCTAAAGATACCCTAAAACTTTACAATTTCCCTCTAAACCTGTATCCCTCATAGGCCCAACTATTTTTTATCAAGGTACCATATTATTTCTATAGAAATCTCCATATAAAACAAAATATTTAAAATCAGTTAACATGAAAATAAAATGCCTTTATAATTGGCTTCGTGAGATGTTTGTTCATATAAATAATATATATATATATAGTCGGAAAACGACAAGCCAGTAAAATTGGTAGAGAGAAAGACAATAGTTAGAGTGAAGGTTGAAGGAATAAGTATAAGAATACTATACACACATATATATTATAATATTAAAATTTGGATGCAAGAAATGGAGAGTGATACAAAGGCCAAAGGAGAGATGACATAATGGTGCGACGGCTTCAACAAATCTGAGAGCTTTACATATAGAAATTAATTTCATATATTTTCTTTGTGGGAGGTACAAACAAAAAAAGGGTTCATAACAAATATAAATAAATATATCCACAACACAAACACCCAAAAGATAAAAAGGTGCTTTAAGAAATCTAGGAAAATGCATGTATATATTAGGTGCAGATGGTACAAGAAATAGTTTTTCTTTAACATTTGTATATGTATATATGTGAATGTGTCTTAGTGTACAGGAGAGGAAGAAAAATTTCGTGCGGTGGGTGTTGAAGAAATAAATAAAATGATAATATATTTATAGCCACAAACATGGTGGAAATCCCTCCTATGCACATGAAGAAAAGATGAAAAGACAATCAGACATGACATGCTATAGTGCTGTATAGTAGAGAAATGAAGAAAAAGGTAAGAAAGATGAGAATTATGGCAACACAATGTGCTATAGCAATCAAAACAAGGGAAGTCTGGTAGGAGGGGAAAACGCAATAGAGAAGAATACTCACTCAAGAAAACTATGGCGCCGCGCTGAGAGAATAGGTAAAGTGAGGAAAAAGAGGTCTTATATGGGAGTAACTCTAGGGTTTTGATTTCTATTAAAATGATATTTTTTAAAAAAAATAATTAAATAATAGTAGCTATAATATTCTGACAGCATTTTTTATTTATTTATTCTAATAATCATATATATAGGTATATATATTTATATACACATGCCCATATATTTAGAATAATTATTTTAAGGAGGTATTTTATTTGCATTATTTTTTTAGTATAGAATAATATTCAAAACTTGATATTTCTTTTAAATTATTAATTTATTATATACTCCCGACTAATTAAAACTTAAACTATAACTAACTCTAAAGTGATGTTAGATGAACAAACAAACGATTTATCTTCCAACTTCATATCAGAAAAACAATATAATGGTTTCTCTTAAATAACCGTCAACTAAGCGGTCCAAACCTTTCCCATTCCCTAAAGTCATGATGAGAATGCTATGTGCTTCTTCGTTCTTCGATGATTAGCAAAAAAACCAAATACCCTTCATTACCCACCATTGCGCGCGAATGCTCCTCTTCAACTTTCAACTTGTGCAATGATAATTCAAACCGTCACTTACAATCTATATAAACTCCCAATTTTCTTATATTTATTGTCCTTCTTTGTTCTTTCAATCGCCAAGATGCAACGCCATTGCTAAAGACTTGCTAGAAAATCTACGGCGTTATCCTCCTCCACCACCACCACCTTCTCCTCCTTCACAACCTCCACCTCCACCTCCGTTTCAACCTCAAGTAGTGGCAATGATACAGAATTTATAACACATTGGCCATATAGTAAGGAGGCCGGTAGGATATTTGTTGAGTATAAATAGGAAGACCAATCTCGTTCTTGATGAGTAATGGATTGGCCACCATGATCCTCATATACTCCTAGATGATTTAGGTCACTCCTCTAGTGATGAGTAGTATGATGGTGTGTGGTGTGCTATGAATTTACAGAGCTTTTAATTCATTCAAATTGAACGAAACAAAAGTTTCTAAATTCGCAACAGACCTCATATCATCTATCAGGCAACTAGTCACCAAAGGGTGATATTTTTTAGCTTTATTTTTATACAATATAAAAATATAATTATTTGGGTACTAGCTGCCTATTTTTTTTTAAAAAAAATAACATACCTCATGATTATTAACTAATAATCGTGATATATGCATATGTTAAAACAATAACATAATTTATGATTATTAACAAAGAATCGTAATAAATATAAATAAATAAATAACAGTTCTATCAATATGACCATTTTATAAAGTCTTTGGCACAACAATCCAAAAAGGCCTTACCTTTTCTCTTCTATTTAAGGGTCTGAAATAGAACACACTTGACATTTAGTCTGTTTGAACAAAACCCACCAACATTATAACCCTAATACTCTTGTTGTTTTTTTCTGACCATCGAGAGTCATTTTTAGTCGAGCCCTACCATACTCAGCTACAACCGTACTAGTCAATACCTTGCCTCAGCGATTACTGAGCGAGTTGCTTTCGCTTGCCTTAACTCTCGTTTTTGTCATTTCATGAGCCATAACTTGGTCGCATTCCTTTAGTCCTTTGTTTTCCTTATTCAATTAAAATGCCTTTGTGAAGTCACGATGCTATAAAGCATTAAAAATGACATTAACTTGTTTTTGTAAAATTATGTTTTTTTGGAAAACCTATTATTACTCTGATCGAAGGTTCATTTCCTGTTACAAGAATTGTCAACCCATTACTTTAACTAAAGGTTCCTACTTAATTGATATTTTTTGAAGTAACTTTTGGAAATATGATCCCTAAGGAAAATACATCTCTTTTTTTGGGTGTATCCATATTTCTGAAAGTTAATTTAAAAAGTTTAATAGGTGTGATGAATAAATGAGTTCATGTATACCGATGAGAGTCATACATGAACAAACTCTGTGAATAAACTAGTTCAGATGCATCGAGAGTCATATCCGAACAAGCTCTGTGAATAAACTAGTTCACGTGACATATTGAATTTATTATCGTGAAGTTATTTTTTTTGGAAATCCCATATTACTTTGATTGAATATTCCTTTCATATGTTTCTATTGAGCAAGTGACATCAAGTTAAAAGCTATAAAATTCAACATTGTGATTAGTCATAGACCTTCAATGTGAGGGTTTCTCAGCTATTTGGTCTCGTCTATATATATATATAACAGAGTAGTACTTCCAACATCGGGTAGCCATGCAATTTGGATGGATCAAGATTTTCTATCTTTGTGCCCAAAATCAACCACACTCATGATCTATATATATAATAATGTAAGTGTTCACCTATGATTTGTGTCTCTTCAGCAATTAAGCCTTGAACTCAAGGATTTGTATAACCCTTATGTCGTTTCTGATAGGGTAATTTGTTTTTTTCCCCATCTTCCTTTGCTCTCTAGGGTTAATTTCTGTAAAGAGATACAATTATATATAGGTCACCAATTACATTATCACTTATATACGTCAATAGTTGTCATTAATTCTTACTCAAAGCTTGGAATATTTTGATCCATGCCAAATTGTATAGGCACACGGTGTTGGAGGTACTGCTGGTCTATTATATATATAGAGGAGATCAACTAATTTAGAAACTCTCACTTGAAGAGTCTTATATCCATATATCACGGTTATTATGTAAAAACCGTAATCTATTGTAAATGTTCACAATTCTTTTTTATAAACCTTTATTTATGTACTTATTTCATAATGGTTGTCTACGTGAGACCATTATTAAATTTAATAAAAGTCATGGTTCTTATATACAAACTGTTATGTATGTTACTGAATAAATAACGGTTGTAAAATGAGACTGTTATATATCATGCAAGCATTACGATATATTATAACAGTTGTTTACATGCGCCCATTAATAATTATCACAGGTCACAACAATTGGCAGATCATAACCCCATCAAACATTAATACATAACGGGTGTCATATTATAATAGTTATAATAGGTCCCGAATAAAAAACGGTTCAGAACCATAATGTATCTACACCAAGCTTTTATAGTGTCTGCATATATGTCGGTTTGAAACCGTGATGTATAGCAATAAATAACTATCATATATCTCGATTTCTGTAATAGTGAAGTTGAAAATGGTTTGAGGAAGAAATTAAAGCCATTTTACCAACAAGCTTTTGTTGGTAGAGGTAGTAAGAGGTCTCAACCCATAAAAAAGGATAATACAAGTTCAAATCTTAGAAAGCGCACTTGTAAGGAGACATGAGAAGCCTTTACCCTCTAAGCCTCAAGAGGAAACCCTTAATATAATTAAAAAAAGGAAATTAAAGTCGTTTTTGGGTATACATACATATGAAAGGGCTCGAAAAATATCTCGAATTTCACCGTGGACCTACTCCATAATTTTATATAATTTTTTATTTTTCAATCTTTCTTCCCATATTTCATTTAAGTATGTATAATTTTTTTCTTACATCTCAACAGTATTTGAAAATTTAAAATATTTAACTATTATCAACATATTTACTTGGGGGCTACAAATATATCATTAACATCTTTAATCAGCAGTACATTTATTTATTTTTGTTCAAAAATGCGAGTAATGTTTATTTAAAGTGCAGAAGCCATGATAAAATTACCTATTTGTTTCCCGCTCGTTTAAACTCAAACAAATAATTCCATCCCTAATGATTAAATTCACATTTCACATTTATCAGACTATGTAAGAAATAATTTCACACTTTTATTTTACTCCCAGCTTCTTTGTAACAGTATTTGAACTAAAAATAAATTTTTTAAAAAAATAATAAAAATAAACATTGTAGTTGCAAAAAGAAGAATGAATTAACGGCCTGTGCTTGCTTTAGCGAATAAAATTAAAGAAATATTTATTTTCCTGGTCGAAGACCATAGTTGCGCATGCCTGTTGGGAGAAATCATAATAACTAACGCAACTATTTGGTTGAAGGAAAAACCTTTAATAAATATAACAAGGTATTGTCTCCCTCTGTTTTGTTTGATAATATATCTAAGATTTGGTTTTGGAGAACTATATGTTTTATTATAAGGTACATATGCTATCATGCATAAGTTTATATTTTTTTGGTAATAGTTTTGATTTTTTTGACGATTAAGTAAATGTATTCTGTGTGTTGGACCTATCTAAGATTACTACATTCAGTTTGAGCAAGGGAATTCTATTTATTCTTTTGCCTTTGTTAGTTTATCATTTGGTCGTTTGATATACATATTTCTAACAAAGCATGTGGGGTATTTATTCTATTTTGGAGATGGAAGCAAGAGTGATGACAATGCAAGTGTGTGTGTTGATGTAGCAATCAAAGTTTATTGGGTTTAATTTTATTAATGGAGGTTTTTTTTTTTTTTACATTTTTCTTATTGTATTCAATGTGACATAACACTATTAAGCTAATAAATGTTATTGCCGACCCTATGTGAGAGCCCACGTCTCGTTAAAATGTTATTGGCATACTCTTTCTAAAAAGAGAGCTATTATTAGTTGTTTTTTTAAAAACATGTTTGTGATAAGTGAATCAATTACTCTGCAATCACAAAAGAGTTTTGGGGGAATGTAGTTAATAATACAAAGTTGTCGTTTGAAATCACTTGAATAAGACAAAGGAAGTTTATTAGCTGAAGGATTCAACGGTTTTAACTTTTTTTTGTGTCCCTTCCCAACATATAATGATATTGGCTCTCTAGATGTTGCACATGATTGAGCGTGTTCTTCGTAACAATTTTATTAATCTAAATTTGTATGGATCCTAATAAAGTCACATGAATATCATGTATCATGTGATTGATAACATAAGTCATAGAACACTGGATCCGCATCTTTGTCCGATTTCTCTACAAAATTGATTTTGTTAAAATATATTAAATACACCAACTACAATATGGAATAGGCAAACTACCAAAACTAAAAATATTGAATATTTCTAATCAATCAGTTCTCCATTGTTTGCTATGATTTGTAATGTGTTTTATAGGAACAAATTAGTTAAATGTTTCCTTAGGAATTTAGAAATATGAGCTTTTAAATGTGTTGGGTCACTTTATATTGGTTATTTGTCAAGTACCTCAAATTTTGAAATGATAAACTTTACCCTACTTGATTTCTTTCATGTAATGTTCTCTACGTTGCATAACATATGTAAGAAAACTTCATTATTGACCTACTTGACATCCACCAAAATCATGCTAGCTATCCAAGGAACATACATAGGGTCTTTTTGTAGGGAATAAATTTCATCAGAACACGTGTAATATAATGACCCATATATCCTTTCGAACATTGATGTCATTGAAATGATCTTGAAGACATTTGTCATATTGTAATATTTTTTGGAGCAAAAACAAAATGAGTTGAATGATTGCTTGCATGTGACCACAAACATGAATCATGCCACTTAGAGTTTATGACATATATGTTAATATTTACAATTTACAAAAGCATATGAAAGGTGTATAGTTGAGAATCAAATGCACTTGTTTCACTTTGACATTTATTATTTGTAGTTAATATTCCAGCGTTTTTTTATTTCCCAAACGATTCATAATTAACATTTAATTGACTTTTTAAAGATGACACTACTATTCTAGGGAATGTGAAATGGTGTGGCTAATATAATACCTTTGGGCTTCTTAAACCTTTAATTGCCCATATTATGACTCTTTGTAGCATTCGTTTTTAATTGTTTTTATTATTAGTAGTCAATTGTTGTTTAGCCTTACTTGAGAAAAACTGTTAATTAACATCGTTAATGCTAATTCCTTTAGTAACAATATTTCAAGGGATGCCATGAGTAGCAAAGTTTCTACAAGGAATATAATATAATAATAGGTAGGTAGGCAGGCAGATGGATGGCTCATTATGAATAATTCCTCCCCAATTACTTTCTGTACAACTAAGGTGTTCATGTTACTACAGATTATTTCCTATATACAAAATGCTGCCAATAATCGAACACTATCTTGATAAAAGAAAGAACATAATATCAGGAACTTTATTTACCATTTGGTCCCAAACACATTAACAACTAAAACCTCGAGAGAAGAAGAAACATATCTCAAGCTTGAATGTTGAAATAAACTGTATAAGGTTCATCTCTGAAGGAAAATAATGGCTCCAGAAGGAAATTCCTACTTTCTCCTTTGGCCACAAAGCTGATAGCATTGTACTGGCTTAGTCCCTCTTTTACTTTGAAGCTGGCTGCTTGATTGAACATAATATTAAAATCAGACTTGCATTTGAGCATCAAACTTGCACCAGATTCACCACTATACACAAAGCAACCCTTATTGCTTTCGGATTCAAAGGATATAGTTCCATTTTGTCCATCCAATCCTGCTACCACAAGAAAAACATTAGAGGCCCCACTGTGGGAGGAAGAATCTGCAATGACAATGGGATGATCTGCTCCTCGGTGCATCAAGAGCATCCCGGGAAGAGCAAACGGTTCTAACATCACCGATTTACCAATCACGTCATGCAAGGTTGAATGCTCTGAAGAAGATTCAGCAAAAATAAGTCTAAAGGTCGCATGAAGAACGGATTCTGTGCCGGGTTCAGGTAATTTTTCCATTGTAAGGGTTTGGTTTGAGTTTGTTATAACAAGAGCCGGCTCATCAAAATCTTGGAAAAAAGTTGCTAGTTGAGTATTGTAACTTGAAGGGATTGGGATAATCCAGTCAGAAATAGATGATACATTTGACCCAACTTTGATGTCCCAATCACCAGTGGTATGACCAACAAGAAGATAGGGACCATAAAGAATTGCTTGTATAGAAGCATATTCTGATCTGTCATCTGGATTTAATTGAAAAGAAACTATCAATATTGCTTAACAAACTTTTTCTTATATGTATTATATGATAAAGCAATGAGTGGCACACATGGACTACTACTACCTTTTATAGCCTCTGTTCTGAGAGTAATGGGCAATTGAAGGGTCAGCTTGTCACTGGAACTCCAATTTTGTGTGACTGACAAAAAGTTTCCTACAAGTCCACAAATTAAAATAGAGTTTAATTAACTGTATACATACATATATGAGGCCTTCTAGACTGAAAAAATAGTTGCATTTTGGCTCCCTAATCTAAATTTAAATAATTGTCTTTTTAGCTTTCATTTTTGCTGACATGTTGATGGCATGCAGAATAGCATGTCATTACAAGTGGAGCCCCCTCACCCCAATAGATGTTGACTGGAGCCTGGAGGGATTAAGGCTGTGTTTGGATTAGTTTTTAAAGAATAGATCTCAGGGGAATTAATCACTTAGAAAAATCATTATGAAAAAGCTGTACCGGTGAGCTTCAGTCCAAATCATGGTTTTGAACTTAAAATCTATTTTAGGCTTTGGATGGATGTTTGGATAGTATGAGTCTAGAACCTTGGTTTGGATTTCAAAAAAAAAACGCTTTTTGGCAGGTGTCCCAAACACCACTAAATTTCATCATTTGAAAACCTATGGCTATAAGAAATTATGAGAAAACAACAATGAAATCTCCACTATACAAATGAAGCCAGTTATTTTGCTCAAAAAAGAAAAGAGCCAGTTAAATACCTGGAGATGGAAGAGATAAAATCTCATTGTTCAAAGTTGCCTTGGCGCCATCCAAACGTGTCCATGTTGGTATTCGGAGGTTCAACATAGATGAAGTGCCAGTCCCCTGCAAAAGTGACTTTCAAGGGAAGGAAGCAAAAGAGGAATATAGAGTATCTAATTGTACAAAACTAAAAATCTTCAGGGTTTTCTACAAAACAAGGTAACAAATTGGCACCACAAGCTCCATAAATCCATCACATATCATTGGAAGTAGCTAATTCTTTTAACAATTAAAATAAATAAATTTAAGCCCCTGAATTGCCATTGTCAGCTTGAAAGTAGCATCCTTCTTACAAATCATACAGTATATTGTATTTTTTTATATCTCACACAGTCATGATGTATTAATCATATTATTATTGTAGACAAACCAGAAGTAGAAAAAAGAAATGGCATGCCTCCCCTTCTCATGACAGTGGTCCTAGATCAGTAGAGTTATAAAAAAGGGGCATTACCTTAAAATAAAAAACCAAAACCTTAGTTAAGACGGGGGTGCTTCAACAAGAGAAAAAGTCAAAAAATAATACAAAATTTAGCTGCATAATACAAGAATCATGAGGATGCTTAAGCTAAAAGTTATGAAAGACAAAAATTTGGCAATGCTTAATACAATGTAGATGGTACCTCTACAAGAGAGAACGTCAATGTCACTCTTAGATAAGGATCCCATGAAGTAGCAGGAACTACAGTCTGATTAAGCACGATGCCCCCAGATTTCCAATTAAGGGAGCTTGATATGTATTGAATGATGTAAAGTGAAGTGTTCTTCCCTCCTTCTTCAAAATAAATAGAATCCCCCAACTTTGAGAATGATTCAATCCCTACAGATGACCAAGAAAGGAAAAAGATGATTGGATTGAGACATGATATCCCACAATTTGATACAAATTGAATTATATGGCAGGGAAAAAATGCAAACCTGTTCCGTAGCAGCACCAGAAAGATTCAAACTTTGTTCCCCAACCGTGCCAACTTGTGGCCTTGGATACCCCACGACCTTGTGGCAGCATATATATCATCACTCCAGGATTTGAACCTCTTTGAATACCCAAAACACCATTTGTTAAGGCGCGCTCATAATAATCTGCATATGCTACTTCCTTGGTCCACCTAAATAGGTTCCGTGAAACCTGAGGAAACATTTAATTTTTCATTGCTGGTATAACTTAAACATTGTACAGTAAATGATGACAAGGCATGATGCATAGAAGAAAATACAATAGAAAGAAACTAACATTTAGCCGAAATGACAATTACTACATGTGCACTCTCACATAGAAACTTATACATCATAACAACAAGAAACCTTATCCCACTAAGAGGGGTCAGCTACATGGATCACCCACTAATATGATTTCCACTCCAGAAGCATTCCATAGTGAGATTAAAAAAAGATAGATGATTGGTTGCTACCTTCAACATGTTATAAGTTGTGCATGACTCTTCATTTTCTGTTGTTTTCAGGTTTTCTGCCATTCTCTTTGGATCTTGCCTATACAAGATTTAAAATAGACCGTCTAAAATAATCAGGGACTAACTGCCATAACAAGAAATGAAAAGACAATTTCTACTCGAAGTCCTCATAGCAAATATATATTCAATGGAAGATTTTATGTTCATAGGAAAACCTGAAGCTAATAATTATATCTCATTACCAGAACTCACTGGCTGAGGTCCCTCCAGTTGCATAACTGTGGGAAGAGTTAATGATATCCATGAAGAATGTTCCAATTTCCTAGCACAGCAAAAAGCAAAAACAAATCTAATTAGAAAATTGAAATTTTCACAAAGGGAAACCACTTCTAGCCTTGATGTGTTTATTCAATGGAACAAAAACAAAAGTTATCTAGCATTGGAAATAAGAATAAAGGCCATGAATAGACACGTATTTGAATTTTAGACAATGGAGATATGAGACAAAAACCGAAATGCAATACAGAAAAGCAAGCGATACATATTGACATATAAAATTTTAGTTTGGAACCCTGAGTTACTAAACAAATAGGTGAGGTGAAGGCCAATACCAGTTTATATTAATTTTGTTTCTGGCCTTCATATTTCAGAGTATGTACTCTGCAATCTATAATAGAATGAATACCTAAAGTAAGTGGGTTTTGAATATTTATTATCTCCAAGTTAGCCCCAAAGTCAAAGTTCTTCTCTCGCTAGGCAATCACTATAATTGTCATCATAAGTAAAATCTTTTAATAATATAATTAAAATAGATAATCAAATTTATAAATAAATAAATTTATGCCAGAATATAGTGAAAAGCATAGTTTTTTTCATCGAGTTCTGGAAATTTAGAACATGCATAAAGTTGTTTTACCTTGTAAAGTGGATCCCCAGTGACTTCATACCGCTTTTGAGATCCAATAACAACTGGAATATGTGTATTAGCATGAAAATTTGCAATGTCATCAGCCTACGTGGGAAAAAAAAAGATCAAATTTCATTGCTCTTGCGTTTTGCAAGAAAACTTACTACAACTTGTAGATTGGAAAACAAATGCTAAATTTCAAATCTGAGTTTCAGAATGTTTCAGTCAAAGGGGAGTGCAATGTAGTTAATGATATTCACTTAGAGGAGACATTTTTATTTGGGATAAAGGAAGAAATAGTGATTGTTTAAAAACAAGTAAAATTTAAAGGAAACCTGCATAATGGACAAACATAGTCACTACCTGCACGGCAAGCAACCCTAAAAAGCACGGCTTGTCAAAAAGGTGAGCCAACGTGAGATGCTTCGGATCTCCCTGCATAGGGACAGGACATGTGCAATTTCAGGATTGAATTTAGCACAAATGATCAGCTCTATGAGCCGTAATTATCAAACTGATACCATGCCTATACTTACACAGACCAATGCAAAAGAGTCACCATCATCATACAAACAAATAAAGCTGCAAGATTAGTTAACTTACTGTTATGCTGTATAATTTGTAAAGGACATCATTCATTCCTCCTGTCTCCTCATTCAGTGATTTATAATGTCTACTTATACTGTACTTTGTAATCACATTCTTCACACGGCTGCAGAAGTATTCAGCCATCCATGTCACCATTTTTAGAGCATGAGGGTTTCCAGCCACAGTATATTGATCTAACAGGCCAGCCATGATCTGCCAAAAGTATACTAGCTTAAAACTCACAATATTAAGGCCAATAGTAGTTACATGCTCCGCAATCACTTTTTAAGATACCTTGTGAATGGTGTAATAGGGAGCCCATACAGGATGAACATCTTCAAAGCGGTCGAAAAACTCAGAAGGAAATGCTGAGAGATATCCTGTGCCCAGTTTCTCCTGACAAGAAGATAGATTTGAAACAAGCACCTGCATTTTCTCCTTCAGGCTATCATTGTGTGTGCTGGCCCACATCAGAGCTGAAGCACTCAAGTAGTGCCCTTCAAAATGTCAAAAGCAAGCAAATATATAAATCATCCATGAAAAGTAAATTGCAAATGCATATAGGTGAAACTAAACATACCAATTAGATATGAAAGAATAGGTAAGAAGACGATGATGAATGAAATAAACTAACCAACAAAATGACCCCGGAGCTCGCTGTCTGGTCTTTCCCAGCCTCCATAAGGCGTACCAGGAGTGGGCAAACCAGCTGTCTTCCTGAAGCTCCAAAGCAATTTGTCCACATCTAACATCAATAGATACTCCAAATTTGTAAGCTGCGCCTGGAAGTGGAATGTGTCCTGATGCAATCTCACATCATGCAAAGACACTTCTTTGAGAATCCCTTCTGGTGGCTTGAACGAACCCAAACTTTTAATTCTCCTGTAAATGACTTCCCAGTCATTTTGCTCCTCTTTCCCCCTCAAGAATCTCCTTGGTATCAAGCTTTCCCAAGCAGAGTCATATTTCGGGGTCAAACGATCACGCAACATAACCTCTGTCTTCCATGTTTGATTTTTAGATGTCAATAACTCATACCGAAAGCTATGTGATTGTGTAGGTGAGTTGGTGCATTCTTTGGTAATACCCACGGCAGAATCACATAGAACCAGGACAAGAAACGCGTAAACAAAACCCTTCATCCTCCTGAGAAATTGAGATTTCGTCAACTTCATGATCTGAAGTTGCAAAGTAAACCAGAATTGAACAAAGAAATAAGGAAAGGTTGAAGAGAAAGACTTTTGGATCCTCACCGATTTGTAGTTTGCTTGTTGCAGTTTTGATCATCGATGCAGATGAGTTATACTGTTAAATTGAGTCGGCTCAGTGACTGTTTCACCAGTACAGTTCATTATCCATGAATATAGAAAATAGATAAACCAAATAAGAAGTCAACTCAGAGGATCATCGATTTGATATAATCAAATCAAGATATATAAGAAACAGTAATAGCAAGAGACAGGATTAGTTAAAGCTAAGTAACAATAACGAGTCAAAGTAGCAATATTTTCTTGCTTTTTAAATTCTCACCTAAATTGCAGCAGCCTGATGATGAAGGAGGAGTCATGTGATGAGCACGTGCTCGATTCCCTGACGAAAGAGATCAGAGACACGGATATCAGATAAGTCAATTTCATGGGTCCTTTGAGTCGAAGTCGTCGTGCCGGAAAAAGCACGCTTCTGCGGCATTCTTGGCTAGCTTCCCTTCAAATCCACTCCTTAGTCATTGAAACCAAAGCAAGAAAAATCTAATCGAATCAAACTTAACGAAAGTAGTGAAGAAAAAGGAAAGCAAGAATGTTTCAGATCGGAAGGTCATCGTCGTCATTTCCAGGCACCAGTTTAGTTGAAGAAACAAAGAAACTTCCTCTTTATCTATCGTCAGGTTTATCTTTTCATCTATCAATCACATCAAAATCTTCTCCATACTTTCCTGTTAATCACAGTTTCGGTTTCTCCATTTTCCATTTTCTCATCATCCCTCGTAATCTCTAAATCATGTCCATCCAATCAATCTAAAAGATAAAAGATGAGTCACGTCATCAAGTTATCACTCCTTTCACTTTTCTCTCCCTTTCTTAATCAACGGTCCAAATGACTCCTCTTCCAAATCAATGATTCAGATGGGTTCATGAGAGATGATGAGAAAATGAGAGGATCTACGTGCGTGTTTGGAATAGCTTATTTTTAGGCAATAAGTGCTTATAATTCGTGATTCACGGTATACGAGGTAAGTATGTGAGAGGAGTTTTTTCTCGGCTTGCGTAATAAGGGCTTATTTCCTATACAAAAAGCTCAGCCAAACATGCACTACTTCCGTTAATCTCGTGTGTTTCGCGGACTAGTTTGGGAGTGAATCATCATAGTACCACTTAAGAGCAATGAATGTTTTGAATTATTAAAATTTTAATACTCAGAGTCTATAATATTCAACACCTTAATTAATTTATGAGAAATAAAAAATTATAATTAAATTATTTAATATATTTTAAAATATAATTTTTTTAACTTTTATTCTTGTTAAGAAATATGTTTAAAAAATGGTAAATTTTTTTTTTCCTGATTTGTATTCTCTTAAATCCGATTGCTTTTTCCATCTCCATGACAATCCAATAATGAAAGAACAAAAATTCTCTCATCGCTTTTGAGCAGATGACACAGGTGCATTGTAAAAACGGGAGCATAAAGATTAGGGGTGTTCAAGTTTTTCCCGTTCCGGTCTTCCCGTCCTGATCCCGAGTAAATCGGGACGGGAAAAGTTTGGGATCGGGATCGGGAATGGGACTTCCCGATCCCGAAAATATATATATATATATATATATATTATTTATAATTTTTTAAAATATTTAAGAAATCAAGACCAAATGCAAAATAAAATGTGAAAATTCCTAACACCCTCAAGGTAATATCTATTCTTTTAGTTAATTTTATTTACTATTTATTAAATAATTCTAATTTTTTGTTCTTGTCTTTGTGCTTTTTTAGCTAAATCGACAACTTTAAGTATATATTGGACTAATGATATATTTGTATTGGACTAATTTGATACAATATGATATTAGATAAATTATATATTTATACTAGACTAAAGAAAATAAAACAAAAAAATTAATATAAGAATTTAAAAAAAATAAAAGAAATTTGGGATCGGGAAATTCCCGATCCTGATCCCGAACATTTCCCGTCCCGAAATTTTTGGGATCGGGAATGAAAATCATTCCCGATCCCAAACACCCCTAATAAAGATTAATAAAACCAACACCAATTCTCTATGAGTTCTCTCTCTGACACGCATGGAGTTTTCAGGCTTCTTGAATTCGGACCGGACCGGGCGGTCTGACCTGGAAACTGACGAACCGACTGGTAAACCAGTCCGGTCCAGGTTCATTTTTTTAAAAAAAAAAATTATTTTAGAATTTTATACTATAAGTTTAAAATTTTCAATTTCTCGCTGGTTTGGTCCCGATTTGGCCCCAGTCTGATCCACTTACCTTTAACCTAATACCCCAACCGATTCAATACCCGGTCCGAATTTTAATACCTTGATTTTTCTTGATGCGCGAGTTTGGTGATGAAGTAAAAAAAATGGTGAGTTGTAAAATTTTTAAAATTTCACCAAAATGGATTGCATTTATAAAAGGTAGCACACACAAAATATAGTATCTAATCAAGAACACAGAAGCATCTGCTAAAATGCTTCCATCATGAGAGATTTGCTAGACTCGAATGTCTTGCCATAGTCATATATTGAAGTTGATTATAGTATTCAACTTAAGACCCAACGACACACAATCAAGATGTAGAAGTGTCAGACTGGCAAAAAAAAAAAAAGATGTAGAAGTGTCAGGTGATTGGAACAAGCCCTGTCGGGGAGAAGTTGCAAAAGAGAAGTTGAGACCTTGCTTAGCTCTAGACAATCTAAAGAATCCATCACCACCAAGCCACATATTTCATCATTGTAAACGGAGTCCTGGGTGTTTTCCATTTGAAAAGTCTAATGAGAAGCACCAAGAAACGGAGTTGAAGAGACAGACTAGGTTGGCAAAAGGAAGGTTGAAAAAAATAGGTGGTGTGATATTAAAAGAGTGAAATTCATTCATAAGGTTTATTTAACCCGAAAAAGGCATTTACGGGGAGAGAGAAGGTCACTTTTTTTTTTTTGATCAAATGAGAGATAAAGTCGTTTCATAAAAGCATTTACATAAGAAATGATGGTTGGAGGAGAGAGAAGAGCCACCATTATTACTTAATTACATTGAAATTTTTATTTTAGAGAGAGAGAGATATAATTAGTGGGTAAAGTTGAAAAATGAGTATTAATCAAACAAGTAAAATAAGAAAAAAATGCATTAATTAAACTGCAAGTGTCATATATTATGAACCATGCATTTCTTCAATAGGTGCCCTATATTATAGACTGGAGGGAGTATTATATATAGATTTCAAGTTTTGGGCCATTCATTGTCTTTTGGTGTGTTTGAATAGCAGTAGTAAAAGTGGTTTTTCTTTAATATAACTTTTGTAAATTTAATATTAGATAAAAGTCAGATTATGTAATGTGATTAATATTTGGATTGGCGGTGACCGGAGTAGCTTTTTTTTTCAATCTGACTTTTAAAAACTTATTTGGATGATTATATTGAAAGGCAAATTTATATAGAAAATGACTTCAAATGACATGAATCTTATTAAATAATATATATCTTATTAAATGGAAGATATATATTATATATACATTAATTTTAAGAAAAATATTAAACTTATATAACTTTAAGAGAAATATTTCTGGCAAAGAAATATTTAAGAGAAATACTAAAATTGAAATAATAAAAAATATTTAATTGTGTAAATATTAAATAATTTATTACTCATTTAATTTATTAATTATTTATGTATTAAAAGAATAAAGGTGATGGTGCTGGGGTGAATAATAACAATGTACAAGTGTGGGCGGGGAAAAAAAAACAAAGTCCAAGTACGTGAAAGGTGATGGTGATTGGCGGGTTGGAAAAGAAAAAAGAAAGGTGATGGTGGGTTCGTTGGGAAATAAAGTAAGTGCGTGTTTGGATTAGCGGCGGAGAAAGAGCTTATTTATAGATGGGCTCTTGAAAAAGTTAGATAAAAAAAAATTAGATTGTAAATGTGATTTGTATTTAGATTGGTGGTGGCAGAAGTAACTTTTTTTCTAACCTAAAACCTGTTTGGATTAGCGTTTGAAAATCTTGTTTAGATGAAAAATGATTGAAAATAGTATGAATTTTATTGAATACTATATATATATATATATATATATATATTAGTTGTATATACTGTGATAATTGAAATGAAAAAATTTTAAAAAAAATTGATAAAATAAAAAAGGAGAAATTATTATTAAAAAAAATACATGAATGGGCTTTTAGAGTATGAGAAGCTACTTGGATCAGTTTCTCCTAAAAGCTCCATTTCTTCCATAAGCCCAATCAATCCAAAAGCTTTCCCAAACACCCCAAATAGGCTTTTGGAGCTTTTGGTGGCTAGATGGGCTTTTTTTGTAATCAAAAGCTTTCCCAAATATACCCTAAATAGGTGGAATCAAGTCTGAGAGCCAACCTTTCTTTTATTTCTTTTTATATTTTTTGATGCAACGCTAGCCTTTTCTTTTCCCTATGTGCTGTGCCGCACTACATAAGCCCTAAAAAATAGCTCAAGTCTCATCGTGTGATTGGACCCAGAAGCTCTTAATTTGAATCGACATCCCAAACATGAAGAAAATAATCCAACTAGCTCAAACTGACTTTTACCTCATCAATCGCGCGATTCAGCCCTCAAAACGCTATCCCATACATACACTTCAATATCTTTGTTCAAGTGAAAATTAAAAATGTAAACTTCATTTAAACCTTTTTTTTTGCTTTTCCTGCTGCTCTTTGAACATTACTCACTGAATGGCGTACAATACTGTTTGAATTCTATGCCCCTGTTGTATCTGTCAGATACTCTTACACTCGTGAAACTCACTATAAATTTTTTTTTTTGCTTTGAATGACACTACATATTACTGATTCCAATCCTTAACATAAGATATCATCGGTAGTGCACTGGGAGGGAGTATTATACTTTCTCATGCGTTCTAGCTTACAACATGCGTCAGTTGGATCCCGCAGAGTATTAGGTAACAAGTTAGAATACTATCAATGTTCTTATAAAAATAAGTTAGACCAAGTGATGAATTGCTTCAGAATAGAACAACACACATTTTTCATAACTACAAAACTTGGGATGACTTGCACCATCCACTATTCACTGTTTATAAATTATATAATTTATAATAGATTTTATATTGACATTGATGATGATGAAATAAACAAAAAATGGAAGGAAGAGCATGGTCCAAGCCATCGCATTGCCAAAAAAAAGTGTTGCACTATACAAATTGACTGTTCACAAGCCAGACTCCCCCCAATGGCTTCCTACTTCTTCCCTTTTTTTTTTTTATGAAAACTGAATTACTCATTAAATAACAAAAACTAAAAAATGGAGATTGTTGAGCATGGTGCTAATATCATTTACAGAAGTACTGGAACTGTCAAGGGATTTTAGCAGTACCAACCAAGCTATAAACGTAGCTAGACTTAGCAGGATGGACGTAAAAACAACTAACATTAAGTACACATTTTTTAACCTACTAAGAGAATATCATTCCCACATTATATTCAAAAGTGCACTACCGTTCTGTTTTAACTTTGGAATAGTATTTACATCTAAACATACTCGTTTAAGACATGAAATGTCAGTCAAAATGCAAGGTGGAGAATGTAGGACTTCACCTCCAAGAGGTACTGACAGAGTTTTGCCTAAGCTTTTCTTCTTTTGTCAGCTGTGTTATGAGCAGGGCATCTCTGAAGAATTGGATTGAAATCATATTTCCTTTTTAACATCCCCAAAATATCCTCCTCTCTCGTATTCCTATTCTGCTGGGCAGTTGCTGCTGATGAATTTGGATGCCAATTATCTGTGACAAATTGGGAGGTTCCCTCTTTTTTACCATTGTCGTCATCATCATCGTCGTCGTCGTCGTCACTGTCTTCGATCTCAATAATGTCTGGATTCTCAATATAGGTCCTTCTTCTCAATCTTCCATGAGCTGGGGAACAAAACAAAGATATATGTTAGGGGTGCTTTATATTGGATCCGCATTAAAAATAAGTTCAGAAAATGGTTAGGAAATTGAAGAATAGAAAAGTCTGTATCCCAAGGGAAATCAGAAATGATTGTCAATCTCTAAATTTGTCCCCTCATATGATAACTACATGGGCTTGAAGTGTAAATATAGCAGAAGGCCATCATATGTTGAATTTAAGTGTGTGGAGATCTATTATTCCCTAAGCAATTAGAAATATATATGGAAGGATACCCTTCATATCTTATTTTAATATCATATTAAGAAATCTTATCAAGGAATAAGGAAGAAACTATAAAATGGAAGATTAAATGTCTTCTACGCAAACAGAAATAAAAGAAAACCCAAAGTTCAAAGAGTTACAGCTTGAGATATAAGAGCCTCAAAAATATCAACAAGCAATGACAACTAAACCATAAGCAGAACATCAAAGTTGCACTAGAGGCATGGAGAAGATTCTATCCAGGTCCTGGACCATCCAGGTGGAGAAAGAGAGAGAAGGATTTGTGGGCCACATCTGATTACGTGGGACCCACCATAATCCCCTCTTTTTCTCTCTTCACCCGGTTGTCTTGGTAACCTAGAAGGTATCCATGTCTATCCTAAAGGCACAGAAGCAAATTCAACTATACTAATGGATATTGGGATCTTCAAAAGCATTTTATAGTTTACTAAAATTAACAGGAAAGAACATCTGCCCAAACAGAACCAGTGATGTTTTCTTGGGGAATGAGGAGCAATCCTTCAGTTTTTGCTTTTTTTCTGTTTCTTTTTATAAAAGTTACCTCAGTTATTGTTTGTACAAATGAGTATTTCCCTCTAACCAAAAAACAAAAAAATTGTACAACAAAAAACTCTTTGGCACTTCATGATTGCATTAAACATTCATGGTTACCTGGGAAGTAATCCTCATCAAATACCTTTGCTTCAAAAACAAAATACACAGCATAGTTAAATAGTTTTCTCCTTATGGCATCAAAGGAAACCTAAAAGAGAATTTAAGAGTTGTATGCAACCTATGACTAATCACTAGAGAAACGATCAACCTAGCTAACATTACTAACGAAAAATGTATTGGAGTAGCTTTGTTGATTCCAAGAAACAGAGAAAAGTTCATGAATTCTTATTAGATGAGTTGGCAAAGATATGAAAATCTAGTCCAATAAAACACAAATGAAATCCTTAATAGTAAAAAATTTACTTTTGGATAAAATCTCCATATGCTCGAATACGTTAATTCATAACTCCAAACTAATCCTACAATCAACCCAATCATCTAATTTTTGGAGTCATAAAATCAATGGATAATTGAATCACAAAACAATCATCAACTTCCCTTCGTTTGTATAGCTAAAGAAACATTTCCTTAGGCCCCATCATAAGGTTATTTATTACTCCAGTTACTTCACTGAAACTTTTTCCAAGTAAAACACAAGTGCAATCTCCTTTCTCACAATAAAATTCAAACAAGCACATCAGTTAGCTGGAATAGAAGCTACTATAATTCCAATACCTGATACATCTTTGTTTGGATTGTTCGAGGACTGCCCAATGCCTGCATAGGGATAACCTTGTCTTTGCGAAAAATTAGAATCTGCATAGTTATGTCCAGAATCGCCGCCATGATCATGGATTTCATTGCTTTCCACTTCCTTTTTAACCTCCAACAAAGTAACCCCAGGATCAGCTCCGTAACCCCCCTCTTTGTTTCGTTCCTTCACCAACAATTGCGTTTCAGATTCCACCTTCGAAATTCGGTCATTCAGCTCCAGAAATTTTCCCTTCCATTTCTTCAGCTCACCCTCCAAATTGAAGTTCTTAGCCCTAAGCTCTTCAACGGTCGCATCTTCGAGCCCATACTTCTTCACATTAGCTAACAATTTCTCATACAGATCTGCGCTCTTCTTCATCTTTTCGCATTGTTTCTGGCATTCCTCCAACTTGGCTTCAATCTTCATCCTCTCCAACCGTTCAAGCTCAAAAATCTGTCTCTTTTTATCAGCTTCGTCTTTGAGTTGGGCTTCTCTAGCGACCAAAATCTCCTCCACCTGATCATATATTTTAGCACGATTTGTAACTCTCAGCTCGTCCATGAGTTTCGGTATGCTCATGTTGAGTAGCTCTTCGTCAGAGCCAAGTTCGCGGGAATGCCGAGACCCGATTTTCCTTTCGGAGTTCATCACTGGGTCGAACTGAGCGAGAGAGGGAGACGAGAGTAAGGAAGAAGATGAAAGAAATTAAGAAACTTCTCCGGTAAGGAAGAAGATGGCAGTCAAAGAGTCCGATACTGTACACTACAGGTCAGCTTCTTCTCTGTTCTCGACGAGAGAAAAAGTAGCACTATTTTTTTAAAAAAGAAAACGAAAGAAAACTGTTTCCCTGAAAAGTTTGGAAGACGAAACAGCATGTTAAACCAAAAAAAAAAAACGTTACCCACTCTTAGTGCGTGTTTGTTTAAGCTTTTTGCACAGTAAAAACGGACTTATTACGCAAGCCGAGGAAAAACTCCTCTCACATACTTACCTCGTATACCGTGAATCACGAATTATAAGCACGTTTTGGACAAAAATAAGCTTTTCCAAACACACACTTATTAGAACTGGGAATAAGGGTCAAGCCTTCATGAATTCGGATTTAAACAGACTGATTGTAAAAATCTGACTTTTTTAAAACTTCCAATTTTAAAGTTTGGCCCTTATGTTATTAAGTCAGGGTTGGATCCACAGGCTTTAGGCTCATTTAATTAAAAAATACTATTTTTTCCTATCTTTTTAATGAAATAAAATTAAAACAATAACTTCTTAATTTAAGATATAAATATTATCAAAATTAAATTATAAAAAAATAAAATTAGAATAGCGAGTTATCATAATGAAAATTTTAACACTTTACATATACATGCTCACATTGTTCCACATGAAAACTGTTACTGGAATACTAGTAGCCACAAGTCACTATACCTATCTTTTTTTACAGAAAAACATTCTTTATAAGTATCTACACCTATAAATTTATCATAGGTGATGTAAGTTTTGCAAATTCCAATCTTCATTTTAATTCAATAAAGTTTATTTTTAAGTTTTACAATTTAATTATTATTTTACTTTAGATTGAGATACATTGTTATTAAAACTAAAAAATTTCTAATTAAAATCATTATCTAATGAATACATTATTGTAAAATATTAAATAAATCAAACCATTTTATAAAATTAAACTAAAGAAAAAGATAAAAACAACTAAATATTTACAATATCATTAATAATATAAAAATTATAGTATTATATGAATAATTTAAAAAAATAAAAATAAAAAGGCTTAAATTGGCAGGTCCTCAGCCATTTAGGACTAGCCCTTTTAGACACATGTGTAATTCATAAGGCAATTTTTCAAGCCTGGTCCTTGAGATAAAAGGTTTAAACAGGCTAAGGGCTCGATAGGTTTAACTTGTTTTCCGAGCTCTAACCCTTCTAAATAAAAATAAAAAATTAATTAAATGTAATAGTAAATAGACAAGAAATGTAATTTTATTTTTTAAATACTACTCCGTGCCTAATATAAATCATTTGTATTATATTCTCGCATATCTTTTTATAAGTCACTTATATCACATTCTCGTAAACCAAGAAAAGCATTAAATGAATATTTTGTTTTTCTATTTGCCCTTATTTATGAAAAGGTGCACTTTTTCTAACAAATAATTTTATCTCTATGCATTTATACATCTTTCTTTTCTCTCTTTCCCATATACCTAACTAATGGTGAATAAGTGTAAAATTGACAATGCCGCATTTATTATTCTACAAGTGACTTATATTTTAAGCAAAATTTTTTTAGTACAAATGACTTATAAAAAAGTATAAAGTGATACCAAGAAAAACACTAAATAGATAAAAATTTATGCATTTGCCTTTATTAAAATTTTTGTCTCTCTTTATTTTAAAAATGATTTTCACACACCTCTATCTCTCTCTTCTTTTTCTCATTTCAATAGGGATAAGTGTACTCAAACCCGGACCGAATCGGAAACCGAAGAACCGGCCGGTAGACCGATTTGGTCCAGTCATCAACCCCGTTTGGTATTTAAAAAATCGATTTTTTTTTATTTTTCTTTAGAATTTCATATTAATAAGCATAAAATTTTCAATTTCTCACCGATTCCGGTTTAGCCCCGGGTTAACTCTAGTTTAACTCCAGTCTAACCCACTAACTCTTGACCCAGTACCCCATCCAATTTAGTAGCCGGTCCGGGTTAAATTACCTTAATAGGGATAAAGTTGACAAGACATCATTAATTACCTTACATGTGATTTATATATTGAACCAAATTTTTTCCTACAAGTGACATATATTTAGGCACAGAGTGATATACTCCCTCCCGTCTATAATATAGAGCATTTTAAATAATTCACAAGAAATAAGAAATAACAATAAACTCACTGAATATATTCTAAATTGAATGTTGTTTTCTATTTTTACTCTTATTGAAAAATATGTTTGAAAATTTAACGAGCGATAAATTGAAAATGGGCATTAATTAAAGGAATAAAACTGAAAAATGAGTAATAATCACCTTACGAATTACTTATATTTTGGATTAAACTATTATTTGAAGATGCATAATACTGTGAATACGAGGGAGTAGCCTTATTTATCCACTTATAAATTCAATGTCGAGATAAACTCAGTGCATGAGAGGGCCATATTGGGTTGCCGATTTGGCCAGAGGCCGATGGGGGAAGAGATCCCAGCGGGTGGATACTGGATATTGCCTATAATGGTATGCTTTGGGGCTCCAGGAGGGCGATTTGCGATTTGCGCGCTTTGTTTTTTACGGAAATGCTTCCGTCCTTTTCTCTCAAAGGAAAGGATGGTCCTTTTCTTTCTGCGGGTCGTCCGATTGAGATCTCAACGATCCAGATTTAATATATTTTTATAATAATATTTTTAATAAATTAATATAATAATAATATTTTTATAATATATTAAATCTGGACCGTTGAGATCTCAATCGGACGGCCCACAGAAAAAAAAGGACCATCCTTTTCTTTGAGAGAAAAGGACGGATGCCAAGTCCGTTTTCTACCCCTCGTATCCTAAAATCTGACATTTTTTGAAAATATTAAGAAAATTAAATTAATTTGATTTAAAATATTAACATTTATCATTTTTTTTCTTCAAATTATTTAACCGAATTGATAAATTGATATATAATATAAATATAATTAAATAGTTTATTTAATTTTCTTTATCCTTCTAAGAAAAATTAACTTCATGTTACGTATAGGGTACGGAAGGAGCATCTGAAAAGAGACTGAAACCATTTCCACCTCCGTGATTTTGAAACCGTAGAGGTAAGACGAAGTATATTTTGGAACAACAAAAGACGAGACAATTTTTCTCCCTATCCGTAGACGTAATCAACGGTGATGATAAGGGTACTATTTTTTTATAGTTTCCCCCCTATATTCTTTTATCCTTATTTTTCTCCCTATCCAAACAAAGCTTAAAGGTGAGCCTGCATTGCAATGGGCTTTGACTTTGACAATCTAATTAGCCCATTCATTTGCCTCCCCCAAACACAAGAAAATATAGTGTTATTCATAGTATCAATATATATATATAATGTTATTCAACCGGTTTGCTTGTTCACTATTTTTTTTTTAATTTTCTTGTTTCAAAAATTTATATTTAATTCTATATATTTTTAAAAATTAGAAATTAAGACTCTACAAAAAGTATGAGATGTCTATTTTTTAATGTAAAAAGAATCACTAAAAAATATTATCGTTTGATCCTCGAAAATCCTCAAATTCTAAAAATATTCTTAAAAAAAATATTATCGTTTAAGTTCACTTCCTCATTGGTCTGGTCTCAGGTTAGCTCCGATTTAACTTCAATCTGACCTAATGACCCTTAACCCACCGTCTAGATTAGTTCAATGTCGATCCAAGTTTAATAACATTGTTAATTTCCACCAATATTGCCCTATACAATTTTTGCCCTAAAAAAACATGGTAAACTTTTTTTAAAGGCAATTCGGGTCAACCCAGCAAGTAGTTCACCTTGGATCACCCCTAATCCTGAGTTGGGGATTTTTTAAAACCGGTTTCATGGCTAGGTCACCAATTTTTGGGTTGACCCGACCGGTCCGGTCCAAGTTTAATAACATTGCTGCAGATCAAATCTGATGAGTTTGGTTGCTCATCACTCATCGCCCCAAAAATCATTCAATATTTAAGACATAGTGAGTGTTTGGGATATGAAACCGTGGTTTCAAAAGCTTCCGTAAGTCGAAATAAAATTTCTTTCACATACTTATCTCGTAAATTGTTAAAGCTATTTTCCAAAAGTCAATTCAAACACACACATAATAATTAATAATTACCAGCATAACAGGTTTGATGTTGTCCATCGTAAGGCCACCATCTTCCTTAATACTCAACAGAGCAGAGAGAAGACCATCTGCTTCATCTCTGATGAACCCAGACGATGCAGCTTTAGTAGCACTTATGATCATATCAAGAAATGGATCAAGCAAGCGATTCATGGCCTCCCACTTACCCATTATCCCTGTAATCGTAGCGAGCCATTTTTGCGAAGGAAACAATTCAAAGATGCTTATCACGCTCGACGACTTCATTAATTTCTCAACGATGAAGAAAAGCTCGTCTCTTGCATTGTACTTCTCCTTGTAAGCCACCACTACTACAGAAAACGTTTTTAACGTCCCTTTTTTAGCCCTTTTAACGTCTGAAAACAAGGAGACGTTTATGTGAGCAACGTAGTAAATAATGGCAATAACGTCAGTAAATAAAGGGACGCGCAAAGGCTGAACTTTAGACGTCCCTTTTTAAAATAGGGACATTAAAAGTTTTTTTTAAGTGACTATTTATATTCTTCATTGTCCAATAAATTAAAACTGCAGAAATATGATCGAAGAATTATATTCATAAACCACAATGTCCCTTATATGGTAAGGAAACATCCAGCACTATCTAATACAAGTAGGCTTCTTCACAACTAATACAATGTACAATAATTACCACAAAGTGTTAAAAAGTTATCTACACAACTACTAATTAATAAAAACAAACTTATCATTTATCATCAATTTATCATGAAGTGCCTTGAAGGGTAACTCAAAATCCAAAAAAGATTAATACTAATGAAGGATGATAAATCAAAATGCATCTACGGTGATGATAAATCTAAATCCTAGCACCAACAAAATGCATCTACAATAATCCCACTTCAGAACTTAGTTCATAAAAAACAAAAATAATTAACCATACCTTTTGGCGACTGCGGGAGAGGGAGGGAGGAGGAACCAATGGCGTCAAAGATCGAGGAGGGACGATGGTGACGACAATGGAGAGGGAGAGAGAAGGACGGAGGATGATGGTGGTGGAGAGAGAGGAGGACGACCTTCAAGAGAGAGTGACAATAGTAAGAGGGAGTGAGAGAGAATGACAGTGGAAGAAGAAACTTTAAGAAAAGTAAATTTTTGAATTACTTTAGACGTCCCAAATTCTAAAATAAACATCTAAAGTGAGACTTTAGACGTCCCGTTTAGAATTTGGAACATCTAAGGTAAAAAATTTTTTTTGAATTACTTGACTTTAGACGTCTCTTTTTGAATTTGGGACGTCTAAAAAAAAAATTAAATAATTTTTTTTTGAATTACTTTAGCATTATTATAATTATATTACAGTGAATTAACGTTATTTATTTAATTTTGATTATAATTTGTACTGACATTTCAAATTACACAATTAACTTCAAAGTTCAAATACTCGCTCAAATAAAATCCTCAACGACATCATATTTAACCATGTAAAACATTTAATTAATAATTTTACACATTATAAAAAAAATTTTGAATTATTTTAGACGTCCCAAATTCGAAAAGAGACATCTAAAGTGGGACTTTAGACATCTCTTCTTGAATTTTGGACTTTAAACGTCCCTTTTCGAATTTGGGATGTCTAAAGTAAAAAAATAAAAAAAAATAAAAAAAATTGAATTACTTTAGACGTCCCAAATTAAAGAAGGAACGTCTAAACCACTTTATACATCCTTTTTCGAATTTGGGACATCTAAAGTGAAAAGAACAAAATAAAAATTTATTTGAATTACTTTAGTATTATTATAATTATATTACGGTGAATTAACATCATTTATTTAATTTTGATTATAATTTGTACTGGCATTTCAAATTAAACAACTAACTTCAAAGTTCAAATACTCACTCAATCAAAATCCTCAACGACATCATATTTAACCATGTAAAACGTTTAATTAATAATTTACACATTACAAAAAAATTTTAAATTATTTTAGATGTCCCAAATTCAAGAATGGACATCTAAAGTGGGACTTTAATTTAGACATCCCTTCTTGAATTTAGGACATCTAAAATAAAAAAAAATTATTTGAATTACTTTAGTATTATTATAATTATATTACGGTGAATTAACGTCATTTATTTAATTTTGATTATAATTTGTATTGGCATTTCAAATTAAACAATTAACTTCAAAGTTCAAATACTCACTCCATCAAAATCATCAACGACATCATATTTAACCATGTAAAATGTTTAATTAATAATTTTACACATTACAAAAAAAATTGAATTACTTTAGATGTCCCACTTTAGGTCTCCCTTTTTGAATTTGGGATATCTAAAGTAAAAAAAAGAAAATTAGGGACAGCTAAAGGGTGCCTTTAGGTGTCCCAAATTCAAATTGGGATGCCTAAAGCTACCTAGTTTTCACCTAGAATTACAAAAATATCACTATCCATATTTTTTACTTTCCTGTTTTAAAAACGGACATCTTTTAGGATAGTAGAATTTATATTCTATAGTAGAGCACCCTTAAAATGATACTGAAGATGGCGGAGAACATATTCTCTGTCAGGTTCACCGGCGATGATGAAGACCTCACTTGTTCTTGTAACTCTCTCATCAAACTTGACGCTTCAGTGCTTGGCATTTTCTTACACTCTTGGCATTTACCTGCTGATATATGGTGGAAAATTTAAGGAAAAAATCAAATCAAACGACCTTTGAACTTTCTATATATAAAAACGCACTCCCATTGTTTCCTTAATTCTCTTTGATATAAGAGTTAGTTGATTGATTTAGGTAGATTAATAAAGTTAGTTATATTAGTTATTTTAGTATGACTATCCTTAAATAGAAACTACTTAATATGAAAAATTATAAATTTTGGAGATAAGATGAATTAATGTCTTATATTTAGAACAAAGTTCAATCCTTATTTAGCTCTTATATTAAGGATCGAAGTACTATGAGGCATGGTTAACACCCAAGAAAAACCAAAATCACTCATGCATGCATGTAATTGGATCCGCGTTTCCCTGCAAGGAGAGTGTATAGTAGTGAGAGCTAATCATATATGAACCATATTTAGAGCTGATCTTGAATAGTCCATATTTAAGGTTTTTTTAAATGATGATTTTTTAAATAAAAATCATTTTAAAAAAATTAATAGTTACGGGATTATCTTTATTTTAAATTATATACATATGAAAATATTTTTTTAAAAAACATAAACTTTTAAAAAAAACAAATCTTTACTGCTGGATTAGATATGAACAGTCTAAATGTGGTCTAAACGTAGTCCAAACGTGCTTAGATCTTGTAATCTAACACATGCACACACACATATATTACTGTCTCTAGAGCACACAATTTTCTGAGAAGCTTCCAGTGCTCTCTTATTAGAGGTGATGATTCGGGTAGGGCTGGCGGGTTGGGCTCACCAGCCCGCAAAAACAAACAGGTTCGGGCAGCAGAAATGATAGCCAGTTTGATTTTCGGGTTGAACGGGCTGAACCTGTTTAACCCACAGGTTAAACAGGTTAGCTAGTTTAAATATAAAAAAAAATTGCCACTTAGTCACTCAGCTCGTCGACTTTGAGCACACACTCACCACACTCACTTCACTGATTTACTCACTCCTCACAGTCTCACTCTTACTGACACACACTTACAGACGCTCGGGGCTTCACTGAACCCTAACCCTCTCCCTCGGGGCTTCACTGAACCCTAACCCTCTCCCTCTTCCTCTCCAGCTCCACCGCTTCATGATCTCCTAGTCTCCCTCTTCCTCTCGTGTCTGGTAGTCTCCTGTGCTCGTAGCTTCAGTCGTGAGTGGAATGAAGGAAGACTTAGGCTCCGACCTTCTGGCCGTGTCAGCCTCCCTCTTCCTTGATAAGTACAATATATATACCTATTTATTTTCCCTTATATGATGATTTTATGGATGATATTTGAGCTCAATTTAATAAATTTGGGTGTAATTAATAAATAAATAATGATTTTGACATAAAATAGAATTTCTTGAAAAATACTAAATTAGACCCTCTTTCAATTTTCAGGCAATATCTAGAGCTCTAGATGTCTGATTGGGACGTTCTTTATATGGATAAAAAGCTAAGAAAGAGTTCTACAAATTTGATGATGAGACCAAAATCCAGTTCTATCTCCAAGGGTTTCGAATTTTGCTTGGAAGTTGAAAGTGAGAATCATCTACCATTCCACAAACCATTTCATCTACCTTTTCATCTTCCTTTTCACCTACTACTTCATCTATCACATTTCATCTACCTCTTCATCTTCCTTTTCACCAACTACTTCATCTACCACATTTCATCTACTTCTTCATCTTCCTTTTCATCAACTACTTCATTTACCACATTCTATCTACTACTTCACCTACCACATTTCATCTACCACTTCCTCTACCCTACTTATTCTTCCCTATATATAGCCACCCTCTCCTTCACATTTCACACAACCATTTTTATATCCAATACTTTACTCCCTTCTATTTCTTCTTGCATGCCTCCTATATGGAAGGCTTAAGATTGTATTACTTTTTGCATGCCGCATACATGGAAGGTTTTACCTCATAAATGAACGACTAAATTTCTTCTTCTTTTCATGTATCTTTTGGTTGTATATTTATGTTTGAGAATTTAATATTCAAGTTTTATACAGTATTTATGAGAATTTCATTCTAATTTTATGTAATGTTAATTTATTTTTATTTTGTTTATAATCTCATCATGATCTAAATTTCTATTTTCCTAGAGTGATGACGTAGCTTACTAATGATAGATTGAATCTTAACTTATTAAATCTAGTTTGAATTTATCATTCATGATTGAGTTTTAATTATTATTCTTAATGCTTTTGATTGGCTGGTCATCTTTTGAATGATTTCAATATGCATGTTGAGATCGGAAGGAGATACATGTGTGTAGACCCTATAATTAAAACTATAACTTGCATATGAAATAGAAATATATTCATATGAGTTGTGTAGTCTTATAGAGTTCCATAAATTTTAATGCATAATTAATTGCTTAAATTCATATAGGAATATATTGGATTAACAATTAATTATAGAATTGCTTGACCTTGGAAGAGACTAGTAATTAAATTAGGGAAACTCGACTATCAATCATGTAAAATAAATTGGGCTAGAATAGATAAGTGATTCAATCCGGAATTTGTTAAGTGAAATCTAACCCCTAGGGCTTTTTCTCAATAGTTGTTTCATATCATTTGCATTTATATTTATTTATCTTTTATTTTGTACTCTCAATCACCAATTAATTGATTGACTAAATAGAGTTAAAATTATTCATTTTGGTACTTAGTGATCAATCCTCAAGGGAATGATACTCTACTTACTTCCATATTACTTGTTGACGACAGTGTACACTTGCACTTTCTAATAGACCATTTAATGCTTGTTTGAGATAGCTTATTTTTGGGTAATAAGTGCTTATAAATCGTGATTTACGGTATACGAGGTAAGTATATGAGAGGAGTTTTATCTCGACTTACGTAATAAGTGCTTATTGACTCCCAATAAGCAATACCAAACATACACTTACACTCATAACATTCATCTAGTAGTCTCATTGCTGGCGTCCGACGGTTCGACTGTCCTTTCCCCTCTTCGATTAGCCCTTATCAGTCATTCCGTCTGGCATTCGAGACGGTGTAAGAGGTAATGTTTTCTGTGCTTGTTTGAATTTTGTTAGATATCTTCCTGGGATTTGATTCGGTTTAAATTGAAGTAAGCTAAAAGCCGAACCAAACCAATGAATTATGAGTTCTAAACCAAATCGAAATCAAACTTGATTGGCTGTCAATTTTGGTCAATGTATTCTATCTTGTGGTTTTGGTTAAGCTTAATTAGTTCTATTTGGCATTGAGTTGTAAGTTGCAACTGATTTATTTACACCATCATTTAGCTCTAGTCACTCATAGTCATCTTCTGGAAGCAAGCTGGGCTTAGAAACAATGGTATATAATATAGCAAAAAAAAATAGCCATAGTCCACTGAAATGTCGGGCTAGTGGAATCGGGCTTGGGCTGCCATTTGTGGGAGGCAAGCTATGTCAGCTCAGCCTGATTGTCTCTTAACCCGTGACCGGCCAGCCCGTCAAGCTCTGGCAGGCCCGAATTCTCAGTTCTATCTCCGATGGGGGAGAAGGTGATGTTGGTGCAACCGTAAAGAACTATATCGGCGGCAGGATGATGGGGTCTCTGAGCGAAGATAGCATCATGGGTTTTCTTCACATCTTTAGCAGCTGCTGGCGAAGACACCACAAGCGTGGCCATTTCCCCAAGCTTCATCATAATTAGTGGGCTGTATTCCTTCAACAGCTCTTTGAACGCCGCGCATATGGTGGACGCTTCCGATAACTGGGAGCTTTGACGGCCCCAGCGGAAGCTTCTTCTTCCATAATGGTGGTCCCTACATGGCCCTCAGCACTATCTTGCAGGTTTCGCAAACCCAAACCGGATCGGCCTGAAAATCAACGAACTGGACCAGTCTCGCGGTTCGGTTCGGGTTCCTTTTTTAAAAATTTTCTTTAAAATTTCATATTCATAAACCTAAAATCTTCAATTTTTCATTAGTTTTGCCTCGATTTAGCCCCAATCTGACTTTCTGACCTTTAACCTAGTACTCCGACCGATTCAACCCCTACCCCGTGTTCATGAACCTTGCTATCTTGAGAAAAAAGCAATGATATTGCCATAGTGAGGAACATGGTGGCCATGTCCACCGAACCCAAGTAGGGGCCCATATATCTCTTTTGTCAAAATCAAGAGAAGATTATGCTAATATATATATATATATATATATATATATTTGGCCAATATATTTATATATATATATATATATATATATTACTTCTAGTGAAAAAGACAATTGTCCATTTGCCCTTGACCAAAAAAAACAGAAATACATCTCAGCTAAGACGCGGGTTCCTTGTACAGCAAGGTGGGTTTTGCTATTTTCGATGATTTTTTTCCATTTTTTTGCTTTTTTATTTTTAAGAAAATTGTTGAAAAATTCTTTATTACAAAATTCACTCTCTAGTTGAAATTTGTTTAGACTCTAGAGGCTCGGGTGCAGAGCCATATTCATATTCAGCATATACCCTCATTATTCTGACATAAAAAAGTTGGACGTACAGAATATGCCAATTAAGGAAAAGACAATTTTATAAAAGTAAAGAAGGAGAAAACCTAATGTTTTAAAACTTAGTACGTCTTTTTTCGGGAAAAACGTACGTTTCATTTATAAAAAATGTACTTTCTCTTATCTTTAATATAAAATATATTTAGAGATTTGATCTTAATTTTAAATATAAAATATAGTTTTAAGGTTAAGGTATAAAAATATTCATAAGTTTATAATCAAAGTGCGTCCATCACTATATGCTTTTCAGATATGTAAAAATATCCATAAACTTTCAAAATGAGAGCAAAAATACCTATCCTCGTTAATATTCATATTGTTGACTGTTAGTTGACTGAAAAGCTTACATGGAGGCTGAGGTGGCAATATAATTTGCTAGGTGGCAGTGGAAGGAAATTTTTTTTCCTAAAAAAGGCCACATCTTTTTATATTAATTTATTTTTAAAAAAACTACCCCTAATCTGCAAACTACCATATAATGCTATGACCCATTCTCCCTCACCCTCTCACTGCATGTCTGTAACCTCTCCCCCTCCTCCGCTCCGACCATCTCGCTGCCATATCCCCGCCGCAGCTCGTCTCCTTCCTCTCTTCTACAAAGTTCACATTTTTAACGGATTTCAACACCCCTGTGGCTTCCCCTCTTCCACAAGAATCAATCTAATCCAATTGTCTCCTTCGTCTCTTCCGCAAAAGCTCTCACAGGATTTCGACACACCGCCACCCCTCATCTCTTCTGCAAAGATATGTGTTTTCAAAGGATACCAAGCTCATTTTTCAACGGATTTTGACACCCTAAAGCGTTAGAGAAAATTGGGAAAGAGAAGTACAACGATGTTCTAGCTATGTCGCCTTCATTGGAGCTAGTGAGTTTGAGGGTATAGTAGAGAGCCTCTGAAGATTTGGCACCCAGTTTCATCATTTCTTTTTTCCTTATTTTTTATGTAATATTCCAAATTTTAGGCCTAAAGACTTGAGGATAAACTTATATCAAACAGATTACCAAGCCCAGTTTGGGAAGAGTCTCATGGATATCGAGAGATAGAATAACTCTTAAGGACTATATGACTCAGCCCTCCGGGTAGAGAATGACTCTCCGGATTGTATAAGGGCTTGATATGTGAAAGACATCAGGTAGAATATACCAGCACATAGACACACAACACCATTTGACTGATCTCAATATACGTCTTGCAATCCCGAGCAAAACACAAGTAGGATCCAGAGTAAACATCGATAAAGTAGCTTTATTAAAGTAACTTTATTAAAGTAAGTAATGATGACTAATGATTATTTCACTTTATGATTGGCATCACAAGAGGGTGATACTTGTCCCTTATCATTACTCTTACCTTTTTTATTTTTGAGTTGTCACTCTAAAAAGGCACCACCTAACCTTTGAGTTAAGGGAATCTACCGGTCTCCAGTTTGGTCATGTACTTGACTTACCCGAACATCGAACCCAGAAGTCAAGGGAATTTATCAGACTTTCTTTCCCCTGATTAAGTAAAGTCGGTCAAGAAGAAAGAGAAAGAGGGGGGACAAAATTTTAGCACTTGGCATCGTAGGACTTAAAGATCAAGACACATGTCATCATGTGATTTAATCTCTTAACACAAGTAATTAAATAAATCAACCTCCTCCCCTTACTCCTCATAATTTCGGCCAACCCATAGAAAAGCAAGAGAAAAATCTGAAAATCAAAGAGAAATAGGAAGGAGAGAGAAGGATAGAAAACTTGAAGAGTTCTTGAAGAAATCCGTCGATTTCACTACCGATCGCTGTTTTCAACCAGTAAGCCCTTCATAAACATTGTTCTACTCATTGAGAGCTTTCTTTCTATGGTCTCAATTTTTTTATTAGAGGTGTTTGGTGTTGTCTAGTTGGCTAGAGCACTGCTGGAATTAAGAACTGATCTTAGAATTGCGAAGAGGTATGCTTAAGCTTTGATTTGAACCGAATATCTTGAGGTTTCATTGAGTTTTCTTGAACTTCTTTGGCTGCTAGGGTTTCGGCCAACTTAATAAAATGAAGTTTATAATGTTATGATGATGAATATAGTGATGTATGAAGTTTAATGATGATATTAGAGTGGTTTAGTGATTAAATTTGCAAATTGGTTGTTGTTGGCTTAAGATTGGGTTTTTGGTTAGGGGTAGAACATGAAGAAAGAGAATGATTTTGAGTAATTTGAGGTTACCAATGGCTTCTACACGAAAAATTGTGCAGGAATAGCCTATGATCATGATTTTAGAAGAGTTAGATTGAAAATTCAAAAATTTAAACTTAAAGTTAGGTGCTGCCAGTCTACGTTTTTTGGGAGACAATATGGTTGTAACGTGTTTTTAAATTGCCAAATATTATCCAATGGCTATGAAACTTGTTAGATTCATAGTAGACGTCCTAAGCTTTAACTTGATACATAATATGTGCCATTTAGGTTAATAGATTGTAAGATATGATTTTTTGAAGTTGGGCATTGAATCTGGAATGATTTATGTGGTAGTGAGGATTGATTGGAGTTTTTGGAACAATGTGCATGTAAGTGATAGTGGGAGGTATTTTTCCCTTAAATTAGATTTAATGAGCTTCACCTAGGAGATATGTCTTAGAGGCTAATATAGTTATATTGGACATTCATTGTTCATGGCTCTAATGATGTGGTTATTTATCTAGGGCCATGAGATGTCAAGAAAGAAAAAGAATGGAAGAATTTTCAAGTAACTACAATAGTTGGAAGAAAAGATACAAGAGGAGGACTTAAAGATAAAAGATAGTAAAACTTTCTTAAATTACATTTATTTGATAAATATGCTTATGCATTGATATGTTGAATTGCTTTGATGAATTGTATGAAGCATATGTGAATGCTTGAAGCTCTGTTTTGCTTATGCTATGGCCATTAGTGTAATGTATTAAACATTGAGCATACAAATATGTCAATATGTTGGTATGGATTTATGTAAGCAAACATGTCATACATTAAGCTTGTATCTTATATGTATAGTTAGCAAAGTCTGCTACTGAGATTCTCTAGAATCTCACCCTCCCCTCACCAACCATATAGGCACATGAGCACAGAAATGGGATGCAGAATGATATGCCTTAAGAGGAAGTTGCATTGTAGAGCTAAGAATTTATACTCCATTATGTAAATATTGACGTTTGATGTGGTTAATTGTATGACCCGCATGATCGATGAATGTTTCCTAAGCGTGATAAATGAACTATGAATGAGTAATCCCACGGTATGAGCCCATTAGTCAAGTAAGCAGAGTGATTTATTAAGCAAAGAAATACTCTGATAATAATAAAATGAATTAAGAAATGATGAGTTACGAAGAAGTTACGAACCACTTTATATGATAGTTTTGAAAAGTTTAAATATTCAAAAAAATCCACTCAACTACAAGCTCGGGTCATGTCTTCAGGTTGGGAATTTAAGAACTTTACAAAGGAATATTGTTTAGTGGTTCAAATTCATTGTATAAAATTCATTATATCAATTACGAAAATAAGGTGTTACATTGTCATTACAGCTCTAGGTTGTGTGCTGGCTTATTCCTTCTTTTTTTATATTCTTTCTATTTCACTTTGATTAAGACTTGATCTGAGTTTGTTAATATGGATGATTGTGCTAAACTAATTTTTGAGTTGGTTTTTGGTGAGTTATATTTGAACTAGGGTGATGTTAGGGAGATTTAGTGATGAAAAAGGATATAGAAGGAGCGTGTTTCATGGGTGAAGGGTAAGGACAGTAGGAGATCGCATTCTAGGGATCACAAATTTGCAGATTAATGGGGCAGGCTGTTTTAATAATAAACTAATACTAGTAGACATACATGTGGCACTTTTTCTTTAATTTGTTTATCTTCCATTGCCACACTACTATAAAAAAAAGCTTTTAACGTCTGAAAACATGGGGACGTCTATATGAGCGATATAAAAAAAATTGTCAATAACGTCTGTAAAATAGAGGATCTGGACTTTAGACATCCCCACTTCAAACATAAGACGTCTAAAGTTTTAAGTGACACTTTAGACATCCCCAGTTTGAAGTGGGGACGTCTAAAGTGTTTTTTAAAAGACTTTAGACGTCCCCAATTTAAAGTGGGGACGTCTAAAGTGTTTTTTTTTACAGAACTATAGTTTATATTACAGATCTAGTTAACAGTATTCAAAATCAGAAGTTATAGATCTTCATCAATAAAATTACAGATCTAGCATCTGAACTCCAAATCCAAAATCTACACAATAATAACTCCAAAGTTGAAATCTCATAGGCAGAAGATGAAAACAATAAGAGGAATCAGTTATAAAAAACTCATCTCCTTCTATTATTGAAATTCATTTTCTCGTAATAATGAATAGAGAAGAGCGACAGGTAGAGATGAATCTCATTTTCTTGGCGGGAATGTGGCCATGAAGCATGTTTCAGAGTCTCGATCTACAAGCCATAACAACATGAGTTAGAAGATAAAATAGAAGGGAAACCCAAAGAAAAAAGAGAAAGAAGATAAAATAATAAAAAATGATGAGAAAGACAGATTTGGAGGTGAAAAAAACAGAGAGAGAAAGGAAGAAGCAAGAGTTAAAAAGAGCATATAATGAAGAAGAAGCAAGAGTTGAAAGGCATGGTGGTAGTGACTTTTCTTGTGTTTACGGCGATGGGAAGAGAAAGATGAGTGTAAGAATAGTATAAAACTGATAAATAAAGACTGTCAGTATAAATTTGAATTGTTTTTTGCGTCCCAAATTTAATTTAAGGAAGCCTAAAATTGTTCTTTTTATTTTGCTACTTTAGACATCCCTAATTCAAATAGGGATATCTAACAAACATTCTTATATACATTTGAGACGTATAAAAATTTTTTAATTTTTTTTTAAATGAGGGACCCTCTTTAGCGTCCCTCATATATATAGGGATGCCAAAGGGTGTCCCTTATATTAAATGGCGTCCCTATATATATATATATATATATGAGGGATGCTAAAGGGTGTCCCTCATTTAAAATAAAAGAATTTTTTTTTAAAAAAAAGCTTTAGATGTCCCCAATATATATAGGGACATCTAAAATGTGACTTTAAACGTCCCTATTTAAGTTAGGGTCCCCCAGCTTGATCTAGAATTGTATAAAACATTACTTTAGGATATTAGGTGACACTGAAAAAATTATTTAGGATGATATATGCAACTTAATCATATTTTATTTGTACCGTCAGAAATCTCAAATTGGGAAGGTTACCTTAACAAGGGGCGGCTTTATAAAATCTAAGATTCTCAAATTTTAACAGCTAAATTTTAGGACATTATCCCAAGGATTTATCAACGCGTCAAGTGAAGTGTAGACCGGATACCAATTGGACGTGACCTCGTTTAGATAGCCATAGAAAGGAGAAGAAAAGGTAAAAATAATATAACTATAAATTTAAACCCTATGAGTCAGTGACTGCATAATTCCGGAAGTTTTAGTTTTTATATTCAATCATCAGTCATATATGGGCATGTAATATCTGAGGTTCACGAATAAAAAGGATTGATAATCTGATATCCTAAAGGAGGTTCAACAATTGGTTATTTAGGCATGCATGTCTCTGTGTAAGATCTCATTGTCCAACAACAATAAGCTTATGTAGGATAAGATTGATGAGTTATTCGAATCAACCGTAAATCCTGCTTTCTTTTCACGGACAAGCCAAAAGATTCAGACATGTCAAGATATTGAGGCTTATTAGCACTCCCTCTATCCTTATATATTAAGTCATTTTAATCCAATTGTGGGTTTCAGAAAACAGTTAAAAGTAATAAATATATAGAAAAATAATTTTTTTTTTCTAAAAATGCCTTTGTTTATGAATAAGTAAGAGAGAGTAATAATGAGAAAATGATGAAAGAAAATATATGGGGAAAGATGATGTGAGAAGATAAAGGAAATGTGTTAACATTTTAATTAATGCAATATATGAAATTAATTAAGCGTAAAATGGGTAAAAATGTATTTATTATTCAAATAAACTCAAGTGGAACCTTGTAAAATGCGAGTGCCCATTTAAAAAATGAGACCTTCTTATATATGGGGACGGAGGGAATATCATTATTATTAGGCAACTTCCAATCAAAATGGACAAGAAAATTTGCCAGAGAGAATTCAACACGAACCATACTGTTGGAAACATAAACTCTTGTACTTTGAGAATCAGGGCATCAAGAACACACATGCCCTTTCTCTATTTTATTTTCATAATAATGAATCCATACATCTGATCATAGTATGATCTCAACATATATACAAAGCAATATTACAATGAACTAAACATGGCCCAACTATTTTACTGGGCCTCTGGCCCTATAGGCCCAATAACTATATATCTATACATTCTAACACTCCCCCTCAAGTTGTGGCTTCAAAGATATTTATTGCCCCCAACTTGCTTAGAATGTTGTTCTGTACTTCTTTCGTAACAGCTTTGGTTAATAAATCTGCTTGCTGATCTGCTGATTTCACATGCTCTAAACAAATCAATTTTGATTGCACTTTTTCACGAATAAAGTGACAATCTATCTCGATGTGTTTCGTTCTTTCATGAAACACTGGATTAGTTGCAATATGGATGGCTGCCTTGCTATCACAATAGACTGGTACTGGACCTTCCTGTCGCAAATCAAGTTCCCTTAGCAGCCCCTCCATCCATACTATTTCCGAGGTGGCAGATCCAAGGGCCCGGTATTCAGCTTCTGCCGAGGACTTTGATACAGTTGTCTGCTTTTTCGTCTTCCAATGAACTAGTGATCCTCCCAATTTTATCAAGTAACCAGAAACAGATCTTCTTGTCATCTCACATGATGCCCAATCCGAGTCACAATAACAGCTCATTGACACATCTCCCCCTGAACTGATAAGTATTCCCATTCCTGGGCTTTGTTTCAGGTATCGGACCACATTTAATGCCGCTGCCATGTGCACTTTCAATGGCTGTTGCATAAATTGGCTCAACACCTGCACTGAAAAACAAATATCAGGGCGTGTGACAGTGAGATAGATTAGCCTACCTATTAGTCGCCTATATCTCTCGGGATCTCGCAACAAGTCAGTTTCCTTATCCTTTCCCTCTTGATAACCTACTAATTTCAAGTTTTGAGGCATTGGCATGCCTATTGGTTTACAACCACTCATACCAGAATCTGCCAATAAATCCAAAACATATTTCCTTTGAGAGATGACAATTCCATTAGTTGACCTAGCCATTTCTATTCCAAGAAAGTATTTCATAATACCTAGGTCTCTAATTTTAAATTTCTGATGAAGAAAATCCTTTACCTCTCTTATTTTTCTTTCATCACTACCAGTAATCAGTAAATCATCAACATAGACAAGGATCAGAATAGTCTCACCATCTTTGTAGGTTCGAAAGAAAAGTGAGTAGTCATGCTTACTTTGAGTGAAGCCTCCTTCTATTAATGCCATAGACAACTTACAATTCCATTGCCTAGAGGCTTGCTTTAGTCCATAGAGTGATTTCCGCAATTTGCACACAAGGTTCTACCCCTTGCTATGAACACCTTGAGGCATGGTCATATAGACCTCCTCCTCTAAATCACCCTGTAGAAAAGCGTTATTTACATCCATTTGATATATATTCCATTTGTTTATGGCTGCTATTTTCAAAGTCATACGTACAGTAATCATTTTTACAACAGGAGAAAACGTTTCATGATAATCAATCCCTTCCTGTTGGTTATATCCTTTAGCAACTAGCCTAGCTTTATACTTATCAATTTCACCATTGGATTTATACTTAACCTTGTAGACCCATTTGCAACCAATGGGCCTTTTACCTTTTGGTAGAGGAACCAACTCCCAAGTTTTGTTATTTTCTAGTGCCTCCACTTCAAGGTTCATGGCTTTGATCCACTCATTATTCTGGATTGCTTCATGATAGCTTTTGGGTTCTACAACTGCATCTATATGACATAGAAAGCAAAGGTGAGCAGCAGATATATTCTTATAGGATATATAATTATCAATTGGATAACGACAGTGGCTGTTACTCTCATGTGAATCTTTTGCAATCATGCTACAAACATAATCTTTGGCCCAAATAGGAGGCCTTCTGTCTCTACCTATCCTTGTGTTTGAATGCTGACTGTCATGATATGATTCTGCACTAGACTCTACTGGTATTGCAATGTCCCTATCTTCTCTTTCTGTATTCCGTGAGGGCAGTTCAGGCTGTGATTGATCTATCCTATGTTCATCATCAAATAAGAACATATCTCTCACTTCCGGAGGAACTTCCCTTTGATTTGTTCCTTTCTGTTCTCTAAATGGGAAACGGTTTTCGACAAAGGTCACATGTCTACTAATGATAATATTATGGTTTTTCAGATCTAAAAGCACATATCCCTTTTGATTATTTGGATAGCCCAAAAACACACATGGGAAGGTCCTAGACTCAAATTTATCTGTGGTAGTCAGATTTGTGGCATGAGCTAGTGATCCAAATATTCGGAGATGATCATACTTAGGCTCTTTTCCATAGACCTTTTGATATGGTGTAACGTATCCTAGGACCTTAGTTGGTATTCTATTAACTAAGTGAGCAGCCATTCCGACACATTCCCCCCAAAACTTGAGAGGAACCCCTGATTGTATCATTAAGCCTCTAGAAATTTGCATGAGGGTACGATGCTTTCTTTCCACTATCCCGTTTTGTTCGGGTGTATATGGGCATGAGGTTTCATGGATTATGCCTTTCCCTGCAAGGTAATCTCTAAGGTCATGATTAGTAAATTCTGTCCCATTATCACTCCTTATTCTTTTTATGGAGGCAGAAAATTGATTAGCAATATAAGCAAGAAAATCTCGTATACATTGACCCGTTTCATATTTAAACTTCATAAGAAAAATCCAAGTGCTTCGAGAATAATCATCTACAATAGTTAGAAAGAAACGATGTCCTTGGTGTGTAGGGGTCCTATAAGGCCCCCAAACATCCATATGTAACAATTCGAAGCATGCATTAGATTTAATACAACTAGAATTAAAGGGGAGACGGGTTTGTTTAGATTGAATGCAAATATCACAATCTTTATTGAACGACATATGTTTATCCTTTACAAAGCTCAAATGTCTCAAAACAGGAAGTGGTGCATGTCCTAAACGATTATGCAATAGCCACAAGTCATCATGCTTACATATTTCCATATTAGTAACATTCAAAACAGTGGGTTGCTCTGAGAATTTTAACATGTATAGTCCCTCTTCTAGCTTACCAATCCCCTTCTTCTTGCCACTTTGAAGATCCTGCAACAAACAATATTCAGGAAAAAATACTACCATGCATTTAAGGTCTCTAGTTATCCTTGGGACAGAGATAAGGTTAAATTTTAATTGTGCAGCATATAAAACATCATGTAAATATATTTCATTTGATAATTTAACTGTCCCTATATGACTAACTATCACCCTATCCCCATTTGGTATTTTAATGGTGGTTATGGCACTATCATTAACCCTATAACTGTAAAAAAGAGATAGGTTTCTAGTGATATGGGTTGTGGCACCCGAATCCAACACCCACCTACTATGCGTTTTTGCTCCTAAGCAATTCAAATGCAAACCTGATTGTGTACTAGTAAGGGCATGGACAGTGCCTTCAGAATCACGTTTGAGTAGATCTAAGAGACGTTCATATTGCTCCTGGGTGAAGGTGGTAGATACAATTTGTTGTGCTTTGTCGCTGTCAGAAGGGGTTTCAGTTCCAAGTTGTTGTGCAGAGGCCTCTGAGTTCGTCTTGGGCTTGTTCCCCTTAAAATCTGCTGGGTAGCCAATTATCTCCCAGCAAGCTTCTTTAGTATGGCCCCTTTTTTGGCAGTGTCCGCAGACAGGGGCTAAACCAAATCTCCCTCTCCCACGGCCTTGTCCTCGTCCACGAATAGACATGGCAACACCATCAAGTGGCGCAGGCTTGGGGTTGTCTGCAAGTAATTTTTGTGCTTCGTCTTCGGCAATCATTGCAAAGGCCTGGTTGACGGAGGGAAGAGGACTCATCAACAGAATTTGGCTTCTAGCGTTACTGAATGATTCACTAAGTCCCATTAAGAACTGCAATAATTTTTGCTGCTGGGTTCGTTCGGCATACACAGTTGAGGTACTACATTTACAAGATGGCAGAGGGAGTAACGAGGCCTGTTCTTCCCAAAGCTCTTTCAGTTTAGTATAATATGTAGAAACAGAAGAGGAACCTTGGCGAAGCAGGCTGATTTCTCTGTGTAATGAAAAAATTCTCGAACCTGTGACTTTGTCAAACCGTTCCTGAAGATCAATCCATACAAGATGAGCATTCTGAAAGAATATTACACTGCTTGCCAGATCCTTCGAAAGTGAATTTAACAGCCAAGATAATACCACAGCATTGCAACGTTCCCATTGGGCTTGCAAATTGATTTCTTGAGTGTCCTTTTTGCAAGAACCATCAATAAATCCCAGTTTATGCTTACCAAGAAGTGCAATTCGCATTGCTCGACTCCAGACAGTGTAATTATCGCTTCCTGTCAGAACGTGTGGGATGATGGAGGTCCCCTGCGTGTCAGATGGATGGAGGTACAGAGGATGCGTAAATCTGAGCCCATCAACGACGCTATCATCAATGTTCTTCGACGATGCCATTGGAGAGAAACTCGGTTGCAAAACTGGTCACAGAATCAAAATCGTGGAGAAGAAAATTTAATCGATCAGGATTCACGTCCGCCGCCGATCAAGTTTAAGGAAGCGCGGCTATGGCGGAAATCGCGAAAAATGGGATGAAATGAACACAGACTGGCCTGAATCAGTTCAGGCGTGAGTGGTGCGAAGGCTGCGATAGGGTTCCCGTTCTTCCATATCGCAGGGATCAGAATCGCAAGATGAGGCGCTCGTTCCTTTACAGGGTTCAGAATCGTGAATCTGAACCTTGGTGCGTCGATCTTTCGACAGCACTGCGTGGCTTGATTTCTGAGATGACACTCCGTGGATCCGATTACCAGCGCCCGTTCTTGATTTCACAGTGGACTTGTCTTGGTTTTCCGGCCCAATGGTTTGATATCGTGGAGTGGCTGCGTCTCTGGACAGGTCCTGGGTATTTTCTTGTTTTTCTGGTGGCCCAATGGACTAAGATGATGGATTACAATGTGGTTTCTTGACTCTCAACCAAGGCTCTGGTACCATGTTGGAAACATAAACTCTTGTACTTTGAGAATCAGGGCATCAAGAACACACATGCCCTTTCTCTATTTTATTTTCATAATAATGAATCCATACATCTGATCATAGTATGATCTCAACATATATACAAAGCAATATTACAATGAACTAAACATGGCCCAACTATTTTACTGGGCCTCTGGCCCTATAGGCCCAATAACTATATATCTATACATTCTAACACATACCAAATGTGATTTCTAGACATATTCTTCCTCGTCAACCAAATGGTATGAACTGATACTCTGATCCTTTGTAATTCGCTTATGAGCTCCCAAGAAATCTTTCTGGGTAAAATATCTCTGCTTCAACCCAATAGTTCGGTTCCTCCCAATTGCCCAAGCGTTATTCACAATGACTTTGTTTTTTGAAGATATATTTTTTTTATTTGATCAAGAATTTCCTCTTTTGAGACTTAGGACACTGGATCAAATTACGTGTTAAGCTTATCAATGAGCTTAGGCGCTCATCCACCAAGACAACATCGTTTTAGTAGCAAGTGTAGGATGTGCTTCTAAACTTATAGATCTACTAAGCGCGTAATGCATATCTCTTAGAACGTACGTAAAGGGTCCTCATCTCTTTCAAAAAAAATACGTTTTTTGAAATTCAAATTTATGTTCTCATTTATAATGGAGGTGAGACTATTTGACAATGTTGGCGTATGCTCCTTTCTCAAGGTTGAGCCCATAACAAGTTCAGTCTTGTCTAGCTTTCTTGGAGTGATCCCAATAGGACGATCCTAATCAAAATAACACAGTAAGTGTGCTGAAAGGATCTTTGTAATGGCACAACAAACAACGTGACAGGACACATCTCTTCCATTTACACCAAACGAAATAACTCAGGCTATGTTTGGATAAAAAGAAAAGTGGGAAGAAAATAGGAGGAAGTGAATGCTAGGAAGAAAGCAATTGAAGAAGTCCATGTTTGGGGTCCATTGCTATATGAACATGTTTTTTGAACATCAACCCAAACAAGATGAAGAAGTCCATTGCTTGGGGTCTCTTGCAATGGCCCAAGAATTCAAAAGCAATTGGGTTCTCTCTGTACCCATTGATCTCACAGGTCCGTTTGCATTCTCTTAAGGTTAAGGGTGCCCAAAAATATTTTTGGTAATCTTTACTTCCACCCTAATTATTGTGTGATGGCAATTTTTGACTCATTAATTCTTTGTGAAACAATGTTTTTTAATTAGAGACCAACACTATTAGGGTAAGGTTACAAATGGGATCGAACACATAATCTCCAACATAGTTGATGGCTCAATGTGCCATTTGCCATCATGTATATTTTTTTTTCATTTTTGAATTCAAATTTGATTATTTAATTTTTATTTTAAAATTTTAAATTATTATTTAATATTTAAATTCAATTCAATTTTTGATTTTATATTCTAATATTTTAGAACATTTTAATATTGAATTGAATTTAGCAAAACCTTAGGCTAGTTTTGACACAACGTGATACCAAATATATATGTCCTTAATTATTTTATGTATAAATCAACGTTACAAAATTATTAGGTAATTGGTCCTTATTGTGGGAAAAAAAATATTCGACACCAAATCAGCTACACAACTTCTAAAAGATAAATTTAGTTTTAATTTAGGATAAAAAATTTGAAATTGTAAGAAAAGATGAAAGGTGGCCTTGAGTAATAAAATACAATGTGAAATCAATGTTGAATTTTACAGAGTAAGTTGCATTTTCTATTACGACAGTGTCAATGTTGAGCAAATAAGTCTCAAATATTTTTTCCGGTCCTTCATATAAGATATATTTATCTAATTTGATTAGATTAAGAAAGTCAGTTAAGTTAGTTAATATAATATGTGTTTTCTAAACACCCAGTTATCTTCCTTAATCAATTTCCTTCTTTCCTCTCTTTCTTGATTATTGTTAAGGGAGCATCAATAGAGTAAATTAAGAAAATATTGATAAATATAAAAATATGTGTCTTATATTCAGGATTAAAATCAACTTTTCAAATATGTTTTATATCCCCTCGAAGGAGTAATATGCAATAATTCAAAGCAGTTCTTCACCACTTTCCAACACTAATATTGCCCAATAGTCGGGTCATTAATATTTCTCTAAACAAACAGACAACAAAAGTCGGATTTATTTTCTAGCTCTCACCCTCATGACCACCATGAATTATAAGAATAGCAATAGGAAATTAAAGGTGGTCTTTCCTCACCTCCATAAGGAAGAGAAGAAAAGTTCATATCCTGGGAAGGATACTTGTTGAGAAGACAAAAACACTTTGCGTTCTAAACCTTTAAAGAAGGAACGCTTGATCAAATGAAAAAAAAAATTAAAAGGATATCTTTTAACACAAAGGTACAAAACAAAATAAAATTTATTTATTAGCAAAAGCGTGCGGCCCAGTGCACAATGCTCCTATTAAGTGAGGTTTGGAAATATAGAAATGTATGCAACCTTACCATACAATCAGAGAGGTTGTTTTCAATATTTAAAACCGTGACCTCTAAGTCATATGACAGCAATTTTACTGCTGTGCCATTGTTCACCCTCTCATGAATTATAAGGATAGCAATAGAAAATTAAGGTGGTCTTGTAATGCAAAGGTACAAAACAAAAAAAGACTTAACTAGGGATTCTGGGGATTACGATGATGGGGTTTTTCCTTTTCATGGTGAAGCCTAAAGTGTCGGTCATATCTAGGTTTTCTGGTGTAGTCCCATGAGGAAGCTCCAAATCAAAATGATAAAGCAAGCGAGTGAGCATACATTCCACACTAGTCACACCCAACAACATCCCAGGACATATCCTCTTACCAGAACCAAATGGTGTGTACTCAAAGTTGAAACCTTTGAAATCTATATTAAGGTTCAGGAATCTGTCTGGCAAAAACTCCTCTGGTGAACTCCAATATTTAGGGTCCCTCATTATGGTCCAGGCGTTCACATGCACTTCTGTCCCAGCTGGTATTGTGTACCCATTGACTTCACAAGTCCGTAGAGCTTCTCTTGGGACCAGAAATGGAGCTGGAGGATGTAGTCTTAGAGTTTCCTTCACTATTGCTTTAAGATATTTCATACTCTCAATTGTTGCCTCGTTGATACATCTTTTGTTTTCTGAAACTACTTGTCTCACTTCATCTTGGGCCCTTTTCATCAGTTTAGGTTTTCTCAGTAGTTCCGACAATGCCCAATCTGTTGTTGAAGATGATGTCTCAGTCCCTCCGAAAATCATGTCCTGTATATATGTGTGTGTATCATATTGAAAAGAGACGATGATCATTGTGTTTAGATAAAAAAGATGAAACAAGAAACAAAGCGTAGTTGCAGTAGTAGTATTCATTGTCCTAAATGTGGGAACTTAGTTGAGTTTTTTGTTTTAGTTCTGCACACACAGATATAATCTACTTTAGCTCCTATATTTGTAGTCTTTTTCCAGAGTTATCCATTGCACATATCAAGGAGAATGAGAAAAATGATTAAAAAGTTAATTTAAGAAAACAAAAAAACACAAACTTTTAAGATCATATTGTTCAAATCAGATCTGACGGCCTAAATCTGCCTAGCTCTCCCTACTAAGCAAACCAGTTTTATCTAGGAGATTATCTTTATTTTAAGTTCTTTACTCATTAAAAATTTATTTTAAAAAAATTTAAATTTAAACCATCCAGATATGGTTTAGAGGGCCAAAGATCTAATCAGTTTGGGCGCTCATCACTCTTGATAATTAGCAACCAAAACTCATTCCATGGTTAAGACAAAGCAGTAAAGTAATTACCAGCATAACAGCTTTGACTTGGCTTATGGTAAGGCCACCATCTTCCATAATACGCAACAGTGCAGAGAGAAGGCTATCTGCTTCACCTCCGATGAACCCAGACGGTGCAACTTTAGTGGAACTCATGATCTTATCAAGAATTGGATCCATCACGCTAACCAAGGACTCCCACTTACCCTTCGTCCCTGTGATCTCAGTGAGCCACTTCTGCTTAGGAAACAGGTCACAGATGCCCATCTCGCTCGACGAACTCGACATTAGTTTCTCAGAGATGAAGAAAAGGTCGTCTATTCCTTCATAGTTCTCCCCATATGCCGCCTTCGAAACGGTATTAAAGATGGTGCGGAAAATCTTGTCAGTCAGGTTCACCGGCTCCGATGAAGACCTTGCATGTTCTTGTAACTCCCTTATCATACTTAACGCTTCTTTGTCTCTCAGTGCTTGGTATTTTCTTATACTCTTGGCGTTTACCTGAAAATTTTAAGCAAAATCCGTTTGACATTTCACCTTTCTGTAAATAAAAACATGCTATTCATATAATCTTCTTTCCCACAAGTTTTTGATAGTTGAAATTTAATATACTCTAAAATGTCAAAAAATATAAAATATTTTAATAAAAGTATAAAGATATAAAATATTTATAACATATTTAATAATTTAAATTTATTTATGTACATTATTTGTTATTTAATATTATTATAATATGTTTGTAGGATATTAATTCTGGTCCCAAAATGTATATGGAAGGCAAATTAAAACACCCCAAAAAAACCAAGCACACGACATGTAATTATGTGACATGGCTTCTTTCCTTTCCCCGTTTGGCATGCTGCCTTCCTTTACTCCCAAACCACATCGTTTTGGGTAAAATTATTGATGCGGAACACATTTTTTTCAAAAAAATAAAAAACATCTAATTACAAAAAAATCTAGCATCTTATAATATTTTTTTTAGTAACATCAAATATCCTAAAAAAAATATTTAGTGCACTCCGCATTCTAAAATATTTTTTTAGTACCACACACCCATTTGATGTTACTAAAAAATACTAGAAAAAAAATTTAAAGGTGATAAATACACTAAAAAATATTTATTTTTAGTATAGTGGATGATACTTTAAAAAAAAAAAAAGGTGCACGTGATGGGTTGTAGGGTATGAACATGGATTTTTTATATAAAAAAACCAAAATGCTCTTCTCAAAAAAGAAAAACAAAATTTCCCCCGGTGATATGGAGTTTTTATCGGAATGTTTATCACGGAAGACAAGAGGATGGCCACAACCACAAAATACAAATCCATTTACAGCACAAAGAAACTAACATTCAACCAAAATACCCAAAAAATGAAGCCACCTCCAGAGAAATCAAATGTCCACATTCAAAAACCAACAAAAAAAGATAATGAACCCAGATTCCCAAACCAAAAAATTATGCAGATGAGATGAGATTCGTTTTCTTCAACTTTCAGAGGGAGAAGATGGCCAAGGAAAGAGAAGTCGAAGGGGCTGTTGCTGTGGAGATTGCCGTCGACGTCTTGCTTGGGGCTCCATCGGCGACAACGTGGGCAATTTCAGAACGCAGTGGGAGAAGAGAAACAGATTTGATGGGTTGAGAAGATGAGACGACCAGATCTGATACGGGAAGTTTCATTAGACATAAACTGAACCATTTCAAAGAAAAGGACGATGCGAAGGAGCGTGGGGTTGAAGCTCGCCGGCGGTGGGGTGTGAAGCTTGCATGGCCAGAAAAAGGAAGGGGCAAAAATGAATAATGGGAGTTGGAATTACAAATCTGAGCTTTTGTGATGGAATTACATGGAAAATACCTGATGCTAGATGTTAAAAAAAAGTGTGTTCTCCATCAATTATTTTTACCAAAATCCATGTAGTCTGGGAGCAAAAGAGGGCAGCGGACTAAATGGGAAAAAGGAGAGAAGCAAGATTCGTAATTATTATATATATATATATATATTACCAGCTGAAGAGCGCACATTTTTCTGAGGAGCTTCCAGTGGTCTCCGACAGGGGAGAAGGTGATGTTGGAGCAGCCGTAGAGAACTACTTCGGCTGCGGGATGACGTGGCCTCTGAGCAAAATTGGCATCTTGGGTTTTCATTATCTCTCTGGCCAATTCCGGCGACGACACCACAAGCGTCGGCGTTTCCCCCATCTTCAGCATCATCACCGGGCCGTATTGCTTGGCCAGATCCCTGACCCGGTGGTGCCGCGGGCCGCCGCGCACATGGTGGTAGCTTCCGATCAGCGGAAGCCTCCACGGCCCCGGTGGAAGCTTCTTCCGTGGTCGCCATATGGCTCTCTGTACTATCTTGAGAAAAACCAGTGAGATGGCAGTAGTGAGGAAGATGGTGGCCACGTCGAGTGAACCCAAGAAGGCCACCACATCCATTGGCAAAATCAGGATGAGCCCCTGCTAATGTTCAGTTGGTCAAGTATGAAGTCTATTTTCTTTCTTCACCGGAGTATAAAATCTGCTTGAGTGTGTGTGTATTTATATTTATATTCTCTTTTTTTGCCATTTTATATTTATATTCTCGATGAGTAAGGTGGCCCACATTAAATCGTGGGTTACGTGCGCCACGAGGGTTTTGTTATTTATATGTGCTGCTGCTATGGATACGTTTACATTTTTGTTTTGTTTTTTTATATGTGCTGTTGCTATGTATATACTTCAATGTCTTATCGGATCGGGCCCGTTGTTTTAAGTCGGATCGGTCCGGTGGTAGTTAATCTGATTTGACCTTTTTAAAATTAAAAAAATTACATTAATTTGTTTTTTTAATTCTATTCAGAATTTTATATAAATAACCTTAAAAATTAAAATCTTCACTTTCTCATTGGTTTAACCCTCAGTTAGCTCCGGTTTGACTCTAATCTGACTCATTGACCCTTGATCCAGTACTCCGACCAGTTTAGTGGCCTATTCAGCTTTTAGAACCTTGATATGCTTACATTTTTTTCATGAGTTTTTTCTTTTTGTTGCTTCTTTTTTTTCCCTCAGGCATTAAGATCCAATTGATTTTTTTTAGAGATTAAGAAAACTAAATAAATTACTTAATCATAACATATATTATTTATCATTAATTTATAGGGCAAAAGTACAAATTTAGCAATAAGGTAACGACATTATTGCCTTTTTACCCATAAAATTTAATTTTATTTGACTCAAATGATACAATAAAATTTCAGAATCTTATAGAGATTTATTGAATTAAAATTTTTTCGATAGGTCTAAGTGATATTTTCTCATTAAAAATGCACATATTTTTTAAAATATGTTAAAATAATTAAGAGTGAGAAGACTAATGGAACTCACAGTACGTGACGAAAGTTAATCAGGGTTAATTGCGTTGCTATATATGCTATCTTACAAATGCTTATGTCTACTTGTGGACCCAATAAAAAATAATTATGTTAGTGCTCATAGTGAAATAATTTATTGCTACATCTGCACTTTTATCTTAATTTATATATTAATTTATGAGTTAGATAAACTAACTTAAAAGAAAACCATGAATATATGTACTTTGTTGATATAGGGATGAGCCTTGTTCAAACCCGCTGCGTTTGATGTGTAAGCAAAACACCCTCACCATCAAGACATGAGGTTTGGTAAGTGAAAAAATTGATTTATTTAATTTTTTTAATATTTTTTAAAAAATCAATTAAGTCTTATATTAAAAACCGAAAATATCATATTTTAAGAAAATTGCTAAAAAAATTCTTTATGCCAAAATTCATTCATGAGTTGGAAATTTGTTTAAGACTCGCTTATAATCTATTTTCAGCGCTTCTGTAACTCTTTTTCAGTAGTATACAAGATTACAAGGTACTTTTATTTATGTATAAAATAGAAAATATTTGTACCTTACTAAAGATATGTTATATATAGTCGACGGAGAAGAGTCGCATCCGTGTACTAACTAATAACTTGGGTACACAGGCGTCTTTGTGTGCATTTGGAATGACTTATTTTTATCCAAAACGTGTTTATAATTCGTGATTCACGGTATACGAGGCAAGTATGTGAGAGGAGTTTTTTCTCGGCTTGCTTAATAAGTGCGTTTTTCCTGTACAAAACGCTGAAACAAACACAGCCTTTGAGTATTTGACTATAAATTTTGCAATTAAGGATTTTTTTTTAAAGAATTTCTTTATTTTCTTTTCATATACAAAATATTATATTAGTCTGTTAATAAAAAGAAAATACCATAATCGTCTCGTGCTGCTCATGCTCTCATTATTTTAATAAATAAAAGTACTGGATCAAGGGGGTAAAAAGGAAATTAGGGAAAAGACAATTTTATAAAAGAAAATGAAAAGAGGGAAAAGATAATTTATTTAGTATCACGGCTTGGATTGACTACGGTTTTTTTAAAAAATTCATTTTTACCACACATATGAAGTATTCAATCCAACGGCTCACAGTTGCCGAGGTACTTTCATTGGATGAAGAAAAAAACAGGGCCTTGTTAACCTACTTTCTTTTTTATATTTTTGAGGGTATGTTTATAATGTATTTTAATTTATGTTATTATTGTGATATGGGCTTTTTATTTAAAAAAAAGGTGAAAAATGACCATTTCCTTTGGAGCCGCCACGCAGGCGTGCATCATGCAAAATGGAACTTGTCTTTTTGAAAAAAAAAAAAACAAGAAGAATAAGAACCCTTAAAGGTTGACAACTAATTATAATGTCGAAATGACTCATGCTTAAATCCCCTGCAGGGGTTATTCTAATTTGATCAAAGGACTTGAGTTTTAGATTTGGAACTCATCAACTTAAGTGATAGGGGCGCCGCCTAAAAAATGCCTGACCTATGGGATTCCCCATGACAAAGGGAAGGTTTGAGATACCGAGTGCATGTGAAAAAAAAAATGTCAGAATGATTTACTTATGATATAAAAAATTAAGAGTCCCTTTCTTATACTCCCTCTAATCATTAATATAACATATATTTGCTTAATTTAATTAGAGTAGTTAAATTAATTAATATAACATGTATTTTCTAAAACACATTAGTCATTTTCTTTAATTTCTTTCTATCCTCTCCATCTTGATTATTATTAAAGGAGTATCAATAGGAGTAAATTAGAAAAATATTGACAAATTTAAAAATTAGGTCTTATTATATTTTTCATTTTTATTTGAATAAATTTGTATAAATAGATATATAATTTAATGTTATAAAAAATTATTTTAGAAAGATTATGTTGCATATATTAAAATTTGGGATATAAAGTGAGTTGGAGTCTAATATTTATGACCAAAATAAATCACCTATCTAGATTTAATATTTAGGACATAAAGAAGTCTATATATAGATATGTGTGTGTATTTCGGGCCAAAAAAAAGTGTGTGTTAATACATGCACTCACTGGCCAAAAAAAAAAAAAAAACATGCACTGCTTCCTATGTTTAACATATAAGTCACTTCAATTAATTCACCATAATTAAAAAATGATGATTAACTCATTAACTTTAAGAGAGAGAAAAAGTATAAGGATTCACATTAAAACATTAATTATAAAAGTAAATTTGACAATTAAACATTAATTGCCTTTTAAGCGATTTATACCGTGAACCAAACAGTTATGGATTAAGGTGTAAATTTATTTTAAAAGTTTTTGTTAAGGAGTAATGTTACCCTGGTAGCTTTTTTAGGTTCAATGTTACCCCGAAAGTATTAAAATGAAGTAGTATTGCCTATTTCTGTAAAAAAATTAATGGTCAACGTCAATTTTTTAATAGTTAAAGTTAAGTTTTTAACTGAATAGAGCAACATTGTTATATTTTAAAACTTTCGGGGTGACATTAAACTTAAAAAAACTTTCAGGGCAATATTACTCCACAGCGAAAACTTTTCAGGATAAATTTACACCTTAACCCAGCAATTATTCTAAACGTGGGTCATATTGCGGATAGGTAGGTGAGTGAGTGTGTGTAATGATATAGCAAATAACAAATATGGTTATATTGTCATTGTCCGAATGACAACAACACAGATTCTTTCCCCTAGCTGATCAATAAACACAAATTCTCAGTGTAATAGAACCCGGACCAAAAATCGGGGTAACTGGCTGGTAGATCAGTCTGGTTCTGATTTAAAAAAAAAATCCAATTTTTTAAAATTTTTTCTTTAGAATTTCATATTAATAAACTTAAAATCTTCAATTTCTCACCAATTTAGTTCCGTGTTAGCTCCGATTTGACTTCGGTTTGATCCACTAACCCTTAACCTAATACCCCGACCGATTTATTGATCGATGTAGGTTTAATTAGCTTGCAAATTCTATCAGCCAAAAAAAAAAACAGAGAGAGATAATTGCATATAAAAAAGAAAGCAGAAATGGAAAAAAGTAGAAAATGCCCAAGAGCTTTTGTCCTATTATAGTACCTAACTGCGGTCCAATTCACATATAATTTCCTAATGCCCCAATTGGTACAATAAAAGAGTTTTGAGGGAATTGGAACTTGGAAGTCACAATAGAAGTGGAACTAAAAATGAAGGTAGAAGTTTGGCACAAAAAAAAAAAATTTGAAGGTAGAAGTTTCCAAAAAAAAAACAGAAAAGAAAAGAAAAGGGAGGTGAAAGTAAAAATAGAAGTCTTATACTCCTTTAGGGTTATTTATAAAAGCCCAATAATTAAATTATACAGTTTAAAAAAGAGGTTAACACTAGTTAAAAATAATAATGCATAAAATAAATTTGTTTTTTCAAGCATGCCCTTATTGATAATTGGAAAAGTAAGAGATATAGGGTAAATATAAATATCAATAACCTTCTAATTAATATAATATATATATAATTAATGAGGGGACAAAAACACTCATTAAATATTTAGATAATTTTTATCAGGCTTTTATAAAAAAGACAAAGATGATTCAAAGTTGGGCTCTTACAAGAAGAAAAGGAGGGAGTACCTCTTTCGCACGCTCCTTCACACATGTTTTGGTTTCGGGCAATTAATGGGGCCTTCATCCTAGCCCAATTCTTTAGTGACCATTACATAAAAGTTTTGGAATTACAATATATGTGTGTTTGGTATAACGGTAGGAAAAATGATTTATTATGATTCTAACTTATTATAAATGACTTAATAGAAAAATTATTTTTTGTAATATGATTTATGTTTGGATGAGTGATTTATTTTTGGACAATAAGTACTTATAAATCGTAATTTATGATATACGAGGTAAGTATGTGAGAGAAGTTTTATCTTGACTTACGTAATAAATGACTTAATAGAAAAGCTGTGTGTGTGTTTGGTTGGGCTTATTTTTGGATAATAAGTCCTTATTACGTAAGCCGAGATAAAACCCCTCTCACATACTTACCTCGTTGATAACTCCCCATTTTTAATAGAATTTGAGATATATTTTGATATGTTTTGGGAGTCATCAATGCTAAATTAAAGGGATTTATTGAAGATTTTGATAAGATATTGATTTAGTACATTATTTAGGGGATTTAAAATAAAATATCATAATTTTAGATTAAATAGAAATATTTAGATTTAGGTAAATAAATAAATAAATTATAATAGTTTAAAAATTTTGTTAATATATATGTATAAAGAAGCAAGTTTCGGTGGTAGCTATCAAGGTGTGTTATTATTTGGTTTATTAGAATATTATAATCATTTTTTCTTTCTTTTTCAAAACACAACAAATGCGACACCGTTTGGAGAAAAAGGGTAGAACTAATTGAAGGAAGGGACGCGTGAGAAAAAGGGGAGGCAGCCGCACAGAAAGGAGGCATCATTATCTTCACCATCGGAGAGCGTCTTCTTGGTCAGCGGGGAGAGAATCAGAAAAACAGAGAGAGCAAGGCAGAGAGAGGGAGAGGAAGCATCGGGCACCTCTGGTTCATCATCGTCTGCATAGGGAGGACGAGAGGACTTGTGGAGGTGATTGAATCAAGGACCAGGGGTGCTGCCGTGACTGGTTCTTCTGCACAGACGCCGTCCAAACCAGAGAAGAATCGGAGGAGCCAAGCACGTGTCTGCTGCTTTGTTCTTTAAGGAGGCACAGTCATTGCTGCAACTTCTTCTAGCAAGCTCGACGGAGATTGAAGAGAGGAAGGAAGAGACGGACAGAGACCGTTGGAAACAGAGGAGGTGGCGAGCTGAACTGAAGAGGAAAGAGAAGGAGAAGCGACTGAGAGCAGAGGAGCTTTGAGCATCGTATATGTTTCTGGTTTCTTCATCTGATAGCAAGCGAGAGTGATGCTGTTAGAGTGGAAAGGAAATACACCATTTGGGAGTGCTCTGCATTGTATCTCTGTTCGTAATTTTTTTCCTTTTAATTATGTTAATTGACGCTGGATTTGGCTGTGGTGAGATGACTAAGAGTAGCTAAATATTTTGCATTAGGATTATTTCAAACCATTGCAAGGATTGAGACATGTTATTACTCTCTTTAGTTGTTAATGGTAATTATGTGTTAATTTTATCTTATACATAATGCTTCTATGTGACTGGCCATTACTTAGATTGCCTTGTTCAATTAAATTAAGCTTGAGAAAGTTAATTTAATTGTAGAACTTAGGTAAAATTATGCTAGACTTGAAGTTTAGGATTAAATTGATGGTTTGTTAGTAACATAGAGATATAGTTATTAACCTAGCATTGTTAAATTAAGGTTGTTACTTAATGGTTATTTTCTCTTAACTGTAGCAAGAGATTGTACATGTTAATTGAGGATATAAATTTGGTTTTGACTTGAGAAAGCTTAATCAAATACCTTTGAACTTTAGACTAACACATTAAGTCATTTAATTTCTAATGGAGTGGTAATTACTTAAGTCTCATGAATTGCAATGGTTAGAAATAATCCTATGCTCCTCTTGTTTTGAAGTAGAGTTTTAATTTAGTTTTAGTCAAATTGCTTTCCTTTTCTTGAATTCAAATAATCTTTAGGATATAAACTCTCTAAATGGTTTTACTCAACCTAATTGATAGCATAATCATGACAATTAATCCACTTTTGCCTTAGTCCTCGTGGGAACGATATTTATTTATCACTTTATTACTTGACGCGATCCGTGCACTTGCGGTGGCGAATACTCGTATACCATGAATCACAATTTATAAACACTTATTACCCAAAAATAAGCTATTCCAAACGAGCACGTAGTGAGGAGCTTATTTAATAAGTAGTTTATTCTACCCGTGATGCAATTAAAATAAGCTGAACCAAACATTGTAAAAACACAACACGTTTTTATTTAGGCTTATTGCCCAAAAACGGGCTTATATCTGCCCAATAAGCTGAACCAAACACACCCTACATGCCAATTAATGTTTTAATATATTATACATTTATACATTATTATTAAAACATTTTTATAAATGGAAAAATTCAAGAAAAATGATTTCAAAATATAAAAATCCTAAATGGGTTTTGTTTCCTTGAATAGTTTAGGTATTAACTATACTTGATTAATAATTTACAACTCAGTTTACTAGGAAATCACTGATATGAGATTTTCAAATTTTGAAAGTATTTTTCTAAAATGTTCCCTTTATAAATTAGAATTTTTACAATATATTTTTGAGCAAAATATTAACATTTTAAAATTATTTATTTTATTTTTTATATAATACTATAATAATAAATTATAAAATGTTGAATATAAACCGTGAGTATTTTTTAATTTAAGGTAGAGATGAAATTATGAAAGAAAATAAGAAAGAGAAAAATGATACAAAGTTGTTATGTAAGGGGGTTGAATGCATCAGTTAGGAGGGCTGATTGAGCAGTACAAAGTCTTCTAAAAAGAAGTTGAAGAAAACCGAAGATAATACTTAATGATGCTATGGAGCGATATCTTTTAGTTAATAATTTATTTAAATATTTGGTTGTTGATAGAGCAAATTAAAATAACATCAATCATATGATCCATATAGCCGAATATTACATTAAAAGCATCTCTTATTAATCACAGACATGTAAAACTAATAATCCAATTTATTCCCAATCTCACTTCAAAGTTCACTCAACTACTTGCACACAAGATCACCATGAGGAGTGGGAACAAGGATGAGGGGCTCTTTCTTTTTGAAGACTGAGGCCAAAAAAACTTCAGTCATGTCTAGGGATTTTGGAGTAGTCCCAGAAGGAAGTTGCCAATCAAAATAACACAACAAATTTGCCAGAAGAATCTCTGTAATAGCAGGACCAAACAACATGCCAGGACACACTCTCTTACCTGCACCAAATGGAATATACTCAAAGTTGGACCCTTTATAGTCAACAGAACTATTCATGAATCTTTCAGGAGCAAACTCTTCTGCATCAAATTGTGAAGTAGTCCAGTACTTGGGCTCTCTTCCAATGGCCCAAGCACTCACAAGCACATGGGTTCCCTTAGGTATTGTGTAACCATTGATCTCACAGGTCTGTGAGCATTCTCTTGGAGCCAGTAAAGGAGCTGCAGGGTATAGTCTTAAGATCTCTTTGATCACTAGATTTAGATATTTCAATTCTTCTAGTGCTATTTCATCAATACGTCCTCTCTTCTTCAACACTTGTCTAACTTCTTCTTGTGCTTTTTCCAATATTTTTGGTCTTCTCACCATTTCTGCCATAGCCCATTCTGCAAATTTAGATGCTGGATCAAATCCTGCTAGGATCACATCCTGTAACATACATATAATATTAGCAAATATTTAATAGGGCTTTTTTTTAATGTTAGTGATGTTTGTAGATTATTGTACAATTATGGGAAAATTAATCATTTAGTTGGTCCCAATAGTTAGTTTTTTATGGATTGTAACACAATCCTTAAACTTTAATTTGCATTCTAATTCTTATAATTTTGACTTAATTAAAACTTAGATAATAAACTTTAACTCATTATAATTTAGTACACATATATAATTTAGCTATTTAAAATTTTAAACATCACTTTCAAAGTTAAAAAGAAAAAGTCTATTCCTTATAATATTTTTTTTATATAATATTGTAGAGACCATTTAATGGTAATAACTATACAATTGAGTTGCAAAGAGTGAAAGGTTAAGGGCCCGTTTGGTACGTTGGAATTGATTTTGATGGAAATAGATATGGATATGGATATGGAAATGGGGACTAAAAGTATGTTTGGTATATCATGGAAATGAGATCTAATTTTTATATAAAAATACGAAAATGTCCTTCAAAATTTTTTTTTTGAAGGTAGTGGAGGGTAATAGATGGAAATGATCACATGGAATTGTAAATCTGAGGTATTTTGACGGAATTGATTGGGTGGAATTGAGCCTATTTGGCTTCCACATGGAATTGGAAAATTTTCCAATTCCATCATACCAAACAAGCATCATCATAGAATTGATCATCAATTCTATTTCCATTGCCCCTAATTCCATCATACCAAACAGGGCCTAAGGATTGAGTTTCACCCGAGTCAAAGCTATTAGAACTAAATTGCATTAAATTAAAGTTCAATAAATATATTCGAGATTGATTCCCCCAAAAATGCTCAAATTAATTATTTAAAACATGGTGAGAGTTTATGTTAAAAATAAAATAGATGTCTCATTCAATGAAAGTAAAAAAAATAAAATAAATGTGCACAAAATCAGTTCTTGTCACAATGACGAGCACCATAATGCTGATCAATGTGGTGACATCTTCGTTGTTCAAATACAATTTCAATGCCCTAGATATAAACTTTTCAATTGATAATTTTTAAATAATAAAATTATTTTTTTGAAAAAATGACAATTAAGAGATACTTTTATTTTAAATTTTGTAACCATTAAAATAGTTTTTTTAAAATAATAAAGGTTTAAGGTGTAAATATACCTATAATGGTTTTCTAAAATTATACCTACTACTATAAAATTTTATTAGCTGTAAAAATCATATGAACTTTTTAAAATGAAGTAAAAATAACAAAACTTTTAATTTGGGCAAACGGCCTACTCCCCCATCAGATTTCTCTCTGCGCAAAGTATCGGACTGGTTGCCCAAATTAAAGGTTTGTTACTTTTGCCTTGGTTTAAAAAATTTATGCGTATTTTTACATTCAAGGAAATTTTAATTTATGGTGCCATGTGTGATTTTGGGAAAACTTTATGGATGGATTTGCAACTTAACTCAAAAATAAAAATAAAAGAACTATAAATTTGGATGGGACATATTAGATCTAAATGATTGAGATTCCCTAAACCCGTTTTGTAATAAAGAAGTGTAGAGGCAACTAATAATACTAACCATCATCACGCCTTTAACGTTGTGCATGGTCAAATCACCTTGACTTTCCAATTTCAAAAGTGCAGAGAGTAAACACTCAGCTCCTCCACCTCCAGTTTCACCAACGTGACTACTGGCGATGATGTTTTCAAGAAGCACATCAATTTTCCGGCGTAACACCTCATACCTGCGTCTTGCTCCGGTTGCCACCTGAAGCCACCTCTGAGTAGGAAACAGATCGGAGATATCATGCGGCGACGCTTTGAGAACCGTAGTACAAGCCCACATAATTGCTTCTTCTTGGGCGCCGCCGCGCATCTCGCCGAAAGCCGCCCTTGAAGCAATCCTACAAGCGGTGGCTAAAATTCTCTCCGTGAGATTCACGGCACAACCAGCTTCTGCAGATAAACTTTTCATCAAGCTTGACACTTCCTCTTCCCTAATTGTTTGGAACGATCTTACACACGTCGCATTTAACTGTTGTCAACAAATAAGTCAAATATGCATCAGAGATACACAAAAGTAAGTTCTGTTTGATGTGAGGGATTTGGAAAGTAAGGGAGGGAAGAAAAAATTTTTATGAGTTGAATTTTAAAAGATAAAAAAAGTGGGATAATAAAATTTTAATGAAGAGAATATATAAAATAAAATAATAAGAAAAATTAATTAAAATTTTTTAACTCCATTTATCTAATTTTTTTTAAATTCAACTAAAAAAAAATTTCGCTCCCCTCCTCTCAACCAAACAAGCCCGTAGTGTATGTTTTTCCGTGACTTTACGGACTGAGGGTGACACCAGCCCCATCTTAGATGCGCTCATATCTGCCCTCAACTTTTGGGCTCTTCCTAAAATTTTTATATGGTTATTTTTATAATTAGATATTCTAACTGAGTAACATTTTGATATATTAGGAGGAAAATGATGATTTTTCAATATTTTACAATTTTTTATAGTTTCTTTTTAATTTACAGTACTAAATTATTGAAAAATCGTAAGAAAATTAAAAACAATACAAAATTTTTAGTTCTAAGATATTAAAATGTTATTTATTTCATATAGAATCTAATGATGAGAAGAACTATGAAAATTGGAGGAAAGAACTTTAATGCTCTGTTTCCATGGATTGAAGAGCTTGGAGGAAAGAAAATGGAATACAAAACGAGATGGTGTCACGGAAAGAAATTTTACCTAAATATTGAAATATCTAAAAAAATATATTTTCCAAATATTGAATTTATATAATAAAAACTATATAAAAAGCAAACATTATCTAAATATTGAAATATCAAAAAAAAATATTTTCATATTTTTTATATTTTAGAATCAAATAATTTTGTTTATTTAAAAATATATTTTACAAATCAAAAAATAAAACAAGAGGAAAAATCTATATACACTTAAAGGAGAATCCTAATTAAATTCAGTTGAAATACCAAAATCTAGATTTGGGCCTACACTTTCAACAAATTTCTAATCGGGGCAAGAGGCCTATTTAGGGATCTATGAATATTGTTAAAAGACTAAAATGCCCTTTTGAAGTAAAAGAATTTTTTTCCCTGGTCAATAGTTTTAAAGGAAAATTGAGGATTGATGTAAGTCTGATTTTGGTTTTAATTATTTAGGTTGGGTTTGCTTTTCTCCCTGCTCTTAGTTTTTAAATTTTTTTTTTCATGTTTTTAGGTAAAGATGAGAATTTAATAGGAGATCGTGAGGAAAGATAAAAAAATGGAAGTCTGTACTCTCACATCCTATGAAAGTCAAGTCCGTTTATCATCTGCTTCCATTGCTTGTTTATAAGCATGTTTGTTTCAACTTATAAAAACTTATAAGTTGCTTTTTACGTAAATCGAGACACAACTCCTCTCACATACTTACTTCGTATACCGTAAATCACTATTAAAAAGCAACTTATAAGCAATCGAATCGCTCAACCAAACATACCATATGTTTGTGTCTCTTTGATTGAACGCGTTCATCGCCTCTTAAACAAGACCAATGGTCTTGTAGCTACTTCTTGATGGGTTGGGGTTGTTTAAGTTTGTTTCTGTGTAGGAAAAGAATTGATACGCACAAAAGCAGACGATAAACGCGAGTTGACTTCCATGGGACGAGAATTCAGACTTCTATTAGTTTTCATCTTTAATTTCCTTCTCGTGTTTGCATACAAACAAATGAATGAATGAAAATCTGGAACAAATCTCAATTAAAATAGGGAAATTAGATCTGTACCCACCCTCAAGGTTCCTTTTTAACTACATAATGGCATTTTAATCTTTAAACAACATTTATAAATCTCTAACTAGGCCTCTTGTCCTGATTAGAAATTTGTTAAAAATTAGGCCTAAATCTGAATTTTTGTATTTCAACTAGATTTAATTAGGATTCTCCTATGTTTCACGTAAGGTACAGCATGATTTCATGTGCTTGCAATCTTATTCAAAAGCAAGCAAAGTGGAATAATAATGAAGTAATAATCTCCTTCAAAGTATAAGAAATTACCAGATGCTGAGAGGAAATTTTTCTGACAAGTTTCCAGTAATCTCCAGGAGGGGATAAGACGATGTTGGAGGGACCATAAAACACAATATCAGAACCAGCAAGATAAGGTCTTTGACCAAATATATGATCCTTCGTTTTGGTAACTTCTTTAGCTATTTCTGCAGATGACACCACCACCATTGATATTCCTCCCACCTGAAGGTGCATCAACGGCCCGTATTTGTCCGACAATTCTCTAAATCGCCGGTGCAGCATCGAGAAACCCCTGAGGAGGTGGTGGCCGCTTCCTATAACCGGAAGCCTCCATGGCCCTGGTGGCAGCTTTGGTTTCTTGCTCCTGAAGCTTCTTACCAGTTTCAGACAAGTTACGGAGATCAAAATGGAACTGAGAATGAAAGGTAAGGAGGAGGAGGTGAGATCCATTGCCAAAATACAGAGTGATTGATTATCAAAGACATGACTTATATATACAATCTTATGTATAGGGTAGAAAAATAAAATTTTTCATATGAATATACAAATTTACCTTTTACTTATTATTATATTAACTTTATTCTCATGTGGTATAATATATATTAGATATGGGTAAAGTTGAAAAGTTGTTCAACTTTAAAGCATAGTTAATAAAATTTAAGTTTTTTTTTTTAGTTTGTGTGAAATATGCTGAAAATGACTTATAATAAATAGGATAAGAGGAGTATAATAAATATCTGTGTGTGTGAATGTATATATGATACAAATTAATATATATGTATTCTTAATAATCACTCCATCCGTTTCCTTTTATTTTTATTTTAGTTTCTCGTAGCTGTTATTTTGTTGTTTATTATTCATGCGATTCCTGGTTTCAGGCTTTAGTGGAGAATCTTCAATGTTGCGTCATTCTGTAGTTACGAACTAATTAACCTATTGATGTAACACAGATATAATCTCCTCTCATCAATAATATCAACATAAAAGTTATTAAATTTATCTAAAAGTAAACATCAAACGCTGGCATGATAATAACGCGGCGTAAAAAACAAAAACAAGGTGCATCATGGATAATCATATTTAAGGATTAAGAAAACAAGTGTCCGGGAGGGAGGAAGCGTTCTTATTAAAAAAGTCGAAAACACTTTGAATTGGTCGAAGCTAAGTGTTTGTTTGGGATGCTAAGCGCAAGCCGATATAATTTTTTTTATATACTTATCTTGTAAATTATAAAAATATTTTTAAAACGTTAAAATAAAGAGGTACTAAAATCTCCAAAAATGGGCAAAAAGTTATCGTAGAAGTTCAAATTACCGGTTATAATTTTATATCTTTGAATTGCAACTTACCAGAGACTTTTCAGATTTACTATTATCATTAAGTTTTTTTAAAGCTTTTTATTATCTTGCTTCTTCACTCTCATGATTGAAATGTTGTTATTCAATTTATCAAAAAAATTACAACAGATTTTTTAAATTTCTTACTACGTTAATTAGTTTCCAATAACTCTCAACATTAGGTAACATCCCACATGGTTAAGTATTTTAGAAGGTTAATGATTCCAGTATGCTTACTTAAGTAAATGTATGGAGTGGATATATATGTTCGAAACAATTCTCTTTACTCCATCTATTCCTTAATATAAGATCTAGTTGATTATTTTAAAAATATTAAGGAAGTAAAATAAATTACTTAATTATAGCACATGTTGAGTATTATTATATTATACATCAGTTTATAAATAAGACAAATCTTATTTAACTTCCTTAACATCTCTAAAAAAATCAAAGGGGTCATATTATATTTGAGCTTTTTTTAGCTGGCTTGAAAATTATTACTTTCTCAAGGTAATATTGTATTATTTTTTCATTGGTTCCTTTTGCATTATGGACAGTAGACAACTCAATCTTTCTATAAAGTCCTAACCCATGATTTTTGGAGGTTTAGAGAATAAGTAATGATTTTTCGAAGTCAGGTTCACGAATTTATTGCATGTGCCGTGTGGCATACACATACTTTTAATTTTATATCAAAAGCGATTTTAGTATATAAGACAGAGGGAAGGGGGGAGGGAAAGGTGGAGATCACATGATCTTGAGGCAACTTGGAACCAATTTTGGAACCTCCAAATTCCTTGAAACATCAAGGTAAGGTAAGCTTCTATCTTCATTTAATTCCTTTTCATTTATTCAAGTTTATTTAATTTCAACCAGTTGATCTTGGAATAATTCAGATTGAACATCCAAATTTGGGAGATTGAATCTGATTTCATTGTCGTTATTCGGTGTAAATATCATACTTGATCGAGATATATAGTGATGAGCCAACTAGGACCAGGTTCTTTATATAACCATGTAAAACTAAACCAATTAATGTGCCAAAGCTCTCCAAGTACACGTAAGATTATCATGAGGAGAGGGAACTAGGATGATATTATTTTTTTTTTCAAGGTTAATATCCTTAAAGTTCAGTCATGTCGTCTAACCAATACAAAGTTAGTTTAGTATTATAAGGCCCCATTAAATCTCTTTGGATCTCGAGTTCAAATCTTAAAGAATACACCTATGTTAGAAGGGGCCGCCGTGAACCCCAAAACTGAAGCATCTACTAATCTAGATGCTGCTAGCAGTATGTATCACATCCTATATCATATAAATAGAGGTGGTTATTTATATATGTAATTAGAGATTTTAATAGTTACCGTTTTGGGCCTTTTTTGCATCTTATTTATCTCTAATTGCTCCTTGTTTAGTCCTCCATCAATTCAAACCCAACCGGATCACACCTTTTTAAGGACTATTTTACTCTCTTATCTAATGCCCCTTAAGTTTAAGGTCTCTAAATTCAAAGATGATACAATCTTAGAGCTGAGGATTGCGTGGCTTTGATACCACTGGTATGGATCCTATTCCTGATCCTATTCCTGCGTAGGCCAATCTACTAATCTAGATGCTGGCTCAAATGCTAATAGTAGTATCACATCCTGTAAAATATATATCATATAAATAAAGGTGGTTATTTATATATGTAATTCGAGATTTTAGTTATTTTAAAATTGTATATTCTCTCTTCTCTTGATTGAGAAAATAATATATCTCAGTATGTGTATGTTTTTTGGGATCATATTATAAGGTACATATAAGTGGAGACTGTATAATATATGGAGTATCAAAGAGTACTAGTGCCAACAAGTACCTCTATCTATGAACGTAACACTTAAAGTTAAAAATATAATTCAGGTTAAAAAAGTTAAAAAAAATTAATCACTCATATGCTCCAATTCCTCCAAAGTCACACTGAAAAATGTGATAGTATTATCGAGTGAATAAAAATTAAATAATAATTAGACTAATAACTATATATATATATATATATATATATTGGACTATATTATGAATTGTATAAATGTATAAGGATAATTCGTTTTGGGGAAATTAAAATCATGTGATGAAGAACTTGTTGGAAAATGCCAGTGAAGTTCAATTTGACAAAAACAAAATCCAGAAATTAACGCCTTTATTCGATTAGGTGCATACCAATGGTCCAAAGAAAGGTTAATGATTCTCTAAATCTCTAATTATGTTTAACTAAGTAAATTTATGGAGTGAATATGTTGAAAATAATTTTTTTATTATATTTAATTTGGCGTTTTTTAGTCAAATTTATTTATTTATTCTCCATAAAAAAATGATAATATTTTTTAGTGCATGATTTTTTATTTTTTTTTTGCATTGAAAATTAGCTAACTCAAGTTTTGTACAGAGCCCTAGCTAATTCATAATTTTCTAGGGGTATAGAGAATAAGTTTACATATTTAAAGTCAGGCCCAGAATTATGTTGCATATGTGCCATGATGCACGCACAGTTTGAGTATTGTATTAAATGCGATTTTGGTCTGAAAAATAGAGGGAAAAAGGCTATCAATAGTGGAGCTCTGCTAGGGCAAAATCCCAATTTTGCTGCAAAATAGAGGGAAATTTTTGGCGAAATCTGCATAAAATTAATAAAACATTGGTTTGAGTAACGTTCAAGGACGCCGTCCTTAAAAAATATTCTGCAGCCCCTTATTAAATAAGAAGCGACATCTCCCCAGATTAAATGAATCTTTCCCGTAAGGATACAGGGTGACAGAACTGGTAGAAGATAAAGTAATTCAACAAGAGATTACTAAGGCTTCTTATTTTCTACTTCATATGGTGTCACCGTTGGAATATCTATAAACAATGAATCCTTGAAGTATGGCGCTTTTTGAAGCACTATACCTCTTCAATTAAAAGTTCATAACTATATGTTAAATTTATGAACCATGTTGGTTCATAAACCAACTCAAACCCTTAATTCATTGGAACATAACTTCTCAAGATGCATCTTTTCATTTTAAAATATTCTAATAATATTAGAGGGAATCTTTTTTGACACACTCTTATATAATATTTACAACAACCCCCCACGTGTAAAAGAAAACACCATTAGTTGAGTTACTCACATGGATATAACCATTGTATAGAATAGTCCTTTAGACTATGAATCAGACCCAGACCAATAAAACCTAGTACACAAAGATGTCAGTGGTCCTATGGACTATGAACCAACATCTCTTGAGCGTACATTAGAAGCATTAATGGAAAGATTATACTCTCATGTTTTCATTGTTGACAGTCGTTTTGCATGTTAAAGCAGCCTTACGCGTGCCTAGTGCATAATGAATGTTCTAAAGATTTCATCACGATCGATCTCATAAAAGCGCCCCCGCAACATTCATAGATGTGCTTTCATGTAAGTGTACTTGCAATGAGCACACCATCCCATAGGATTATGAAATCATTAAAAGCTTTTGCTCACCCTACTAAAATGCACTCTGACACATTTTCATTGCCATATATAGGAATGGATGAGTAGCATATTTCGTGCTAGTTAGAACTAATGAACGACTTGTTCTTATCCATTAAACCTTCTTTATGGGATGACCAATCATAAAAGTTGGGTTGCTATCACTATCAATTACGAGTTGGCTTTGTTTCCATTCCCCTCGATTAATTTATTTCTTTTTGCAGGGTTTTGTTAACAACCAATAGATCTATTATTGATCTCACCAAATCGATTAAGATAACTCCACCATAATTCTTAAGCTAGCTTATGCACTTCATATCTCAAACGATTTCCAATTACATCATTGTTAATTATTTCTACAATGGCTATTGCCATTTGGTAATCACAAATCATTGACATTGACTCATATAATATACTTTTTTTGCTAAGTATAGGTATCCTCCTATTGGAGACATTATCGAATACTAAATGTGGGCATCTCTCTCAACAGAAATTTGAACCTTGGTTCATCACGTTATGATGGATTAGTCCCTTCGGCTAAACCCAACCCCCATTAAAAGTGAATGGTCACCTGTGGATTTCCCCACATAACATCCGTGTATTTTAATACAATGGGAAGCCATTAAATATGATACCAAAACCTATGGTACCCTTCAAATATTTCTCTATCCTTATGTGAGTTTATATTTGCTCAATCTCTACATATCGTTTGTTATGTCACAGGACTAACATTAAGCAGTGCTACAAATTTCTAATAGTTTGTGCTTACATTGATTGAGCTTTAAAATTATCTCAAGTAATATCATAAAGAATATTCATATGGTATAATGGTTTTTAAAACCAATCAGCTTGAAAAACACTTGTATATATCATCACTTATTCCTTTATGATCTCAAACACCTAAAATCACCTTTCGATTCCCTCATGCTTTCATCTCAAATTTTAAGGCAACAAAAGGCGCTATTTCGTAGCCACATTTAAAATTCAACATGTGTCTACAATAATCATGCATGCTTATATCATGATAAATGCATGTCCACAAATCATGAAAATCCCAAATATCTTATGACAGATAGGCTATCATATTTTTCAAACCAAATGCTTGTTTTAAACTATAAGGAAAATTTGATAATTGACACCACAAATTTTGGTCTTTAAAGCAAATGACAAATCTTCAACTTAATTAATCATAATACGCTGGCAGATGGAAATTTTATAATTTTCAGCATATTTTTTGAAGGTACCCCACATCTTGGGCAACCCTCACACTTTAAAATATTTCAAATATATCTCACATCTTTTTTAGTAATTTTAATTAAATTAGAATATCACTATATAATCCTCTTCTATTTTAATTAAATTAGAATTTTCTACACACTAAATTATTTGAAAAGCTAAAAATTCCAAAACGCAATATTATATATAAGGTAAAGGTACAATTTTAACAACTAAGTTTTATGTTAGGAGCATCTAACACTATTAAGTATTTATCGGTGCTAAAATATGTATAAACTCTACAAAATGGGAAAATTTTATAATAGTTATTAACTCCGTTAAGTGGACTACGTTCAAAATTGACAGAGAAAAAAGTTTGACCTTAATGGGTGACATGGCAAGATAATAATGCTGATGTGGAAGATAAAAAGATAACAAATAGGAAAAATAAAATACTTCCTCCTCCTTCGTCTTCATCCCTCTCTCCCTTCCGCTCCAAGTGCTCCCTCCTCTTTCTTTGTTCCAGAACCTCCCTCTTTCGGCCTCTCTCCTCTCCAACCACTCCTCTCTCTCTCTCCTCCTCCCCCTCCTCTGCCGTTGCAGCCTTCACCGATTCTACAGTCTTAGACTATATCTTTGTGCTCCGACGACAACCTCATCTCTCTCTCTCTCTCTCACCCGTCGTCTTTCCCTCCCACAGTCACTCACTCACACACACACTCTCTTCTTTGGCCGGCTGACATCCGCAAGCCCATTGCATCTCCGGATCCGTGCTATACTGTCGAGACCCACGACCTTTGTAACGCATCAAAGCATTGATAGGGTAGGAGCTCGAAGGTAAAGCTTCCAACGATGGCGTCGTCTTCGCCGACGTGGGAGAAAGAAGAAAACCAAGAGTAGGTGAGAGAAGCAGATAAAAATTGCAAACTTTGTGTCCTTTGTGACACCGATTCCATTATCTCCTTCTTCAATTTTTTCCCCCTTGGAAGGGTTTACAGTCTTGCCAACCATTGTCATATATTTTCCATCTTTGCTCATGTTGATTGTATTCTTTTATATTCAATTGTTTGTGGATTTGTATGAAATTAGATGAAGACCGGTGAAATCATGGAGGAGAAACGCAAATGGAGGACCCCAATGGAGCTGAGTTGTGTTTACAGTCTGCACAAATGATAAAGTGTACAACATGTGGGAATACAGTAAAGTAACAGCCGTTTTTGACAAGTTCACGGTTGTAGTTACTTTTACCATTAGTTTTGTTAACATTTTTATCATCTTCCTTCTTGATTCTCATTATTGAAAAGTAACTAGTATTATTTAATTTTATCAAAAAATTACAAGACTTTTTGAATATCATAATAATCATATACTATGATATATAGCCATGTAAAACTAACCAACTTCCCAAGGCTCTCAAAGTTCATTCAGCTACTTACACATAAGTTCTATAGTAAATACAAATTTGTTTACACGTCGAATTATGTCAAACTTATTATAAATATTAAATTCCTTCAGACCTATAAATTAGTATTAAATGATATTTGAGGGTCCTATAGCATTCTCACACCTAGATACTTGTTACTTTAACACGTGTTCATATTATGTGGGCTGCATGATATTATACTAAAGGAACGTACAGTGTACTAATAACCATTAATTGTACATACTTTGGCATTCAAGAATGCTTTAATTTCTCCATTATGTCCGTCTGCTCTGTTTCTCTTTTACTGTCCTCTGGTTGATGTTTTACTCAGATTTGGTATCAGAACAGTAGCAAGCTCTTCAAGCACAAGCACAAGCACAAGCACGCTCTCCAATATGACTGACTCTCCATCACCTAGTAGTAATACACTGCCTCGCTCCATTACTGTCCCTCCAAACACACCATCCATCTTCCTATTTGACTTCCCCCAGTAAAACTACTCCGTTCGGTTCGGTCTACAATATAGGACATTTCCAGAATAAATATCTGATTCAGAATTTAAATCACTTTCAGTTTAATTAATGTTCTTTTTTCTGTTTTACCTCTATGATTAATACTCAGTTTTCAACTTTGTCTACTCATTATATTTCTCTCTCTCTAAAATAGTATTCCTAATGCAATTAGACACATTTCTCAATAAAGATAAAAGTGAACAACATTTATATTTTAAGACATTAAATGACTAAACTATCATTTTTTGTTACGCTTAATATAATAATTGAAGTGCCTCATATTATAGACCGGAGGGAGTACCTTATTTAAAGAGTCTAGATTAAGCCTTATCTTGATGGCCAGCAGCTCTTTGGTTTTATCGATGGCTCTATGTAACGAGTCATATCAGGCGTGTTTTCTTGAAAAAAGGGTCTTAAAAGATTTTGAGTTTCCCAATTATAACAACTAGCTTTTAGTTCTTATTGCCCTTGGAGACTTCTTTTTCACAACAAACTCAAGCTTGACTAATGCATCTCAACCAACAAATCACCCCTCTTAAAAAAGGTGGTGAATCTATAGCGGACTACCATCGACGTGCCACCATTATCGCCAACTCTCTTGCAGCGGCCTGAAAACCAATCGCCGACCACTTCCTATAATCAAAAGCCTTCATGATAGCTCTATTTTTCTTGCTTTTGAATCTTCTTACCAGTTTCATACAAGTTTCGAGGAAGTTAGGAACAACATGGTACTAAGAGGCAAGGTGAGATCCATCGCCAAAATACTTATAGCCCGTTTGGCTCAACCCCATTGCATGCCTGTAATGGTAATCATGATTATATTATCAAGAGAAAAGTGTTTGGTTGCTCTTTAGCATGGTAATTGGGTTTACCATAGTAATAATGATTACCAAAAAATTGGTAATAACGATTACCAATCCTCATTCATACCTCCCCTCCTATGAATCTTCATTACCATCCCATTACATGATTTAAAAAGTCAAATTTACCCTTTAGTTTCCCTTGTCTTTATTTCACTTATCTCATTTCACTTGCCACATCACCCCACAACTGCTACCACTACAACCTCCTCCTCCACCGCCGCCTCCGCTGCCACCCCCGACCCTACCACCGGCCCACCGCCCACCGTCACTACCACCACCTCCTTCTCCATCCCCGCCGCCCATAACCATCACCAGCACCTCCTCCTCCCCCGCCGCCCATAACCACCACCACCACCTCCTCCACAGCAGCCAACCCCCGCCCAGCCATCAGTCTACCGCCGCCGCCGCCACCTCCTCCGTAGCTGCCACCCCCAACCCCGCCACCACCACCACCGGCCCGCCACCCTCGGCCTCTTCACCGGCCCACCACCCACAGCCACCACCTCTTCTTCCCCCGCCACCCCCATCATAACTACCACCACTACCTCCTCCTCCTCCTCCTTCACCGCGGTCGCCAGCTTTTAACTATTTTTCTATAAAGATTATATTAAGGAGTAAAATAGACTTTGTGTAATATATTAATTTTAAATAATTGTTAAAATATTAACTCATTGCACGTTACTTAAAAATCAAACCAAACACTACCCCTATAATTAATATTGCATTGCATTACCATTATATTACATTGCACTGCACCGCATGGTGTAATGGGATCGAACCAAACGGGCTTTTAGTGATTGATCAAAACATACATGTGTGTATTAATATATATATATATATATATATATATATAATAATCCCTCTATCCGTTTACCTCTATTTTATTTTTGGGGATATTAATTTTTTTCTCTCTATAGTTTTGATTCGATTGCAACTAGATCAGTCTCTATAGTTTTGGTTTAGCTGTAACTCATTTCTTAAAATTTGGCCCACTGCAACTAAGTTTTTATAGTTTTCACCTTTTTATAATTTAGTCTTCATATTTTAGAAAATAAAGTGATAAGATGATTAAAAGTTTAAAACTATAGAGGCCAAGTTGCAGAAAGTTAAAGTTCAGAGACTGAGTTATAAACGAGTGAAAACTAGAGCGACTAAATTGCACCGAGTTAAAATGTAAGAACTGAGTTACAATTAATTAAAAACTACAGGGTCTAAAAGACTAATTTTCCCTTTTGTTTTATTTTATTTTAGTTTCTTTTGTTGTTATTTTTTGTTTATTATTCCTACGTTTCCTTCTTTTACGCTTTAGTGGAGAAATATTTAATTATGAACTAATTAATCTTTTGGGTTTAATAAGTCGATGACGCAGCTATCACCACCTCTTCTCATCGATATCAACATAAAAATTATTAAATTTATAAAGTTACCATAAAATGCTGTCATGATAATATTCGGGCTGGCTCATAGGAAAAGAGGTGTATCAGGGGAAAGTCACGTTTAAGGATTTAAAACTAACTGATGATTTCGCAATAAATATCATCTTAGAAGTTCATGAAATTCCCAGTAATAATTTTATTTCTTAATTCAATTATAAAAGACTTTTAATATTTATTGTTAGCATTAATTTTTATTAAGTTTTTTATCATCCTGTTTTTTAAATCTCATGATTTGAAAAGTTAGTATTTAATTTATCAAAAAAATTACAAGAGACGTTTAAATTTCTTACTGTGTTACAAAAAAAAAAAAATCATATTTCTAAGGAGAATTTGAGCTTTTAAAATTCTTCAATATAAACATTTTATATGTCTGCGCGTTCTTGGATATAGCTTTCCTTTGAGATTTTTGTATGTGATTTTTATGTTTTTTTTTTTTTTTCATTTTTTAGGGTTTGAAGATAAATTTAAATATGTAGATAGCTGGTTGTTGTGATAAGATTTGTCTAATGGACGGAAGGAAAGAACCGATTTCATCGGTTTCTTAGTGATTAATGAGTGGAGAGGGATTGAACTAATATTTTAATCACATGTGGTATACCTAAATATTTCTTTTCTTTAAATGGAATCAATCCGATGATTTCAGCTTCCTTGCTGGCCTAAAAGTTGACCAAATTAATATTAACATTTTTCAAGTGATCATTTTTTAATTACGTTATTAGCTAATCGTGAATAAATTGAAAGAATAATCTCATCATTAATTAAAGAATTAATCTATACAAGAGAATTAATCAACCCCTTTCTAAAGGTGATTTGCCTAAACCTTTAGGACTCTATGAGGTGAGGATCTTTTGGTAACCTCCCTCTATTTGGCGAGGATGCCCCATCCCACACGCTTAAACCACTCTATGAATCCGAGATTGAGAGCTTGAATTTGACTTCATAGGTCCTTATTATTGGATGTTTACATGATACTAATTTATTGAGACTGTGATGAGCCAACTAGTACAAGATTCTTTATACACATGTTTGCTCCTAAAACTCAATTCATCTAAACTGATAATATATAAAAGGGCGACCTAGTGTATAAAGCTCCTACTAGATGGGGTCTGAGAAAGGTCAGATGTACCATGTACGCAACCGTACACCTCAAGGGAGAGGTTGTTTTCGGGATCTGAACATCACATGGCAGCTATGTAACATACAAATAAATAAACTACAAACTTCCCAAAGCTCTCTCCAAGTTTGTTCAGCTATGTACACATAAGATTACCATGAGGAGAGGGAACTAGGATGAGATTATTTTTCTTTTTCAAGGTTGAATCCATAAATTCAGCCATATCTAGGGTTTCTGGAGTAACCCCAGAAGGAAGTTCCCAATCAAAATAACACAATAAGTTTGCCAGAAGAATCTCAGCAATGGCAGTACCAAACAAAATACCAGGACACCCTCTCTTTCCTCCACCAAAAGAAATGAACTCAAAGTGGGACCCTCTAAAGTCAATAGAACTGTTCATGAATCTTTCAGGAACAAACTCTTCTGCTTCATATAATGATGAAGATGAAGTCCAATAGTGAGGGTCTCTTGTAATGGCCCAAACATTTATAAGAACTTGGGTTGTCTTTGGTATTGTGTAGCCATTAATCTCACAGGTCTGTGTGCATTCTCTTGGTGCCAATATAGGAGAAGGAGGGTGAAGTCTTAGGGTTTCTTTGAAGATAGCTTTTAGGTAATTTAGTTCTTCTAAAGTTGTTTCATTGTTGATGTGCCCTTTGGTCCTCAAGACTTGTCTCACTTCTTCCTGTGCTCTTCTCAGTATTTCTGGTTTTCTCACCATTTCTGCCATTGCCCATTCCACTAATCTTGCTGGTGAATCGAATCCTTCTACTACTATGTCCTGTACAATAAATGTAAGATAGCATTAATAGGTGTGGTTATATATGTGTGTGTGTAATTAGAGATTTCAATTAATTTTTTGATAAAGTAGCCGAATAATGTTATATGTAAAAGAGAAGTACATAAAGGTAAAACACATAAAATAACGTAACAGCACTCACCGGACATCCACTTCTAAGAAGGCTAACAAGACAAAACATTAAAAAAAACTTTAAAAACAACTATTAAAACTACACAAATTGATGACCAAATTAAAGCCTCCGAAAAACTGGGATAAATGGCAAAATTCCTACAGCATGAGCAAGACTATGATAACAAACCAAGGCGAAGGGATATGTTGTAAGCACTAACTCCAAGGAGGACAAAGACCAGCATGTGCCGAATACCGTTACGTCTTGATTGGAAAATATGTGTGCGCTCACCGGCCTCTTGATTGAGAAAACTATATGTTTCAGTTTGTATGTGTTAGTTGGGATCATACGTATATTTTACAAGGTATAAATGGAGACTTTATATGGAGAGTATCGAAGAGTATACTAGCACCAAACTAGTACCTGTATTTATGAACACTTATAGCTCAAAAAAATTATATTATGAATTGTATAAATATTTAACAAGAATACTTTTAGGTTGCCGTCCAAAAAAGGAGAGAATACTTTTAGGGGAAATTAAAAGGGAGAATTACACTAAGGTCCCATGGAAGAAAAGAAATAAAAAAATAGTCCCATGGAGTTGTTAATACAGGCTCATGGAGTTGTTAATGAGTTGTCAATACAGGCTCCTGGAGTTGTTAATGAGACCATTTTTTCATTTTGCAATCTACAGAGATCATTTCTTCATTTTTTTCTTTTCTTGGGGCCTCATTGTAATTCTCCCAAATTAAAATCATGTGATGATGGGTCAACTAAACAAAAAGCAAAATCGAGAAACACATTTTTTCGATTAGGTATACGAATATTGGTCAAAAGAAAGGTACTAACCAACATGGCGGCTTTAGCGTTGTCCATGGTCAAATCACCATGATGTTTCAAAGTCAAAAGAACAGAGAGCAAACATTCTTCTTCTTCTTCTCCGTCAATATCATCACCAACCTGGTGATCGGCGATGATATTTTCCAGAACGCCGTCAATTTTCCGACGAAGCCCCGCACGCCCACGCTTTGCTCCGGTGACCACCTGAAGCCACTTGTGAGAAGGAAACAGGTCGGAGATGCCATGTGGTGACTTGAGAATTGTATCACAGAGCCAGAGAATGGGTTCTACTTGGTTCTTGTGCTTGTCGCCGAAAGCTGACCTGGTCGCAATCATACATGCCGTCCTAAAAATTTTATCGGTGAGGTTCACTTCAGAGCCGGCTTCTGCAGATAAACATTTCACCAAAATGGACACTTCTTCTTCCCTTATTGATCGGAATGATCTCACTCGCGCAGCATTAAACTGTAATTAACAACACTGAATTATAATTAATTGGAAGTATAGTTTTAGCCTTGAGCCACAAGGTTAGTATAGGAATATAGAACAAAATTTAGCTATATAGATTATTATACACTAACTCCCGTCTAAAATAAAATGTGACTTTTTAACCACCTCACTAGAAATAAGGAATAACAATTAACTCATTAAATATATCTTAAATTAAATTGAAAGAGATATAAAAAAATAGAAAGAGTCACATTTAAGTATTAATTATAAGGATAAAATTAATAAATAAGTATTAATTACTCTCCAAATGACTTATATATATTATGGTCCAAAGAATATAATTATTTTAGAAGGTGAACTATGTTCTGCACCGTCTATTCTTTTAGTTATATTTATAAGGCATTTCCAATATTTTAATAATTTTCCAATTTTACCCTTCTTTAATATATTTGTTTTATCAAAACCCTTGTTTAATATATACTTTAATGTGAAGTCCAAGATAATAACAATTAAAGGTAGAATCGTGTTGAACATATTCATATAATAATTTTAATGAGGTGATGTATATTAAGCACAAAGAAAAATACCCTCTCTATCATATAAATAAAGGGTTTATACTCGAGTTGTTTGTGCGCACTCCTATTCACGTCCGGCCGGCTTATCTTAATTATATCTGTGTAACTTGATTTTAAAAAAAATAAGTGTCCATAAAACGAGAAAATAATAGAAGTGATGAGATTATATGTATGATATTAATTAATTTCATTTGTCTTTAACTACCTGCTCTATTCCAAAGAGAGAATTCTAAGCCTTACAAAGAGAATATCAAGCCTATTCCAATTCTGACCATTTTGTCTAAACCTTCTTTCCATGCAATTCAATTCAAGAACTAAAAAATTTAAAAGTGAAATGATTAGAACTTTGGAGCGGTACCAATTGGTGAGAGAAAATTTTTCTGAGGAGCTTCCAATATTCTCCAGTAGGGGACAAGACGATGTTAGAAGGACCGTAAAACACAATATCAGAACCAGCAAGATAAGCCCTTTGACCAAATATATGATCCTTCGTCTTTAACACTTCTTTAGCTGTTTCTGCAGATGAAACCACCACCGTTGATATTCCTCCTAGCTGAACATGCATCAACGGCCCATATTTCTCCGACAGTTCTCTCAGCCGCCGGTGAACCTCTGAGCCGCCCAGGTGGTGGATGCTCCCCATAATCGGAAGCTTCCATGGCCCTGGTGGCAGCTTTTGCTCTCTGCTACTTCTCAAGCTTCTCAAAATCAGTTTCAGTAAAGTTATGAGTAACAAGGCAGAAGAGGAAAGGAAGGCCAAGTTGATCAACTTGAGATCCATCGCAAAATTCAGATTGAATATGAATCATCACATGACATATACGTACGTATATATACAGACACAAACTCACATATGTGTGTGTGGATATAAATATATATATATATATATGTCTGTCTGTCCTCAATCTCTCCGTTTGTTTTTGAAAAACTTGTGGAAAAATACCCATTATAAAATTTCTTGCCTAAAAGCAACGAGGGTTGGCCTTAGTGATAGATATCTCGGATATTTAACTAGTTGGTATCGAATTCAATCCTTGGATATGAAGAAATATCTCGATGGGACACCTAATCCTTTAAGTGAACCTCTGTTATTGAATGGGGTTAGATTAGCTGGTTGCTCACATATCTATTAATAATATCTATAAAAAGTGATGGATGCAGTTGGATCCATTGGAATAACAAAAAATTATTGTCTAAAGGCATCTATGATGGTACAACTCATCTTCAATGGGTTCAGTTGAAGAAGAGTTACACCTAGTGAAGATTATTTATCTCCAACTATATACAAATGTATTCCGTTTTACATATAGTTGAAGATATATAGATTGTACACAAAGTTGAAGAAGAGTTGTACCTATTGAAGATAGATTCTACATATATAGGTTTTAAAACAAATTTTCGGTACTTTTGAATAAGAAATTTTATAATGAGGGGTGTTTTAGCAATTTTATCTTTGTCCTTTCTTCTGTTTTTGTTTCGTGTCGATGATGCTAAAAAGATTATTTATATAGCCAGATATATATCCTTATGTTGGTATAATATTATTATAAATTGAATTATCATTCACATAATTCCTTTGTTACGCGGCCTAGCTGGACTGCTGGAGAACCTTCCATTTCCGTCTTTATCGTATGAACAACTAATCTTTTGGATTTAGTCTAATATTCTCATTCTCATTGAGTAAGAATAAGACTATAGAGAAAATTATTTAATTTTGATCCACATATTTCCATGAAAAATATTAAAGTAATGTATTTTTTGTGCTACACCATTAATGCAATCTATATCTATATTGTTCTTTAACTTGACGTAGATGTGTATGTTGATTCTACTTTATTATCCAACACTCAACATTTAAAAACTACATTTCCATTAAATTATTAAAATTAAACTTTAGAATTATTACCATTAAATTTTAGCTTTAATATAAAAAATCGTTTACTTGTGAAAACAATCATATTTTTAATAATAATGTAAGCTTTTAAAATTCGTTAGTATATTTACATTTTTCATGTTCGTGCGCTTGATAGTAATTTTCATCTCGTATATGATTTTTAAGTTTTTTGGTCAATTTTTCAGGGCTGGCCCTAAATTTAAATGTATGTATATATAGATGGCTGCTTTGATAAGGTTTAATTTTCCTTGTGATTAGCTTGGACAAGGACTTAATTACTATATTAATCACATGTTGGCATATAAATTTTTCTTTAAATCGAATCCTGCCGGGGACTTCAACTTCTTTGGTTGCCATAAAAATTGATCAAAAGTCATATTTTTCAGATGATCTATGCGAATCCACATTCTTTTTTCTTTATTGGGTCATTATTAGGTCTCATTAAAAGTCTAACAATAAATGAGTAGCACAAGTTTATTGTCATTTTCTATATCAGAACTTATCATATTGTTCACTTATTTGTAAGGCATTTTTATCCTCATAATTATTGTTTAATTATTAATGTCAATATTTAAAGCTATAGTACTGCATCCAACTCTGGCTATTCAAGAACAAACTAATATCAATTACTCCCTCCGGTGTTTAATATAAGACATATTTAAAGAGTTAATCTTAGTTCTAAATATAAAATATTTTTTTCATATTTATCATTATTTTCTTAATTTACCCCTATTGATGCTCTATCACTAATAATCAAGGAGAAGAGAAAATGAAGGAATTAAGGAAGATAACTAAGGTGTTTTAAAAAATACTCCCTCTAGTTCTTAAAGTATAAGGTATCAACTACCAATTTCCACAAAACAATAAAAACAGTTAAAATCATTGAAGTTGTTTTAAAATTCATGTGATTTCCAATATTGTCCTTATTAATTACGCTAAACTCAAATATCATATTAATTATTACTTTTTCCCACTACCCTTATTAATATGGGTAGATATGAAAAGATAAATTAAATATTCCTTGGAAACTTGTAGGTCCTTTATTAAAAAGACCAAGAATACTTTTTAGTTGGCGTATTATAATAAAGAATGGAGGGAATACATGTCATATTAACTAAATCAACTAACTATCTTAATCTAATCAAATTAGATAAATATATCTTATATTAAGAATAAAAAGAGTAACTGCCAAATGAGTTCGATGACAAAAAAAAACTGCCAAATGAGTTCGATGACAAAAAAATAAAACTGCCAAATGAGTTGTATATATCGATTTAATTTCGTGTGAGTTTTACCACAGAGGAGAAAAAAGTTGCGAGATCCCTTAGCTTAGTGGGGTGGAAGCTTTTAGATAAATGGGAGATATCACGGGTTTAATCTTACTAAATGTTATTGCTTGCCCCTCTAATTAAAAAAAAAATTAGACATTATTTTTAAATAAGTTTCATTAAATACACCCATATAGGGGGGTGTTTCCTGGTATATTATACAAATTTTAAAAATTGTCACAAATTATTTATATATTTTTATGAATATAATATTTATATAGATGTCCATATATCTCAGCATCTTATAGTTATCTTTATCTTCGTTAAATCTGTTAATGATAGATATAGATTTTATTGAGATTGTAAACATGTATCTATAAATAGCAGGCATGTATTATATATTGGACAGACCTTGAATAGTGAAGAAAAATTACTCTCTCCTTTTCCTCTCATATCCTCTCTTAACTTTTTCTTTATTCATACATACATACATACATATCAAATTAATTAACTTGCCATTAAATTATATTTTATGATGATTTTTAAGCTCCATATATTATATTGATATTGATGATGCAATTTTGAAAAAGGCTAACTTTTGATTAGGTCTATTGGTACAAAATAAGAGTGAGAAAATTATTGGGGAATTATGAAGGCCCTTTTTGACCCACGTCGTGCGTTGACTTTGTTGAAATGTCAAGTTGCCAATTTGAGAAAAACAAATAATGCGGTTTATTTATAATAAATTGACCCACATGGAAGGGCTTCCTTAATTAATTTTTTTGAATAACTCTATTAGCAAAATGTTATATGTACAGCTCCGACAGTTTGAAGAGCTGGTTGTCTCCAACTCGAATTTGAAAGCAGCCAACATTCAAAAAGTTACAAGTTACGCAAAAGTTATTATATTTAAAAGATTTTTGTGATTATTTTATTTATTATAGAGTATATCCTTTCGTGAGTTTTATTCTTTTATCCTTTCCATTTCTAATGAAACAACATGTTTTTTAAGTCACCCTTGACCTATTATTATAAAACTATATGGCATTTATAAAAATATCACTGTAAGGTTTCAAAGAATATAATTAACAAAAAGTTTGATAAGTAAGCAGTATATAATAACAAATTATAATGCGGTTGCTCCTCATTTTTTTTGAGACTAATATGCTATTCATTTGTTATTAGAAATTTAGTGATTACATTATTTTTTTTTGAGATGTCATGCTGGTTTTTCTTTTTTCTTTTTTGTCAAAAGGTATGTGATATCAAGTGTTAAGTTAAATATTTGAGCATTGTTGAATTTAATTAAGAGTAACTTTTAAATATAATTTTTTCTTGCACTCATATAGATTGGATTAAAAGTTGAAACTTCATACTTAAGCAACTATTCTCCATTTCCACGGCAAAAAAAAAAAAAAAAACTATTCTCCATTCCACAAGTTCCACGGATACGGATCTCCTCAGCTGTGAAATTCTCGGCGTCCCTCAGCGGTGTGATTTTCTAACCATCTAGATCAATCTAACATCTCATAATGTGCCACCTCATCATCCTTTTTAAAATTAAAAAATTTTAAAAATCTGAGCCATTTTTAGATAATTTTGAAATAAATATTACTACCTCCGATCTTAAATATATGACTTAGTTAACTATTTTTGGAAGCTTTAAGGAAAGAAATAAGTTATTTAATCATATCATATGTTATATACGATTAAATAATATATAAATTTATGAGTCAGCCAAATTAATTTGGAAAAAAAAAGATAACTATAAATATTTTCAAGTAATTTAATTAACTTTTTTAATCTTTCAAAAAATTGAGTTGGGTCATATATTTAGAATCAGAGGCAATACTGTTTTTCAAGTTAACTCCCAAAAAATATTTTAAATGAGCAATATGATGTAGAACACATCACAAATTACTTTAAGGTGCGTTAGACGTACCTGCAAATATATTCTAGAGTACTGGATATATCACAAATTACTTTAAGATATTGGAAATATCTAAAAAAATACTTTAAGATATTAGACATACCATAAATTATTTTAAGATATTGGACATACATGAAAAAATACTTTAACCCATGTAATTTAACCCAAAATTATCTAAAAATGGCTCAGATTTTGTTTTTTTAAATTTTGAAAAGCATGATGAGATGGCACACTATGAGAGTATGAGATGTTAGATTGATCTAGATGGCTGAAAATTCACGCCGCTGGGGGACGCTGAGAATTTCGCCGCTGAGGAGATTCGGATCCCTAGTTCCACACTAGGCTGTTTATTCACCCTTGACTTTTCATGGAGAAGAAAAAAGGGAAAATTGTTATAAAAGACCTCATTAGCTTAATATTTGCTAAATGGGACCTAACCTAATCTGTCATTAATTTCGCAGCAGGAAAAGACCTCAATGCCCTTAATGAGAAAAGAGAGGGAAATAAAAGAAAAAGGAATAGAAGCAGTGATGTCGGGCGAAACACAACGAGCGAATGTTTTTGATTTGGTTGAAGGCGCGCGAAGTTGAAGAGGGAAGGGAGAACTCGGTGGAGAAAATCGGACGAGAGTGTGGGGTGGCGGAGTGTGCGTATTGGAGGCGGCGGTGCAAGATTGGTTTCTGCTGTGGCGGCGAGGCGAGGTCTTAGGGTTGTTGCATTCTTGCGGCGGTGTGTTGCTTTTGCGGTGTCGAGAGTTGTTGGGCACGGCAGCGGCGGCGGCAGCGGCGTCTCCGAGTAGTAGCGCTCTGAAGAACACCCAAGATCCGAGGTTTATGGTTCTGTTTTTCACTTTCTTCATTTTATCATCACCATTAATCCCGTTTGTTCTTTTATATCAAGAGGTTGTTTCTGTTTATCATAATAATGTCTTTCGTTTGCGGTTCCAGTTGAACTAATCGGAATTTAGTGTGCTTAATGCTTATATGTAGTACCTAATTTCGGACTACATTCATTTTGTGTTTACCGAGCTCATGTTATCTGCTGACTCTGATTACTATTGACAAATTTCGTTTTGTTTTATGCTGTTGGTTGTATTGTGTAAAATGGAGATTCTTAGTAATTATCTTTGTCTTGTTCATAAAGTGGAAGCTGTTAGTTATCTGATTTTTTATGCCAATGATTCTGCGCATCTGTCTATTTTTTATTGCTGAATAGCAATAAAGAAAGCTACAAATGTAGTCTAATTCTCTTTTAAAGCCAGTAGACTAATGCAAAGTTTTACAGAGGAAAAGTGTTTTGTAGAAAGGAAATGGGAAATGCATCAATTCCATTCCATTTCCTTTATAGGATACACTAATTCTAGCTAGTGAAAGGATTGTGATATTCTGGGTCTAATGGAGTCATTCTTGTCAGAAGCTTAATGGGAATGAGACAAATATCACCTAAAATTCAGAGTTGCACTGACACTTGGTACTTCCCTGAGAATGGAATGCAAATGGAAGATTATGCAATGTTTATTCATACTCTCTTGGTTCTGATTCTGTACTCTATGGTCAGTCGCATTTTTATATCCTGTTTCAGTGCTGGCATGGGTTTGCTTCTGATTTTTCTCTGCTTTTGCTCTTATCTGCCGATTTTGTATGATAATTTACATCTTGCAAAATGCTATTCTTAGCCTGTTGTCCTGAAGCTAATCCTCAGGTACTTACTTTAGCTGAAGCTGATCCTAATTTTTACTTAGGCAGAAGATATTTTAAAGAGGCTTCCCGTTGATGACCTCATAAAGGATGCTGAGCCAACATTATTAATTACTTCTGATCAAGTACACACCATATCTTCTAATTAACTCTTTTTTTCTGGATCATCCTTGTACATCTGCTTATCCATGTGCATAAATTATCATGTCCTTAGGAATTCGATCTCCCAAAGGCAGTATTGCAATAATGCTATCATAAAATGCCATCAGCTTTGTCATTGTGTCACAGTGGCAAAAGAAGCCTTTAGCCAGTTTGACGTATCATAAAATACTAAGGTTATTAACAGCCCAAAAATAGTTAGACTGTTCAATTAATTTGTATATCCTGGTCTCTTGGCTGCAGTCCTAAATAACCTCCATTTTCAAGTGCCCAAACTTGCACTTCTATGCTCTGTATCCTCATTAATAAAAGGCCAACTGGTGACAACCTCCTTCAACATAAGAATTGCAACTTTCTTTTCTTTGTTTGAGCAAAACTTGCATGTGCCTAACATTTGTTGTTAAATGATTTGGAGGTGGTTGTCCACGAAGGCATGATAAGGGAAAAGCCATCTAACAAAGAAGAAGCTCGAAAATTCTTGAAAGGTCTGTGCAGTGTTATCTTCACTTCATTTATTAGGAAGGAGAAAAAACCACTGTCCCTTCCAACCCCCTTTTTCTCAATCATGTCCTCCTGTGGTTATTTGGACTTCTAATCACTTCTCATGGATCTATATTTTTTATGGTTCTGCACAAGTCTTCAGATTATTCTGGAAAGCATGCAGCAACTGTAGGGTCTGTGCTAGTTACAAACCTCAAAACAGGGTTCAGAAAAGGAGGATGGGATCGTGTGGAGGTATTGTTTGCTTCTAACTTCGCTTTTCCTTTGTTCTTTTGGTTAATTATTGACTCAGTTTGCCCACTAGTTTATCGTTTCAAAAACAGATCCATTCTCCTATACATGTATATAAGGCCATTTCCTGCCAAAAAATATTAACAGGAAAAGAATAGTCATTCTCTAGTGACTTGCTTCTACTAATGATTCTTTGTTGGGGTCACAATGAACATGCAGTAGTTAGTCACAGTTAATTACGTGGCAAAGTTTTACAGAGGAAAAGTGTTTTGTAGAAAGGAAATGGGAAATGCATCAATTCCATTCCATTTCCTTTATAGGATACACTAATTCTAGCTAGTGAAAGGATTGTCCTTCTCTACACTATAGGATAGAGTCTTTTTGTTGTTTCTGCCTTATTTTTTTATGATTTTCTGATTTTCTCTTGTCCTTCTCTTCATTTTGCTGCTCCTTCTGTTCCTTCATACTATTACTATCCTTATCGTACATTGTTCTGAATGTTTATAAACATGTGCAGTGATATCATTTATATAGACTATATTGAGAGAGTGAAACAGTTTGTAAGACATCATGGTGAAAAGAACAGGACGGAAAGGAAAGAAAGGAGTAAAAGGTGGGAAGGCAAGGTTGAATGGAGCACAATTGTTCAAGCGTGAATACTGGTCTGATAAAACAAGGAAAGGGAAACACAAGACAATACAAGACGCAGATCAAGAAGTGAGGGAGGCATGGAAAAAATTGTCAAAGGAAGAAAAAAGTAAGTATTCCGAAAGGGCTAAGGAGGGTAGAGATCGTATAGGATGTCCATCTTCAATCAAAGAAGGGGAGGTGCAGACACGATCCTCACTAAAACAATTTGTGGAATTTGCACAATTTGTGAGAAATGATGCAATGTTGACGGCGAAGGCTAAAAAAATTGGGTTTCATAAAATATTAGAAGTAACTTGTACGAAGATACCTCATGCACTCTGTGGGGAATTGGTTAAAGCGATTGACCCTACAAGTTGTTCAATATGTGTAAGAAACTTTAGGAGGGAAATTGTTGAACAGGATGTAAAAGATTTAATGGGTTTGCCTAATAAAGGGAGTGAGATCAAAGAGGAACATGATGCAAATTGTGAGCAATTTAAAAAGTTGAAGGAAAAGCTTGCAAATAAAAGGTTCTCAGACATCAAGGGGATGATAGTTTCAAGGGAAGAAGAAGAGTTGTTTGAGCCATTGCTCGTTCTATACACCTTAGGGACATTGTTATGTCCTTCAAAAAATGGAGGTGTTAGCCACCGATTACTGAAAATTATATGTTGTGAGAACACTAGTTTAGGTGGTTTTAATTGGTGTAAGTTTGTGATCAATGAGGTGATGAAGGAGGTCACAGATTATAAGAATGTGTTAAAAGAAGGAGTGACAAGCAAGTGTATCGGGGGTTGCATTTATTTCGTCATGGTAAGTAATGTAACGTATCAAGATTCTCTGTTTTGAAAATTGAATATATAATCTATGGTTCTAAACTGAGTACTTTGGTTGCAGATCATGTTTCTCCAAACGTTTCCCTTGGATGGTCAAGAGGTCCCCTCGGCTGAATGTGCTTTACATTATTGGAATGATGCAAGGATAAAAGAAGCAGTGAAGCTGGAGTGTGAGAGTGATAAGGGGATTCTATTTTCATGTGGGCCTTCGATCCCAGATAACTTTGGATGCAAATCAAAGCGTGAGGATGACGAAACAACATGTGACACTGATTGCACACTTAAGCTTCCTGAAGTCACGATATTCAAAGAATTGGTAAGCTATAAATTTCTTACTGTGGTTGCATTTGTTTTGGTTTTATTGTACACACTTTGACACTGACTGAGCATTATTTGTGATTCATGTAGAGAACTAGACAGATGTATTGTCGGATTATGGGAAAGGTCGCTGAAAGTGTTGCAACTGAGTTGTTAAAGATGGAAGCTGCAATGGAGCAAAAAATTGGCAATGATGGTGAGGTCAAGGTTAATATTGTTGTGGATGACGAAAAAAGTGAAACTCAAGTCCAAGTTGAATCTATTCCTAAGGGCACAAACAACAAAAGTGCTAAAAGGAAGGGTAATGCCGAAAATGCAAGTGTGAGTGATGTTAAAGTTCATGTTGATGACCATGAAAGAGAAAAAACGCATGATAAAGGGAAAGGTGAAGATGACATCAATTATGATAATCAGGAATCACATTCTCCTTTAACTTTGCTTCTATATTAGGTCCCACTCCATTTTTCCACAAGGTAATTGCATTCTTGCAAGCAAACAGTTTTTTTGCTAGCTTCTCTCTATGCTCATTTATCAATGTCAACACATGATGTTTCCTCTCTTTCACAAGCCATGCATTAAATGACTCAGCCAAATTGGTAGTAATATTCTCCCACCTTCTGAATGGGAATCGTGACAATGCCCAACGATCAATATCACCATGCTCTTCAAGCCAGGTTAACAATTCACGGGCAAAACATCGCATATTGGCTAAAGCTCTTTCGAAGTCACAATCCAATCTAGCATATGCAATCCCATCTAGCATCTTCAAAGCATCATCCTTCTTGATTTGGGTATTTCTTCTCGGGCCTCTATAAACCTTTGAATACTCTGCACTAAAGTTCTCTTTAACATGCCTATAGCAATAGGCATGCCTCTCACTCCCAAAAACATTTCTGACAGCATGTATTATTGCATTATGTCTGTCTGACACAATCACCACTTCAAGAGAGTTTAAAATGTCTTTCACATTTTGCATAAACCATGTCCAATCATCAGTAGTCTCCCCACTCACTATGGCATAGGCAACAGGGTATAGCTGATTATCAGCATCAAGCGCAGATGCAGATAACATTGTCCCACGATACGGCCCACTAAGGTGAGTTCCATCGACATAAAGAATTGGTCTGCATCCTCCTAAGAATCCTTCAACAGAACATCCATATGCAATGAATAATCTATTAAATGTATGGTTACGACAAGCTTCCCATCTTGCCACTGTCTTCGGGTCAACTTCAGTTAGTCTCCTGCAATACCAAGGAATCAACATGTATGATTGCTCAGGTGATCCCTGTATCTCAGCTAGTGCTTTCTCTTTACCTTTCCATGCTTGATCATAAGACATTGATAAACCATATTCCCTATGAACCTCACGTCTTATCTCATGAGGTGTCTTATCTAAACAACCCCTCAATCCATCTTTTATTATGGAAGCAGTCATGCTAGAGGTCAATTTGCGATGTACGATCAGATTATCCTGTGCTGAGTGATTGTGGTTCTCCACAAAGGTATGCACACGTAAGAAGCTTGACTCTTCCCCCCCCACTTGATATGCAGTTATTTTCCATGGACAACCATCCACATTACACCTCACTATCATCTTATTTGCACAATTTCTCACAAATTTGTATGCAAATTTATGTGCCAAACTATACTTGTACAGTGAATCTTTAAATTCAACAGCATTCTTAAACCTCTTATCACCTGAAAGCAATTCCTTCCACTTCTCAGCACCAAACTCAGGGATAGGTGCAGGTGCACTCTGAATTACATATGGCCTATCTTGTGATATCCTACTTGATGATGATTCACCAATGCATAACCCGTACGATCCTCCCAAGCTCTCTGGCCTGCATCAAAACTTTTTGTCAATTACTCACTCATTCTGCCATACCACTTTAAAACACATAAAAAGTACATGTAACTCACCTTTGTGACATTATCATGGGTTGCTCTTCATCTATCAACTCACTAGCATCTTCAACTATATATAAATGTGCACATTTGTCATTAAATTGTACTATTTGTTTCACTCCTTCATCATCCTCTATGTCTACAACAGTGCTTTCATCTAATGATGACAATGTACACCTTAGTTGAAATGTTTTCCCTTGAATCCCAAGACACGAATATATTGTTCTTTTAAGCTCATTAAGTGACATTCCTTCTCTTACTATTCTTCCATTTGCTCTCCCACCAATATATTGAGTCCTCCCTTGGTCAGTGACAATCTTCCCACCTATGTGGAAGAAGCAATAAATTTCTTTTTCTGCCCTATTCATCATACTGAACAAAAACCTGCAGTAACATACCTCTAGTGTCATATAAACTGAATTTTATAATGTGTTTCATCTACTACAATAACCTAATCAAACATCACAAATTGTCAAGGGAGTTTTGAATTTTTTAATTCCTAATCTCACCCTTACAAAAAAAGACATAAGGGACGAGTTTTGGATTACAAACATAAATACATAATGAGACATATGATAATAAGAATAAATATATATATATATAATAACAGCAATGTCAATGTAAGGATGACACCAACAAATGGAGAAATAATGATTCAAAAAAAGACACTCATGTATATAAATGCAAAAATTGTGTCTGAAATGTGAACAACAAGATGAGCATATAACATTGTTTTCTTTTGAGGGTCATATGTCGAGACATGTTTAATGAATTATGGAGGGTGTATCCATATATATAAAGAGAGACAATATGCAAGGAGAATGTTGGCATCTAATTAAGTGCCATCAAATTCAACAAGGAGAATGTTGGCTTTCGTTCATTGAATTAGTAGCTGCGTATGATAGATAATCATTCAAATCAGACATAATACGCTACTCTGTAAACAACTCAACATTGTATACAAATCTATCTACTACAAAGTAAATGGAACCTTGATGATTATGGAGAAATCACAAAACAAAAACCTAGCTCTAGAATAAGGGTCTTCACACAACTCACCTCCTTTTTACTGATACATCGAACCTCCGGCAGCATCCACAATGAACGAAAGCCAGAAGGGAGGATGTTTATCTGTGCACATCTAAGGAGAAGAAGCTAGCAAGCAGAAATGTCTATCACTTGCTCTGTTTCTTACGAGGCAGCTAAGGAGAAGGAGCTAGGAAACAGAAAATCAAACAACTTGCTCTGTTTCTTACGAGGCAATTTACTGGTTTTGTTCCTTTTTCTTTCATTTCCCTCTCTTTTCTCATTAAGGGTATTGTGGTCTTTTACTATTGCGAAATTAATGACAGATTAGGTCAGGTCCCATTCAGCAAATATTAGGCTAATGAGGTCTTTTATGGCAATTTTCCCAAGAAAAAACCTACATAAATCTAATGAAAAATCAGGTGAAACTATAAAGCTCGTTAAAAATAATTTTAGGCATCTATTTTAAAAATAAACTAAAATTATAAGGATATGATTACAAAATAAGGTGAAACTATAAGGAAATTATAAAGATTCGTTTAATTAAAAATTTGTGCGTATTAATTTTTTTTTTAAAAAAATTGCTATCATTTTCAGAGGGAAAAAATTGTACTATCATTTAATTACAAATAATGCGACTTCTCCAGTTTACCCCATCAGAACGAAGGTGGAGATATTAGGATGGAATGGGATAGAAGAAACCAAATATGGAGGGAAAAAGAGAAAGGTGCTGCTCGCAAATACAGTTACTCATAAAGATTAAAGGTAGATGAATCATGATGAAGTTTTCGAAATGCCGAAGAAATTATTAATAGATATTTCGCTTTGTGCTTGCAGAATTCACTCTAGCTTTGGTGGATGATTTGAGGAACGGTCGATCACCCGCTATGCTCATTTATCGCTTCAGAAGTTACTGCGCCGATTTCAACTCAAAATGGTTCCGTTCATTCTATTTTAACTCGGAAGAATAGTCGGACTCTGTAGAATTTGTTTGATAAATCTGTTGTTTCTTCAGTGAACAGCTATATTTTGAAGTAATGATCCCGTTAATTTAAGTGTTGTGGTTATTTGAAATTAATGCAGCTATTGTGGGTCTGACTTACCATTTGGAAAGGAAGTTCTCACACTTTGCTCGGAAAGCCATGTTCGTAGACTCGGTCAGTTAAATTGCGCTTTCTGCGCTTGATTTTCTGGACTCAGGATTTTCGTTTTTTAACAAACATACACATAAACTCACTGGCTCTCTCGCTCATTCAATTGGTGGGTCTTGAATTATTTCGACTCCATTACTTTGCTCTCTAAAGAGGGACGGATCAAATTATGGGTCATTTTAGATCTTCACCTGTTAATGGGTTATTATTTGGGCATCTTTCAGATGTTATGTTGCGAGTGCTACTGATTATTCAGCGACTTTTGCAAGAAAACAAGCATAGTTCCAAGAGAGACATCTACTACATGCATCCCTCTGTATTTTTGGGTGAGTATGGATGTTTGCGGCCTGATGAGTGCCAATGTATCAAGATGACTGAGATACAATTTGTTTCACCGTGTCTTTAGAGAATAAGTGCAATGACATGTTTATAGTAGAAATGATGTTGATTTGAAATTGCAGTGAAAACATTGCCACAAATTATGCAGACTAGCTCCTTACTCATTCTAGCATTCATTACAAGTTAAAATTTTAGTTGATACTGAATTTTAATTTTCAGTTCTCTATTTCAACAATATCCAATTGAAGTTTTGTTTTAAGATGTCCTTTTCCATTTGTTGAATTGCCGTCGTGTATGATTGCTGATCCAGGGTATCCTTATGGTAAATATTTGCAGAAGTGAATTTTTTTTTTTTTTTGTATAAGCTCAAATTATTCTTGTCATAATATTTATATGTTATAGTCAGTTCCAAGACAATGCTGAACTTTTTCACTTAACAATTTCTTTTTGCTTCTTTATTGAGGAATCATATTTTTTTTCTGCATGAGTCCATGACATATGTGTTTCAAAATCATGCCTTATCTGTTTTCTTAATGCAGACCAGTCAGCTGTAGACCGTGCACTGAATGATATATGTGTGCTTATGGAATGCAGTCGCCATAATCTTAATGTGGTATATATCTTCATAGTTCATAGTTTATCTTCTCTGTACTGGTTTTCTTTTGGTATGGTTCTTTTTGACATCCAATTCACATTATGGCAACTTAACATTTTCACTGAATTTTGAAGGCTTAAACAATCATTTTTAACTTTCCTCCCCATCCCCACCCAAAACAAAACCAATAATATATTAAGGTTTTATAAAATAACATAATACTGCAGTTCTACTTTATTGTCATCATATACTATGCTGCTAACTCGTTGAAACTTTTTTGTTGTTCGCATTAATTTTCAGCTTTATATTCCTTATTTTCTGTATCTGCTAAATAGGAGACTAATATACTTACAAAGGGGTCTATTTTATTTTAAAATTATGATGCCTATAAAACTGCTTATTCATTTAAGGCAAAAGTCACTCGTTTAGGATGTTCATAACATAATTTTGTTATCTTTGCAGGTTTCTGCTGGGAATGGGTACATTTGAACTCACGCTCAATCTTGGAATATGCACTTTTCCTTCTGCTATATAATATAGTTTTATTTGCTTAGATGCCATACT